>OY856413.1:843570255-844785255 GCA_963693085.1 Alisma plantago-aquatica
GGAGTCCTTGAATTTCTCCAAGATAAGAATTTAGGTATATTAGATTTGCGGCTCCAATTCTGAATCAATCTCTAATAATTCTAGGATCTGCTCCTTTATAAAAGTTGATTTTGGGATAGATTCCCATATGATCTGGAAAAAATGTCTATGTTGTTTTAAGATTGTAAACAATCTTGAGTAGAGATATGTATTCTATTTCACATTTTGTTTGGAATTATGTAAGACTCAATTACAGGTCATGTTCCTGCTCAATCTGAGATACCCTAAATTTTAAAAAAAATCGGACATCAATTTTATATTGTCCACTGTATTGCGGGGATCTTTCTCCAAAGAGATAGTATTTTTCATTGTTAGGCGGGAACTATTCTCCGAAGAGATATTATCGTTAGCAATTAAGCTTGTTCTTGTAGTTTGAAAGCTGCTTTTGGCCATTTGGCTATCAATTTTCTCCAAAGCGATATAATGTCTCTGTCTTCAAATTTTTTAGAGTGATGTGTGTTACTAAGAGAATATCTTATTATATAGGTTATTGAATAAGGAATGGATCCTTTTTTCATAAATTTTGTTCTTTAAAAATCTCATATCAAGCTTAACGTTCTGTTGATATTATTATCTTTAATGTTTACACTTATCTTTGGATAAATATTAAAGATGAATTTTTGATGACTGAGATTTCCTTGTAATATTCCTAATGTAGCATCTCTCCTATCATTAATTCTATTGTCTATTAATACAATATTTATAGGTGAATCTATTCCTTCTCAAAAGGTTGCTTTTATCATCATTTGTATAGCTCCTATATGAATCCATCCTATTTTAGATCTATCTTTTTTTTTCCATTTTTCTCATCCAGTCTTCTTTTCAAAGTAAAGATATATTTATTCTATTTCTAGTGTATTCTATATGCATAGGCATTTCTCTATTGGTTATTCTATAATAGAAGATATGTTTTCATTGTATAATTTTTTCAAAGAGGGATGTTCTAAATCCTTCTGACTTTTCTAATCATAATTCAGTATTTCTAATTCGATTAAATAATCTTCTATCTATTAATAATTCCTGCAAGAAGTTTCCTGCTTTTTCTTGATATTCTTCAATTATTTCTTCTTTAGTCTGATTATGTGTCTAAAAAATAATAGATTGATCAATCTGATTATTCGTCATATGTTATTTGAACAAATTCTTGAATGTTTTCTATTTTAAAAGTTCTTCTTCTATTATTTCCTTCAATTGCTTTTGGTTAATTTTTCTAGATCCTCTATTTGGACATTTATGTGCATAGTGTCCTATATATTGGGGGTATAATTGCATGGCTTTAAATCCCCAAGGTCCAGGTACCTTTGTATAAAATAAATTTAGTAGGATTTTATTCGTTACATTTTCTTTGTCAGTTCTATCATATATTTTATAGAAATAATCCTGAAATTTAAATATGTAATCATTTATGCGGCACATGTCACAAAACTTCAGATTATATAATAGAAAGGTAAATCTTTGTTTTTCTATATCTCTGTTTGTATTCCATGTTTCTCCTTAAAATTCTCTATGTAATTCATTCTTGTAATTATTTATAACTTGGGCTAAGGTGGTTGCTATTCCTTTTATTGCTTCTTTATCATTGTCAGTTAATCCTTTCCACCAATCTGCTACAATTCCTTGAAAGGTTAAATGACAAAATCTTATTGATGTGTCAATATCATAACTTTGTGGTGTTATCGATAAATATGTGGCTTTCGCCCATCTTGTTATTGCCTCATCATATTTCTAACACAATTTAGGTTTAAATAAATTCCATTCACACTAATATATTCTTGATTCATAAAATCTACTGGGGTTTATAGAGCAATATCTATTAGTCTTCTATCGAATGCCCAATTTATTCCCTCGTATCTATTTCTATCAGTGGGTTTTCTTTGAAAACTAGGATCTGATCAATATCTAGCTCCTTGATGTTCTGGCATTTCATTTTGACTACCTTGTCCGCTAGGGACAGTTGTAGGAATTGGCATCGTTACTTGACTTCCAAAAGCCTCTCCTTCTATAGGTTTTAAATTTATAGTTCTGACTTTTTCTATTAATTTAACAATTTTTTTGGCTTAAGTTATCCAGTTCTTAGTTTCTTTCTTAGTTTTGGGTTCCTTATATCCCCCTGTGTTGGGTTTGGGACCTAATAGTTTCCATAGGGGCACAAAAATGTACCCAAAGTTTTTGGTTTTATTAGTAACATGACTTTTGCGCGACAAAATTTTTTTTTATCCAATTCTTCTACATCAGCTTCTAAATATTTGTTTTCTAATTGTTCAATTTTAAAGCCATCCATTTCTTCTATATGAAAGGGGCATAAGCTGATCTCATTTCCACTTGTTTGGAATAGATTTATTTTTATATACATTCGGTATTTTGTTTTTCATATAGATATTTCATTGTTTTCTGTAATTCTACTATCATTTCTTGAATCTTTTGAAAGTTTTTTCAATTATTTTTATGAACCTATACTTCTAGTTTTTTGTACAAATAATTCTATGTGTACTTCAAACTATAAGTCTAAAGCTTCATATATGTTATTATGTAAGTATTTTAACTTGTATTGTTCATATATAACTTCATCCTCGTATTTATTTAGATTATTACTTGGCTCTGATACCACTTTACGTTGGTAGAAATTTTTGATTCTGTTATCATGCTTTGAAAACATACTCGAACTTCCCATATGAGTGTTGTATGCTTTCTCAGCTATATCATTTTTTATATTTATTACTTATTTCACAAAGTAGTTTTAGTATTTTCATGTTAGAATGTCTTTTGATGCATAAGAAACTAGCATTTAGCAGATAGATAATAATACTCTGAGTACTATAGAGAGCAAAATGAAGTATGTATACTTGTGTTGCCCACCTTGCTTCCGTTGATATTTAGTGCCATTCGATCTTCTTTTAACGATTTCTAAGAGAAGCAATCCTTGGACCTAGACGTTACAGATCTCGAACTCCTTATCATTATCCTATAGCCTGAGTGTCCCCACGTCCTTGCACATTCCTTTGCTTAATCAGACTTTTCTGGAAAATGGCCTCTGGGATAATCTAAGGGAGATATGACTCTCGATAGGTGAAGATATATTGGAATGGGAGTGTAATAGGTTACACATGAATTTTCCTCTTCTATAGTAGTGCAAGTATTACTATCATTCGCTAAAGCTGATTTCTTATGCTAATAGAATTAGTGTACATGACATATTTTTGAAAAGAATTGGTATAAGATTGAAATAGAGATGATGCTCTCTCTTTATTGAACTAGAACACTTAGAACATTTACATACTCTTTTAGGTCTCTCTCCGACTTCGAGTGAGTCCCCTTAAAACACCTTGAGGGTTTATATAGGCACACTCGCTTACATCTTTGACATTTGAAAGAAGCCTACATTGTTTTTCTCTTTACATTGCAAATGCACACTTGTCTGGTTGAGGATGTTTTACTTTATTAATGCTATCCTTCATCAAACACTGGTCTGGTTAAGGATATTTTGCTTTTTCGATGCTTTCTTTCATCATGGATGATGTATCTGGTGTTTAATTGTTCTTAATCGTCATTACTGACGTCTTGGAATTTTTTGGCAGCCATCTTTAGCGACTACTACTGCTGTTGGTATGTTTATCCATTTTATCTTAGCACATCAGGCATATTCTTTCTTCATACTTTCTAATCTGGAAGAATATTTACTGGCATATGCAGCTCGATCTTATTTGTCCACTCTCTATTTTCTTTAGGAATCTTTCCAGACTAATCTTTGTCGACACATCTACTCTTCTTGTTGTAAAAGGATGATTATATTGTCTGAAGCTTTATGTAGCCAACTTCGATTATCATTAATTAATTTTTCCATTACTTGACAGAGAACTCATAGTCCTAGAGCTCTTCTGACTTCAACAAATTCTTTGTCAATTTTACCTCCTTCAAAATATTTTTGAAAACTCCTTCTATTTCTTTAACATGATCTGGAGATGATATGTAACATCCCACTCTTTTAATGCAAATTTTCAAACTGTTTTATTCCTTTCATGCTCTTTTTCTAATAAGATAATTGTGGAGGACCTTCATGTAAATTGCCCATGTTAGTTTTGCAACTCACTTTATTATGTCCAATTGCTCTCTTATCCTTGTTTTATTTAAAGAAAATGTTTTCATATATATCTATGCTCTTTTGTTTAAGAAAATGATAATGAATGCTTTTATGTCAAATTTTCTCTCTCATATGGTAGTTAGTGATTTACATGTTTAATTGCTTGCTTAATGGCATCCATCTTGTTAATTGAAAAGAAATAATGTTGAGTGCACATAATGGTTTTTGCTATTTTAGGCCTAAAACGTATATAAGCAGTAAAACTAATTAAATAGGGATGTTCTAGACACTTTAATACACATATGATCAAATTTTGGGCTCATTTGACCCATGTTTGACCCTCCAATAAAATTTAGAAAGGTTTCAATATGGTTTTGCTCAGAAATCAATCAAATGCACATTTATCGCATTTGCTTTCCTATAGTTTCAGTTTTATTCCTCCTGTCACGCGCCTGTGATTTCGATTTAATGATATGTGCTTCCCTGACCGTTGGATCGGGATCCAACGATGATTCCATCTTCTTCTTCCTCCATTTATTTCACGAGAAGCAGCCATTACACACCAGTTTGATTGTGATCATTCAATCTCCTCTGATCCTTGACGGTTTCACTTGATTCTTTCGCCAATGAATCTTCGGAAAAGAGGTGCATCCTTTGACCCCTTGTTCATCCCCTCTCGCTCTCTCTATGGAGAATGCCCATTTAGGGCTTGGACCCCCTTGCTGCATGGGCACCCAACCGCCACCACAGAGCATCCACCTCTGCCTTTTTGCACCCAAAAGCACCGCCGGTCCCCTGGCAGCTCTCCCCCAGCTTCAATTTCTCCTCTAACGGCCTCCAGTCCCGGGACCTACCCCTCCTTCTTCTCCGGCGAATTCGGCCTCACCTCGGCAGCTCCGACCTCTGCAGTTCGATTGCATCCTAGGTAATCATTCTCAACTCATCTTCCTTGTTTTCCCGATCTTCGTTTGCCCTGGGTATCCCCCATGTGATGGGTCCTATAGCCATGTTTTCCATGGCTCACCGACGCTCAAGCTCCAGACCATCCCAGTGGTCCTCTGACCACGAAAATGCTGGTTGTAGCTCCGCCTTCCCTCCGCAAACTTCTTCCTACCCCCATCTCACTATTTTGGGCCGTTCTTCGCTTTTTTGAACCATCGCCCGCTGCCCCTATTTCCTGTGGAAATTCTCTATTTCTCATCGCGATGATCTGTCCGTGTTTTTTTGCCTCAGCTGACAGTACCCGCGACTCTGTCAGACTTCCCCGAGCAAATCCGTACTCCTTGTTGGGTCTTCCGACTCCGTTCTTAGGTTCCACCCCTTTGCGACCTCACTCCAACCATGGATGGGAGCTCTGTGCTCCTGCGTGCTCCGACACCTAAACCTTGGTCCTTTGGGTTCAACATGGTGCGAAGAAGACCGTTGTTCCTTCTTCTTTGTCATCAGTTGATCGCAGCATTGCGTACCACTTTGGATCTCACCAGGAGATGGCTTGCTCATGCCATGGCTCGCGATGTGTAAGCGAGGAGCAATCCAGGTCCTGAAATGACCTTGGTACCCCTGTCTTTTTTAATTCGACGATTCCCACCGCGAGGGTATTTTTGGGTTTTCACCTGTCCTCACTTCTTTGATCCCGAGTCCTCAGTGGCGAGCCTTCTCACTAGTTGGCCAAGCTTGATTGGTCCAACTCAGACCCAGCCGACTGGATTTGGATGTATATATACGTGGCTTTTTCTTGTTTTGTCATTGGTCTGTTCTTTGTAAATTTGTAGTAAATTGCTCAACTCTCAGAAAAATGAGAAAAAATATGTTTTGGAAAGGGTTTTCGATGAGGAACTCGATTTTATGATTTTTATCGACTGATTTTTCTATTTTCAGATATCAATAACTATATGACACAAATTAGGGTTTAATTTGTATGATGAAGGATAATTATGCTATTTTTAGGTGTTTAAGAGAATCCAATCAGTCAAATGAGGTTTGACTTAGGTGCTTTAGCTCAAGGTAAGTGGGCCACACCCTTGGCATAGATAATAATTGGTTTATTGAATGTTTATGATTTATGTTAAGCACTAAATGTTAAAGTCATGATTAATGCATGCTTTCTTCAAGTATATGGTTATTGGATGTTAACTGCTATAATTTAAGTATAAATGTAGAAATCATATTAATGTTATGAATTATGATTAAGGTACATGAAACTAAGATTAAGAGGGAAGAAATTCCCATTCATGCTTAAGAGGGAAGAAATTCCCATTATGGTTCATGGGGAGAAATCCCAATTATGTTCAAGAGGGAGTAATCCCATTAAGATCAAGTCTAAGTTATTAAGAAGATAATTAAGTCTAAGAAATATCTTGGTTAAGGGAATTTGATTTAGATTTATATGCACCTTGTTATGGGCTTTCCAAGCATTATGGGCTTTTTGAGCAATTATGGGCTTTCCGAGCATTATGGGCTCTTATGGGGCTTTAAGAGAGGAGCATATACTTCTTGTCAAATTCTTTATGTAAAAGATGTCAATAAATAATTAATGTTAATGCATGTTCATGTTTATGTCTGATCATCTTATATGTTATTTCCATGTCTTATAACATGCCAATGTCGCTTACTTACCATGAATGTTTTTCCTTTTCATGGTTGGGGACGAGATGTCCGCAAAAGTTGGAGCTAAAGGGAAGGAATCAACTTAAGGAGTTCTAAGAATCCAAGGATCTAAGAAGTTGTTGCCTGGTGGGATGTCCATCTATGGAGATCCTATCATTTTCATGTTATCTAGTTTATGTTTAGCATACCTTTAGAATCATGGTGCAGTTTTCTTTCCAAGAACTTATGTATGAATCTATGTTTCTATAATGCCAAGTGTTATTTATTTCTTGATATGAGATCATGTATGTGACAACCCTCCCTGAAATGCCAAGTACCCCACATTATGGATAATGTTGGGGATTAGGCTGTGCTTCTGCTGGATACGTATGAAACCCTAGGGAGGGGTGTTACATTAATGGTATCAGAGCAAGGAACAAATGGCCACTAAGGCAACAATAGATATTCATATAATGTTCTAATATCATGTTATGTTCACCCTTTCAGATGGCCCCTAAGAAGAAGGAGAAGGTTGGTGAGTCAAGGCCCTCACAAGGATCCTCTAGTGGTGATAAGACTGAAGACATGAACCAAGTCCCTCCACAAGTCACTGTAGATTCCCTAGTAGTAGCCTTGACCAATGCCCTCCAACCTAGAGCTCCAGCTAGAGTACATGAGATCTCCCTCATAGATTTCTTGAAGATTAGACCTGATGCTTACCATGGTGAAGATGAGGTTGATGTGGTAACCAAGGCTGAGGAGTGGCTTAGCAACATGGAACATTGCTTTAGCGACTTATAGTGTCCCCCACATAGTAGGGTTAGATTTGCCACCTATATGCTCAAGGGTGCAGCCTGTACTTGGTGGGAAAACCTCTTAGCCTCTAGGAAAGAAGATGACCCTCCTTTTACTTGGGGTGAGTTTGTAGAAGTCTTTAACGACCATTATGTATCCGAAGCAATGTTAGAAAGGAAGGAGGATGAGTTTGTTGCGCTTAAGCAAGTGGGTGACATGACTTGGTGGGAAAACCTCTTAGCCTCTAGGAAAGAAGATGACCCTCCTTTTACTTGGCTTAAACCCGACCTAAGTTATGCCTTGTCTGGTAGAGGTCATCAGATCATGCAATCAGCCTTGGATGCAGCCCTAGAATTGGAGGATCACCCTGGGAGGAACCATAAGAAGGAGGTACTCCAAAACCATCGTCACCATCAACCCCCTCCACCCTCCAACCACAAGAGAAAATCCCCTGAGCCTTCTTCTGAAAATGGGAGAACCCCATGCCCAACATGTAAGAGAAGTCATGGTGGTCCTTGTAGGTTTGGGACTTCTATTTCCTACTATTGTGGTAAGGAAGGTCATATCAAGCCTAATTGCCCTAAGCTTGCAAAGAAGGATCCCAACCATAATCAAGATAAAAACCCTAATCCTCCACCCAAGGTTAAACCAAGGCACTTCACCATGCAAATGTCATATGGAGAAGAGGACAATGATCAAGGTGAGGGTAGTTAAGTAATTTATGTTGAATCATAATAATGCTTTGTTTTTATATGCCTCCTTCTATAATGGAAATTTGTATGAAAATTTAGCAAGTTTATGTGAAACCCTTAAGGTGGGTAGAAACTCCAGGTTATTTCAAGGACGAAATTTATTTAAGGTGGGTAGAATTGTAACATCCCACCCTTTTAATGAAAATATTCAAACTATTTTATTCCTTGCATGCTCTTTTTCTAATAAGATAATTGTGGAGGACCTTCATGTAAATTGCCCATGTTAGTTTTGCAACTCACTTTATTATGTCCAATTGCTTTATTATCCTTGTTTTATTTAAAGAAAATGTTTTCATATATATCTATGCTCTTTTGCTTAAGAAAATGAGAATAAATGCTTTTATGTCAAATTTTCTCTCTCATATGGTAATTAGTGATTTACATGTTTAATTGCTTGCTTAATGGCCTCCGTATTGTTAATTGAAAAGAAATAATGTTGAGTGCACATAATGGGTTTTGCTATTTTAGGCCTAAAATGTGTACACGGAGTTAAAATAATTAAATAGGGATGTTCTAGACACTCTAATACCCATATGGTCAAATTTTGGGCTCGTTTGACCCATGTTTGACCCTCCAATCAAATTTGGAAAGGTTTCAATATGGTTTTACTCAGAAATCAATCAAATGCACATTTATCGCATTTACTTTCCTATAGTTTCGATTTTATTCCTCCTGTCACACGCCTGTGATTTCGATTTAATGATCTGTACATCCGTGACCGTTGGATCAGGATCCAACGGTGATTCATTCGTCTTCTTCCTCTGTTTGTTTCGCGAGCAGCAGCTGTTACAACCCCAATTTTTGGGTTCTTTTGGTGAGAAATGTAATCTCTCCTATTAAAGATATTTGAAAAAATAATGATATAATTTGTTTTGAATAAAAGGATTTCATTTACAATAGCCTCCTTGGTTGTTTTGTGGGATTTATTAGTTATTGGGCCCAATATCAAGGAAATTCAATTAGTAAATGAATAATTGAGATTTGGAGGAAAGTAAAATATAGAAACCTCTAGAAGGAAAGAGAATATAATATAAAGTTGGATTTTGTGCCTCTTGGGTTCCTTGGGTCCCAAGGAGTCCAAAGTTGCAAAGATAATGCAACAAGAAAAGAAAAGATCAATTAAATATTTCTTTATTAAGAAAGAAATTGAAAACAATGATAAAATATGGGAAATAAGTGGAAAGAGGTATAATTGAGTTATCCTTGGTGGATTTTCGTATCCATGAGGTTTCTAATGTTAAAAGGAATTCCAATAAGGAAAATAAAAGGGAGATAAAAAGAAATCCTTAAAAAGAGATATTGAGATAATAAGAAATTATGGATATAGATGCATCTAGAAGGATAATGAGTATCCACTAAAAAGGATTTCGAAATATTAGAGTTTCTTGGCGTCCAAGGATCTCCAATGGAGAACAAGAAAGAGAAAATACCAATAATACAAAATAAGAGGATAATGTGATACATTATTAATGAATTTTGTAGTATTGTTAAAAAGGATGTATTTTCTACTAAAAGAAAATAGAAATTCATGTCAATGGATTAAAAGGCAAGTACAAAGAGAATAAGGGAGAGGATTTTTGAATTCCTAATTTCCCCATGAACATGGTTTATTAAAAGGATAATTAGGAGAGAGAAGGTTGCTTCTCAATAAAGGAATTGGATTCCTATTGGGAAAGGACTATGTTTCTTCGTGGGCAAGTATGCTGGGGCATGGATACCCTCCCCTATATAAGGGTAGAGCCCATGGTCGAGCCCAAAGGATATCCCAAATGTTTCTCTCTCTTCCTCATCTTCTTCTTGTTCTTTCCGTACAAACCCTAACCAAGAGGGTGCAGTTCTATCCCTGGAGCAACGAAGGGTTGTATTTTGGTCTTGATGGAGGCAGGAAGCTTCCAAAACAACCCAAGATGGATCAACTATCATACCCCCACCCTTGTCTTCGAGCAACTCCTGCCATAGGTCTGCAAAATTACAGCAAATGTGGCAGCAACTGTAGGCTGATCTCACTCGAGAACGGCCATATTGGTAATGACTCAGGGGTGCCTTGCATGCGACAAGGTGCATCGAAGCTGGGGTGGCCATTGGTGGCGACCCTCGAACCCTAGGGGGGAAGGGGTGGACCGCGAGTGGCTACAGTAGGCGATCAAGCAGGGCTTCGTGAGGAAAAAGATGAACCGGGAGCTTTTGACATTTTTGCCCCTCTGTGCTGTACAACATCGTCCACTTAAGTAAGGGCAGAATGGTCAATCCGTTATGTTTCCAAGCAAGTCATGTTGCATGGGAAAGGGTGACGTGGCAGCCTCCCATTGGCTCTAGTAAGTAAATTCTTGTGAAATTCATATCTAATTAATGGTAGCTCGGATGAATGCGCATAATATAGGAATTTTTCTTAGAAGAACACGATGAATGCAATAAAAATATAATTAAAACCTTTTTCTGATTGCAATTCAAAAATTCGTGGAAGTTATCAACTTTAATGCTTTAATGATTAAGAAACCCTAATTTGAGATGGTTAATGTATTAAGAAGGATTTTAATGGATGATTACAGTTGATATTAATCTATTAATCATAAAAAGATACATTAAGATTGAAAAGGATGAACTTCACATGTAATTGGTTTAATTTAGAGTTCCATGTACATGAACGAGCTTTAATGGGCCTTGAAACCCTAATGTTAGTAATTATGACTCTTAATGGCTTTAATTATTCAAATTCATGAATAAAGCTGAGATATGATGGTTCTAAGTTATTTTGAGTATAAAGGTTCCTAATTGTGGATAAATACCCTTAATATGGAAATTAGGGTTTTTCTAATGGATAAAGGTGGAATTAATGATAAATAGAGTTCATATGTGAATTAGATCATAATGAACTATGAATTGTTACTTTGAAAGGAACCAAAGACGATAAATGGGCCTAAAGATATTGTCATGAATTAAAAGGATAAAATTGGTAGTTTTAATGAAAAGAGGCATATTGGACTTAATTGATGTTTAATTGTGCCTTTAATTTGAAATTAGGGTTATATTTTGTTAAAAGGTAAACTTAATATCTTTCATGAAGAATAGATGAGATAATTAGCGTTTGTGAGTAATTGTATAAAATTAGGGTTTAAAATAGTAAAAAAGGAAGTGAAACCCTGATTGCAATGGAAACCCTAAAAGTGGACTAGAAACCCTAGGAAGCAAGCTAGGTTTAATAGATCATGATGGAATGATCAATAATAGGAAATTATATGCATATTTCAGGATCTCATTGTGTGCTTGCTTGCCTATTTGGATTTCTTGATTGATTGGATTATTCTTTCTCAAATTAGTGGACAGGTATGTGGTTACACTTATAGTTAATCTCTTTAGTTTCATGACAATTCCTGAAAGTTTTATCGGTTGCCTGAAATTAACTGCTTGGATGAATTTTATTTCATGCAACTATAAAGTGTCTATGATTATTACCATAAATATAGATACATGACTGGCTCAGATCCTGGTCCTATGTGGCTTTGCTAATGATGAAAAGGGTAATCTGGTAAAGGGTCTACTTGTTAAGTGGGACCATCAGGTTATCAAGAGTTAGAAATTGGGCTACCCACGTGTAGTGCCATGAGACTCTTTAGCACACCATGAGTTAAGGAGTGGGCTGCCTATGGGTAGTGCCATGTGACTCAACCCTAGAAATTGATTCACCTGTTAGGTAGGATCATGAGGGGTTTAATGGGGATCTACCATAAGGAAGGTAGCATCCATGTCCACTGTAGGGATAGCACAAAGGCTAGGGTATGTATGGATTGAGTAGTTATGCTAAAAATGTAAAGTTGTTTGTTAAATCATAATTGACTGCAATATGTTGTTACAGTTAATTGCATCATTATTGTTTCCCCCACATACCGACATATTCATTTATGCTGACCGACATTTTGTTTGTCGACATTTTAGGTACAAGTGAAAAGGACAAACAGTAAAGTGGCATATGTAGAATTAAATAAGAATTAAAGTATAGAGGTGGATTAGTTAGAATAGACTCCAGATGTGGATAGAAGTAGATATCCAAGTTTTTCAAAAGGTATGCAAAGTTTTAATTTTATTATATCCTTTCAGTTTAGTTGGTAGAATTTGATAATTATTATTGATTATTTGTCAAACCTTTGATCTGGAAATTGGGATAACGACTCTAACCTCTTGGTCTCCCTTAAATGTGGGTTACTAGGAGGCAGGGTCGTTACATTTGGTATCAGAGCATATGTTCCTCATTTAATCTTTAATAATTATTAAATTTTCCAAACTCTGTAGAACCCAAGGGAGTTATTAGAGGATTTTCCAAAATACAGAGGTGTCTAGAAAAGAATCATGTCTGGGGGATGGTAAGATTTTCCTCCGCACCACTAGTTAGAATATGAGGACTCCTAGAGTAGTGTGACTTCCTAACCAATGTCTCAGGATTTGACTCAAAATAAGATACCTTTAGGACTCTCTCATCTTGTTCATCCCTTAACTCAAATGGTGTTAAGGATTTTAAGGATTAGGGCTTTCTCTCTCTTCCTCACCCTATTGAGGTATGGGTAAATTTGATAAGGTTTAAGGAATCCTCCACCAAATTAATGAAAAGCATGTAAATAAGATGTCACGGACATTAGCTTAATAGTTTAAGCATAAACTAAAGAATAGATACATGCTTAGGTCATATGACATGAGTTGTCATGACCTTAGGAGAGAACTAAGGCTAGACCTCCTTGTCAGGAGGATGAGTAGAGAGAGTTAGTCTTGGAGGTAGAGACCTCCATTATAAGTAGAGACCTGGGACATCCTCTGAGGATGATGCTAACCCTAACCCTAAGTGGTGGTTAGAGAGAGAGATGGAATGATGAGTTAGATGTCATGTTAGACCAGGTGTATGGACATGCCTTTGGATGCCCATATGAGCCATGAGAGGTTGGATGACCTAGTACCTATGGCAACCGAACCCTGGGTAGGGTCATGCATGTTATAGTGAATGATAGCTCCTTCAATGATGAGATTAGTAAAGAACCGATGGAAACCCCATGAACTAATATGAGAATGGCATAGTATGCACCTAGAGTGCGTCAGTAGTGCTGGAAGTAGGTTGAAACTGAGGCCAGAAGGGCATGATGGATGGCTTATGAGATAAGCATAAAGGGCTATGGATAATCTTGAGAAAACATAAGTTGAACAGGGGATCACCCATGTAGGGGTACACTTGTGAGCTTGATCCACCTTCATGGAGGGAGGAACTCTAGTAGTTAGGCTAGTTGTGGAGTTAGCTCTAGAGAGAGAGCATGACTCAAGCAAGAAGGTTGGAAGATTAGACTTTGAGATATGAAGAATAATGGGAGTTGAGGATGATGTGACCCAAGTGGATGGTTGTGGTTGTCTCATGCTTGATTCTTGAAGGCTTATGATATCTTGGTTGCCTTTAGAGGAGCCAAACCCTAGAGAGAAGATGAGTTTTCTGGTACCTATGTGCCTATGGTATAGATGTTTACCTTTTGAGATAGGACAAAGAGTTCATTAGACCCTGAAGTGGTTTAGTAACAGGTTGTGAGACCTTGTACCTTGTTGGTTGTCCTTGAGGAGGACTCCACTCTGAAGTGTTGTTCAAGTAGAAGGATCATGGGAATTGCATGTCATACTCTGTATATGCTTGGCTCATGGATTAAAGTTGAGCAGGAAGTTGGTCATCAGAAAAGTGAACCTAGGGTTCCTAGGCCTAAGGGGGGAAGTGGTGTACCTGATGCTCATGATGAGATTGAGTTTCTATAGATTTGAGCATGACACTCCTCATGTTTAGAGGAAAGGGGAAACCCCTTAAGTTTAAGGTATGTTTGATGAACCCCTCATAGCTAAGTTGATGACATGGGAAGTTTTGATCTTGATCCAATGTTGAGGATGAGAACAAGTGTAACCTAGCATGGTTAATAGGTGGTCTGCTTGTGCCTTAGTAGCTTGCTAGGGTTAAGCATGCTCATGTAGATGTAAACCCTAGACATAAGGACATTTGTGACCTTTGATATCAAGATGTAGTTCCTCCCATACTGGGAGAGGGACCCTCTTGTAGAGTGTTTTGTTGGTTTAAGGTAACCTAAAGAGGTCTCAGAGGATCTTGAGAAGCTAAGTGGAAAGTACATGGTATGAGAATGAACCTGTAGACCCATAGATAACCATCTCTAAGTGCATGTGGATGTGTTACCACGGAGGTAATCGGTATTGCGCCAGACTAAGGTAGGCAGGTTGCCATGACCCCTATGAAAGGATGAAAGTTAGCCCATGAATGTAGAGAGAGATGATAAAGGATTGGGTAAGGTTCTAAGTTGGACATGTACTATAATAGAATCCTAAGTCTATCCTAGGGTCAGGTAGGGATAAGACCGATGGAAGTGGGAGTTGCCTAATTCCCTAGTTGCACATGACCATAGGGTTGGGAGGTAACAACTATCAACATCTGAGGGCCATGGGTTAGGAGATTGATCACCTTCATGAACTCATGGGACACAAAGGGCAGATGAGTAGGGCACTCTCTGGATGTATAAGAGAAGATGGATGACTCAAAAAATGCCAGCACCCTATAGACCTAGAGGAGATGACCAAGGAATGTATGTGGACCCAAGTAGGTTCGAGACCAGTTTTCCATGGAAGTAACTTTGATATCAAGATGATTGTGATATAGAGACATAAGTTGCACGTTTCAACTTAGATTTGAAGGTGTACTGGAAATGTGGGATGTACCATCTCTACTCTTGGAACAGGAAGAACTTTGTGTTTGGACGGCCGCCAAATGCTTATTTCCTCTTGTTATGGGAGTGAGAGATAGGACAACACGCATGCCATACACCAAGGATAAAAGATGATGTGACTTGGAACGTTGCTATGAGGTATGAGGACAGAGATGATAACATACCCCTGTGGAGTGAATGATACAAGGATGATTTACAAACATCAAGAGAACTAAGGTAGCCAACTTATGAGGATGTTTTTAGCATGAGCTATGTGGAATTTGCAAGTTATATAAGGTTGAGTTCGAAAACCAATAGGATGAGCTCAGAGTTTTCTTGATGAAGATAGAGTTAGAGTTTGAGATGAAATAATAAGTGGAATACATGAAGGTGTATGTCTTCAACATTACCTAACACCTAAGGATGTGAAGTGGTAATGGATGCCCTGGTTGAGATGCAGCTGCCTAGTTTAGCTAGAGGCTAGAAGAGGTTGTTAGGCTAACCTTAAGCTTGAAAAAGGAGATATGTTTGGCTAACACTCAGAGGTAACTAAGTCTGTTGATCAAGTTAGTAGTTGTTTGGTTAGCCAGCCTAGGCCTTGTTGCAATAAAAGTATGGTGATAGAAACTCAGATGCACTTCTCTAGAAAAGAAGGCAATGAAATCCCGATGAGAGTGGTTTAGGGTTTTCAAGGAATCAACCTGGAGGAATCATGACATATAGGAGATCATGATTTAAGATCACCATACACCATGGTACTACGGAGATAGTAAGTGACATTAGTACTTTGGATGCCTAAGATGAAGTTGCATGTGGTATGTTGCCATGCATGACAAGAGGGAAGGACGAACATCGGTAACCCAATGTATTGATATAGAGGATAAAGAGTCCCCGAGAGGGAATGGGAGTTCATCACTATGGATGTTGTGGTAAGTCTCCCCTAGACCAAGGAAGGTCAATATGCAATATGGGTTATGGTAGCTCGCCTTACCTAGATGACATGAGAAAGAAAGAATACTGTCAAGGGACGGATCCAATTGAACTACAAGTAAGAGAGATGGTTCAACTACACCATGATGTGAGTTCAAAAGTTCTTGAATGATACATTTCCATAAGGTGGAAATAGATACGTGAAGAACTCGATATCAGTACAATTTATCACCCTAGCTAATGGATAGTATGATCCAGACTAGAGGGTCTGTTGAGAGAATGTGTGCTCATTCAAGGTAATACATGGAAATAGTTCTTATCTTCTGTAAGATGTGATGATAACCACCATAGCCAGTATCAGGATGTAAAGAAGCTCTACAAGGGAGGTTGTGTCGGTCACCACTTCATTAAGATGATGTTGGTGAATGGACCTCGCAAAAGTTAGAAAAAGACCACAGTGTGTGCAGTTGAAGTCGCTTTGATTGTGCAGTGGCTGAAAGAGAGCCCAGAGACGACATGAATCGTGAGCGGATGCAAAGTAGACTAACATGCAGTTCACTGTGGGAGGATATGTGATATGAAATCTGACCCCTCTGAGCTATAGATGAAAGAGCTGAGTCCCCGATACATGGGTCCATTTGAGATGGATTGGTGGAGGAGGTTATGTTTGACCTTACCCCTCAGGATAAAGTAATGTGTGATGAGTTCCATGTGTCCAATCTAGAACACTATGTGAGGTACTCAGGCCATGTGCTGAGCAATGAACCTAGTGAGCCCCAAGGGAGGCTGAAATGACCTGAGTCACGTGTGAGGTTTATAGATGCCAAGGTGAAAGAACTCAGAGAAAAGAATATGGAATGATAAAGGTTCTTTGGGAGCACCATGGATAAGGTAAATCCACATATGGGCCAATGACAGACATGGAAAAATCTTATCCTGATTTGTTTGTTTGCTTGATGGAATTTTGAGGACAAAGTTCTTATAAGAGGGGAAGGATGTTACAACCCCAATTTTTGGGTTCTTTTGGTGAGAAATGTAATCTCTCATATTAAAGATATTTGAACAAATAATGATATAATTTGTTTTGAATAAAAGGATTTCATTTACAATAGCCTCCTTGGTTGTTTTGTGGGCTTTATTGGCTATTGGGCCCAATAACAAGGAAATTCAATTAGTAAATGAATAATTGAGATTTGGAGAAAAGGAAAATGTAGAAACATCTAGAAGGCAAGAGAATATAATCCAAAGTTGGATTTTTTGCCTCTTGGGTTCCTTGGGTCCCAAGGAGTCCAAAGTTGCAAAGATAATGCAACAAGAAAAGAAAAGATCAATTAAATATTTCATTATTAAGAAAGAATTTGAAAACAAAGATACAAATTGGGAAATAAGTGGAAAGAGGTATAATTGAGTTATCCTTGGTGGATTTTCGTATCCATGAGGTTTCTAATGTTAAAAGGAATTCCAATAAGGAAAATAAAAGGGAGATAAAGAGAAATCCTTAAAAAGAGATATTGAGATAATAAGAAATTATGGATATAGATGCATCTAGAAGGATAATGAGTATCCACTAAAAAGGATTATGAAATATTAGAGTTTCTTGGGGTCCAAGGACCCCCAATGGAGAATAAGAAAGAGAAAATACCAATAATACAAAATAAGAGGATAATGTGATACATAATTAATGAATTTTGTAGTATTGTTAAAAAGGAGGTATTTTCTACTAAAAGAAAATAGAATTCGTGCCAATGGATTAAAAGGCAAGTACAATGAAAATAAGAGAGAGGATTTTCAAATTCCTAATTTCCCCATGAACATGGTTTATTAAAAGGATAATTAGGAGAGAGAAGGTTGCTTCTCAATAAAGGAATTGGATTCCTATTGGGAAAGGACTTTGTTTCTTCGTGGGCAAGTATGTTGGGGCATGGATACCCTCCCCTATATAAGGGTAGAACCCATGGTCAAGCCCAAAGGATATCCCACATGTTTCTCTCTCTTCCCCATCTTCTTCTTGTTCTTTCCGTACAAACCCTAACCAAGAGGGTGTAGTTATATACCTGGAGCATTGAAGGGTTGTATTGTGGTCTTGATGGAGGCAAGAAGCTTCCACGACAACCCAAGATGGATCGGCTATCATACCCCCGCCCTTCTCTTCGAGCAGCTCCTGCCATAGGTCTCCAAAACTACAACAAATGCGGCAGCAACTGCGGGCTGATCTCGCTCGAGAATGGCCATATTGGTCATGACTTGGGGTGCCTTACGTGCGCCAAGGTGCAACAAAGCTGGGGCAGCCATTGGTGGCGACCCTCAAACCCTGGGGGTGAAGGGTGGACCGCGAGCGGCTACAGTAGGTGATCAAGCAGGGCTTCACGAGGAAGAAGATGAACCAGGAGCTTTTGACGTTTTTTCCCCTCAGTGTTGTACAATGTCAACCACTTAAGTAAGGGAAAAACGGTCAATTCGTTATGTTTCCAAGCAATCCGCGTTGCATGGGAAAGGGTGACGTGGCAGCCTCCCATTGGCTCAAGTAAGTAAATTCTTGTGAAATTCATATCTAATTAATGGTAGCTCAGATGAATGCGCATAATATATGAATTTTGCTTAGAAGAATATGAGGAATGCAATAAAAATATAATTGAAACTTTTTCCTGATTACAATTCGAAAAGTAGTGGAAGTTATCAACTTTAATGCTTTAATGATTAAGAAACCCTAATTTGAGATGGTTAATGTATTGAGAAGGGTTTTAATGGATGATTACAGTTGGTATTGTCATGTTAATCATAAAAATATACACTAAGATCGAAAAGGATGAATTTTGCATGTAATTGGTTTAATTTAGAGTTCCATGTACATGAACGAGCTTTAATGGGCCTTGAAACCCTAATGTTAGTAATTATGAATCTTAATGGCTTTAATTATTCAAATTCATGAATAAAGCTGAGATATGATGGTTCTAAGTTATTTTGAGTATAAAGGTTCCTAATTGTGGATAAATACCCTTAATATGGAAATTAGGGTTTTTCTAATGGATAAAGGTGGGATTAATGATAAATAGAGTTCATATGTGAATTAGATCATAATGAACTATGAATTGTTAATTTGAAAGGAACCAAAGATGATAAATGGGCCTAAAGATCTTGTCATGAATTAAAAGGATAAAATTGGTAGTTTTAATGAAAACAGACATATTGGACTTAATTGATGTTTAATTGTGCCTTTAATCTGAAATTAGGGTTATATGTTGTTAAAAGGTAACCTTAATATCTTTCATGAAGAATAGATGAGATAATTAGGGTTTGTGAGTAATTGTATAAAATTAGGGTTTAAAATAGTAAAAAAGTAAGTGAAACCCTAATTGCAATGGAAACCCTAAAAGTGGACTAGAAACCCTAGGAAGCGAGCTTGGTTTAATAGATCGTGATGGCATGATCAATAATAGGAAATTGTATGCATATTTCAGGATCTCATTGTGTGCTTGCTTGCCTATTTGGATTTCTTGATTGATTGGATTATTCGATCTCAAATAAGCCTGACAGGTATGTGGTTACACTTATAGTTGATCGCTTTAGTTTCACGACGATTCCCAGAAGTTTTATTGGTTGCCTGAAAATAACTGCTTGGATGACTTTTATTTCATGCAACTATAAAGTGACTATGATTATCACCATAAATATAGATACATGACTGGATCAGATCTTGGTCCTCCTCTGTGGCTTTACTAATGTTGAAAAGGGTAATCTAGTAAAGGGTCTACTTGTTAAGTGGGACCATCAGGTTATTAAGAGTTAGAAATTGGGCTACCCACGTGTAGTGCCATGAGACTCTTTAGCACACCATGAGTTAAGGAGTGGGCTACCTATGGGTAGTGACATGTGACTCAACCCTAGAAATTGATTCACCTGTTAGGTAGGATCATGAGGGGTTTAATGGGGATCTACCATAAGGAAGGTAGCATCCATGTCCACTGCAGGAACAACGCAGAGGCTAGGGCATGTATGGATTGAGCAGTTATGTTGAACACGTTAAGTTGTTTGTTAAATTATAATTGACTCCAATATGTTGTTATAGTTAATTGCACGATTATTATTTCCCCACATACCGGCATATTCATTTATGTTGAGTGACGTTTTGTTTGTCGACATTTTAGGTACAAGTGAAAAGGACAAATAGTAAAGTGGCATATGTGGAATTAAATAAGAATTAAAGTACAAAAGAGGATTAGTTAGAATAGACTACAGATGTGGATAGAAGTAGATATCCAAGTTTTTCAAAAGGTATGCAAATTTTTAATTTTATTACAACCTTTCAGTTTAGTTGGTAGAATTTGATAATTATTATTGATTATTTGTCGAACCTTTGATCTGGAAATTGGGATAACAGCTTTGACCTCTTGGTCTACCTTAAATGGGGGTTACTGGGAGGCAGGGTCATTACAGCAGTCGTTACGCACTAGTTTGATTGCGATTATTCAATCTCCTATGATCCTTGTTGGTTTCACTTGATTCTTTCGGCAATGAATCCACAGAGAAGAGGTGCATCCTTTGACCCATTGTTCATTCCTTCTCGCTCCCTGTACAGAGAACACCCTTTTAGGGCTTGGACCCACTTGCTGCACGGGCACCCAGCCGCCACCACAGAGCATCCAACTCTGCCTTTTTGCACCCAAAAGCACCTCCGGTCCCTGGGAAGCTCTCCCCCAGCTTCAATTTCTCCTCTAACGGCCTCGAGCCCCGAGACTTGCCCCTCCTTCTCCGATGAATTCGGCCTCGCACCGGCCGCTCCGGCCTCCGCGGTTCGATGTAGCCTAGGTAATCATCCTCGACTCATCTTCCTTGTTTTCCCAATCTTCATTTTCCGTGGTTCTCCCCCATGTGACGGGTCCTATAGCCATGTTTTCCATGGGTCGCCGATGCTCATGCTCCAGACCATCCCAGTGGTCCTCCGACCATGGAAATGTTGGTTGTAGCTCTTCCTTCCCTCCATGAACTTTTTCCTATCCCCAGCTCACTATTTTAGGTTGTTCTTCACCATTTTGAACCATCACCCACTGCCCCTATTTCCCACGATAATTCTCTGTTTCTTGTCGTGATGATCTATTCGGCTTTCTTTGCCTCAGGCGACAGTACCCACGCCTCCATCGGACTTCCCTGAGCAAATTTGTGCTCTGTGTTGGGTCTTCTGACTCCGTTCTCAGGTTCCACCCCCTTGCAACCTTGCTCCAACCATGGACGGGTGCTCAGGGCTCCAGCATGCTCCGACACCTAAACCTTGGTCCTTTGTGTTCAGTAGGGTTCGAAGAAGACCGCGGTTCCTTCTTATTTGCTGTCAGTTGATCGCAACATTGCATTCTACTTTGGATCTCACCAGCAGATGGCTTGCTCATGCCATGGCTCGTACTATGTAAGTGAGGAGCAATCCAGGTCCTAAAATGACCTTTGTACCCCTATCTTTTTTAATACGATGATTCTCACTCCGAATGTATTTTTGGGTTTTCACCTGTCCTCCCTTCTTTGATCGTGAGTCCTCAGTGGTGAGCCTTCTCACTAGTTGGCCCACTACTACAGAAATAGCGTTCAATGTCGCTTTTCTGGGCGTCGGTTATTAAGAAAAACCGACGCCTATAATATCAGGCGTCGGTTATGTAGGCAAACCGATGTCTATATTCGAAGACCAGCCAAACACAGGTACTGCTTTGTATTCAGCGTCGGCTGACTATAACCGACCGACGCCTAAAAGCGCCCGCGAAATCCAATTTTTGGACAAAAAAAATTTGGGCCACATACAACGTCGGTGTTTTAACTATTAACCGATGCCTATTTAAAATGAAAATTTGCGCGAAAAGTTCCACTTTAGGTGTCGGTAATCCTTGGATAACCGACGCTGATAATGGTTACCGCCAAATAATTTAGGGTAAAAGTTTTCTATTTGGGCGTCGGTGTTTTACTATTAACCGACGCTAAAGCATAATAGGCATCGGTTGTGTAGATAACCGACGTCGTTGATCAACTTAATAGACCCGATACCCGGCTCTTCCCCCTTTCTTCCTGTTTCATCGCGACTTCTCTTCTATGCTGCTGCTCGCCGCCGTTCTCCCAAAATCACCCATCGTCGGTTGCTGCTGCTCGCCGCCACTACTATGGTTCTCTTCTGCTTACCGGTGCCGCTGCCCGCCGCCCGCCGCTGCTGCTTCTTCTCCTGGTGCTTCTCCGACCGGCGCCTTCTGCTTCTCCGACCGTCAGTTGCTTCTACCCGCCGCCCGCCCCCGGTCATTTGTTGCGGTCGCTGCCACTGCTGCTCTAGCTCCTCCGCACGCTGCTGCCGCCGGCGGTCCTCTCCACACTAGCTCCAGGTAGCGCTACCTCTCCTTCTCCCTAGCTATTTACCAACATGCAGCAAGCACGACCATGGTTGTGTTGGCCTACCACGATCATGCTGTCCAGCACGGCCATGGTAGGCCAACACAGCCATGGCCGTGCTTGCTATTGGTAAGGATATGAACAAATTTTCATGTAATGTTTTATGTAAATCCTAGGATATGAACAAATTTTATGCTTGCATATATTTGTGCTTCTAATCCTAATGTTTGACTTAATTCAGTAAATTTTGATGCATGTTGAAATAAGATTTAAACTTGTAAATTCTAGCATCCTAATTTGATTTGATTAAACCTAACATTGATGAAACCCTAACATCAATTGCGATGAAACCCTAACATTAATTGTGATGAAACTCTAACATGTACATATCTATTATTGTGTTTGTTGGCCTAGAAACCCGTCCAAGATTGACTCATTAGGAGTAAATCTTGGATAGTCCCCTGTTTGGGACTGTTCTTGAACACCTAATCTCACTTAGGATGTAAGTGTATAATGTGTATTGGGTTTTCGAGAAAATTTCGGCAGCATTTCCCCGTTTGTTCTCTAAGTACATATGTACTTAGAGAACAGCGGGGAAATGCTACCGAAATTTTCTTGAAAACCCAATACACATTATACACTTACTAGTGAGATTAGGTGTTCAAGGATGGGATAGGTGGTACACATTTATTATATATAAGAATGACATCAAATGTGTTTGTTGGCCTAGAAACCCGTCTAAGATTTACTCATTAGGAGTAAATCTTGGATAGTCCCCGGTTTGGGACTGTTCTTGAACACCTAATCTCACTTAGGATGTAAGTGTATAATGTGTATTGGGTTTTCGAGAAACTTTCGGTAGCATTTCCCCGTTTGTTCTCTAAGTACATATGTACTTAGAGAACAGCGGGGAAATGCTGCTGAAATTTTCTTGAAAACCCAATACACATTATACACTTACTAGTGAGATTAGGTGTTCAAGGATGGGATAGGTGGTACACATTTATTATATATAATAATGATATCAAATGTGTTTGTTGGCCTAGAAACCCGTCCAAAATTGACTCATTAGGAGTAAATCTTGGATAGTCCCCGGTTTGGGACTGTTCTTGAACACCTAATCTCACTTAGGATGTAAGTGTATAATGTGTATTGGGTTTTCGAGAAAATTTCGGTAGCATTTCCCCGTGTGTTCTCTAAGTACATATGTACTTAGAGAACAGCGGGGAAATGCTGCCGAAATTTTCTTCAAAACCCAATACACATTATACACTTACTAGTGAGATTAGGTGTTCAAGGATGGGATAGGTGGTACACATTTATTATATGTAAGAATGACATCACATTATACACTTAGGATGTAAGTGTATACCCTAATCTTTTCCTAATATATACTTGTTTCCTAATATATACTTGTTTTCTCTGATCATAGAATGGATAGATCATGGATGTCCATTCGTAATCGTTGCACCCCAGAGTTTATATCTGGTCTTGATCAGTTTATTAGATTTTCCGAGGAACATAGGAAAAAACCTACAGATAGGTTCTACTGTCCATGTAGGCATTGCGGTAACAACTTGAAAGTCAACACTGGTGAGGAAATCAAAAGTCATGTCATGTGCAACGGGATTGTACAAGGCTATACAGAATGGCACTGGAATAGAGAGATTTCAAAATCAAAACCAGTAGATGTCGATAGCAGTGCTTGGCTGGAAGAAGAAATTGCCTCCGATGACGTAAATGTGAACGAACCAGTTCCAGCAGACATCGTTGATGCGATGCTGGATAGTTGTAGGGTAGAGCACACCGATCCACCTCCTATCTTTAGAAACAATGTGCATGATGCTGAGATACCGTTATACACAGGCTGTGCTAAGTTTACGAAGCTTAGCGCTGTGTTGAGATTGTATAAGTTGAAAGCTAACAATAGATGGAGCAACAAAAGCTTCACTTCATTGTTGACTTTGTTGAAAGAAATTTTTCCAGAAGGAAACGAGCTGTCAATCTCAACATACCAGGTAAAGAAAATGTTGTGCCCAATGGGAATGGAGGCCAAGAAGATACACGCATGCCCGAATGATTGTGTATTATTTCAAAAGGACTATGTAGATTTGAAAGATTGTCCAAAATGTGGTGCGTCACGTTATAAATTGACGACTTCGGGGGAGTCCAAAACTGGTTCTCCTGCCAAGGTGTTGTGGTATCTACCTATAATATCACAGTTTCAACGCTTGATTGCAAATCCGAAAGATGCGAAGAATTTCAAGTAATTGGGTTGATAACACCAAAGGAGTTATAGTGGATGAATTGCGTTTCACTTTGGTGAACTTTGAAAAGATTGGCGAGAAGGGTGAACCATTCATATTGGCATCACAGGCGAAACAAATATTCTATATCGATGATCCTGCAAATGATAAATGGTCGGTTGTTCTTCATGGTAAAAGACAATTCATTGAAGATCCTATAGATGAAGAAGAGTACTATGATAAGTATGATGACTCCAGTCCATTCTCAGTTGGGTTGCCAACTCCACAAAATATTGAAGCTAATGATGACTTATATGTGCGCGGAGATCACAATGAAGGATTGTTAGTTGATAAAAGATCACAATTTTAGAGACATGTATGTTTATACAAATGTTTGCCTTTTTCTAGTTTATACAAATGCTAAATGTTTGCCTTTTTCTAGTTAATACAAATGCTAAATGTTTTCCTTTTTCTAGTTAATACAAATGCTAAATTTTTGCCTTTTTAATGACATTTTCAGATGGCTGACCATGATGAGCATGATGTCCATGATGAGCATGAAGTCCATGATGAGCATGTTGTCCATGATGAGCATGCTGTCCATGACGAGCATGGCGAGGATACCAATGTAAGTTCTAAAAACATATCTTGTATTTCTATAAAATTCAGTATCTTCTAGTTATGTCATATATCCTATATTTCTATATTGGGCTAATTCAGTGTGTTTATTTTTGTCAAATTTTAGGTTGATGATGCACATGTACCCACTGAAGCACTGGAGCAACTTGATGCGCAGCACCAAACACTTAACAAGAAAAGGGGCATCACTCTGTTGAAGAAGTTAATAGCGCTAAGTGGCAGTGGATCCAAATTGGTTGTGGAGTTTGATAATGGAGGAAATGCAATTGGAGTGAACCGCAATAAGTTTGTAAACTATCTTGGGTGTACCACTCAGAGCCATTGTGGTGTTAAGTATGATAATTGGCATAAAGTTCCTCAGGGAAAAAAAGACTTGATATGGAAGGATTTATGCATGAGTTATTATTATTTGCAATTCTATTTTGTAGATTACAAATTCTATTATTTGCAATTCTATTTTGGATACTAGTTAATAACATTTCTATTTTACAGAATCTGTTTGCATTGGATGAGAAGTTGCATCGTAAAAGTGTGATGCAACGCGCTGCAAAGATGCTTAGGAATTATAGGACAAATCTGAACAGAGAATACATAAAAGAGGGTGATAAGAAGAAGTCAGCCCTTGAACAATGGAACTTCTTGGAAAAAGAAGATTGGGACAATTTTGTTGCTTCAAGAAAATCTGAAGAATTCAAGGTATTAGGCGTCACTCCCAATTTAATTAATATACATTGTATTCACCTATTCAAGATTAACATTTAGTGATACTAACCAAATCATTAATGTGCATACTAACTAGGCCCTCAGTGACGCACAAAAAGCAAGGCGTGCACTGAATGTGCATGACCACACTATGGGTCCAAAAGGCTATGCAAGCGTTCGCCAAAGACTACAGGCGGAGTCTGTGGCTACTCAGAAGTCTGCTCCTACTCAGGAGTCTGCCACACCCATGCCTCACCATGATATCTGGATAGCTGAGAGGCAAAATAAGAAGGGTGAAATAAAGAAGCCCGTACCTGCTGAGGCGACTGCGAAAATGGTAAAATACAACTCTTAGAGCAATCGTTTGAATATTGATTATTTGTGGTGTTAACTTGCCAATTTCTATTGTTGGTGATTAGCGGGAGCTACACGAGCAGAGGAAACAAGGCACGTTCATCCCTCAGGGCACAAGGGATGAATTGACAGTTGCTCTGGGTAACCCAGAGCATCCTGGACGTGTTAGGGGTGCAGGCACTGGTGTGGGCATCAAAGCATTCTTTGGGCCATCCCAGCGCAAACCCTGAGCGGGAATTTCTCAAGAAGAGGTAACCTATTCTTTTTTTAGAATGTTACTACAAAAGGAAATTCAATAATAAGAAGCTAATGTTTCTTTTATCTGAGTCGAGGATATAGTTTCTAAGAAGGCCAACGATGTAGTTGCTGAGAAGGTCAAGGAAGAATTGCTACTGTGGCAGGCATCTCAGGCTTCCAATCAGCCTATGGCGACCCACTCTTCTCCTGATGCACAAACTGCGAGTAATCCTGGAGACCCATCACCTAACACGTCTGCTGTAAGTATTGTTTATGACATTGTAGCTAGTCTTTTCAAGATGATATGTTTTCAAGATGATATGTATATATGTATAAGATTCTTTACGTAAATTTGTAGGCATTGAAGCCATGCCGCTTAAGAATACAAGACTATGTTGTTGCAGAGGCGCAGGCTTACCCGTCCCTTCCTGGGGAAAGGTTTCACGGGACTCCAATGCCACAGGGCTACGTTCGTGTGGGCCCATTACCTGTGTTACCCGATTGGAGGGAAGCTACATTGCCATATCCCCACCCGAATATTGATACACTTGCTGAGGCAGAAGGCGGGGTCATATTGTGGCCCAAAGCAGATGTCGTCTACACTACTGAAATTGTAAGATAAATTTACATTGATTTAGACTGTTAATGTGTATATATGATGTCAACTGATCTGAAATTATATATACAGGTTAAAAAGAAGACACCAGGAGCACCTAGGCCTCCACCTCCACTTCCCGCATTACCAACTTGGGTTCCAACTGACCTAACATATCCGTTAGGTCCTTCTTGTAGGGGAATGGCATGTTGGCTATGGGAACATAATATACATTGCCCAATAATTGTTTCTTTAGATGCAGATTATGCAGGTCAATCATACGATAGCTCTTTATTTATACAATATATTATTGAGCTGTTTATGTATGATTGGATGAATACATCAATGATAGAGACATGGATAAGGTGAGATCTTGTTTATACATCCATATACCTTATGTAAGATTCGGTGATCTGGTTTCTTATATATTAATGCATACGTAATACATGTTTTGCAGCTACTTAGTCGAAGATCATTGCAAACAATTTGCATTTGATCATGTGGGATTTTTGATTCCATCATTGATTAGTATTGTAGCTAAAGACCCTGATAGTGTTCAACAATACTGTATAGATGCTTTTAAAATTTTCGGCCAGCAAAACAAGAAGATAATAATAGCTCCATTCAATGTCAAGTAAGTTTACTTTATTTATAATTTGGACTTAAGAAAATTCCATTTTTATTGTGCATTTTGAGTTATTAATTGTTAACTTTTTACCTCTAGCGGTAGACATTGGGAGTTACTAGTTATTGTCCCCAGGACGTTCACTGTTTATTATCTAGATCCCGCGGGAAGTACATTAAACACTAAAATTGGACACGTAATGAGAATGCCATTATTCTGGTGAGAAATATTTCATTTTTGTATATGTTAACATCTGTTATTACATTACTATTTACTTATGTAATTTATTATGTTATATTAACATGTAGGGGTTTAGATGCATTCAAAAAGGATGGAGGAACGGTCCCAAGGAAAAAGAACCAGCCAATAAATTGGCAGAACGTACAAGTAAGTTCCCGACTCCAATGTATATATTATTGATGTGAATTGTGCTTAGTTGTATTATTTTGTATGTTTCAATTTATAGTGTGCTACACAAGACAATGGCTGGGCATGCGCATACTATGTTATGCGATTTATGCAGATGATTATCAAACATGCCGCATTGGACATCGATACCATACATGAGGTATTATATATAGTCTCATTAGTTAGTATGAAATATATCAATCTTATTTTTATATTATTACTTATATATACATCATTCTCTTTGCAGGTGTTTAAAACTGACAACACTATAGGTAAACGCTTAAAAAATATACATGCTCCATATACGATGGAACCATTAAATGAAATAAGAGAAGAATGGGCAAAAGCCATACAAGCAGTGGCAACTGTAAGATATAATTGGGATGTTGATAGCGATAATGAATGATACTATGTAAATGAATATTTCTGAATGTTAATACATGTATTTGAATGTTTCTATATGTGTGAATGTGAGAATTGAATTGATGTCTGAATGTATCTACTTGTGTGAAATTTTCCTTGGGACTTTTGCAGGTTTGTGGCCTGTTTGTAGGCTGATATCAATGGATGTCGTAAACCTGCAGTTCAGAAAACTGAACTGCAGGTTCTCATCCTGCTGACCAGCCACAGCAGGCCTGCAAACTGATATGAAAAAAAAAGATATAGGTGTCGGTTATTTACAGAAAACCGTCAGCAAAGACCTACAGCGTCGGTTATTGGATAAAAGCCGACGCCTAATATTACAAACAACCCGACCGTGCAGGAAAGCACAGCCGTGGTGGAAAAGGCGTCGCTTATTCATATAAAACTGACACCTATAGTACTAAACACGGCCGTGCAGAGAAGCATGGCCGTGTCATCTTGAAGTATGGCGTCGGTTGTTTAGTTGATCACTGACGCCAAAACGGGTTCGCGCCACAGAACACAACGTCATCTAGGACACTTTTTGCGTCGATTACCAATTAAACATCGACGCAGAATGTGTCCTAGATGACGTCGTTTTCTGTGGCGCGAACCCTTTTGGCGTCAGTTTTCTATAAACAACCGACACCTCTAAGTTAAATAGGCGTCGGTTAAAAAACTGACGCCAAAGTGTTAGACCTTTAGCGGCGCCCACATAGGCATCGCTCGGAAACCGACGCCAAAGCGGGTTAAACAACCAACGCTAAAAGGCATTTCTATAGTAGTGGCCAAACTTGATTAGTCCAACTCAGACCCGGTCCATTGGATTTGGATGTATATATATACGTGGCTTTTTCTTGTTTTGTCACATGTCTGTTCTTTGTAAATTCGTAGTAAATTGCTCGATGCTAAGAAAAATGAGAAAAAATATGTTTTGGAAAGGGTTTTCAATGAGGAACTCAAGTTTATGATTTTTATCGACTGATTTTTCTATTTTCACATATCGATAACTATATGACACAAGTTATGGTTTAATTTGTATGATGAAGGACAATTATGCTATTTTCAGGTGTTAAAGAGAATCCAATCAGTCAAATGAGGTTTGACTTAGGTGCTTTAGCTCAAGGTAAGCGGGCCATGCCCTTGGCCTAGATAATAATTGGTTTATTGAATGTTTATGATTTATGTTAAGCACTAAATGCTAAAGTCATGATTAATGCATGTTTTCTTCAAGTATATGGTTATTGTATGTTGACTGCTATAATTTAAGTCTAAATGTAGAAATCACATTAATGTTATGAATTATGATTAAGGTACATGAAACCAAGATTAAGAGGGAAGACATTCCCATTCATGCTTAAGAGGGAAGAAATTCCCATTATGGTTCATGGGGAGAAATCCCAATTATGTTCAAGAGGGAGTAATCCCATTAAAATGGAGGTGTTCTGGCCTACTTGTGATGGAAGGAAGGTTGAGAAGGGGTTGTTCCCTATGGACATTGGGAGGCATGTGCTAGGAGTAAAACTACTTGGAGGAGCTGTTAGCAAGAACAAAAGTTTTATTGAGGAGTTGGCCATGAGAAGGGCTACTAAAGATGTTGACTTGATGCATCTACTTCCTCAGTTGCATGACCCACAAAATGAGCTTCTTTTATTACGGTCTTGCATGGGTACGTCTAAGCTTATGTTCGGCTTACGGACATGCCAACCCATACATGTACATCAGGCTGCAACCTTTTTTGACAAAGGGTTGCGTGGATCTATTGAGGATATTGTGGTATGTGGAGGTGCTTTCTTTGGGGATCTTCAATGGTGTGTGGCATCCTTACCTATTCGACTCGGTGGTTTGGTCCTATATTCAGCAATGGAGGCTTCTTTATATGCGTTTGTGGCCTCTAGAGCCCAATCTTGGGTGCTCCAAGACCATATTTTGCGAGATAGAGGGATACATGGTATGGACTTTGATTTTAACTACGCTTTAGATTGTCTACGTGTTACAATGCCGTCTTTTGATCTTAATTGTTTTGCTAATAAGGACACCATCCCCCCTAATGCCCAAAATGCTTTGGCGAGTTCCCTTTTTAGCAAAATTGTTAAGGGCATGGATGTTGAATTTGATATGACCGTAAGACAGAAAGCAGTCTTCCACTGTTTACAGGATGAACATGCTCATGACTTTCTTCTTGCTATACCTATTGATGGCCTTGGATTACATATGTCTCCAGTGGAGTATTGTACTATTCTCAGATATCGTCTTATGATTCCACTTTTTCCTATTGATGAGGTATGCCCAGTGTGCCGCAAATCTTGCTTAGACAATTTTGGGGAGCATGTAGTTCATTGTAGGGAGCTCCCAGGCTTCAAGTATCGGCATGATCTTGTAAGAGATGTTCTTTATGATGTTATTAGACATGCGGGAGTTGCAGATAAGAAGGAAACTCTTGTGAACTTTTTGATTGATCCTCAGGAGGGTAGGTCAACACTTAGGCCAGCAGACATTCTTATTTTTGGCTGGGTTGGAGGAAAACATGCATGTGTAGATCTAATAGGAGTTTTCCCATTGGTTGGTCTGAAGGGTGGCGACTTTACTGTGGGACATGTTGCCCGTAAAGCCATTTCTACTAAAGTGACCAAACATGAGAAGGCATGTATCGACAATCTACATGTTTTTATCCCATTTGGTTTTAAAACTTTTGGGTTCCTAGCACCTGAGGCTGTGGAGCTTCTTAAGAGAGATCAAAAAGTTATGCATAGTAATGTAATGACTCCCAGATCTATGGATGTGGTGTTTCATAGGATTGGATTTGCCATTCAAAAAGGGGTGGCGGCGCAGCTTGTTGCCCGCCTCCCTTCTATTTCCTTGTAATCTTGTAGTTTTCATTTGATATTTATTCAATTGTAATATGATGATCAAATAAGAAAATCAATGACCCAAATTAAGAAGATAACTAAGTCTAAGAAAGATCATGGATAAGGGAATTTGATTTAGATTTATATGCACCTTATTATGGGCTTTCTGAGCATTATGGGCTTTTCAAGCAATTATGGGCTTTCCGAGCATTATGGGCTCCTTATGAGGCATTAAGACAGGAGCATATACTTCTTGTCAAATTCTTTATGTAAAATATGCCAAGAAATGATTAATGTTAATGAATGTTCATGTTTATGTCAGATCATCTTATATGTTATTTCCATGTCTTATAACATGCCTATGTCGCTTACTTACCATGAATGTTTTTCCTTTTCATGGTTGGGGCCGAGATGTCCACAGAAGTTGGAGCTAAAGGGAAGGAATCAGCTTAAGGAGTTCTAAGAATCCAAGGATCTAAGAAGTTATTTCCTGGTGGTACGTCCATCTATGGAGATCCTATCTTTTTCATGTTATCTAGTTTATGTTTAGCATACCTTTAGAATCATGGTGTAGTTTTCTTTTCAAAAACTTATGTATGAATCTATGTTTCTATAATGCCAAGTGTTATTTATTTCTTGATATGAGATCATGTATGTGACAACCCTCCCTGAAATGCCAAGCACCCCACATTATGGATAATGTTGGGGATTAGGTTGTGCTTCCGCAGGTTACATATGAAACCTTAGGGAGGGGTGTTACATGATACTCCAATTTGAATGTAGTGAAGTGAATTGAACTTTTTTAATTTTCCCAGTATTCAAATGCTGAGAAAATTTGAACGTAAATCTCACTAGTAGGCTTCACTAGTGGGTTGTTACTTCTGAATTATTTGATTGCTTTCATAATATCTTGGGGAAGTCCTTGAATTTCTCCAAGATCAGGACTTAGGTATATTAGATTTGTGGCTCTAATTTTGAAGCAATCTCTACTAATTTTAGGATCTGCTTCTTTATCAAAGTTGATTCTCGTATAGATTCCCGTATGATCTATAACAAATGTCTCTATTGTTTTAAGATTGTAAACAATCTTGAGTAGAGATATGTATTCTGTTTCACATTTTTCTAAGAATTCTGTAAGGCCCAATTACATGTCATGTTCCTGCTCAATTTGAGATACCCTGAATTTAAAAAAATTTCAGGCATAAATTTTATATTGTCCGCTGTATTGTGGGGATCTTTCCCCGAAGAGATAGTATTTTACGCTGTTAGGCAGGAACTGTTCTCCAAAGAGAAATTATCTTTAGCAATTAAGCTTGCTTTTGTAGTTTGATAGCTGCTTCTGGCCATTTGGCTATCATCTTTCTCCAAAGAGATATTACTTTCAGCCGTGAGGCTAGTTTTTGCAGTTTTAAAACTGCTTTCTCTTGCCGTTAGGCTAGTACTGTTAGTAGTTTTTTACTACTGATTGAATCAGATATTTGGAGGGATATGTCGATTGGGCGTTAACCTATCGCTTTATCCATCCATAATTATTTTGATCTTTTTTGTTGTATTTCTCTTCTGAAGCAATTCAAATCTACAATAATACTTGCAATATCTTGCTTGCTTTCTTCTATATTGTCAATAATTTTATCTTTTTTTTGGATTATTTCAATCAATTCTACGTAATTGTCTTGTAATAGATTACAATTACGTTGCAATCGAGCTTCTAGTTCTGCAAGTTTCTTTTCAACTTACTCCATTATATTCTCTTGATAGGAAATATGTAAGAAAGTTAGTCTTGCCTTTAATAACTTCTATATCAAAAAGATATTTTGCAAAAAATGTTTGCCATCTGCTTAGTCTTTTATATTCAGGAGTAGATGGTAAGTTGTTCTGAATGAAAGTTTTTACTCGAGTATTATCTACTCGTGCTAGATATTTTTTAGGTAATAAAAAGTAGGAGAATTTTTTAATTCCCTTTTTAGTGCTAAAAAATATTTTTCATTTGAGTGATATCTTTTTTTTATTTCTATGAATGTTCCAGAGGTATATCTACATATTTTTTCTTTTTGATCATCTTTTTTCTTTAGGTCTGCTCCCCAAAATTCTTCAGAGGCATCCATTTCTATTATTAATTCATCTCCTTCTAAAGGGAGATCTAGTCTTGGTAGATTTTTACACTTTTCTTTTATAAATCTAGCATGATTTATAAGTTCTTCCGTCATAAGGTAGATTATATTTTTCTTTAGTAATTTTTGTAGAGGGTTTTGTAATTTTGCTAAGTTTTCTATAAATTGTTCTGCATAATTTAGACAACCTAAAAAACTTTAAAGTTGTTTTTTTATCTTCAAGCTTGTCTAGAAACATAACGATTTTTTCTACAATATGATCTTGCAATTCTATTCCACTTGAGTCTAATTTTAGTCCTAAGAAATCTATTTTAAATTTGAAAATTTTTGTTTTCTTTGTAGAGAGTACTATTCCTGCTTTTTGACAAAGAGGGGAAAATATTTGTAGATGTTTATAGTGTTCTTCCTCATTTTTTCTGGCCATGAGTATATCATCTACATATACTAGACAAAAGGAATTATAGGGCTCGAACACCTTATCCATTCTCCTTTGGTATATTTATGGAGAATTTTTTAATCTGAAAGGCATAACTTTCCATTCATAATGTCTTTGTGGGGGCGCTAAATGTTGTTAAAGGTATACTTTTTTCATCTAGACTTATTTGATAAAATCTCGATTTACAATCCAATTTTGAATAAAAAAAATTTCCACTTGTCATATTTAATAATATTTGTTTGTACGGAAGAAAATATCCATCAAATTTAGTGTATTGATTAAGTTGTTTATAATTAACTACCACTCTTGGTTTTCCTCTTTTAATTTATGCATGGTTTTGCACAATAAATGTTGGACTAGAATGAGGGCTTTTTTATTTTTGTATTAATTGTGATATTTCTAATTCTAGTAATTGGACTCTAAATTCTTCTATACCAACATGATTGTATCTCATAGGTTTTACTCTGATTATTTTGGTGATGGTCTATTAATTCTATTGTAGCCCATTCTTGGCTAATATCCCAGAGGGCTAATGGATTTTCACTATAGTTATTTTGAAATAATGCTTCTAAGTTTTGAATAATTAATTGTGCAATGATATTTCCTTTTATTGGTTTTTGTTGTTGATTGTTATAATCACCACGTTTGCTGCGGAAAATAAATTTGTCTCTTTTATAAGCTTTTTGGAACATTTTTACTGTAATCTAGTGATCACATGGTGTTAATAATTGAATATATTGTTGGTGTTGTATATATAGTTTGAATTTTTGTGTAAAATTATTTCCTAGTAATATGTCTTGTCGTGCATATTCGGGAGTATAAAATGGTGGGCATGTTATTATGTAATTTCCTAGGATGATTTTAGGTTTTTTAACTCCATGAGTTAATACATGTCTTTTTCCTGTAAAATCCATTCCATATAATATAGGTAATGTGGTAATATAGCTTTCTGGAAAGCATTGTCTTTGGGCAATGCAAGTTCCTGTTCCAGTATCTAGGAATGCATGAAAGTATTCCGTTTTATATTCTTCATATATAATTCCTGTAACAATGTAGACGCTATATATGCTAGTCATTTTCTTTTTTCCAAAAATACTCTTTATTATTATGTGTCAAATATAGTCCTTCACTTTGTAAGGCAAATGGTTCCATTTGTTGTAATGCACTCATTCATAATACAATTTCTATGACATCATTGTGACTATCTGATTGTACATAAAGTGTTATATTGATCCTTATGTTTTGTATTTGAATTGGAACAATAACTTGTTGTGTAATTTCATATTCCTATCCATCAAAATTCATATATACATAGGGTGATCCTATGTGTATTTTTTCTATATAAGATATCATTCCTTGTTGGATAAATAAAGCTCTTGCTCCTGAATCTATTAATAGTGTAGTCATACTCCATTCTTGTCCATTAAAATATTTTCCATATAGTTTATAATTCCATACATTTCTATTTTCTACTAGAATTTTTAAACTTGATGTTCTCTTTAAGTTTCTTAGTATTGGTCATAATCTACCATTATATCTGTTTGTTCTTGCTCTATCTTCTTCTATTCTATCTCCATTTGTCAATTATAATTGATTTCCCTCATGAAATCCCCAAGGGTCAGGTACCTTTGTATAAAATAAATTTAGTAGGCTTTTATTGGTTACATTTTCTTTGTTAGTTCTATCACATATTTTATAGAAATATTTCTGAAATTTACATATATAATCGTCTATGTGGAACATGTCACAAAACTTTAAATTATATAATAGAAAGGTAAATCTTTGTTTTTCTTTTTCTTTTTCTATATCTCTATTCGTATTCCATGTTTCTCCTAAAATTTCTCTACGTAATTCATTCTCATAATTATTTACTACTTGGGCTAAGGTGGTTGTTGTTCCTTTTATTTCTTCTTTATCATTGTCAATTAATCCTTTCCACCAATCTTCTATGATTCCTTGAAAGGTTAAATGACAAAATCTTATTACTGTGTCAATATCATAACTTTGTGATGTTATCGATAAATATGTGGGTTTCGCCCATCTTGTTATTGCCTCATCTATATTTCTTACACAATTTAGGTTTAAATAAATTCCATTTGCACTAATATATTCTTAATTCATATAATCTATTGGGGTTTCTAGAGTAATATCTTTTGGTCTTCTATCTGATTGAATCAGATATTTGAAGGGATATGTCGATTGTCCGTTTACCTGCCACTTTATCCATCTGGAATGATTCTGATCCTTTTTGCTGTATTTCTCTTCTAAAGCAATTTAGATATGCAATAACACCTGCAATATCTTGCTTTGTTTCTTCTATATTCTCAACAATTTTATCATGTTTTTGGATTATTTCAATCAATTCTACGTAATTGTCTTGTAAAAGATTACAATTACGTTGCAATTGAGCTTCTAGTTTTGCTAGTTTTTTCAACTTGCTCCATTATATTCTCTTGATAGAAAATCTACAAGAAAGTTAGTCTCACCTTTAATAACTTCTACATCAAAAATATATTCTGCAAAGAACATTTTCCATCTCCTTAGTCTTTTATATTCTGGAGTAGATGGTAAGTTGTTCTTAATGAAAACTTTTACTTGAGTATTATCTACTCATGTTAGAAATTTTTAGGTAATAAAAAGTTGGAGAATTTTTGAATTCCCTTTTTTAGTTCTAACTATTCTTTTTTATTCGAGTGATATCTTTTTTCTATTTCTATGAATGTTCCATAGGTATATCTTCATTTTTTTTCTCATCTTTTTTCTTGAGGACTGCTCCCCATAATTCTTTAGAGATATCTGTTTCTATTATTAAATCATCTCCTTCTAAAGTGAGATATAGTCTTGGTATATTTTTACACTTTTCTTTTATAAGTCTAACATGATTTATAAGTTCTTCCGTCATAAGGAAGATTGTATTTTTCTTTAGTAATTTTTGTAGAGGGTTTTGTAATTTTGCTAAGTTTTCTATAAATTGTTCTGCATAATTTAGACACCTAAAAATCTTTGAAGTTGTTTTTTTATCTTCAAGCTTGTCAGAAAACATAATGATTTTTTCTACAATATGCGCTTTCAATTCTATTCCACTTGAGTCTAATTTTAGTCCTAAAAATTCTATTTTAGATTTATAAATTTCTAATTTCTTTTCAGAGAGTACTATTCCTACTTTTTGACAAAGAAGGGAGAATATTTGTAGATGTTTATAGTGTTCTTCTTTATTTTTGCTGGCTATGAGTATATCATCCACATATACTACACAAAAAGAATTATAGGGCTCAAATACCTTATCCATTCTCCTTTGGTATATTTGTGGAGCATTTTTTAATCCGAAAGACATAACTTTCCATTCATAATGTCCTTGTGGGGTTCTGAATGTTGTTAAAGGTATACTTTTTCATCTAGACTTATTTGATAAAATCTTGATTTATAGTCAAATTTTGAATAAATTTTTTCCAATTGTCATATTTATTAATGTTTCTTTGTGCGGAAGAAAGTATCCATCAAATTTAGTATATTGATTTAGTTGTTTATAATTAACTACCATTCTTGCTTTTCCTCTTTTAATTTTTGCATGGTTTTACACAATAAATGCTGGACTAGAATGAAGGCTTTTTTATTTTTGTATTAATTGTGATATTTCTTGTAATTGGACTCTAAATTCTTCTATATCAACATGATTGTATCTCATAAGTTTTACTCTGATTATTTTGGTGGTGTCTATTAATTCTATTGTAGCCCATTCTTGGCTAATATCCTAGAGGGTTAATGGATTTTCACTGTAGTTCTTTTCAAATAATGCTTCTACATTTTGCATATTTAATTGTGCAATGATATTTCCTTTTATTGGTTTTTGTCGTTGATTATTATAATCACCACGTTTGCTGCGGAAAATAAATTTGTCTCTTTTATAAGCTTTTTGGACCCTTTTTACTGTAATCCAGTGATCACAAGGTGTTAATAATTGAATATATTGTTGGTTTTGTATATATAGTTTGAATTTTTGTGTAAAACTGTTTCCTAGTAATATGTCTTGTTGTGCATATTCAGGAGTATAAAATGGTGGACATGTTATTATGTAATTTCCTAGGATGATTTTAGGTTTTTTAACTCCATGAGTTAATACATGTCTTTTTCTTGTAAAATTCATTCCATATAATATAGGTAATGTAGTAACATAGCTTTCTAGAAAGCATTGTCTTCGGGTTTTAATCTGGGAGCAAGTGAGGGTTCGTGGGGGAACGGAGGCTCTGCTAGGGTTTATGCGTGGGGGAACCGAGGCAGCGGGGGAAGGGACTGCTTTGGCGGCACCAGACCGCCGGAGGAGGAACGCGGGGGGAACGTGGCTGAGTATGAGGCCATGGAAGGTTTGGACGAAGGTGGAGAGTTTGGGCGCAAATGAACAACGAGGTACCAACGTCTGTAACGGGGGCGCTAGGGGTGGAGGGGGACGATGGCGGCAATCGCACGGGTCAACCCAGAGGAAACGAAGGAACAAGGGTGTTCGATCCAGGAGAGGAACAATATGAGACGATGACGGCGAGAATAGAAGAACTAGAGAAAACGATCGAACCCACAGTAACGTCTACCATGAAAACAAAAGAGAAAAGGAGAAGATCTGCATCTCTCTCGATATCGGAAATAGGACTAAACTTCAACGTCATGGGGATGCACATACAAGAACATGAACAAACCAGAGAAGACGCCACCGATGGAGCAGGCATTACCATAGACCAAGTCACGAGTGAAGGATCCACGGAAGCCAACGTCACACAGAAAGGTAGAATCACCGGCACATATGTGAATGCGGTAATGGGTACCGCGGAAAATATGGGTTCTTGGCAAACAGACCCAGATAACAAGGGCTCATTCCTGGAGAAACTCTTTGAAGTTAACCTATCGTTGGGAGCAGTCTCACTAGAAGACTTGGAGGGTACGCCAGCACTTTACATTGATCCTGACGCAGAAGAGGATTTGGTTAAACCCTGGAAGTATGCGGTTGTAGTGAGGATGTTGGGGACTGAAATTGGCTACATGACGCTGAGAGATCGTCTGAAACTCTTATGGAAGATCCGAAGGAGATTCAATATGTTCGAGTTAGAACATGGACATTTTGTCGTGCAATTATCTTGCAAGCAAGACTTTGAAACGACGCTAGTCGGGGGGCCTTGGAAGATATTTGGGTGCAACGTTATCATGTGGGAATGGTACCCCAGCTTCATACCCACCGAAGCTCTACCTGACTACGTAGTATCGTGGGTACGTATCATGAAACTACCACTGCACTTATATGTGGACACAATGTTCCAATATATAGGCACTGTGCTAGGTTGTCTGATGAAGGTCGATAGCCACACAGAGAAGAGAACACGCAGCCACTTCGCGAGATTAGCCATTGAACTTGATACCTCAAAGGAGCTGGTGTCTTACATAATGATCAACGATGTGAGATATGAAGTTATCTATGAAGGATTACCTTAGGGCTGTGCTAAGTGCGGCAAGGAGGGCCATGTCTCTAAGCAGTGCATGGACAATACTGAGAAAGACAAGGCCGCTGATATCACTAGCAATGTCGTTAGAGAAGAACAACACAGAGCAAACCTACAACCCAGAGAGATGCATTCCAACCAGGAATGGCAATAGCAAAAATAAAGGAGAATACAAAGACAACAAGGCCCGGTGTCGATGGAGCCTGGTTCCGGAACATTGAACCGGTTTGAGGAATTGTATAATGACAACCTAGAGACAGACGGAAATGACATGGAGGACGAAGCTAGCCAGGAAGTAGCTCAGTGAATCCCAAAAAGACCCAAGAAGGTATGGAGGAAGAAGAACGCTCAAAGGTCAGATGAAAACAACTCGAAGGGAGAGGGAGTCCTAAAAGATATCACAACTGGGCAGAATGTACCACGAGACAACTCTAAGCAGAACGAAAGCAGTATACAACCAAGCCAAGAAATGCACAGGGTGGTTAATCCGGATGTAGATCAGGTGATTACGATAACTGACAACGACATACCAGAGGACATTGCGGAGGCCATGGAAGCTGATAATATACATGAGTTAAATACAGATCACACAGGGATAGAGAGGCACCCAAGGAAAGAGAAGGCCAACAAAGAAAATAGAAGTAAGAAGCATGCTTTAGGCCCACGTAAGTCGACTGCAGAGAATGGCCTAAATATGAAGAGGAAGGGCAGGTTAAAACCCCCTGACATTGATTCAAATATGAGATGAAGCCCACGCCTGTTAGCGATGATTCCTGAGGTTGAAGCTCATCCTAACGCAAGCAGATCCACACACTTTCTGAGGGACACACCCGAAGCAGCTGAAGCATGCACGGTTGAGGATGTTTCCAAGGTAAACACTGCTGGAGAAGCAGAAGTTAATCTGTCTGTCATTGATGAGCAATAGAAACGCCCAAGCCCCTCACCCTATCCCAAGTTTCTTCATGTGTTTGCTGTGTTGGAATGTACGAGGAATCAGAAACAAGGATCGTCAATCGTCTATGATTAATATGATCCGCGAACAGAAATTGGAAGTCGTAGCTATTCTAGAACCAAGAATAAGTGAGAGACAAGCTACCCAAACCATTAAAAACATGGGCTTCACTCATTCACACAGAGTGGAAGCGCGCGGGTTTGTAGGTGGAATTTGGATATGCTGGAAAGGAGAGAGAACCAAAGTGGAGATCATCAACTGTCACAGACAATTCGTGACCTTCCAGATTGCTAGCAGCATCACAACTACCTTTGTCTATGCCAATCCACACATTAGTGTGCGGAATCTCTTATGGAGACACATTGTGGAATCCAGTGAACAAATCAATGGCCCTTGGATTGTAGTAGGAGATTTTAACACAACCTTAACACCTTCTGAGAAGTTGGGAAGCAACAGATATAACTTCAGTGTAGCCAAACTCTTCAAGGATACTCTCATGGATGCAGGTCTTACGAATCTGGGATACTCAGGAGTCTTATTCACATATAAACATGGGCGTTTACATGAGAGATTCGATCGTGCCCTGGCCAATGAAGAGTTTATCACCAGATTCCCTGAGGTGGTCATTGAACACCTCCCGCGTTTCTCTTCGGACCATTGCCCCCTGCTGATTAAACTAGTCCGGAGCAGACCACAAGGAAGAAGGTTTGTGGCTAAGGCCTTGTGGAGAAAGAATGAAGATATGAAACGGCTGATTGCTGAGAAGTGGTTTAATTCGAAAAATTTCTATGATACTCTCCAAACGGCCAGAAACGACCTGATGAAGCTGGATGACATGCAAACGAAGGCCTCCAATCGAAATAAGAATAGACTACAATGCAACATTACGACTTTACAGCACATGCTTGCTAACAGGTATGACACCACAACAGATAATTTGTGCACTGACATGCAAGTTGAACTGCAAAACATTATCAATAAGGAAAAAGAGAACTGGAAGCAACGCGCCCATATCAACTGGCTCAAGAATGGGGACCATAATACAAAGTTCTACCAGACTTGGGTGACTCAACAAAGGAGACAGAACACTATTACTACTCTAAAGGACTCGAGTGGACAATAGATTTCTGATGAAGCGGCTGTTCTGGAGATGGTGGTACGAAACTTCAAGGATATTCTTGCTGAAGCTCCGACTACATCCTCACACAGAGACTTGCGAATCCTAGGGAACTTCAATCACATTAATATAGCTGACCTCAACGCCTTGTCTGCAACTCCATCTAGGGACGAAACCCACAAGACGCTGCGTCTTATGAAGCCTTTCACAGCAACAGGGCCTGACGGGATCACAGTAGAGTTTCTTCAAGAAGAATGGGCGGCAGTGGGCACAGCGGTAGCTGGCACCATTCAAAACCTGCTCACTGGTGACCCTATAAGAGAGGAGATCTGCAACTCAACTATCATCCTGATACCGAAAGTACAAAACCTAGTGAGGTGTGAACAACTTAGACCGATCTCCCTGAACAATACGATTCTCAAACTTGCATCTAAGGTGGTCGTCGAAAGGCTCAAGAGGCACATGCCTGGCTGGATCTCACTGGAACAAAGTAGCTTCGTGCCAGGGAGGAAAATAACGGAAAACATCGCATTAGTATAGGAAATCATTCATGGAATGAACAGAAGGAAAGGAGCTAAAGTGATGGCAGTGAAAGTTGATCTGTCCAAGGCTTACGACCGGATGTCCTGGCGCTTTGTAGAAGAAACGTTAGTAATGGTTGGGCTTCCTACTAACATAAGACAGTTTATCATGAAATCCATTAATGGCGGACAATCTACCATCGTATGGAATGGAAAGCAGGCTGCTCCCTTCAAAGCTAGCCACGGTCTCAGGCAAGGAGACCCGTTATCCCCATATATCTTTGTGTTATGTCTCGAGCGTCTATCTCAAATGATCAAGGAAAAAGTGTCGAGCGGCAAGTGGAATCTAATGAAACTGGGCAGACCTGGCTTGGAGATTGCACATGTGTGCTTTGCTGATGATCTTATCCTATTTGCTCAAGCCAGTAGAGCTCAAATGAGGAGAATCCTAAAATGCTTTGACGAGTTTGGCCGAGCTTCAGGACAAACTATATCTGCTACTAAATCTCAGGTCTTCTTCTCTAAGAGCGTCCCCAACTCGGTCCGAAGAGCAGTCTAGAAGCAATGCAACTTCGCCATCACTGAAGACTTGGGCATATATCTGGGGGTCCCCATCCTGCACTCCAGAGTTACCAAAACGACCTACTCAGATGTCATTAACAAAGTAGAAAGAAAAATTCAAGGTTGGGCGGAAAAGACCCTTTCGTTGGCAGGTCGTGTATGCCTTGTGAAATCCACCCTATCGACTATTCTGACCTATGTTATGCAAACTACAACACTACCAGTCAGTGTATGTGATCGGATTGATGGTATGATTAGAAGATTCCTTTGGGGAGGAGGACATAAGCAGAAACCCATTTCTCTAGTAGCTTGGAACAAGGAGACGAGCTCTAAGATCAATGGAGGTTTGGATATCAGGTCTATGCGAGAATGGAATCAAGCTCTAGTACTCAAGAATTCTTGGGACATGATGTCCAATAGAGATTCAATATGGTGCAGATTACTTAGGAGAAAGTTCGACTGTGCAGAGCCTGGAATGGTGATTAACACGTCAAGACTAGGCAAAGCCACCATTGAAGGAAAGCATTTCATCCTAGAGAACACAACCACCTGCCCGGTTGGAGGAGAGGACACCAACTTCTGGGATGATAGTTGGGTAAAGCCCAGACTGCAACTGCGTACCAGGGTGAAACAACAGATTCCTACGAATTTAGCAGATCTAAAAGTTCAAAGCCATGTGCTTGACAACGGAGATTGGGATACTGACTTTCTGAATCACTGGTTTAGCGAGAAAGATGTTAAGTTCATTCAACGTATTCCGACGCCTATAGGGAGACCTCACCGGGATATTAGAATTTGGAATCACACATCAGAAGGTTCCTATACCTCGAGTACATCCTACCACCTTATTCGAAATCACAAGGAGGTGAAGACGAACGGAAACTGGGGCAACATCTGGAAGCTATGAACGCCAGTGAAAATAAGGATGTTTGCCTAGCTAGTCCTATAGTCTGCCATTCTCACAAACACCCGACGACAACAGAGGCACATGTCTGACACAGGGACATGCCCAAGATGCCTAAAGGATCTCGAAACGATCTTCCACACCCTGCGAGACTGTGAAAAAGTTGATTGTGTCTGGAGGGCACTTCTTTATGCGAAGGAGCATCGAACCCTCTCTCAACCAACCACCATTGAAGGTTGTCTGAAGGTGGTCCAGCGACAACTATCAATATCTAAAGAAGACTTCTGGACAACTTGTTACATGATATGGAACTTCAAAAATGGAGAGGTCTTCGAAGGAGATGCTAAACCGCTGAGCCATCAATGCTACAGAATCAGGAAGCTTTAGAAACTACAAAGGAAGCCTGGCCTATTATGACCAGGGGCTCTAGCACCACCAGGAGCTCAGTTGTCTGGAGAAGACTGCCACCTGGGTGTGTGAAGCTAAATGTCGACACTGTAGTGAAGGGGGAGGAGGCTGCAGTGGTAGCTGTGGCCAGAGACGCCGGAGGCAACTGGTTAGGTGGCTGGGTAAGGAAAACACAGGCATGATCGGTGGTTGCTGCAGAGCTGGCTGGGATTCATTTAGCCTATGAGCAAGTCCAACGGAGTGGCTAGACACAGATGATCATCGAATCAGATAGTCTTCTAGCGATCAAGTTGCTCAAAGAGGAAGAAGGAAATTGACCGAGCTGCACCCTATGGACAACAAAGATTAAGGCGGGTATGCCAAACACTTCCAGTGTAGATTTTTGTAGAAGAGAAGGAAATCGAGTAGCTGACAAGCTAGCTAAAACACACCTCAAAAATCAGCTGCACCAGGTCTACCATGCCAACCCTCCGAGTTGCATCATGAGTATGTATGCCTGTGACAAAAAAAAGCATTGTCTTCGAGCAATGCAAGTTCCTTCTCTAGTATCTAGGAATGCATGAACGTATTTCATTTTATATTCTTCATATATAATTCCTATAACAATGTAGATGCTATATATACTAGTCATTTTCTTTTTTCAAAAAATACTCTTGATTATTATGTGTAAAATATAGTCCTTCACTTTGCAAGGAAAATGGTTCCATTTGTTGTAATGCACTCATTCCTAATATAATTTCTATATCATCATTACAACTATCTGATTGTGCATCAAGTGTTATATTGATCCTTATATTTTGTATTTCAATTGGAACAATAGCTTATTGTGTAATTTTATATTCATGTCCATCAAAATTTGTATATGCATAGGGTGATCCTATGGGTATTTTTTCTATATAAGGTATCATTCCTTGTTGTAGTACAATATTAAATATATTCCAACAAGGAATATAGTTACTAAGGGTTTTTCAGAGACATCTATATTGGCAGAACAATTTATAGAAAACTTAGCAAGAGAAGTAATCCTTAGACCTAGATGTTCTAGATCTAGGTCTAAGGATTGCTTCTCTTAGAACATCTAGGTCTAAGGGTTTATTGCTTCTTTATCATTATCAGTTAATCCTTTCCACCAATCTAGTATGATTCCTTGAAAGGTTAAATGACAAAATCTTATTGTTGTGTCAATATCATAACTTTGTGATGTTATCGATAAATATGTGGCTTTCGCCCATCTTGTTATTGCCTCATCTATATTTCTGACACAATTTAGGCTTAAATAAATTCCATTTACAGTAATATATTCTTGATTCATATAATCTATTGGGGTTTCTAGAGAAATATATTTTGTTCTTCTATCGATAACATATAAGGTACCATTCCTATAGAAGACCAAAATATATTGCTCTAGAAACCCCAATAGATTATATGAATCAAGAATATATTAGTGTAAATGGAATTTATTTAAGCCTAAATTGTGTTAGAAATATAGATGAGGCAATAACAAGATGGGAGAAAGCCACATATTTATCGATAACATCACAAAGTTATGATATTGACACAACAATAATATTTTATCATTTAACCTTTCAAGGAATCATAGTAGATTGGTGGAAAGGATTAACTGACAATGATAAAGAAGCAATAAAAGGAACAACAACCACCTTAGCCCAAGTAGTAAATAATTATGAGAATGAATTACATAGAGAATATTTAGGAGATACATGGAATACAAATAGAGATATAGAAAAAGAAAAAGAAAAACAAAGATTTACCTTTCTATTATATAATCTAAAGTTTTAAAGAAGTTTTGTGACATGAGCCTGCATAGATGATTATATATGTAAATTTTAGGAATATTTCTATAAAATATATGATTGAACTGACAAAGAAAATGTAACGAATAAAATCCTACTAAATTTATTTTATACAAAGGTACCTGACCCTCGGCGATTTAAAGCCATGCAATTATACCCCCAATATATAGGACAAAGAGCTTATACTTTAGGAAGAATAGAATTTCAAAGAATGAAATTAGAAGATTGGTGTGTCGAAGCCACACTAAGTAGAAAAACAAATAAAGTAGTAAAACAAGGACTTTGTTGTTCACAATTGACTCATCCAATAACCATAGGATGTGAGCCAATGCGATATAATAGAAGAAATAAATATAAGTTTAAAAAGAGAAAAAGATTTGGTTTTAAACCAAAACCAAAGAAAAAATATTATATAAGAAAGAGAAACTATAATAAAAATGCTAAAGACCCTAAAGAATGTAAATGCTTTATATGCCAGGAAAAAGGACATTATGCAAATAAATGTCCAAATAGAGGATCTAGAAAATTTTACAAAAAGCAATTCGAGGAAATAATAAAAGAAGAACTTTCTAAAATAGAAACATTCAAGAATTTGTTTAAATAATAGATGACGAACAATCAGATGGATCAATCTATTATTTCTCAGACACAAAATCAGACCGAAGAAGAAATAATTGAAGAATATCAAGAAGAAGCAGGAAACTTCTTGCAGGAAGTATTAATAAGTAGAAGATTATTTAATTGAATTAGAAATACTGAATTAAGATTAGAAAACTCTGAAGGATTTCATACATCCCTCTTTGAAAAAATTACTAAAAGAAAACATATCTTCGATTATAGAATAACCAACAAAGAAATTCCCATGTATATGGAATACACTAGAAATAGAATAAATATACCTGTACTTTAAAAAGAAGACTTGATGAGAAAAATGGAAAAAATAAAAGAAAGATATAAAATAGGATGGATTCATATATGATCTATCCAAATGATGATAAAAGCAACCTTTCGAGAAGGAATAGATTCACCTATAAATATTGTATTAATGGACAATAGAATTAATGATAGGAGAGATGCTACATTAGGCATATTACAAGGAAATCTCAGTCATCAAAAATTAATATTTAATATTTATCCAAAGATAAGTGTAAACATTATAGATAATAATATCAACAAAATGTTAAGCTTGATACACGATTTTCAAAGAACATAATTTATGAAAAAAGGATCCATTCTTTATTCAATAACCTATATAATAAGCTATGCTCTTAGTAACACACATCACTCTAAAAATTTTGAAGACAAAGACATTATAATACTTCCTAACATATTTAAAGATATAGGAAAAATTACAAAACCAGACATAATCTCAGAAATAGAGATACCAGAAAATATAAATGTGTCTGAAAAACCCTTAGTAATAGATAATAGAAATCCTAGAAAAATACATTATGAGGGAAATCAATTACATTTGACAAATGGAGATAGAATAGAAGAAGCAAGAGAAAGAACATACAGATATAATGGTAGATTACACCAATACTAAGAAACTTACAAAGAACATCAAGTTTAAGAATTCTAGCAGATAATAGAAATGCTAGAAATTACAAACTATATGGAAAATATTTTAATGGACAAGAATGGAGTATGACTACAATATTAATAGATTCAGGAGCAGGAGCTTCATTTATTGAACAAGGAATGATACCTTATATAGAAAAAGTACCCATAGGATCACCCTATGCATATACGAATTTTGATGGACAGGAATATGAAATTACACAACAAGCTATTATTCCAATTGAAATACAAAACATAAGGATCGATATAACACATTATGTACAATTATATAGTCGCAATGATGATATAGAAATTATGTTAGGAATGAGTGCATTACAACAAATGGAACCATTTTCCTTACAAAGTGAAGGACAATATTTTACACATAATAATCAAGAGTATTTTTAGAAAAAAGAAAATGACTAGTATATATAGCGTCTACATTGTTATAGGAATTATATATGAAGAATATAAAATGGAATACTTTCATGCATTCCTTGATACTAGAGTAGGAACTTGCATTGCCCGAAGACAATGCTTTCCAGAAACATATATTACTACATTACCTATATTATATGGAATGGATTTTATAGGAAAAAGACATGCATTAACTCATGGAGTTACTATATATATATATATATATATATGTGTGTGTGTGTGTGTGTGTGTGTGTGTGTGTGTAGATACACATATACATATATATATACATATATATATGCTATTTGTTCATTGCCCGTGCGGGTACAATCTTCTCGCTACCCGGCCCAAGTGGCGCGGTGGCATTTAGTTGTAAATATCTACAAATTAATCACAGTGGTGGCATAACCAGTGAATGGAATAACCAGCAGTGGTATAACCTGTAATTAAGGCAAAAAATTAAACAAATGGATTCTGTCTCCTTCACGTGTGTTCTTCCACTGCCATATTCACGCTGCATCTTCCGTTGTCGACCTGCTCAATCGTTCATGTATGTTCATCCGCCACTGGACACCTAGATGCCTTCAACGAACTCTGTCTATTCCTTCTCTGCATCGACGTTCGATACTGCATTTCCATTCTATCTCAATCCCCTATCTGCAGTTATAGATCCAAACAACTAGAACGGGATTTCTTGTCCCAGTTGTGTAGAGGAGGACGAAGGTTAATGGCATAGGTCTGAATCTCCTTTAACATCAATGAAGTATTAGTAGAAGATATCGATCTTCACTAGGTCTCATCTCTGCTCCAGATCTGCTACTAGAACTGACATTGTAAGGGGAGGAGAAGTTCTTCATCTTAATGCATTTCAAGAGCAGTAGTTGTCCAAGCTACAACCAGGTAATTTTTTATAGTCTTTGTCACTTCAATCAGTTCTACTCAATATTTTCTCTTCACATCATTTTGTATTCATCTTTGTCTTTTGTGTGGGAAACCCAATTTGCGTCTTGATTATTGTTTCTAAGTAGTAACTGTCATACATGCTTTTTATGTTTCATGTAGTTACTCTTTTGTGATACGTGGTTACTCTTATGACTCACTGAGTTACTCTTTTGTGTTTTAGGCTTACTCTTATGTCTACAGAGTTACTCTCACACAACTGTCATGGATCCCAGTCTTGACACAGATGCTACTAATGCCAGTGTCAAATGTGATAATGATAATCCTCCTTCTTCTCCTTCCATTGTTGCTAGCACTATATCCCCAACACAAGTCCCTAGAATAGATCTCTAGTTTGGAAGTTTAGATGTAGGCATCTCCTTCTATTCTAGTTATGCTGGAAAGATTGGTTTTAATATCAGGAAAGAGGACAATAGGTATGAATGAGGAACTAAGAATCTGATTAGCAAAGATCTGGTTTGTGACAAGTAGGGTAAAATCAGTCGTTCTAAGAGGTCTAGAGGGCTTTTGAGCCCCATTTGTGATGAAGTGGGTAACTTGCAGGATAATCTATCCAAGAAGTACAGGCATTCTATGAAGAGGTGTGGTTGTGGATCCATGATCCGGTTCACACTAGATAAGTCCTCATCCATGTGGATTGTGACTGCCTTTGTTGATGAACACAACCACGATGTTGTTGATGATGCTCATCTCCGTTACTTGAAGTGTAACTCATCTCTTGGTGAAACTCAAAAAGAGATACTTTCTACCATGAGTCAAGCAAACATTCTTGTATCGAGACAAATTGCATTGATAGCATCTGAGTCTGGAAGTTATGAAAATTTGACATTTACCAGTAGACAAGCTCATGGACACCTCAGTAGCAAGAGGAAAGAGTCAGCTAAATACGACATTGACATGGTGTAATATAGTTTTTCTAGGTTGAAGGTTTTGGATTTGAAATTCTTTTATACTTACCAAAATGATCCTAATTGTTTCTTGACACATTTGTTTTGGGCTAATCCTGTGTTTGACGAAGATTGTGAGTTGTTTGGTGATGTGATTGTGTTCGACACCACTTACCCTACCAACAAATATTCTATGGTTTTTGGAATGTTTGGTGGTGTTGATCACTATCACAAGACAATCTTGTTTGCCTCAGCTCTATTGGTGGATGAGAAGTATGACTCCTTTGTCTGGCTTTTCAAACAGTACTTACTTTGTTTTGGCAAAGATCCAGTTTCCATCATAACCGATCAATACCTTGCTATGAATGCTTCTATCATTACTATTTTTCCAAATTGCAAGCATCACTTCTGTAGCTGGAACGTCCTACAGAAGCTTCCCTCTAAGCTTGGTGGTCTTCCTAACAAGGATCAAATCATAAGCTCTCTGAATGATTGTGTGTGGAACGTGGATGATGTCGACATTTTTGAAGAGAGGTGGGCTTCTTTATTTCAAGAGAATGATATGTCTTCCATTACTTGGCTTTCTAATATGTATGTGATGCATTGGGATTGGGCTCCGTGTTATATGCAATCTTCTTTCTTTGCTGGCATGAGGACAACTCAAAGAAGTGAGAGCCTGAATGCATTCATTAGAAGCCATGTGAATAGTAGGAAGACTCATTTTGAACTTGTGTGTTCCTTAGAGACTGCTTACTCTCATGTGCAGGAAATTTAAAATTTCAAAGATTTTGATGACGGGTATATATAGTAATCTTCCTTTGTCATCATCGTGGCCTCTGGAGGAGCAAATGAGAGGTATATACACAAAGTCCATCTTTAAGATCTTTCAGTCTGAGGTTCATCAAAGCATGGTGTACAATGTAAAGGAAACATAAAAAAGGTGTCTTTGAGGTGTATCATGTCGGTGGTTTTGGATCTCCTCATCCCTTGAAGAAAGACTCATCAAGTGAGATGGTGTCTTGCAATTTCTTCATGTTAAATTCAAAGGTATTCTGTGCAGGAACATTCTATCTTATTTGAAGAGTCGTGACTTTTGCACTCTTCCCGAGCCATACATACTAAAGAGGTGGAATAAAGGACATAGAGAACACCCTTTGATTTTTGACAAAGCATCGATTAAGCATCCATCCACTGGGAGGACACTTCAGCTTGTTTTTGCCTGCAATTCAATTGTCAACATAGTGTGTAGGAACAACACTATAGATCTTTGCCATGAAAAGTTGTTAGCTTTGTGAAAGGAGCTCTTAGATTTTGATCTTGTTGATACTAGTGATGGTGTTGGTGTTACCGCTTCTAACACAACTTCTTCTTCTCCAGTCAAGGTCCATATCCCTAGTTTTTACAAAACTAAAGGGAGACCCAAATCGACTGATGTGAGGTTTAAATCTGGAGTTCAAATTGCTCAGTCTAAAAGAGAGAGGCAGTACAAGAATTGCTTAGAGTTTGGAGTCAATCATGATAGAAGAAACTTCCCTACGAAGAAGTAGTTCATTCTTCATAGATACACTTTTTGGACTTTGTGTTGTTGATGTTCGGTGCTCAACGATTATCTCTGGTGCTACTCGTGTGTTCTGTTGATGGATGACATGTATATTCATTATCTTATTATGCTACTTCTATTTCAATTCTTCGAGTTGTTGGTGCTGCTAACCCTTCCTTTTTGCTGCTGTTGTTGATTGGGAGCATCCTGGTGCTGCTAAGTGTGCTGCTCTTTTTTCTAATATCATGTGGTGGGAGCTGTTGTTGTTACTACTGCTCTTAATGGATGGTTGTTTTTAGTGTAGTTGTAGTTGATTAGTGCGTGAGTCAGGCATATTAAAATATGTAATGGGTTGTTCTTGTGTAGTAATTTGAAATTGATTTGTAATCCTTCCTGTATTTTGACTTGTGTTTGGAATCTATTATTGTGTTACCTTGAGCTCCAGAAGTTGTATGTATACATTGATTATGTTACAAAGAATCTTTTCTGATCAGATGTTACTCTTTAAGGAATATTTGTCTCTCTTTGTATCCAATGAATACTCTTTCTTCTAAAATACTTACATTTTTGGATTAGAATAGTTACTTTCATGTTTGTACAATTACTTACAAAATGTCAGTTTGTTACTATGTGATTCACATACACTGGTTTCGTCTATTTCACTTACATTCCTCCACAAGAGTTACTTTACAAAGTATAACAATTACTTATTGAATGCACATAATTACTTTTATGTGGTCATAGTTACTCGTAGTGCTCTTACAGTTACTCTAGGTGTTCTTATAATTACTTTATCTGTTACAACCCCAACTTTTGGGTTCATTTGGTGAGAAATGTAATTTCTCATATTAAAGATATTGGAACAAATAAAGACATAATTTGTTTTCAAATAAACGATTTTCATTTACAATAGCCTTGTTGGTTGTCTTGTGGGCTTTATTGGCTATTGGGCCCAATAACAAGGAAAAGACAAAAGGAACTCCATTATTAATAAGAAATGGAGAAAAGAAAAATGTAGAAACCTCTAGAAGGCAAAAAAATTAATCCAAAGGTCAATTTCATGCCTCTTGGGTTCCTTGGATTCCAAGGAGTCCAAAGTTGCAAAGAGAATGCCATAAAAAAGAAAAGAGTAATTAAATATTTCTTTATTAAGAAAGAAATTGAAAACAATGATAAAATGTGGGAAATAAGTGAAAAGAGGTATAATTGAGTTATCCTTGGTGGATTTTCGTATCCCAAGGATTTCTAATGTTAAAAGGAGTGCCAATGAGGAAAATAAAAAGAAAGATAAAGAGAAATGCTCAAAAAGAGATATTTTAACAAGAAATAAACAAGATAATGAGAGATAATGAATATAGATGCATCTAGAAGGATAATGAGTATCCACTAAAAAGAATTTCAAAATCTTAGAATTTCTTGGGGTCCAAGGAGCCCCAATGGAGAAGAAAGAAAGAGAAAATACCAATAATGAAAAATAAGAGGATAATGTGATACATTATTAATGGATTTTGTGGTATTGATAAAAAGGAAGTATTTTCTACTAAAAGAAAATAGAATTTGTGATAATGGGATAAAAGGGCAAGTACTAAGAGACTAAAAGAGGTGATTTTCGAAATTATAATATCTAAGGAGTAAAGAATATCAAAGAGTTTCTTTTTAGAGAGAGAAGATTTCTTCTTCATGAAGGAATAGGGTTCCAAGTTGGAAAAGGACTTTGTTTCTTCATGGGCAAGTATCTTAGGGTGTTGATACCCTCCCCTATATAAGGGGTAGAGCCTTTGGCTCAAGTTCAAGAATCCCAAGCATCCTTCTCTCTCTCTCTCCCATCCTATTCTTCAATTAAACCCTAACCAGAGGGGTAGTGTGATCCCTGAAGCAGGGAGGGTAGTACGAGGAGATCGTGACGCTCTTACGTCGTCGGAGAGGAACCTGACGACCGTTTTGTTAGATCCTTCTACTTGTGTGCCGCCGCAGACTGGCTACAGGTCAACCATAGCGGAAGACCTGCTAGGCTCGATCATGGCTGACTGGCCATGTACCAGAGGCATCCTCGCCTGTGTGAGGGCACACCGGAGGAGGGGGAAGGAGCCGTGGTGGCTGACGGGTCCAGATCAAGGAGGTGGAGCCACACCATGAGCGGCTAGGGCAGCATCGGTCGGGCAGCGTAAGGTTGAAGATGACGGACAGGCATTTGACGCATTTCCCCTCCGAGTTTAAAAGAGTTAAGTGTCTGTACAAGGGTAAAATCATAATCCCATTATGTTTCTAAACAGCCGAGCACGTTGCATGAGAAGGAGGCGACATGGCATCCTCTGATTGGTCAAGTAAGTGAAATAATGCAAAAATCATATCTTTTTATTCGTAACTCCGATGGTAGAAAATAATATATGCATTTTTCTCAAACAAATGAGAGGAATTAATTAAAAATTGTTTTAGAAGCTAATTACTCTTTAAATTCGAAAAGTAATGGAAGTTATCAACTTTAATGCTTTTATGATTAAGAAACGCTATTTGGAGATGATTAATGTATTTAGTAGGGTTTAATGAAAGATTAAAGTTGATATGAACATGTTAATTGTAAAAAGGTATATTAAGAACAAAAAGGATGAACTTTGCACGTAATTGGTTTTATTTAGAAATTCTTATGCATAAATATGCTTTAATGGGCCTTGAAACCTTAATATTAGTAAATGTGACTCATAATGGTTTTAAATATTCAAAAATGTGAATAAAGCTAAGATCTGATGATTCTAATCTATTTCGAGTATAAAAGTTCCTAATTGTGAATAAATACCCTTAATGTAGTAATTAGGGTTTTTTAATGGATAAAGGTAGAATTAATGACAAATTGAGTTCATATGTGAATTAGACCTTAATGGACTATGAATTGATGATAAATGGGCATAATGAACTTGTCATGGATTAAAAGGATAAAAATGGTAGCTTTAATGTAAAAAAGGCTTAATGGACTTAATTAATGGTTAATTATGCTTTGTCTCATATCAGGGTTATATGTTGTTGAAAGATAACCTTAATATCTTTCATGAAGAATAGATGAGATAATTAGGGTTTGTGAGTAATTGTATAAAATTAGGGTTTAAAATAGTAAAAGATGAAGGGAAACCCTAATTGCAATGGAAACCCTAAAAGTGGATTAGAAACCCTAGGAAGCGAGCTAGATTTAATAGATCTTGATGGCATGATCAATAATAGGAAATTGTATGCATATTTCAAGATCTCATAATGTGCTTTCTTGCCAATTTGTATTTCTTGATCCTATCTCAAATTAGCCTGACAGGTACGTGGTTACGCTTATGAATAATCACTTTAGTTTCATAGAAATTTCCGAACGTTTTTATTGGTTGCCTGGAAATAACTGCTTGGATGACTTTTATTTCATGCAACTATAAAGTGACTATGATTATCACTATAAATATGTGTATATAACTGGCTTAGATCTGGGTCCTCCTCTGTGGCTTTACAAATGCTAAAAAGGGTAACCTAGAGCAAGGTTTAGGCTATCATGAGTTAGAAATTGGGCTACCTACGTGTAGTGCCATGAGACTCTCTAGCACACCATGAGTTAAGGAGTGGGCTACCTACGGGTAGTGCCATGTGACTCAACCTTAGAAATTGATTCACCCGTTAGGTAGGATCATGAGGGGTTTAATGGGGATCTACCATAAGGAAGGTAGCATCCAGGTCCACTGTAGGGACAGCGCAGAGGATAGGATATGTATGGACCACGTAGTTATATTTAAAACATAAAGTTGTTTGTTAAATCACAATTGACTGCAATATGTTTTTTATGGTTAGTTGCATGATTATTGTTTCCCCCACATACCAGCTTTATGTTGATCGGCGTTTTGTTTGTCGGCATTTTAGGTATAAGTGAAAAGAACAAATAGTAAAGTGGCATATGTGGATTTAAATGAGGATTAAAGTACAAAGTAGGATTAGTTAGTAAAGACTTCAGTTATGGACAGAAGTAGTTACCCTCAGTTTGAAAAAAAAGGTATGCAATGTTTTATTTTATTACAACCTTTCAGCTTAGTTAGTAGAATTCGATAATTGTTATTGATTATTTGTCGAACCTTTGATTCTGTTAATTGGGATAATGACTCTTACCTCTTGGTCTCCCTTAATTGGGGGTTACTGGGAGGCGGGTTCGTTACATTTGGCACACCATGAGTTAAGGAGTGGGCTACCTACGGGTAGTTCCATGTGACTCAACCCTAGAAATTGATTCACCTGTTAGGTAGGATCATGAGGGGTTTAATGGGGATCTACCATAAGGAAGGTAGCATCCAGGTTCATTGCAGGGATAGCACAGAGGATAGGATATGTATGGATCGCACAATTATATTTAAAACGTAAAGTTGTTTGTTAAATCATAATTAACTGTAATATGTTGTTATGGTTAGTTGCACGATTATTATTTCCCCCACATACCAGCTTTATGCTGACTGGAATTTTGTTTGTCGGCATTTTAGGAACAAGTGAAAAGAACAAACATTAAAGTGGCATATGTGGATTTAAATGAGGATTAAAGTACAAAGGAGGATTAGTTAGAAAAGACTCCAATTATGGATAGAAGTAGTTACCCTCAGTTTGAAAAAAAATGTATGCAAAGTTTTATTTTATTACAGCCTTTCACCTTAGTTAGTAGAATTTGATAATTGTTATTGATTATTTGTCGAACCTTTGATCTTGTTAATTGGGATAACGGCTCTGACCTCTTGGTCTCCCTTAATTGGGGGTTATTGGGAGGCGGGGTCATTACATTTGGTATTAGACCGTAGGTTCCTCATTTAATCTTTAATAATTATTAAATTTTACAAACTATGTAGAACCCAAGGGAGTTATTAGAGGATTTTTCAAAAGACAGAGGTGTCTAGAAAAGGATCACGTTCCGGGGCTAGCAAGATTTTCCTCTGCACCGCTAGTCGGTATACGAGGACTCCCGGATTAGTGTGACTTGCTGGCCAATGTCTCAGGATTTGACTCGAAATAAGATACCTTTAGGACTCTCTCATCTTGTTCATCCCTTCTCAACTCAAATGTTGTTAAGGATTATAAGGATTAGGGTTTTCTCTCTTTTCCTCACCCTCTTGAGGTATGGGTAAGGTTGATAAGGTTTGAGGAATCCTCCACCAAATTAATAAAAAGCATGTAAATAAGATGTCATGGACATAAGCTTAATATATTAAGCGTAAAATAATAGATACATGCTTAGGTTGTATGACATAAGTTGTCATGCCCTCAGGAGAGACCTGAGGCTAGACCTTCTTGTCGGGAGGCTAAGTAAAGAGATTTAGTCATGGAGATAGAAACCTCCATTAAAAGTAGAGACCTGGCACATCCTGTAAGAATGATGCTAACCCTAACCCTAAGTGGTGGTTAGAGAGAGATGACATGATGAGTTAGATGTCATGGTAGACCAAGTGTTTGGATGGACATGCCTTTAGATGTCGTATGAGCCATGAGAGGTTGCATAACCTAGTACCTTTGACAACCTAACCCTGGGAAGGGTCATGTTAGAGTGAAGGATATCTCCTTCAATGATAAGGTTAGTGAAGAACCTATGGAAACCCCATGAGCTATTATGAGCATGGCATAGTAGGCACCCAGAATACGTCAGTAGTGCTGACAGTAGGCTAAAACCCTGGCTAGGACAATATGAAGGATAGCTTATGAGATAAGCATAAAGAGCTATGGATAACCTTGAGCAAGCATAAATTTGAACATAGGCATCACCCATGTAGTGGTATGTTTGTGAGATTGATCCACCTTCATGGAGAGAGGACCTCTGGTAGTGAGGCTGGTTGAAGGGTGAGCTCTAGAGAGAGAGAGAGCAGGACCCAAGCAAGAAGGTCGGAATCCTAGGCTCCGAGATATGAGGAAAAGTGGGGAGTTGAGGATGATGTGACCTAAGTGGATGATAGTGGTCGCCACATGCTTGATCCCTAGAGGTTGATGATTGCTTGGTTTCCAGGAGAGGAACCAAACCCTAGAAGGAGAATGAGACCGCTGGTACCTTTGTACCTATGGTATAGGTGAGATGAAGAGTTCCTTAGACCTGGAGAGGTTTAATAACTGGTTGTGAGGCCTTGTACCTTGTAGATTGTCCTTGAGGAGGACTCAACTCTGAAGTGTTGCTTGAGTAGAAGGATGACAGGAAGTGTAGCTCATGCCTTATACATGCTTGATTCATGGTTAAGAGGTTGAGAATGCACTTTTACACCCAAATGTGAACCTAGGGTTCCTAGGCCTACGAGGGGAAGTGGTGTACCTAATGCTCATGATGAGACTTGAGCATGGTACTTCTCATGGTTAGAGGAAAGGGAACCCCCTTAAGTTTAAGGTATGTTTGATGAACCCCTCATAGCTAAGTGATGACATGGGAAGGTATGATCTTGATCCAGCATTGAGGAAAGAGAACAAGTATGATCTATAATGGTTTAGTAGGTGGTCTGCTTGTGCCTTAGTAGCTGATGGGTTAAGCATGCTCATGTGAATGTAAACCCTAAGGACGTTTGTGACCTTGTTGTCAAGAGGTGTAGTTTCCTCCCATCCTAGGAGAGGGACCCTTTTGTAGGGTGTTTGCCAGTTTTGTTCATTTTGAGGAAACCTAAAGATGTCTCATAAGATCTTGAGAAGCTAAGTTAAGAGTACATGGTATGAGAATGAACCTGTAGACCCATAGATAACCATCTCTAAGTGCATTTGGATGTGTTACCATGGAGGTAATCGGTATGGGGCCTAACCAAGGTAGGCAAGTTGCCATGACCCCTATGAAAGGATGAAAGTCAACCCATGAATGCAGAGGGAGAGATGATGAAGGCTTGGGTAAGGTTCTAAGTTGGACATGTACTATGATAGAATCCTAAGTCTATCCTAGGGTCAGGTAGGGATAAGACCGATGGAAGTAGGAGTTGCCTAATTCCCTAGTTTCACATGACCATAGGGTCGGGAGGTAACAACTATCATTGTCTGAGGGCCATGGGTTAGGAGATTGATCACCTTCATGAACTCATGGGACCCAAAGGGCGGATGAGTAGAGCACTCTCTGGATGCATAAGGGAAAAAGGATGACCCCAAAAGTGCCAGCACCATATATACCTATAGGAGCTGACCAATGGATGTGTGTGGACCCAAGTGAGTTCGAGACCAATTTTCTATAGTAGTAACTTTGATATCGAGAATGATTGTGATGTTGAGACATAAGATGCACGTTTCAACTTAGATTTGAAGGTGTATTGGCAAGGTGGGATTTACCATCTCTACTGTTAGAACAGGAAGAATTTTGTGTTTGGATGACCGCCAAATGCTTATTTCCTCTTGTTATGGGAGTGAGAGATAGGACAGTACGCGTGACATACACCAAGGATAAAAGATGATGTGAGTTGGAACGTTGCTACGAGGTATGAGGACAGAGATGATAACATGCCCTTGTGGAGTGAACAATACATGAATGGTTTACAAACACTAAGAGAATAAGGTAGTCATCTTATGAGGATGTTTTTATAATGAGATAGGAGTTATACAAGGTTGACTTTGAAAAACCAAGAGAATAAGCTCAGAGTTTTCTTGATGAAGATAGACTTAGAGTTGAGATGAGATAATAAGTGAAATACATGGAGGTGTATGTCTTCAACTTTACCTAGCATCTAAGCATGTGAAATGGTAATGGATGCTCTGGATGAGATACAGCTGCCTAGTTTAGATTGAGGCTAGAAGAGGTTGTTAGGTTAACCCTCAGTTGGAAAAGAGATAAGTTTGGCTAACACTCAGATGTAACAATATCAGTTGATCAAGTTAGTGGTTGTTTGGTTAGCCAGCCTACTCCTTGATGCAATGGAAGGATGGTTGTAGAACCTCAGATGCACTTCTCAGAAAAGGAAGGTGATGAAACCCCAATTAGAGTGGTTTAGGGTTTTCGAGGAATTGATCTTAAGGAATCATGACAATATAGGAGATCATGATATAAGATTACCATATACCATGGTACTACCAAGATAATAAGTGACAGTAGTAATTTGGATGCCAAAGATGAAGTTGCATGGGGTATGTTTCCATGCAAGCCAGTAGGTGAAGGACGGACACCAGTAACCCAGTGTATCGATATAGAGGATAAAAGAGTCCCTGAGAGGGAATGGGAGTTCATCACTATGGATGTTGTGGTGAGTCTCCCCCAGACCAAGGAAGATCAAGATGCAATATGGGTTATGGTAGATCACCTTACCTATATGACATGAGGAAAGAAAGAGTACTGTCAAGGGACAGATTCAATTGAACTACATATGAGAGAGATGGTTCAACTACACCATTATGTGAGTTCAAAAGTTCTTGAGTATGACCTATAGGTTCACTTCCATAAGGAGGAAGTAGGTACATGAAGAACTTGATGCTAGTACAGTTTATCACCTTAACTAATGGTTAGTGTGATCCAGACTAGAGGGTCTTATGAGAGCATGTGTGCTCGCTCAGGGTGATACATGGAGACAATTCTTATCTTCAGTAAGATGTGATGATAACCACCATATCCAGTATCGGGTTGTAAAGAAGCTCTGTAAAGGAGGTTGTGTTTGTCACCAATTCATTAAGATGATGTTGGTGAAGGGACCTTGTGAAGGTCAGAAAAAGACCATAGTGTGTGCAGATGAAGTCGCTTTGATCGTGCAATGGTTGAAAGGAGCCTAGGGATGACATGAGTCATAGGCTGATTCAAAGTAGACTGACATACAATTCACTGTGGGAGAATATGTGATATGAAATCCGACCCCTCTAAGTTACAGCTAAGAGAGTTGAGTCCCTGATGCATGGGTTCTTTTGACATGGTGTGGTGGAGAAGGTTAAGTTTTCCCTTACCCCTTAGGATAATGTGATGTGTGATGAGTTCCATGTGTCCAATTTAGAGCACTATGTGAGGTACCCAGACCATGTGTGGAGCAATGCACCTAGTGAGCCCCAAGGGAGGCTGAAATGATCTGAGTCAACTATGAGGTTTATAGATGCCAAGGTGAAAGAACTCAAAGAAAGGAATATGTGATGATAAAGGTTCTTTGTAAACACCATGGATAGGGCAAAGACACATAGGGGCCAATGATGGACATGGAAAAGTCTTATCCTGAATTGTTTGTTTGCTTGATGGAATTTTGAGGACAAAATTCCTATAAGAGGGGAAGGATGTTACAACCCCAACTTTTGGGTTCATTTGGTGAGAAATGTAATTTCTCATATTAAAGATATTGGGACAAATAATGACATAATTTGTTTTGAAATAAATGAGTTTCATTTACTATAGCCATGTTGGTTGTCTTGTGGGCTTTATTGGCTATTGGGCCCAATAACAAGGAAAAGACAAAAGGAACTCCATTATTAATAAGAAATGGAGAAAAGAAAAATGTAGAAACCTCTAGAAGGCAAAAGAATTTAATCCAAAGGTGGATTTCGTGCCTCCAGGGTTCCTTGAGTTCCAAGGAGTCCAAAGTTGCAAAGAGAATGCCATAAGAAAAGAAAAGAGCAATTAAATATTTCTTTATTAAGAAAGAAATTGAAAACAATGATAAAATGTGGGAAATAAGTGAAAAGAGGTATAGTTAAGTTATCCTTGGTGGATTTTTGTATCCCAAGGATTTATAATGTTAAAAGGAGTGCCAATGAGGAAAATAAAAAGAAATAAAAAGAGAAATCCAAAAAAAGAGATATTTTAACAAGAAATAAATAAGATAATGAGAGATAATGAATATAGATGCATCTAGAAGGATAATGAGTATCCACTAAAAAGAATTTAGAAATCTTAGAGTTTCTTGGGTTCCAAGGAGCCCCAATGGAGAAGAAAGAAAGGGAAAATACCAATAATGAAAAATAAGAGGATAATGTGATACATTATTAATGGATTTTGTGGTATTGATAAAAAGGAAGTATTTTCTACTAAAAGAAAATAGAATTTGTGCCAATGGGATAAAAGGGCAAGTACTAAGAGAATAAAAGAGGTGATTTTCGAAATTCTAATATCTAAGGAGTAAAGAATATCAAAGAGTTTATTTTTAGAAAGAGAATATTTCTTCTTCATGAATGAATAGGGTTCCAAGCTGGAAAAGGACATTGTTTCTTCGTGGGCAAGTATCTTAGGGTGTTGATACCCTCCTCTATATAAGAGGTAGAGCCTTTGGCTCGAGTTCAAGAATCCCAAGCATCCTTATCTCTCTCTCCCATCTTCTTCTTCATTTAAACCCTAACTGAAGGGGTAGTGTGATCCCTGAAGTAGTGAGGGTAGTACGAAGAGATCGTGATGCTCTTACGTCATCGGAGAGGAACCTGACGACCATTTTGTTACCTCCTTACACCTACGTGACGCCGCAGATTGACTGCAGGTCAGCCATGGTGGCAGACCTGCTGGGCTCGATCCTAGCCGACTGACCACATACTAGAGGCATCCTCGCCTGCGCGATGGCATGACAGAGGAGGGGGAAGGAGTCATGGTGGTCGACGGGTCTAGATCAGGGAGGTGGAGCCGCGCCATGAGCGGCTAGGGCAGCAGTGGTCGGGCTGCGTAAGGTGGAAGATGACAGATAGGCATTTGACGCCTTTGCCCCTCCAAGTTTTAAAAAGTTAAGTGGCCGCATGAGGGTAAAATCGTAATCCCATTATGTTTCCAAATAGCCGAGTGCGTTGCATGAGAAGGGGGCGACGTGACATCCTCTGATTGGTCAACTAAGTGAAATAATGCAAAAATCATATATTTGTATTCGTAACTCCGATGGTGCAAATAATATATGAATTTTTCTCAGAAAAATGAGAGGAATTCATTAAAAATGGTTTTAGAGGCTAATTCCACTTTCAATTCAAAAAGTAATGCAAGTTATCAACTTTAATGCTTTAATGATTAAGAAACCCTATTTGGAGATGATTAATGTATTTAGTAGGGTTTAATGGATAAGTAAAGTTGATATGAACCTATTAATTGTAAAAAGGTATATTGAGAATAAAAAGGATGAACTTTGCATGTAATTGGTTTAATTTAGAAATTCATGTGCATAAATATGCTTTAATGGGCCTTGAAACCTTAATATTAGTAAATGTGACTCATAATGGTTTTAATTATTCAAAATCATGAATAAAGCTAAGATATGATGATTCTAAGCTATTTCGAGTATAAAAGTTCCTAATTGTGAATAAATACCCTTAATGTAGTAATTAGGGTTTTCTAATGGATAAAGGTAGAATTAATGACAAATAGAGTTCATATGTGAATTAGACCTTAATGGACTATGAATTGATGATAAATGGGCATAATGAACTTGTCATGGATTAAAAGGATAAAAATGGTAGCTTTAATGTAAAAGAGGCTTAATGGACTTAATTGATGGTTAATTATACTTTTTCTGATATCAGGGTTATATGTTGTTAAAAGATAACCTTAGTATCTTTTATGAAGAATAGATGAGATAATTAGGGTTTGTGAGTAATTGTATAAAATTAGGGTTTAAAATAGTAAAATATGAAGGGAAACCCTAATTTCAATGGAAACCCTAAAAATAGATTAGAAACCCTAGGAAGCGAGCTAGATTTAATAGATCTTGATGGCATCATCAATAATAGGAAATTGTATGCATATTTCAGGATCTCATAATGTGCTTGCTTGCCAATTTGGATTTCTTAATTGATTGGATTATTCTATCTCAAATCATCCTGACAGGAATGTGGTTACACTTATGAATAATCGCTTTAGTTTCACGGAGATTTCTAAACATTTTTATCGGTTTCCTGGAAATAACTGCTTGGATGACTTTTATTTCATGCAACTATAAAGTGACTGTGATTATCACTATAAATATGTATATATAAGTGGCTTATATCCGGGTCCTCCTCTGTGGCTTTGCAAATGCTAAAAAGGGTAACCTAGAGCAAGGTCTAGGCTATCATGAGTTAGAAATTTGGCTACCCATGTGTAGTGCCATGAGACTCTCTAGCACACCATGAGTTAAGGAGTGGGCTACCTACGGCTAGTGCCATGTGACTCAACCCTAGAAATTGATTCACCGGTTAGGTAGGATCATGAGGGGTTCAATGGGGATCTACCATAAGGAAGGTAGCATCCAAGTCTACTACAGGGACAGCGCAGAGGATAGGATATGTATGGATCGCGTAGTTATATTTAAAATGTAAAGTTGTTTGTTAAATTATAATTGACTACAATATGTTGTTATGGTTAGTTGCACGATTATTGTTTCCCCCACATACTAGCTTTATGGTGACTGATGTTTTGTTTGTCAGCATTGTAGGTATAAATGAAACGAACAAACAGTAAAGTGGCATATGTGGATTTAAATGAGGATTAAAGTACAAAGGAGGATTAGTTAGAAAAGACTCCAGTTATGGATAGAAGTAGTTACCCTTAGTTTGAAAAAAAAAGTATGCAAAGTTTTATTTTATTACAACCTTTCATCTTAGTTAGTAGAATTTGATAATTGTTACTGATTATTTGTCGAACCTTTGATCCTATTAATTGGGATAATGGCTCTGACCTCTTGGTCTCCCTTAATTGGGGGTTACTAGGAGGGGTCGTTACACTATCGATGAGGAGTTCATCTCTTTTATTTGTCAGTGAGTTCTGATATAGATACTTTTTTTTGGAATAGAACACTTGCTTTCGTGTTTGTACAGTTACTTACAAGATGTCCCTGTTACTCTGTGTTCCATACACATTATTTTTGTGATATGTGTTTTACCTTCCTCTGTTAGAGTTACTTTTAAAAAGTATAAGAGTTACTTTTTTTAATCACATGGTTACTTTTCTCTGCTATCACATTTACTCTTAGTGTTCTTACAATTACGCTTAGTGTACTTACAATTACTCTTAGTGTTCTTATAGTTACCCTTAGTGTTATTATAATTACTTTATGGGTTACGAGATCATCACTCTTCCTCTTGAGTTAGTTTATTTTGATAGGCTAACTGAAAGTATATATCTTCATACAAAACCACATCAACTATTCATGCAAGAATACCACAGAGAAAGCATAGAAAGTTATCCATTAAACCCAGAAATACTCCTATTTATAATATTATTTAGAGTAAATGTATTTTTAGACTTGCAACACATAAGTAAATGTATCTCGTAGCAGTTACATATAATAACTCCAAAACCAAATTGTTCAAATTTAACATTTCACTTAATAAATCAGTATTCAACTCGAATTCAGCCATCTGTCGAGGCTCAAAACAACTTCTTCCTTCGTGCCTTTTTCTTCCTACACATATGTATCTACTACTTGTTTCTTCTCTCCTTCTTGCTTTTTCTGACCCTTATCTGCTTCTTCCTTATGTTGTTCAGCTGGACCTTCTTTGATGTCATCACTTGCATTCTTTTCATCTTCTTGTACTGGTTGTACCTGCCCTCTTGCCATCATTCTTTGAAAAATGTCAGCCCTTATTGCTGGCATGTCTTTATAAGTGAAGTTTTATATGCGTTTCATTGGCCAGGCATTCAAGGTACTTCATCAGGAAGACCTCACAATCAAGTGAGTCTTCTTGCTGCTGTGGGCATAGTGGGTACTCTTGCTCCCACTGTGACCGTTGGCTTCCTTTTTCTGGTGCCCCCTGAAGAATTCATGCACAATACCCACCTGCAGGAAAAAACACAACTTTTATTAATTATTAATCAACAAACATTAATACTTTCAACCCATTACTAATAGAGTTATTTTTTTCATCGCTTATCCATCTAATGAATTCTTTTTTTGACATGTTATTTCCACTTATTGAGTTATAAGACCGGGGCGCTCCATCCCTGAAGCTTTCTTCATACAACTGCCAGTGGTTGCCGTTGTTTAGTATGGTGAACACTGAGTCCATTGTGTCCCAATCTTTCAACGGAATGTTGAAGAGTGGAGATAGCATGTCAATCTGCTCCAGGATGATGTTCTCAACATCAAATGGCAGTTTCTACTGCAAATGTAGAATTTAAAAATGCACATCTATAAGTTTTAGTTTGTGTTTCTATTTTGTAATTTGATGTAATTTTGTATACCAAGTTTTCTTGTCTTACCGGAGCATAAGTTCTCATGCAGAGCTAAGTCAAACCCTTCTTCCTCTGCTTGCTTGTGCTCGCCTTAAGCATCTGCACAAAGCAGTCCAGAACCTGAAAAAAAACCACAAGCTTTTTTCTTTAGCAATCCAAATTATTGTTTCAAACAGTTACACTACATTTTGGTTCTTACAGGTGATTGCGTCATTTGATCTTTGTATAATAGGGCAACAAGGTCCTTCCCCGTGTACCAAACATTATCGCTGAATTTCCACTCTTGTTTTGACCTGCCAATCATTCATAGATGTGATACATATGAGTTAGATATTGAATAAGTAATGTTTTATTTTGTACACTTGACAAAATAACCAATTCTTACATTTCTTCGATATTGTCCATGAAGTGGTGGAAAATTTCTTTGGATTCCTTTGTTTTGAAATGCTCAAAACCTATGAAATTTGTTAGCTTGTGTTGTCAATAACAAAGTACATTCAATGTTAGAATCCATTTTCATTCCTATAGTCAATCTATAAATCGTATAGTTACTCTATCAATCATATAGTTACTTTTTATGTCGTATAGTTACTCTGTCAATCGTATAGTTACTCTACTATGTCACATAGTTACTCTACTAATTCAAACAGTTACTCTTTATGTTCATACAAATACTCAAGTACTGATATACTTAAAAATAAATCCAACCTTACCTTTTCCTCCCTCCTTTTTTATGTTCTTCTCTATGCTTCCTATTATAGGTTTTGTCATCTTCTTTCTCTTTGACAACTTGTTTTTGGGCTCTTCCATCTTTCCTTCTTCTTTGCTTGATTTCTTTGCATGTTCCCTTTTTTCTTCGCCTTTTTCTTCTACATCTCGTGCACATCTTGCTTGGGCAGAGCCATCAACAACTTTTTCTTTGTGCTTTTTCTCTGCAGCACCGGTTTGTTCATCAACACTCTCTTCTGCAGATCCTTTCTGTTCCACATACTTTCTTTTCAGCCTGATCTTGCCTGGTTTTCTCATTGTGTATCCCTTCTCCACACCTTCTTTCTCTTCTTTGTCTGGCATGTCCATATCCTTCTTTCAAAGAACCTCAGACCTGTCTTTGGGTTCATCAACATTTACTGAGGCAAACCCCTCAGCAAATTGTTCAAACCCACTTGTAGGTGATCGTGCTTTGTCACTTTCATCTCCCACCTTCCTTTTCAGAACCATGTTTTCTTCCTCTAGTTCGGCTATTCATTTTTCTAGCCTCTTATTCTCCTTCTTCAGGTCACTAAATGCTTCAACAACTATCTTTGTGCAGATCTCCTTCTACATCTTTAGCTCCTCCTCTAGTCGGTGGATTCTTCCCTCCAGGATGCAGTTCTCAGTAGTTACTCCTTTGTCGATGATTGAATTTGTTGGCGCCTTATCTGCCATTGTCTTACTTTTTGCCCTTTTTTCTGTTAGGTAATAGGGCAAGCCATCTACTCTTCTTGTAGCTCACCAATCGTCTCCCTGATCCAGTTTCATCCTTTGACAAACCTGTCCAAATAAGTCAAACAATGTGTCACAATTCAAACATATATGATTATGTTGTATATTAGCTTTGTAACAAAGAAGAAATATCCTTACATCTCTATGGTTTACATTCCCTATTTCCATCACTTTCTCGACCAACGCAACCCACTTTTTTACCCTTGGCTTGGCATCAAGGAAGGTTGGCTTTGCCATTTTCGTCATCTCATATGCTCAAACCTACATGTAACAAAGAAAAATATAATGCATTAGTAAATGCCCCTTGGCATCATTGTAACAGTCTAGATGAAAATAAAAATGTTCACTTACGCATAGGCACATGACACACTCTGCCGTGTAGATTGTGGTGTTTCCCTTCTCCCCTCTCCTCCTCAGCTCAACATTCTCCTTCAACATCTTCATATTCTTGAAGATACTCCCATGAACCGGCTTTGCCCAATTCATTTGCCCCATGGCAGTTACATCATCTAAGTAGTGCATGATGTAAAAAAAATTTTGGTCGGTCAAAAAAACGTGTTACTATAGAAACCAAAAAAACTTTGGGCACTAAGTACCCCATTACATCACCAAGAGCTCAAAAAAGCTCAAATAAAGATCAAACTCCCCACGCAGGGGGAAACACAATTTTTCTAGACGAAATAGAACTAAGAAGTCCTGTCTAGCTACACAAGCTAGCTACAAGTAATCCTACCAGAAGAAGACTATACCAAACCACTATTACATGCATTCAGCGTACCCACAAGTAGTAACAGTAGCTTGACATAGAACAAACACTGATTCTCCTACCAATAGCATGCCTTGAAGCTTTTGACCTTCTTATCAACCAAAACATCAGGATTCTGACAAGGGCAAGGTCTTCCAAAAAAGAAACCCCTTGATACCAGATCAACAAAGAAGCTAATCCAGCCAGAGTAGAAATAAGAACCAGCTCGTTTAAGCAACAGAGAGTTGGATGGAAATTAACAGCTCCAATTCACTCCTTTATGCTAAGCACAGTACCAACTATCAATTAAGAGTACCCACAAAGTGAGGTACTATGCCAATATTATAGAGATCCTTCTAACTATCATCCCGCCCAACAGCCCAGTAGCAGACCTACCAGGTCCATGATCTTCAGTAGATGTTATTTACACATCACCAAACCATCATGTCGGGGAAGATGCCCCAAGTTGTTGTCTGCATACATGCATTCCAACAAAGACCATGAGAGCATCAACAACAACAGAGTGGGAGGAAAATGCCCAAAGCAGCACGACAACATCTCAACAGCCTTTCAAACAGCAGTGAACCTCAGTGCGAACAGAGTGAGTACATGACTGTGCGGCTGCTAAGTCAAGGAAAACCAGAGCTAGGGGGCGCCGCCAAACATGGAGCACCACCGGCTGGATAGGGGCACCCAAACCAACCAATGCGTCTTGGCCACACCTGGACGGAGAACCACCACCTCAATGTACAACCAGAGAAATGAACATGTAACCCAAGACCTAGAACAGGTCTAGGATCAAAACCCCAGAACGGGGAGCCACCATCGCAGCCAGAATGAGGCCGCAACTCCGAGCAGACCATGAGGAACCCAGTCACCCATTGAGGGAGTCTACATCACTAGCGCCAAGACACGTTCCGTCTAGTTGAAGCTGAAGAGCACCATTATCTTGGACCAGGATATCTCAACCACCAGACGAGAAGCAGTTGGGAACTGAGATGGCATGGAGACCACCTGGCTTCACCAGCTCAGAGCAGCAGCACAAGAGCTAAACTAGACCTAGATTAGCTCCCATCTTCCCATCACTCTTGAATGGAAAGATCTGACGAATTCAAAATGCCGAATCAACAGTCTAAGTCAGGAACCTCGCGACACATCCTTTCTGCTACGAACCAGGGCATAAGGGGTTGCTACTCCGGATCGACTGAAGACGACGCTCCAAAACCCTCTAGGAACTGACCGCGTAGACATCAAACCTATCCGACCGTCGTTGAGGCCAGGGGGAGGGATGATCCGAGGAGGATCTCCCCTCCCCCCAGCGAAACTGCCAGGTAAGAGAGCTAGAGAGAAGATAGAGTGTTCCCTAGAGAGAAGACGGAGCAGCCGTGCATGATGTAAATTGGGGTGCAATATCTAGTATTTGGGAGTACGAATGTTGCAAGCAAGTGCAACATCCACGCCCGACACATGTTTTGATTGTCGGCGGGGTCATCTGTCTTGGCATATTGTTGCCAAAGATTTGCCAAGTTGTCCTTGTGCAAGACATCCTTCTCCTTCAACCTTTTCAAGGTCTCACCTTCATTGCCATGTCTACTTGTTGCACTAGTGAATTCTAGATAAATTGAGATCATTATGCCAGAGTTTTTCCTAGGTATGATATCCATACCTTTGCTAGGGATACCTAGGATTACCCCCACATCGTCAATTGTCATTCTTCTTTCCACTCCCTTTGCCAACAAGAATTTATCATCCTCCACATATCTTGCTATTAAATCCTCCAAAAGTACAACGTCTACCGTAAGATTTGGCATCTTTATCATGTTTGCAAAGGTCGTTGACCTCATCATTCTAATCTGATTCTTTGTAAACACCATGATGTTGTTGATGGTGATGTAGCTCTTGATGTAGCATCTATGGTATATCCTTTTAATGCCAACTACAAACATATCAAAAAGTACTCTTAGGTTTTTTGTTGCTTATTACTTTTTAGTCAGTCCAATTACTCTTATATTTTTCACAATTTACTATACATGGTAGGTTGATCACATTTTAAAGCTAACTGTTATTGTAATAGCAACTTTCTAAACTGTAAGTGTTATTAAGTGTCCTCTGAAAGTAACAACAAATTAACACAATTATAAATTCATACAAGCTTACCTTCATCAGCCTTTGCTTTTCCCTTCTCCTTCCTCTTCCTTCTTTCCTCTTCTCCTTCCTGATCAATAGCTTTTTCTTTATCCTTACTTGAATCAACCTTTCCTTTCCCCTTCTCTTTCCTCTTCCTTCTTTCCTCTTCTCCTTCCTCATCAGGATCCTTTCCTTTCCCCTTCTACTTCCTTTTACCTTTTTGCACTTCTCCTTCATCAACAGTAGCTTTTTCTTTCTCCTTGCTTGCTTCAACCTTTTCTTTCCCCTTTTGTTTCCTTTTACTTATTTGCAATTCTTCTTCATCAGCAGTAGCATTTTCTTCCCCATTCCTTTATGGATATTCTTTTGTATTGTCATCAGACGCTATCATATCTTCTCCTTCATACAAACACAGTTACTCCAAAATTGTACTCTTGAGTTTAACAAAATATACCTTCCAGTTTAATTGCTATGTCTAGTGTACGAGTTACTTTTTCTTATGAAATAGTTACTCCAGCTTTAAGACATTTACTCTAGCCTATCGTATAGTTATTCCAATGTTCCTGTAGTTACTCTAGGCATTGTCAAGTTACTCTACTTGTCATACCAGTTGCTCTTTTATTATACATTGTTACTTTGTAGTCAAAATGCTTTATTTATGTTTCGTTGTAATGTACATGCAAACATAAATTACCTCATCGTTCTTCATTCTCTGCTTCATCACGCGGAGGTTCTTCAGTCCCAATACCTTCTTTACTGACATTCCCTTTCTTTGTTGAAGATGCTATATTCGAAGGAGTTGCAGCCCCTTCTTTCTTCCCTCTCAGAGTCCTCATAGGAGTTGTAGCCCCTTCTTTCTCCCCTTCCGTAGCCGATGCTTTTGCCGCTTCATCCGGTTGTTTTTTCATTGGCTCGTCGACTTCGTAGTGCTTCAATACGAAGTTGTCTTCGTCTTCAGTTATAGTATTAAGATTCTTTCTTGGCATTGTTGTGCTCTTCCACGAAAACTTCTTCATCCTCACCATGTCTGAAGAGAAGAGCAGTTGTGTTGTAGAATCGAGAGGTAGCGAAAGAGAGGAGAACAGAGATGGAGAAGTGAAGCGGACGGAGGCCGAAATTCTGCCCACGTCAAAGCAACTAGAGACTGGGGGGTTGGGGTTGGCCGGACGATGGTGGTTTTAGCAAAAATTGAGTAATCACACAGAGCAACGAGGAACTGAACTGTCGATTTGGGGTTTTTTTGCCTTCTATCTTTCCGCTTGTTTTCTCGCCAACATCTGCTCTTTTTTCATTTTGAATTATTTACCATTCAGCCACCGTGTCACTGTGATGGGTAGCTTCTTTTTCTTACCCACGCGGGCAACAAAGATCACCTCATATATATATATATATATATATATATATATATATATATATATATATATATATATATATATATATATATATAGATATATATATATATATACACACACACATATATATATATGTATATATATAAATATATGTATATGTGTGTGTATATATATACATATAGATATACATATATACATATACATACATATATATACATACATATATATATGTATATATATAAATATATATATATGTATATATATATACATACATATATATGTATATATATACATATATATATATATATTTATATATATTATATACATATATATGTATATTATATATATATATATATACATATATATATGTATATATAGACATACATATATATGTGTATACATATATATATATATATATATAAGATTACAAACTGATAACACATAGTTCAATTATCAAGCAATAATGATTATGTAAATGTCCTAACTGGCGGCCCATGGGAACTATTTGGAAGCTTCTCTATGGTATGGCCATGGAAAACATTGTTTCAGCCGAAAGAACGAATGCCTGCCACTTGGTAACCTAGTTTAGTGTGGTGAGCCTATCAGTCCATTACGATCATCAAGATATCTTCAACTGGATTGTCTAGGCAGACGGAAGATAGGTTAGAGTGGACATTCATTTGAGAACATGACGAGGAGCAAATTTGCAAGGCTAACTGTGGAGATTGATATGAGAAAAGTCATTTGACCTATTATCTATATAAATGGCTACTGGACACATTCTATTTGTGAGTCATTGTCAAATCACCACTCCACTTGTGTAAAACCTGGACACATAAAAAAAGAGTGTATAGGGACAAATGACAAGTCAAAAACCATTCCTCCAAACACTAAAGATGATGACTCTGGGATGAGGTGGATAGAGAGACAAGAAAGTGGAACGTTTAATATGGGAAAAAACATGAGAATTATGTCATAGAGGAAAATGATAAAAATATGAAACAACAACTCCTTACCAAAGAAATCAACAACATGTACCAAATCTTTGACTAAAAAGATCAAGATTTCTAGGTGATGATACCACCTCTAGAGAAAATGAAAGCTATAGAAGTGGAAAAACTCCAAATCAATGGATGAAAAAGAAGAGTTCAAACAACCTAGAGGAGGAATTTAATGTAATTTTGAAGGGAATAATGAATACTGAAGTCTTGATGGGAAAAAGAAACTAAACAAGCAACATATTAGGGTTAAAAGAAGGAAATCACTCTATTGTTAATCAGGGAAGTGAAGGAACATAGAGGATGACAAAGTTGTACCAGGCAATACAAGCAACATTTAAGAAGAAGTTATCCATATTAAAGATGCATCTATGAATGAGGAAGATGCCACCACACTAAAACCAGATCTAATTGTAAAGATAAGGAGTTTAAAGATGAGAAATAGCCCCCACTTGTGCCAAAATTCCACCCTCTTAGCACTAGGAGTCTAAAAAGGAAGAGAAATGATGAACACAGATAGTCTATTTCTAACTGTATTGGTGAATCTCGCAATAGCTTTTTAAGGTTTACAACCTTCTTCCTTCTTTTCTTTTTAATGATAAATACAATATGTTGGAATTTCTAGGGCACTGGTAACTGTGAAATGAGACATACCCTTATTGAGTTTGTTTCTAGATACAAACCTAAGCTAGTGGATGTCCTCAAACCAATGATCTGAAGAATGATTACTGATTAGGATATCAAGAAGCATCACTCAAAAAACTCTCATAGAGTTGAAAATCGTGATTTTGTAGGTGGGATCTGGTTACTTTTCATGAGGAGGACTGCAAGTCTTAAATTCTCTGAAATAGTCATCAATTATTTCATTGCTTCCACAAGAACTCCACCTACCTTATTGTTGTCTATACTAGTCCTAACCCCATTGTGGATAAACCTCACGAGCCTCACCTAGTGTATATAGTAAGTATCATGTCACATGCTTGGCAGTTAAAAGAGATTTTCAATCCATGCTTTCACTTTATGAGAAGAGAAAAGTAATCGCTTTTTCTATAATGAGGTTAAATTATTCAAAGAGGCTCTACTGAATGTTGGTCTAACTGATATAGAGTGCTTCGTTTCCAAACACACTTACGAAGTGGGCAAGTTGCATGAAATATCAGATCATGTAGTAGTCGATGTTCATTGGATCCACCCCTAACCCCACTCCATATGTGAAAGCATGATTTGTATATACGCATACCACCACCTGTTGCTAAATAGTAAGGTCCATACATGAAGAAGGTGTAACTTTTATAGAGTCAAAGCCTCCTAGATTTGGATAAATACTTTTTACCATACTTAAGAAACTTGGGAAAGGAGAACCAAACTTTGAATGAGGCTCTAGAAATGATAATACAACTTATTCTTGTTGGGAAAAAATGAAGATTAGAGAGAAAAGTGAGACTAAAGATAAATCATCCTCAATAATAAAATAATTGCAAGTTGAACTAAGCCAGAAGTATGACCCAAATAAGGAAGAAGAATTCTTCATCCCGGAACAAAGTCTCAAAGACATTCTAGTAGTAGTAGAAGAAAATTAAAACAACACAATCACATTAATTGGATCAAGCACTGGGATAATGACAAAAAAACATGTCATGGTTATGTGATCAACAAACAAAGATCCAATTTCATTGCTTCCCTGAAAAGATAGGGAAGTTTGTGGATATCATGCAACATTATTCTAAAAGAAATGGTGAATGAGAATTTTAAAGACCTCTTCTCTATTTACAACAATTCCATTTAAAGAGACATGTATTCTATGATAGCTAGGTTCAATAATATGACACAAAATAAACATAGGTGAGCAACTACTAGTCCCACATATGACGTGGTGTGGAAGATCCTTAAGAAGCTAGAAATGTACAAATATTTGGGCCTAGATTGAATTGACACTGATTTCCTAACAAAGAACAACAACATTGTCAAATATTCAGTCACGGATAATAAACTTGTATCTAAGTAGTGGATGAAAGATAAAAACAATACACACCTAAGTGAATCTCACCTAATTAAACATGCTTTGTTCTAGGAATAAAAATCATTGAAAATACAATTATAGCTCAAGAACTCATACATAATATGTGAAGAAAGCACTCAGATTCATTCATGGCAATTAAAATAGACCTCTTGAAAGCCTATGAAAGGATGTCATGGCTATTCATTCCTAACACCACAACAATGACTACTTGGCCCGATAACATTCAAATATGTACTTTCAAGCCTTAGAAACTAGACATACTAGTATTGTTTTGAACCAAGAGCTCCTACCAAAGTTTAAAACCAGTAGAGAGCCAAGGAAGATAGCCAACAACTCATAACCTAGTCATTATGTGCATGCAGAGATTAAGTCAACTCATTGAGCTAGAAGTATCTGAAAAAGGTGGACACTTATCAAGGTTGTCCCAAGAAAGCCCCATGATCTACAACACAAAACTAGATTAATATTACCTTACAATGTTTCAATGATTTCTAACTACATTTTGTCCACTATATCTTTGTGAAGAAAATATCAATTTGTTCTCTAATAATGTAAGTAAAAATAGAAGAACCATTTTTCATATGAGAAAGTTTAATAAAACAAAAGACTGGGGTAACTACTTAGTGATACCTATAAGTCATAGTAGAGTCAAGAAATCTACCTATGCTAATGTGCATGATAAGATAGGCAAGATATTAGTGGCTAGGTATCTAAGACATTATCCACTTTAGGCATGATACTCTTGGTACAATATATATTTATCAATAATACCTACAAATACTATGTAGACTTCTATGATCCTTATTAGTTTGTGTTATAACACAGCTCATTTTTCTAGATATTTCATTTGTGGAGGAGGTCACAAATAAGCACATATATCCCTAGGTTTCTTGGAGATTGTAACATCTAGCATTGATAAAGGTGGTTTAGGTGTTAAAATCTTAAGGGATTGGAAAAAAAATTGATTATGCAAAATGCATGGAACGTGAAGACAAAGAGGAAATCATATGGGAAGAAGGAACTACAACCAAGTATAAGTCTTATAGAGTCTAAAAAGGGACCAGAGTCAATCTACACTGGGGAGTTTTGTATTCAGGACAAGATTTCGTGATCTCAAACTATAGAAATATTGCTCTCAATGGACTTTCTACTAACCTCTGGGATGATAATTGGATTGATGAAGAAAAACCACTTATGGAGGATTTCATGAAAGATATTTAGGATGAAGCGAATCATCTAAAAGTTGCTAGCCTAGTGGACCAAGATGAAAACTAGGATAGGAATTTCCTTAACCAATACATGTCATCTAGAATTGTCAAGTGGATCCTTAATCAGCCTACTCCTAACACTGACGAGAAGAATGATATATGGGTTTGGAATTTGTAGGTAAATGGAAACTTTAAGTTTCATTCCTTGCACAACTATTGATAAAGGAAAAGGAAAAAAGAGAAATGGGTTGTGGGAGAATATATAGTGGATTGAAGAACCTAGAAGAGTCAATGTGTTTTTACAACTGTGATGTCATGAGTCGATCACTACTAACGTGAGAATATTCAAAAAACCGCTCAAACACAAGAAAATGTGTCCTCGTTGTTGACCTAAGTGTTAAACATTTTCCAATGCATTCATATGTATCTAATATATCTATTTGATATTGATTTTAGGCATTAAGTACAAGGAAATGATCAATTCAATCAAGCCCTCACTTGATTTAGTTCAAGTCAAAAGTAATGCAGATGAACTTTCTTGGAAAACATCATAAAACACATTGGACAATTTTTGTAATATTTTTTATTGATGCTATGACTTGTAACTAAGATGAGAAAAAACCAGGAACCCTTAATTCAAATGTTTAATCACTCAAATGACATTTTACAAAATTGATCGCAGGATGTATGATAGGCTGAGTTTCCTTCCTAGAAACTCGACTGTTCGCTTGGATTGATCTTGGAAAATGCTCATGATAGGCTGAGTTATAAATTTATGTGATCGGTTGAGTTTCATTCAATATAAACTTGATCGATGCTTCAAATTTGCTTTGTCACATTGTGCAATTCGTCGAGTTACCTTTATTGAAACTCATCCGACTACACTATACAAAGTGTGCAGAAAACGTGATTCTAACCATTGTAATGTTGCAAACTCGATACTATATTTGTTGCAACACCCTAAATGACTTGAAAACATTCCTTAGTGCTCCTAATCTCTGGTGGTGTAACACTCCTCATGAAATTTAACATAAACTCAGCGGAATCTTTCACCTTGAAGGGGGATGTCATATTTATGAAATCATAGCAAATAAACACATAATTCACCATTGAGATTCATACATTGTTCTTTTGAAAAGGAAACTATAATAGAATTCTATTATATGTCTAAACATCACTAAACATGATTATATTTCCTAGTGTGGATGGCACCCCACCAATTAGCTCTTGTAGGTCTTCTAGTCCTTGCTTTATCCTCTTGAGTCCTTACTTGCTCAACTCCTAGGGTCATCGCGTCCCCAGCCTTGAAAAGATGAAAAACAACACATCAGTAAATGGTACTAGATTTTTTTAATATACGCAAAGTACATATACTTGACAAACATGACATGAATTAAGTATAAGAATTCTTGAATAATTATTAACATGAAAAATTGAAAAGTAAATGTATGCATCACTCTGTGATGACCCCTTAGGAGCACATGATTGCTAGGAAGGCCCTTGATACTAGGAAATCCCTTGATGACCCCTTGAGGTCCGTGATTTGGGATCATATAAAGACTATTTCAATTCTAATTAACTTGATTGTTAACATGACATTAATGTTAACATAATCATGATTCTTGAACTTAACATTATGGGATTTCTCCCCATTAACATGATCTCTTTACACATGATGGGATTTCTCCCTCTTGATCATTAACATGATTTTCATGGGTCACTAATCATAAGCTATAATCATAGTGAAAATTATAAACATAGGACATAGAATATAACAATCATCAAGTAGTAATATAGTAAACATGATTTAAACATTAAACTTGAAACAATAATGTTTACTTTATGCTTAACATGCAAACAACCAATAGTACTAGTGCTCAGTAGCATGACCCATTTACCTTGGAGAAGTGATGAATCTAAGATGGTCTTCCTGATCCTTGAGTCAAATCTAGGTCAAATTTCTCTTATCTTAATTAGGCTCCAAGCACATGTTCATAAACATCATTAATCAGTACCCTGTATTGATCTTAGGTTGAATTAGGGTGAATTAGGGTTTGAGTGCATTAGGGTGAGGCTCACTGATTAACTCAAGAAAACTAGGTTGTATTAGATCACCTTAATCATAGGTGGTACATAATTAGGGTTTCAACTAAAACATCAAAATAAAAAGGCAAATCATGACTTGAAAACCATAAAATCATGTTCCTCTCAAAATATCGTTTCCAATGACTATTTATTCGTAATTTCTGAGCATCCAATGATTTTTTATAATTTTTATAAAATCGGCCAATCATAACATACAAAAATGCCAAGCAGGAGGCCTCTTTATCCACTAGAATCCTGTGCCCAATTGATGTGGACCTATTAGGTCTAGCCATGCAACATGGGCCCACTCTAAATGAATCATGCGGCATAGATTAATCGTGCGTACAAAAAGTCCAAAATGACTAGGCGATATCGATCAATCACGATAGAAGGGGTACTATGGTCATTCAATGAGCAAGCTTCTTCCCCTATTTCCATGGTGCGCGCACAGCTACTAGATGTGGAAACCATGATCAAAACATGGGAAGACCAAAATGTTTCCTTAAAGTCGAGATTGTAAGTGAATCTTCACATCACCTAGTGAAGCCAGTCGAGCCATCAAGGAGCTTTGGCATGTACTGGAGTGCAGACTCCATGGCTGCCATCATGGCTTCACTGGAACAGGGACATGATTAGACAAAGTCATACATTCATGGAGTAAATCCACAAACCAAGGCCGGGAAATAGATCATTGGGATGAGGCGACACACTAGGGAGGGTATCCTGGTAAGAAAAGGACTGGGATACTAAGGCATCGGTTGCCAAAAATTGCGGGGACATTACCTTTAGGATACAATGACTAGAGGCAAATGAGGGAAAAATAATGTTTGAGAGACATCAAATATGTGAGGGTGATGCTTACTATAGCGTCAACTACACAGGAGCAGGCAGAGGCGGCTGAGGCAAAACCAAGGTCATAGGAGTAGCACTTTGAGTAGGTCCATGGGCATCAGAGCACATGAAGTGAAATTGATAATGGAGGAGTACTATGTGGGGCTTAAGGGTCGTTTGCGATCTAATTTGTAGGTGTGAATAGCTTGGGTTGCTGTCTGTAACTTGGGATGGCGAGACAGTAAAGCTCTGGATTTGGGTGTTTCTATGATAGACCATGGGAGAAGGTGAGCTAGGGCTTGCCCAATTTGGGAAATAGAGATGGGAAGGGTGGCGAAGAGTTCTCATAAAGAAAAGTTATGATGACCAAGAATCAAATAGGGGAGGGATTTTCTCAGATCTAGTTTCACATCAACGGAGGAAACAGAGGAGGAAGATGACCAAAGGACCATTAGATTAGGATAAAATTAAATACCAGCCACTGGATCACATGTGAAAAATGAAAGAAAAACAATTAATCCACATGACAACGATAAAAAAACTGAACTATATGCTTAATAACTCATATTAACTAAAATCATATACAAACCCTAGTCAAACATTATGGAAATTTTCTTAATTTGTTTGGAGGATCAAGCATGGTCAAAAAGCTACCAAAATTAGACCACATGTCCATGAAGGTGTCTAGATTCTTTCCATACGATTAGATTTCTATTTTTCACATATTTTCGATTATTTCTATAAATGTTATTCCATTTAATTGTAATGCATTAATAGATGAAATACTTGGATAAGACCTTTCCTTTGTGTTTCTTGTAGACAAAATTCGAGATAAATATTTACTACTCACTCCATGATCATGCCTTTTACTTTCTATGCCTTTTTGAGAACCTTTTCTTGGAGGATAGAGAAAAAGGATTTTCTTCTTATTAAAACTATGAAAGGAAAGAGGATTACTTCTTGCTTTATTTATACAAAGTATATTTTCGAAATTGAAATCTTTTATTTCTCTCTTACACTTCGCCTAAACATTATTTAAGGTTAGGAGAAAGAAAAGGGAGAGGGGCCAATGTGACGACCCCAATTTCTATATACTTTCCTTAGTGACATACATAGATATGTGTGCACTCATATCTATAAATGTCAAAAGGGAAAATAATATAAATCAAGATAGTCAACTAAAAACATAGATAAGCCAAGATTATGTCCACATCATCAGTAGATAGCCACACAACACTTCATTCAATGATAAAAGATAAAGTCATACATGCTGATAAATGAGAAGGAAGAATGATAAGTCTATAAAAGAAAGTATGATTATTACATATGATCTATAACATCCTATTACATCATCTAGAAAAGAAAACTATCTAACTAAAATGACCAAGGTGAGAAGTAGAGATCTATCTATTATCTTCCAGGCTCATTATTTAGTGGCTCCTGGTACTTTGAAGTGCGTCATCTTTTGCTTGTACCTAGAAAATACGAGAAACAAATACATCAACAAAGTTGGTATGTGGAATTAAAAGCTATACTATGCTGGTATATAAAATACTCAAAATTGGAGAAAGAGAATGAAAACGTTATTTAAAGGTGGAAAATCAGGTAATCTCAAGTTATTAGCCTCATTTAGAATGAATATGCATTACTATGGTGGACTTAGCACAAACATAAATGGTGGGCCCTTCCCCGTGTACCTTGTACTCTAGGGATCTCCCCGTATACCATGTACTCTAGGGAGGTGCTAGTCAACATTAAAGCTTTCCCTCTCTAATAGGGATTTAATGAACACCACTAGTAACTACATTTCACTTGTATTCAATTATATTCTTTTATGTTCAAGTCGGAAAATCATCAATTATTCATATATCCATATCCATCAATGTATGTCAATTTCATGCAAACAATTACATATATTTAGCATCCATCAAAATCTAGTCATATAATTATATCCATGTACCTTTAATTCTCAGATCTGGATTCTACAAGTCCTAGGTTATGAGAAAGATAGTAGATCACCCTAAAATATAGCAAAACCCTAAAGTCACCATGGTTTCTCATCAATCAACATTAATTATTATTATTATAATTAGGGTTTAGTTTATTTGGGATACCACTTTAGGATACATATGATTCAGAGTTGGGGTCTGAGATTAGGGTCGTCCAGGTTATTCAAGGGCATTTAATTTATTAGGGTTTTTCATAAATTGTACATAGTATTCATAATAAGGTGAGAAAAACTAGAAATTAGGGTTCTTCTTAATTGTTGAATCAACTATCTTTCCTAGATAGGTTTTCGAGTAACATGATGATCAGGATCCTAATTAGGGTTTAATATGTTCCCAAGGCAGATTTAAAATCAGTTATAACCATTATTACACAAAAATGATGCATTAAAAGGTCATTAGTGATTGTAGGGCATATTTTTCGAAAAGGGTTCATATCCAGGTCATGATTATATTTTATTTAGATATCTTGGATTTTTCTGATGAAAATGGTATATTGATTCGATAAATTCTGATAATCCTACCATTTTCTAGGATTTTCACAAGTTCTGGTCAATCAGGAAACTTTAAGGAATTAAACAAAAATTTAAAAAATATATATATGCGAGCTCTGCCTCACGGATCATGCGAGGGATCCCACCAACTGGACCCTCTCACTGATCCGCGAGCAGGCGCTCATCCAACGAGGGTCAGGTACTGATCGAAGGTCAGGAATTCCCCTGCCTCCAACTGTTGGGCACGTGTATGGGTGAGGGTGAGAAGGGAATAACATTCATCTAAATGTTCCTGCTCGCGCCATGGCTGCAGCGAGGGATCACACAATGGAAAAGAAGGAAGGTCAAGGTAGCTTGGGCTATCTAGGGGGTGTTTGGGAGTGTTAGGATGGGCAGATTCTCTTTGTGAGGTTCCCCCGAGTTCGGTGAGCTCAGCAGCTTGATCGAAGGTGGTGTAGAGGTTGAGAACGGTTTCTCGCAGGTGCAAAGAACAGAAAAGAGGATTTGGAGCCTTACCTTCCATCAATCTAGATTGAGGGGTTAAGAAGCTTTGAGGAGGTCTGCTGAGGTGCTCGCGATCCTCCTTTGGTTCCTAGCAGGCTCCAACCTCGCATGCGGTGAAGCTCTTGGAGGTTGTTTTCATGGCTCGTCGATCCGACTCCCTGGCCTTTCACAGCTCCAACGAGTAGTGGGAATCTCCTTGTCGAGGTCCCACGATGGTGCAGATGTGTTTGATTGAGCAAGAAGGGTGACTGGAGTGAGAGTGGGGTCAGTTCAGGTGAGGGTGAAGGAGCTCGAGGTCGGGGAGGCAGGAGCGTTCTTCGTCCAAATTGAGAGTCGGGAACGATAAAAGGGAGGTCGTCGAAGCTTGCAGGAGATTTATATAGGCACGAGGTGAAGTAGAGAGCTACGCCCTAATTTGTGCGCCGCCACCAGTGAGAGGTGTGAAAATGCGGGGGATCGTTCTCCCTGGTCTGTGGAAGTTAGGTAATGTGGTCACCACCGTTGGGCTCGCTCGGGTGAGAGGGAGTCGTCCTCCACATATCTCGTAAAGAGAAGGTGAGGTTCGGGCGCGAGGGCCGTTGGAAGGTCGGTTGTTCTGCTTCAGGCGGAGACCAGGTCTTTCGGAGGTAGAAGACGAGGTCTTCACCCTCGGATCTTGAGTCGATCAGTATCCATCTAATCGGACGGCTGGGATTAAATCCCAGCGAGTGGACCGTGCTAAAGCAATAAAATGGGTCGCGTGACTAGATTTTGGCCACTTAAATCGAAAACCTAGGTCCTAGACTATATTAGGTGACATAATACACATAATTGTCAAATGTAAATAACTCTAAATTGGTAAATCTGATTGTAATGAGATTTTAGGCATAGCTTTATAATGCTATGATGTAGTTATGGTGCAAGATTGGAGTCAAAATTTGATTATTGACTATGTCAATTGACTAAATGTCATAATGCTTGTATTATTGACTTTATGTAATATTATGGATGATCTTAAGTGAAATTGATAATCCATTTAATCAATTTAGTGAGAGAGATGATTGAGGGCATAATTGGAATAATTAAAATTGTAGGAGAGAGAAACTAAATAACATATATATATAAAAACTCACTCTATCACTGCCAACATCTATTTTCTTGAGTGCATAATTCATATGTATAAAGCAGAAAAAGGTGAATTTATCCTAACTTCATTATTCTTTGAAGAAAATTCTATTTCAGATTATTCTACCATTAATCCCCTCAAATATTACTTATTTAATAAAACCACATTTTAAGACACAATATCATCTCTAGCATGAATAAGGTCGGCCTCTAAACAAAGGTTTTAGTCAAATAGGAATCTTTCTCAGGAGAAATAGAAGCAATATCATTACTAGGTAAGATAGGTCTAGAAGATAAATCATTAACTTGACCAAGAAACCTAGCATTTTTAGATTTTAGCAATTGAATTTCCTTAAGATAAACATCCCTTTCATCTCTACAAGCATCAACAAGGAGCTTAAATTCTATATTTTTAGTTTTAAGAGTTTCAAGCTCATTTAGGCACTTTTGGTTATCTTCTTTAAGATTTTCAACGTTCTTAAGGTAAACACCATTCTCGAGCTCAAGATCAAGATATTGCCCTTGCAAGTTATCAATGCTCTCAAGATGAGTCTTCTCATTAAGCTCAAAAATTTCAAATTTAACATACAAATCATTAATAATTTTTCCTAACCTTTTTCTTTTGGATTTACATTTAGCAAAAGAAGAATGGGTAGAAACAAGCATATCTATAAAATCTTCCTTAGATAACTCATGCAAGCTTACCTCACGAATTTCTTCACAAGTGTAAGGTGGCACTCTCCATCTTCTTTAGAGCTTGAGCTACTTGAGGATGAAGCTTCCCAAGCAGCATGAGTTGCATTCTTGTGTCTTTTCTCCTTCTTTTCCTTTGTGACAAAGTGGGTTTTGCTTAATTCTGAGGACGGAATTTTCTTTTAAGGTGTGTAGGATGTGATGGAGTGGACTCTTGGAGTCCTTAATCATCCAATGACATAAGTAAAATTATAAGGTCGAATAATATTGAGAGTTATAAGATTTTGACAAAGTAGGTGTTGATGTGATGTTGATATCATGGTTAAGATCTCTCTCTTCTTTATGCCTTTTTGATGAATTTAATTGGATGGTCTAGCATTTGAGTTTTGACACCAAATTCATGTACAAGGTAGTTTGAGTTGGGAGGAAGCTATGGTTAAATTTTGGGAGATAATGTGCATTATTGATGGTTGTTAGACTAAAGTTCAGTATACATATGGTGTCACACACCCCTGGTTTGGGCTGGACCTGCATGGCTGAGTTTTGGGCTTGGTTCAAACGGCTAATTTCTAGCCATAGGTCTCCGATCTAGCGATGATGGCCTTTTAAGAGTTTATGCCATGGATTGGCAGGGTGAAGGGGCTTTTTCTAACCCTTGGATGTGAGATCGAGGACAATCCGCTTGTCCCCTGCCTTGTGGTTAGAGCAAGGTTGGGGAGCAGTTTTGTAGTGGCCTTCCCAGCCACCACTAGTCGTGATCGTGGGAGGTGGGAAAGATTTAACTGGAGAGTGGGACTCCCCTACTCGTTACTAATCGTATGACCCCTCATCTGAAGAAAACCACCACCAGACTAGGGAGTTTCAGGGTCCGCTCCTCCCCACCTCTCCATTGCCTTCTGTAGGTGATTCACGAAGATGAAGGTAGAGCTGGAGGGTAGACCAGAGGATGATAGGAGAAGCACAAGTAAGAAGGAGGTCTGTGGAAAAGATCCAACATGGAAAAGAGGACCCGGATGGTAGTTTCAATGGGCGTCGAGCTCACCCACACCATAGAAGAAGCACGCACGATCGTGGGCGCATCCTGGGATAGCTAGGAATCCCGAGTTGAGGAGGACGGCAGTAGTGTTTTCCCTCACCAGAGGCCCAAACCACCGCGGCGAGTCAGAGAGGGGCGGCGCCGATCCCTCACGGAATGTGTTGATCTCCCAGCAGGAGATCTTTCCCGAATGGCAGTGCCCAGAGCAGCTGTGGCCGACGGTTTGGTGCCCGAAAACCTGCAGCAGTGGAGAAGGAGGCCGAGAAGTGGTGTAGTGCTTGCCGGTGTAGAGTGCCAGGACGGTTGCTTGCTCACCGGAACACCTTCCAGGTGGCGGACCTGAGAAGCTGCTCGCTGTCCCCTGTTTAATAGAGGAAACAGGGGAAGGGGGAGGTTGATCGCATGAAAGAAAGGAGGACCGGGTCAGCGCTTAAACCGGAAGAAAACCGGCCGGCTCAACGCCAACCCTGGTGCCACGTGGCGACGCCGGATTGGCCACAAAAAGGTATATATCCAGAAAACACACAGAGCTTGTATAATTCATAGAAAATAGACCGTTTATCAGAAAAATGCAAGTAAGGTATTGTAATTCTCAGAAAAATGTGTAGAATAATATGAAAGCATAATATCCTGCTTTTGATGCATTAATATCAACAATATTATGTAAGATGTGTAATCCTTATTTAATGGATAATAAATAGCAAACAATAACATAAAATTATGGAAAAATGCCAGTAAGTCCATAACCATGTCTTTAATGCATATGATGTCAGTTATGGTCATGTTGGTGCATAAAAGAATATAATTTGATTAATATGGCTAATTAGGGCTTTTAACCCTAAATAAAATGCAATAAATGCACACATGCTCAATAAATGATGAAATTCACAGCGTAAGCTCATATCAGTATATGAAACCTCAACTTTAATTATGAGATCATAATGATGAACAGAATTCGTGTTATATGAAGAGAATCCTTAATACATGTGATGTAACCCTGATATGGTTAATGAAAGGGACATTATGTTAAATACGTTCACATAATAATGTGACACATGAGTATATCCAGTTGATGTACTATAATATGGAATATGACATCAGTAAGATAAATATAAGACAAGAATACAAGTAATCATGAGAATATCCTAATGAGCTAAGTGAATCCTAAAATGGACATAAGTAGGGTTAAGATGATGAGAACCTGATGATAGTATATGATCTTGTCTTGATCAGGTTTAACAAGGATATAGATGACATCAGGAATGTGGTTTAGTAGATCTGTGATCAAGGTACGCCATTACCTCTTACTTGGCTTAGTATACAATATGCTTGTGTTATATGAGTAGTAAAATACTTGGCATATGGTATTGATTGAAATGATTGCTCTCGTATGATATGTTTCCTGATTTTCCGTACTTATGGCTATGAACACATGAAACATAATATATTTGTTCCATTATATGAAAGCACTATCTCTTTGGTAAGCATAGTGCAAGTGAGTGATCTATCTCTTGGGTAAGCAGATCACATGTACAATGATCTATATCTTTGGTAAGCAGATCACATGTACAATGATCTATCTCTTTGGTAAGCAGATCATGAGGCCTGAATGCATCTATCCCATTGGTAGGCAGATGCACAAGCATATAATGGAAAATGAGCTTAAAATATCTGTTCTCTTTTGTTAATGAATATCTTTGTGCAAGTACACACTTTTCTTATATTTCTTTAATGCTGCCAAGTATTAGTTTTATATTATTGACAAGATATGATGAGAGGTATATAAAAAGACACGTAGGCGTACTCAGTACAATATTCATGAAATATTGTGCTGACGTGTACCGCATGTATTCTTTTATTTAGGTTGTGGTTAAGCTCTGAAGATCCAGGATAGTGAGAGTTGTGTGGCGAGCTGATGTACAGGTGGACCTGTTGTCTTAAGATCATGTTGTTTGGATGTAGTACATGTATATGTATAGTTTGTTGTTCAATATGTAATATCAAATGTTGTAACAATTCATGTTGTAATTATATGTTGAATGGTGAACATGTGTGTATGGTTTTATTATTGTTCATGTACATGTGCTACAGATTGTTTCCTTCTGACTCCCTTGATTTTCTTCTTCTTAGCCTAATGTGGGGTGTTTAAATTGGGATTCTAACTGAGGTGAGGGTTTCAATTTGGACAACACACATCAGATTAAGTTTTAGAAAATCCGGGGACATCACAGGTAGTATCAGAACATGAACAATAGTAAAGCCTGACATTTGCTCATTATGCAACTCAAAACCAAATAACCTTGAACTTAATAATCTTTAGGGTTAGATTAGTTGTCTTTTAGAGACTAGATCTGACCTAGCCTCTAGGTTAGCACCTAGATGTCTGAGAACTAGGTCTAGAATGGTGCTTGTTGAGTAGCAAGTCCTTAGATGTCATTCTTTCCTTATAGTACAGCGGTATGGGACGTTGTACTATTTGGAAATGACGTGCATCAAGGGAAGAGAAACCCTAGACATATGGCGCTTGTTGTCTAGAGTAGCTACACTAGTCTACACCATGTTCTCACCCCTTTCCTTAGTTTTCATGACACTATACTCTCTACTATGTGTGGGACACTCATTTCAGGATTTGGTTTTTGATTCCAAACGGATCAAACCTCAATAGTTTTCTCTGACGCTTGTTTTATCAGAGAAAAACTATATAATATTTTATTATGTATATGTATTACAAAAATGTGTCCCCACACATGTACGAGTAGGAGGTGGCCATGCAACCTACGTGAAAGTGAATGATATCAGTCTAGAAGAGAGAGTAGTTCTAGATTAGATGTCTAGAGCCTTGTTGGAATATATATGATAGATATAATAGATGATATACGTTTTGATGATGTGATGCAAGTCTTACATAGATGATATAAGATGGTTCATGATGATCTGTGTTTGTCTTTGAGGACTTAAGTTCAGTTTTGAGGATGCAAGATAAGTTTTGATGTTGCAAGTAAATAGGCTTTTATGAGATAAGATATGCTAAGTTAAGACAAGGATGTGGATCAGCCTGAGCCTCAAGCTCTTTTACAAAGGAGGACCTCTAGTGTTGGGAATAGTTTAAGGCTAAACTCCAGAGAGAGTGAGACCCATTGGGAGAAGGTTAGAGAACCTAAACTCCAAGATATGAGAATTCTGAGATATGTGATATGATATGTCATAAACTAGACTACTCCTGAGTGATTGAGTTGAGTTGCTTTATGTATGATTCCTATAGCTTTGGTGATCCCTAGATGTCTTTGGGAAGTCCAAACCCTAGAGATAGAGAGAGGCTCGTTATATGTGCACATGTGAACATGAATATGAGTGCCTACCATCTGGGTGAGGGAGAGAGCCCAAGACCCTGGAGGAGGTAGCTATATTAGTCTTTGTGAAGCGTCATGCTCGGGTTGGTGGTTTCCCACGTAGGACACTAGTGGTGTATATGTAAGAGAGTTTTGGGTAAGCATGTTTCATGGGTGGAAGACCTGCGATGAGAACATTGTGTCATGTTTTGGTTGTGCTTATGTGGCTAGATCTTGTGAAGTTAATCGCTAGTGCCAATGAGGTAGACCTAATAACCCTTGATCAGAGAGGAAAAATAAAGTATGTGCTTATGAGATACTCATAGAGTTGAGTTAGCTCAGAGAGACTGAGTGTGACACTACCCTCATGATATGGGTTAGGAGAACCTCAGTTGGACTAGATACAATTTTGATATATGTTTAAAGAAGCCACTTGTATAAGTTTGTTTAGCACAACCATGATATAATAATTGTAAGGATGTGATCTAATCTCGAGATGTGATATATGGACATGATATAATGTAAACCTAGAGATGGTTTAATAGATATCAACGTATAAATGGTTAACCACATACATGAATAATGATGATAATATGAAATTGTTGGTTAACGTTGTGATGAAATCACCAATAAATGTGGCATTTATTATGAGCGATGAAATAAAATCAAATGAAGGAAACATGAGGTGTTAATCTTAGTGCTTAATAAAGATGAAAAATATAGTTTGACATTTGGCACAACATAATGTTTATAACACCTTGATATGATCTAGATGGATAATGTGGGTTAATTATAGTTAACTCCCTCCTAAAAGGCATACATTAATGATGAACATGTCCTAAAAGTGAGCTAAATAAAATGTGGTGACACCTTGATTTAATGGGTTAACTTTAGTTAACTCCTTTAGAACATGATAACATGATGCAATCCTAATATATGAGCTATGTAATGACAAAACCAAAGTTTCTAAACCTTGAATGTAGTGTTTGTGCGACCCAGATAGTTGTAAACCTCCTAATAGTGCTTTGGATACATGGTTCTAGGTAACCTTTACAGATATGATACACATAGAATAGTGCCTACGTGTGGGTGAAGGCAAGATAAAGGTCTCCCTAGAAGTATGGGTATGGTTGACTTTCGAGGACGAAAGTTCTTTTAAGATGTATATGATGTGACAAAGTGGGTTTTGCTTAATTCCGAGGTTGGAATTTTCTTTTAAGGTGTGTAGGATGTGATGGAGTGGACTCTTGGAGTCCTTAATCATCCAATGACATAAGTAAAATCATAAGGTCGAATAATATTGAGAGTTACAAGATTTTGACAAAGTAGGTGTTGATGTGATGTTGATATCATTGTTAAGATCTCTCTCCTCTTTATGCCTTTTTGAGGAATTTAATTGGATGGTCTAGAATTTGAGTTTTGACACCAAATTCATGTACAAGGTGGTTTGAGTTGGGAGGAAGCTATGGTTAAATTTTGGGAGATAATGTGCATTATCGATGGTTGTTAGACTAAAGTTCAGTATACATATGGTGTCACACACCCCTGGTTTGGGCTGGACATGCGTGGCTGAGTTTTGGGCTTGGTTCAAATGGCTAATTTCTAGCCATAGGTCTTCGATCTAGTGACGATGGCCTTTTAAGAGTTTATGCCACGGATTGGAAGGGTGAAGGGGCTTTTTCTAACCCTTGGATGTGAGATCGAGGACAATCCGCTTGTCCCCTGCCTTGTGGTTAGAGAAAGGTTGGGGAGCAGTTTTGTAGTGGCCTTCCCAGCCACCACTAGTTGTGATCGTGGGAGGTGGGCAAGATTTAACTGGAGAGTGGGACTCCCCTACTCGTTACTAATTCATATGACCCCTCATCTGAAGCAAACCACCACCAGACTAGGGAGTTTCAGGGTCCGCTCCTCCCCACCTCTCCATTGCCTTCTGTAGGTGACTCACGAAGATGAAGACAGAGCTGGAGGGTAGACCAGAGGATGCTAGGAGAAACAGAAGTAAGAAGGAGGTCTGTGGAAAAGATCCAGCATGGAAAAGAGGACCCAGATGGTAGTTTCAATGGGCGCCGAGCTCACCCACACCATAGAAGAAGCACGCACGATCGTGGGCGCAACTTGGGATAGCTAGGAATCCCGAGTTGAAGAGGACGGAAGCAACATTTTCCCTCACCGGAGGCCCAAACCACCGCAGCGAGTCAGAGAGGGCGGCGCCGATCCCTCACGAAATGTGTTGATCTCCCAGCAAGAGATCTTTCCCGAACAGTAGTGCCCAGAGCAGCTGTGGCCGACGGTTTGGTGCCTGAAAACCTGCAGCAGTAGAGAAGGAGGCCAAGAAGTGGTGCAGTGCTTGCCGGTGTAGAGCGCCAGGATAGTTGCTTGCTCACCGGAACACCTTCCAGGCGGCGGACCTGAGAAGCTGCTCGCGGTCCCATGTTTAATAGAGGAAATAGGGGAAGGGGGAGGCTGATCACATGAAAGAAAGGAGGACCGAGTCAGCGCTTAAACAGGAAGAAAACCGGTCGGCTCAACGCCAACCCTGGTGCCACGTGGCGACGTCGGATTGGCCACAAAAAGGTTATATCCAGAAAACACACAGAGCTTGTATAATTCGTAGAAAATAGACAGTTTATCAAAAAAATGCAAGGTACCGTAATTCTCAGAAAAATGTGTAGAATAATATGAAAGCATAATATCCTGCTTTTTATGCATTAATATCAACAATATTATGTAAGATGTGTAATCCTTATTTAATGGGTAATAAATAGAAAATAATGACATAAAATTATGGGAAAATGCCAGTAAGTCCATAACCATGTATTTAATGCATATGATGTCAGTTATGGTCATGTTGATGCATAAAAGAATATAATTTGATTAATATGGCTAATTAGGGCTTTTAACCCTAAATAAAATGCAATAAATGCACACATGCTCAATAAATGATGAAATTCACAGCGTAAGCTCATATCAGTATATGAAACCTCAATTTTAATTATGAGATCATAATGATGAACAAAATTCGTGTTATATGAAGAGAATCCTTAATACATGTGATTTAACCCTGATATGGTTAATGAAAGTGACATAATGTTAAATACGTTCACATAATAATGTGACACATGAGTATATCCAGTTGATGAACTATAATCTGGAATATGACATCAGTAAGATAAATATAAGACAAGAATACAAGTAATCATGAGAATATCCTAATGAGCTAAGTGAATCCTAAAATGGACATAAGTAGGGTTAAGACGATGACAACCTGATGATAGTATATGATCTTGTCTTGATCAGGTTTAACAAGGATATAGATGACATCAGGAATGTGGTTTAGTATATCTGTGATCAAGGTACACCATTACCTCTTACTTGGCTTAGTATACAATATGCTTGTGTTATATGAGTAGTCAAATACTTGACATATGGTATTGATTGAAATGATTGCTCTCGTATGATATGTTGCCTGATTTTCCGTACTTATGGCTATGAACACATGAAACATAATATATTTGTTCCATTATATGAAAGCACTATATCTCTTTGGTAATAATAGTGCAAGTGAGTGATCTATCTCTTTGGTAAGCATATCACATGTACAATGATCTATCTCTTTGGTAAGCAGATCATGAGGCCTGAATGCATCTATCCCATTGGTAGGCAGATGCACAAGCATATAATGGAAATGTGCTTAAAATATGTGTTCTCTTTTGTTAATGAATATCTTTGTGCAAGTACACACTTTTCTTATATTTCTTTAATGCTGCCAAGTATTAGTTTTATCTTATTGCCAAGATATGATGAGAGGTATATAAAAAGACACGTAGGCGTACTCAGTACAATATTCATGAAATATTGTGTTGACGTGTACCGCATGTAATCTTTTGTTTAGGTTGTAGTTAAGCTCTGAAGATCCAGGATAGTGAGAGTTGTGTGGCGAGCTGATGTACAGGTGGACCTGTTGTCTTAAGTTCCTATTGTTTAGATGCAGTACATGTATAAGTATAATTTGTTGTTCAATATGTAATATCAAATGTTGTAACAATTCATGTTGTAATTATATGTTGAATGGTGAACATGTGTGTATGGTTTTATTATTGTTCATGTACATGTGCTACTGATTGTTTCCTTCTGACTCCCTTGATTTTCTTCTTCTTAGCCTAATGTGGGGTGTTTAAATTGTGATTCTCACTGAGGTGAGGGTTTCAATTTGGACGACACACATCAGATTAAGTTTTAGAAAATCCGGGGACGTCACATCCTTCCTCTTGTAGTTGCTCTCCTTCTTGTACTCTTCTTCATTCTTGGAGCTTCCCTTGTAGTGTGACTTACTTGATTTAGGACATTCACTCTTGTATTTTCTCTTTTGCCCACACTTGTAGCATCTAGGAGTAGAGGAGGAGGATTTATTTCCCTTGAAGTGCTTGCCCTTAATGTAGTTGGCTTCATGCTCACTAGGTCCATAATCTTCATTAGAGGAGGAAGGAGAAGTCTAACAAGCAAGTTGTTGATGAACGATTACTGCCTCCACTTGTGCTTTGAAAGCACTATCTTTGATCTTCTTGGCTTCCTTCTCTTCTTGATTGGCTTCTTCTTCTTGCTTGTCAAGCCTTGACTCATGGGCTTGGAGGTTGCCAATGAGCTCTTCGGTTGGAATGTTACCAAGGCTCATTACTTCTTCAATGGAGGTCACCTTTGACTCCCATCTCTTTGGTAGAGTCCTAAAGATCTTGGAGTTGATTACACCTTTATCCAAAGTGTTGCCTAAAGTAGTTAGGCCATTGATGATGGCATTGAGCATGGAGTATATCTCCACAATCCCTTCTTTCTTGCCTATCTTGGAGTTCTCTAGAAGGTTGTTCACCATGTAGATATTATCCTCCTTGACTTGCTTTGTGCCCTCATATGTGATGCATAGCTCGTCCCAAATCTCATAGGAGGTATCCCACGAGGAGATTTGATTGAACTCCATTGGGGTAAGGGATGCATAGAGGATGCTTGGGGCATTGACATTGAGCTGGGCTTCTTTACGTGCAACTTCATTCCATGTTGACACATCTTCGGTCAGCTCCTTGTATGGTGTGACCATCACCTTCCACATATCAAAGTTCATCCATTGAATGTAGAACTGTATACACCTCTTCCAATAGAGGAAGTTGATGCCGTCGAAGATTGGAGGACGCATGGAGAAGCTTCCCACTAGGTTGAGTAAACCAAGTAGGTTGTCACCCATCTTCTTGTCTCATGGGAGATTGTTGGAGAATATCCTTAGCTCTGATACCACTTGTTGGATCTAGGGCTCTACAGGGGGGTGAATAGAGCTTCAAAATTCTCACAAGATATGATAGACCTTAAAATTATATCAATTAATACCAATAGCTTAAGAGCAACTTGAAGTCCTAACTAAGCAATCATAGCAAGGATGAGATAAATTGAAACATGTACTTGGACAAGGTGGTTTTAGAGTGGTTCCCCTCTCCAAAATAGGAGAGAGTCAATACCCTACCTAGAGAGGTCAACCTTTAGGACTATACAATCCATACATATTTATATTCCATTCATAAGAGATATAAGGAGAAATTCATACATCCAAGACTTATCTATTCAAGACAAGAGTCTTCCACCTACACAATGACTTACCCACTTGATAAAGATGTCTTCATCCTTAAATAAGGACTTACCCACACTTGCATCGAGTCTTTGACCTTGAAGGAATTTTTCCCACTCTTCTTGAATCTTAGCCTTGCCTTTCTCCTTCACCTGGAGAATATATTCACCTCTTCTTCAACCTTGAAGAAGAAAAGCAACAACTTCACCTTCACTCGGAGTAGCTTGATTCACCTTTGCTTCTTTGAGAAAGGGGGTAGGGAAGATGGAATGGAATTAGAGCTTTATAAGAACATAGAGGTAGATGTCTTACAACTGGCCTAACTCACTCATAATCATGAAATGCTCTGTAAAAGAGAGAGAGAGAGAGAAAGGGGCTCAAGGAGTTGCAACAAACTCAAGTATAGCAAGGACTTAGAATAGCATGAATGAGCAAACTTGGAATGAACTCCAAGGGGTCCTATTTATAGCTGGGGGTGTTCCCTTGAGTGTGGGATCACTTAAGAACAAAATATAGCCATTTTCTAAGTTATAACGAATATATTCTCACTCAAAACAACTTTCCAACGGTTATAATCACTTTTTCTACATTTTCCATACAGTACATTTGTTCAAGTTTTAATAAAGATAACTCGACCGATCCACTAAGTGACAAAGCAAATTTTCAAACTATCAGTTGAGTTTGTTCTAAAAAACTCGACCGATGAGTCAAAATTAGTTTTTCTTAGTTGATTGATCGGTCAAGCTCTATGAGTGTGCAACTCGACCGATTGGTCATCTTCAAAAAATCCATCACTGGATCGGTCGAATTTTCAACTCGACCGATAAATAGCCTGTGGCAAATTTTCTAAGTTGACTTTTGAGTGACCAAACATTGGAATTAAGTGTCCCTGATTTTTTCTCATCTTAGTTTCAAGTCATACCATCAATAAGTGATTATAAAAACCATCTAATGTCATTTCAAGTGATTTTCCAAAATGCGCACTTGCATTGCTTTTGACTTGAACTTGAACAAGCTAGGGCTTGATTTTGATCCTTTTCATGTACCTAAGACCTGAAATCAATCTTGAACAAACATATTAGATACATAGGAATGGATTGGTTAAGTCATTATCAAAATATGGACAATGTAGAACTCTCAAGTCAACACATCCGACACCCACTCACATAATGAGTCTTTAAGCATTGTAATAGTATTCTGACTTCTTTCTTTGATTGACACAGGCTTTATAGAACCTCATCTTATTGTTTCCATTTTGGATCCATTTGATATGTTCCCTTTGCTTCCAATCATCCTCCTCATTAATCATACGCCATTGCAACTCAGTTTGCATTTTCATGCATAGGTTATTTGTTGTCTCGTAATACTAATCATCCAACATCTGTTGTAATGAGGCTATGATTCTAAGTAGCCTATTTATGTTCTTGAGCTTCTTTGCCTTGGCTTTCTGATCCTACTCTACTATGTTTCATTGTGAGTTGTGTAGGGCTTCATAGAACCCTATTGATGATTTCCAGCTACTAGCCATCATACATTTGAAATCTGCCTCTTTATTCGAAGAGCCCTTGTATGAAACATGGGATCTCTATTCTCCTTTTTCACTAGCCTCAACAAAAGAGGGAAATGATTCGATGAGATTTTGGGAAGGTGTTCTACTACACATTCTGGAAAACCTCTGATGAATGTCTCATTTGCAACTGCTCGATCCAAGTGTTCCTACAATCTCCCATGCAAATAGGTGTTTTACTCTAGAGAAACCTAGGTCAGTTAGACCCGCCTCCATCAGAGTGTCCTTGAATGTTCTAGATTCATTGAAGTTATACTGATGACTTCCAAACTTTTCAGATGGAATCAAAGTGGTTGGGAAATCTCCCATCACAACCCATGGTTCATTGATTTTTGTGCTAGTTTCAATTAAATGTTTCCACAACAGTTGTCTAACTGAGAAGTGTGGGTTGTCATATACAAAGGAAACTACAACATTGTTTATGCAGAATGTTATGAACTGTTTATGAAAAAAAAAGGATTTGAACTCTCTGCTCTTCACTTTTCCAACAGACCCAAATCCCTTCAGAGAATCCTCGGGCATCCACTTGGTGTGAGAAATTGAAGCCAATTTTCTTAATGGTCCTTAGATCCGGTTTAGCACTTGTCCTTGGTTCCAAGATAGCGACTACGTTTGGTTTGCGTTCCCACATAATACTCATAAGAACATTACATCTATATTCATTTCCAATTCCGTGCATGTTCCAACGCAGAATCTGCATCACGAATTTGGTTTCTAGATAAGTACTTTGTCTAATCAGACAGTGGTCTTCTCAAGTGCAATATTTTCCTTCTCACTTAGTCCTTCCATGACCACTCCTACTTCCGCTCCCTGACTAACATTCCTATTCTCATCTTGTCACTCTTTTTCTACTGAGTGGGGTGCAAACTCTGTTGTAATGGCCTTCACAAAAGCCATCCGCGGACTCCTTCTCAACAGAACACCGTTATTGGTTCGTTTCATTTTGCCTTTTCTTTTCATCCTCAAATTGTTGCTAGAGCCATCCTTTCAAGGTAGTAGATCTTTATCTTTCTCCTTAACTCCCTTATTAGCTTTATCTTTCTTCCATCTCAGTGCTACTATCTTCTCTCCCTCCTCATTCTGCTTGCATGTTTCTTGCATTTCCACTTTAGGCTCTAAAATATCGTCAAATTCATCTATTACTATTACTTAATCCATGTTGGGATTGACCACAATGTGCCTCTCTCCCGATCTTGGGATCGACCACAGTGTGCCTCTCTCCCGAGCCTTGTGTAGCCTCCTTACCCTTGCTAGTGTCCTGGTTATTGTTCGCTATAGTATTCGTGATATCTCCAAACAGTGTATTATGTTCCTCCTCCTCATTTGTTTTCTCCATTCCTACTCTCATCTAGTTCTTTTTCTTCCTCCAAACTTTGGTTCGACGAGTTTGGGTAGTTGAAGACCCTTCCTAGTTTGCATGTACTCCCTCACTCCTTGATATCTCCTCTTCTTTCTCCTATAGTAGTCCTACAAACCAATTGCACTACAAAAAACTATGATTTAACTACAATTATTTTACTTACATATATTTTTGTATGTAGTCAAACCACACTTCACTTTACAAAACACATATGTGTACCTAAAACAAATGTAGTTATTTATATTTTAATGTGTTGAGACTGAATACTATGTGTTTAATTTTGAATACGGTTTTTAATAAAAACAACACGTCACAAATTTGTGTGGCGCGAAATACTTCATCTCTTTTGAAATTTCCGCGCTCCGCACTTTCAATTTCCGCCATCCCCAAATCAACAACTTCTAATCCCGCCCTCACTAAGTCTTGTCCTCCTAATTGCGTATTGCATCAGAAATCTTCTCTGCTTTTACTTTTTCCGGAATCAGCTTGGCGTCTGTTCAGAGAAGCATCAAGAGAGATAAGGGTATCCACTGTGAGAAGCACGATTGGAGCCACGCGAACTACAATGAAAGAAGGTAGATTGGTAATTCTAGGATTCGATCTTTCTGGTATTTATAATATTCGACTTCCCCAAAGCACAATAAGGTGCACTATTTTTTGTTTATTGTTCATTCACAGTTGAATAAAGAGTCACGCTACCCACACCTGACAGCCCCACCCGGCTGCCCACTCAGGTCTCGGGAAAATGCACCAGCAACATTTGCAGTCGGCTTTTATTGTCTAACAATTAACTCCATGCAGCCGACTTTTATTATCCAGTAATTAACTCCATGCAACTGGTTTTTATTGTCCAGCAATTAACGCCAATTAACTCCATGCAGTCCACTTTTATTGTCCAACAATTAACTCTCTCCACTCCTTTCTCTTGCCACTCCTCCTTTCGACTCTATTTCAACCCACCAACATTTGCACGTTAGTACAGTACGTCTGTTCCCCAATTCTCATCAATCTTTCTATTTCGGTCGTACAGTACATCATGTAAAGGTTGCGATGGTCAGAGAGTTGAAGTACAAGTACAGTACTTGTCAAACACTGTTTTATGAGTACTTGCCCAGTACTATTTTACAATTCAATAATAAGTACAATACTTAATTATTATTCTCATATCAGTAACAAACATATTCATTTCCGCCAAGTACAATACTCACTCTCCCTCCCTATTCATTTCCGCCAAGTACAGTACTCATTTGTTAATTTTAACTCATTTACTCAAGCATAAGTACAATATATCTACCAATTTTAATCCATAAGTACAATATATCTACCAATTTTAATCCATAAGTACAGTACCTACGGAATCCAATAACAATATTTTTCTCCTGGACATAATTTTTTTACAAAAGTACAGTGCACATCTGGTCCATAATCAACTATAAAATGCATCCATAAGTATTGTACACAATACTTAATTTCCAACCCAGTTTGTCGAACATAAGTACAGTAACTATCAAATTCACTTGTGAATGTATATGTATTTATTGTAGGTACAGTACATACGTAATCTGCAGTGGGGAGAAATATGCAGTTAATAGAACTTTTTGAAAAAAAGAAAGGAATCAGAAACCAAAAAAACCAAGTGGTTTTCGTAAGCTATAGTGGATTGATATCTGCAATTTGTACATGACCGTTGCATGAAGTGGACAGAATATCAATAACTTGCATGTATTTTACATGCTTTTACATAGATAATAGTATCAAAAGTCCGCTGTATGTTGGGACACATTAAAAATCACGTATTCCCGAGTTCCGGGTAGGCCAGCGGGTGTGCCAGCGGTTATGGCTAGAATTTTTCTTGAATAAATTGTTATTAACCATTTGGAAACATGTTGCCCAAACCCATCGCCCGATGCTATGTTCGCCCGATGCTATGTGGCAATTTCTTTGAATGCAGGTTTGGACCACACGATGCGGAGCGCTATCCATCGGCGGATCAGCTCTGGTTTTCAAACAGGGGGGTGTTGACGCGGTGGGAGAGGGTGGCGAGGGTCTCAGCGCAAATGGACTGGCCGTACCTCTCAAGTCCTTTTTGGTGGAAATCTTCCTTCCCCAACTGTCTCCTTTCTCATGGTAATATGAAAAAAGTGACAAACACAAGTGCATAAAAGCAACTCTATAGACTGCCTGGTCGATTCACTTCATCTTGTCATTGCAGTCAGATGCACTGGTCCAAATTGCGTCTGTTGTTTTTGTATCTGGAATTAAACAGATGGAAGTAATTGATCGGAATTGTATTTATTCACCGGTGAACACTTGAAACTATTGTTTGGTTTCCAAAAAATATTAGACTACTAGACGCATCAGTGTCTCAAATACATGTGTATTGAATTTTTCCCTGCATGGGTTAGTCTACTACAAAATCTTCTTTTACTGCTAAGATTCAACAATTAGTCATATGTTTGGTGCGGATTTCATTAGACGAGGAGTAGTTTCAACGAAGTGAACATATCCATATTGGATATCCTGTTGATGTCTATTTTTGGCATTATTATGTTGTCTACATGCAGTTTTCCACTGTTTTTCTGAAACACTTTATTGATGACCAACAGGCTAACTAATTTTCAGCCAAATTTGTATATGGCTGGTAAATCACCGAGTTGTGGTTTATCATGACAATAGCTTTGTCAAATAGGGACCCAATCACTAGATCCTAAATTTTTGTCACGCTGGTTTTGTTCATTCATGTAGTATTGAATTAGATCTAAGCATGACCTTCAATATGCTGCTCATGTTCTCTGTAGACGTCTGGGAGTACACATGTTCCGATGTGTGAGATTATTACTGCCTATAAAACCAAACTTTACATTGACACCTTGTCTCTTTAAGTTGTATACAAAAGTAGAACCAAAAGCTAAATGGAAATAATTTTTATATGGTTTTCAGAATTGTTAGTTATTAGAAATATTGTACGCTTCTTAAAACGAATTTTTTACTCTGCTATCAGTAGAAAAATCACCATGCTTTGCCATTCTCGTATTTTCCACTAGATTATTAAATGACTATGTCAATCTTTTGCAGATACATCTTAGGAAAAGGTGATAAATCTGGAGATGCCAAGCACTAAAGTCTAATGGTAAAATGGCTAAAAGGGATGCTGCATTACTCCTTAGCTAGACTATTATAGACTCCTCATCTACTGGTGTTGTCGTTGGGCTCTTGTACTTCTGCTCATTGCTCATGAACGAAGGTACTACTACTATTCATGTAGCACACACATAATTATCGATTTTGTCCATCTTATGATCTAGCTGAACTTTCCAATTATTTTTTAAGACGGGTGCATTCTCAAGTTTGAGAAAACGATGGGTTGGAACGGTAAGCACCTCTTAAGATTATTCACAATGGTCAATAAACACAAAAGAGTCATTTGCTTGTCACTCTTTGACTTTTGTCCCACTTGCATCGGCACCCTTGTTAATAGACTTCCATCTAGATATTCCCTACAGAATTCAAATTTGCAAGTGCAATCACCAATCTTCTGAGTTTGTTCTTAATTTTATTCACATGGGTAATGGGTCTAGAACGCAACACTATCAATTACCACCTTTAAGTTTGTCGTTTGGATTTGTTGGTCCTTATTTTGTATAAAACTTGCTGCTCCCCAGTCAAGATACTGCCACACGGTTATTAGATGACATCAAAACCCACAATCTAAATCTCAACTATACGTGTAATAAGAAGAAGGCAAGAGTAGCGTGCTCCTCTTAAAAAGGGCAGCACATCCGCGCTCAAGTTTGTCTCACTCAATTGGATAATTAACTATAAGTACCACAACTCAAGACGCAGTGGCTCCTATCCTTGTGTGTCTCATGTGTAACAATTATTGCGGGATCATGAGATACATTTTCTTGACTATACATTGACGGTTGGTTTTGCTTGGCAGCCTAAATCAGCTAATTTGTAGGGTGATTACTATTTTGTTGAAGAAAACACCAAAAAGATACATGCTTGATTGGTTAATCCCATCTATAAATTAGGCTACATATATGTCCGAAGCAATATTCAGCTGAATGCTTAACCAAGAAACCCACTAAAATAATAAACCATGACCTCCCATGAACTACCGTAATGGGTGGAATAATAATGAATAAACATTTACCTAGGAAGTATGACCGCATGCGAACATTTAATATAATGACATCGGACCCAATATCTTTCTTCTTATAGTTAGTGATATTAATAAAAATATAACATCACTACGCTGAAGAGACATGCTTTGTTGGTAGCATATATATAGCAATTGGAAATGCCCCCACAATCAAATTAGTTAAAACTGGCTACTGCAATCCACGCAAACATACAGATGAATATAGAATAGCTTTTCTTACAAAATGTTAGTGGTAGAAGGAAGTTTCTATAAAATAAATAGATGGAACAAGTATAATTCTAGTCAATGAGTTGTTGATGAACACATTTGAGTAAATATGTATTATGTACATTGATTTTCTCTAGTTTTTGACTATAAGATAAATTATGATGAATAAATATGTACCAAGAAAGTACGAGCGCATGCAAATATTTAATACAATAACATCATGCTCAATAACTTTTGTCGTATAGTACTCAAATAGACATGTCATATTTTTTGTATTGCAGTATTTCTGTGTCAATAAAATAAAAGATTACCTCGTTGCACTAGAATCAATTATATTAATTATTTGTACTTTTCTTTACAAAATAGTCAGCCTTTTGTGTTTCTATATGACTTGTCAGAGTACAATTGCATGATATAGTAACTAAAATAAGAAGAAGCTTCAACTAAAGCAAGCCTAAAGTTGATCATTAGGTATGTGAATAACAACTGATCGGTTCCTATTTTACATCGTAAATTTTTTTTACATCTTATAATTTAGACTAACATAAGGTCTGTATGGTCATTGTACGCATGGTTCAGTTACCAATCATTGGTTGGTGAGGCTGATCTACTCAAGTTTGGTTACAGTGTTATGGGGGTACACATACCTAGCTTTGGGTGCATTGGTTATGTTGTGATAGGTCTACACATGCCCAACTTTGGGTCAAACCTCCATAATATGGCACGTTTTGGTCATCTTTGGGGGTACCTAGATGAAATTAGCCTATTTTATGGAAATTAGCCCGTCTTATGGAGATCAAATAAAAATATAAAATTGATGTTGACTCTCACATCCTTTCATGAATTGAGGCTCAATTAAGATGAGATTGTGGATTTCCACTGCATAACTAAGTGCACTAGTTTTTGTGACTCTAGCTCAGTTGTCATCTATCAAATTCAGGTTGCTATTTTCAGTTACGGTCGTCGTGCTACTGATTGTGAGGTCGTTTAGATCAGTTAGGGTCGTAATGCTATTGAATGTGAGGGTAGCTCATGGAGGAATTATTTGATACAACAGTTAACGACTGTGTCATTGTCAAGACTCATTTGATACAACAATTGTGAGCTAACTTGTGTATCATTTGGGATTTACTCTATTTATATGTGTTTATACTAGTGTATATAATAACTTCTAAAGTATTGATATACATCAACAATTCCAAACAACAAATTGTAATAAAACAATTTGGTTTTTGATTTTGGGTCGATGCATGAGGTGGAACAAATTAAACTTAGTCCTGAGAAAAGAAAAGAGTAGAAACTAGGTAACTAGCTACTTTTCTAGTAAGTATATATGTAAGGTTTTTAGAATGAGTATTTTCTTATTATGGAGTAGTGGTGGTATCAATATTTGTACTCAAAATAAGAGGTAAAAGAAATTATGCTTCCAGGTAGCATATCTATTTCTTTGCTTCTGCAAACTAATTCATGGATCTTCAATTTCAAATTCATGACCACACTACTACTTCCACCTGATGATGTCCATCGTTGTTATTATTCATCTAGGGATTCATGCTTGTGTTTCTAGGATGGGTCGGTGGAGTATTCTGCCTTGTCACTGTCGCGCTTGTCACCTCCTACTAATGGAACCTTCTCTCCATTGTCATAGAGCAATACATGCCAGTGTGGAAATCAAATTGGACACTCCAGGGATATGGCATGCTGCCCTAAGTCAGTTTTGTTTATCCTATTGAAAACTTATAAATGTATATTCAATTGCTCATATCTTCTAGATTTCTAATACTACTTTTTTAGCTCTATATATGTTGTAAAAATGATGGTGAGACAATAGAAATACTTATCTCTAGAGATGGTGATCTTCTGTTATCATGTAGGAAATCATCATTAACAGTCCACAACAAAACATACATGTTGATCCTAGTCGAGGTCCAATCACTAAAGGGAGATAAGCAAAGGAAATGAGCATTAATAGCCCACAACATAATTAGAACAACCTTTCAATCTCCAAGGCATGCGACATTGCATCATTGATACTCCACATTGCATACATCATCTACAATACTATGTGTTCCATTCATTCAGGTTAGATGTAATCATGTAACCATGCTCTCAATAATCCATTCAGTTGAATCTCGAAGTTCGTTTACATATTTCATTAGTGTTTGTGATAGTCTGATCTCATTGTAGAAAATATGTTCATTACTGTATTTGGATTTCAAATTGATATGGTCATGTATGCTTTTTCGAGCCTGCGCCAAACTTGATGAATGTAGATGAAGCCTATAAGTATCATGGTCTAGAGGTAAGATTAACTCAATAATTCCATTGCTGTGAACTATTGTCAAATGCATTGCAAATGAGGACAACCTTTTAAAGTAGAAAGGAAAAAGCAAAGTCAAGAGACAGATGTTGTACATAAACAAAAGAAAAATCACGATCTTTTCAAATGTTGTACATCAAAGAAAGAGCATGACTCACTCTTCCAGTGCATTTTTTATTTAGTTGGATGCAACATGTAATGATCTCAAAGCAATATCATCAGAGCTTTTGCAACTCTTTTTATCTCTATTGTGATGCTTTCTCCCAATAGTTTTGAAATAACTCTTTCTTGAAGGACAAGGCTTATTCAAATGCTGAAAGAGTGGTCATGCTCTTTTGTTGATGTACAACATCTATCTCTTGACTCTACTTTTTTCTTTCTACTTGAAAAGATTGGCCTCCAAAGATCGAATCTGAAATGTCAGAGTTGAATCATTCTCATATTCAAGTTTTATAGACAACTCACAATATTTCTTTAGTTTAATTAAAAACTTGAATATTTCCTATTCTAAATTTATTAATATGTTATTGTAGGGTTCAATTGGTTCATTGTGTAATTTAGATTTTAGATTTTCACTTATTTTCATCTGCTTCTAGTAGGGTCTGCATTTTTAACTGTGTAAGCTTGAGACCACATTGTAGCAGTCTGAATGCCAGCATGATATATCTCTTCCTGAGAGAAAGGTTACTTTTACATATTTTAGTTCATCACATACTTCCTTAGAAGCTCATAAACGATCATGCTCTTTTGTTGATGTACTAATCTATCTGTTGACTTTGCTTTTTCACTTATGCAATTAAATATAGTGTTGTATGACCAAGTCCAGATTACAAGTGATCTTGTTTCAAAGACAAGATGGTGGTGAGTGTAATCTCTTCTGGGCTCAAATCTTCACATGTGATACATTCTTTTCTTTTCCCATTTCTTGAGCATAGTATCCTTGTGACTGTTGTATGCACTTGACAATCTTGGAATGTTGTATATAATGTTGTATCCATTGGCCGCATTCTAGGTATCACACTAGTGGATTTCTTAGGCTTTTTGGTTGCCATTTGGAACATTATGTTCTAAGTTCTTACACCTGATTGCTATCTCTTTCTTGCCCACCTGATGGACAAGGATATTAAGAACCTGGACACTCTGCAGGAGATGTATAATGATTGGCCATTTTTTAGGGTCAATTGATTTGGTTGAGATGGTGTTTGCAAAGGGATACCTTGGTATTGCAGCTCTATATGATGAGACTAAGCTTTGGAAAGAGTAGTCATGCTCTTTTGTTGATCTAACTATGTATATATACGTGTAGTAACTGTTACTTTTCCTTACACATTAACTACACATAGAATGTAGTAACTTAATCTTCTTGCTACATACTGACTATATATGCGATTGTAGTTATACATTTAGCTACAATTACACCTACATTTAAATATGTAAAGACAATATCTAGCTACATTTATGACTATATATGTATTTGTAGCTAATGGATTATCTAACTACATATCTGAAAAATATAGTTAAAGGCTTTAGCTATACGAGATATACTACAATTTGTATATGTAAAGAAATATGTAGCTAAAGCCTTTAGCTACAAAAAATGAGGTTTTTGCTACATTTTTATTGAAGTAAAAGACCATTTTTATTGTAGTGTTGGATCGCCCTCTACATTGTTCTTGTGCAAATACATGTGGTGCCGATCTCCTCCCTTATATTTTTGGTATTTCCATTCTCCCACCGATGCGTCATTAGATGTATTCTCTACATGTTGTGCTTCTCTTCGGTTGTAGCATTCGTCACTTTCTCCTTAGCATTGGATTTCTTGTAATTTTTGGATGTGTGAACCTGCATACCGCAGTTCGCACACACCCATGGGAGCCCCGTGTAAATGAATTTCTATTACATGCCTCTATTCCATGCCATTGATCAATATAGAATTGGCCAGGTCCTTTGTAGTATCAATCTCTATTGCCCATCTAGCAAATTGCTTGTGAGACCTATTTTTAGTGTGGCTGTCCACTTTGACAAGGCACCCCAGAGCCATACCTATATAAGTAAACATCATTGGAACATACAGGTGGAGAGAGAGATTAACAACTCTCACCCATGTGACAATGTAATTAGGGAATGCTTCAGTTGCCTTGAAGGTTGGATACCACTCCCACACGACAACGTTACACCCGAAGAGGTTTCGTGGACCCTAGTAAGTGTTGCATCGATATCATGTTAGCATGATAATTGTACTATGAAATATAATAACTCAAGTTCAAACATATTGAACCTGCCCTTGATCTGCCATAACAACTTGAGATGATCTCGTAGTGTCATGTAACCTATTTCTATCCCTAGTAACTGGACTACCACCGCATGCCTCCATGGACATACCAGTTCCTCCTCAACTTCAGGCTCGACGGAGATTACTAGAGTGTCATTCGCCTCCCCTAGCATTACAACCCCTAGAGATGAATCGTTCTTGAATAGATTGTCAAGGAAAAACTCCTCATATGCAGTGCTTTGGTTGATATTCTCTGTATCCTCATTAGGGATCATGTTTCAAGAGGCCACCTTGTCAGCATACATATGTGAATAGTCTGGTACAATGACTCCCTAACCCTAAATGCATGTCTCCTTTGCCTGTTCCATGGGGATCACACCCTCCTCTGACGGTGTCATTCCCTTCATTTCAGATACTGTGAAATAAAACCCTATTTTGAGTATTGAGAAGGTAGTCGTTCCCAAACATTTCTTTTCTGAGCAACCTCAGCCTCTTTCCATCGCCCTTCATTTTCTGGTTCTCTTACCCCCAGATCATCGATTAAACCCCAGATTAGCCTCAAGATCCATACCTCTACCATCCCTGCCCGTCGCCCCCTGAGTCACTAGCAGCATCCCCACATCCCCCATCAACCTCTAACACTGCCATCTTCTTTGTCGACAAAATCTTAGATTTTCTTGAACTAGATGTTTGACAAACTCACCTGTAAGCATATTAGTCTTATTACAGTAAATTTAAGGATCAAACCCAAAATAAATCATTTTCAAGAACGCCAAACTCTCTCCCCGCTCTCTCACCCTAGCTCCGCTAGGGTTCTTCCTCCATAGGCGGCTGGCAGGGGGAGGGGGTTTGGCCACCGCAAAGCGGTGCCCCGCTCCCCCTCGGCCTCTTCTCGCCCATCATCAGCAAGGTCTCTTCTTCGGGAGGTGTGTGAGCGTGGTGTCTTTGGAGGCAACAATCTTCTTCCTCCCTGTCGTTGAGACCGACTGCGATGAGTTTCCAATCCCCTTTCTCTTTTACTGGCTTTCTGTTTATATTTTTCTCTTATTTTGTCTATCTCGCTGTTAATCAGCGTTGCTTTCTCTTCTCGTGGTAGATTTCTCTTTCTCGGTCAATTTTGTTGTGGAGTTTGTATGGCAGCAAGTGTGAGAAAAATATCCTTTTGGAACACCGATTTGGTGCAGGTACTCTACCACATATACATACTCAGGTTGAAGGTATTCCTCATAGAAAGCTGCCTTAGCCAGTGAAGGAGAAGAGGGATCTATACATCATTGTCCTTATCAGATTCCGATATGAGTTTTTGTGGTGGTTTGTATCTGTTCTTGATCTTTGTGTGGTCTTTTAGTTTGTTTTTCTCCTCATTTAGATGTCGTATGGCTCCCCCATAATGAAATGTGTCTGTTTAACTTCAAAATAAAAATCATTTTCAAGAACAAAGTGTATTTTAGCCTAATTAATACAAAGTTATTTAACAAGGATAGAATGATCAATTGTTTATCTAAATAATAAATTTAGTAAGAAGACAAGTAATGAAGACCTAGGAATTAGAACCAATATTAATGAATGATTAAAGAACCAAATAAAGGTGTTTCATCTTCAATAACTCCATTCACTCTCTCACTATATCAACACAAACATGGAACAACAACCATTGTGGACATGTACAATGTGATTCTTTTGAGTTAGAAATTATAGATAATTATATATCACTTTAACATATCTTTCAATTACTTATCTTGTTTTGAGGTTTCTTTTCATTTCTAGAATGGTAGAGGCCATATTGTTCTCGTAAAGGTAAAGAATAAGATCAACATGGTAGATAGGGTGGATCTTTGGTTACTCATTGTGAGGCGCACCTTTGAGGACATGGCATGCCATGAACACCAGTTACTTCATATTGCCACCTATGTCATCAATTGATTGGCATGTTGCTGGTTGAAAGGCATTGCATATATGCAATACACATATGCAATGTCTTGGGACCATTTTCCCACCCTCCTCCAAGATAAGCACATCTACATAATATCATTAAGGAAGGAAGGTGCATATTGATATGGTATAAAGAAGTATTCACTATTCAATATCAACCATGATAAAATTCTAGCTCCTGGAGGGATACACCACAAGTTGGGAAGAGGAGTAACGCACCCACCTTTTATGGAATGACTAAACCACAATTTTGTGTGTGCTCTAGTTTCATATACCCCCACCTTAGAGCATATCCTAGTGACAATCTAGCAACTCAAATAACAACAAAGACATGTATATTTATGAAGATGATGTATGACTAAGATTTCCTCGGTATCAAAGTGACCATCTTACTGTTATATGTCACTCAATAAACCTTGCAGCTGAATGAGGTGATGAATTGATGCAAGACTGCTGTTGTGGCCAATGTAGGTACATCAATTCTTTTCCTACTCCTTAGAGAAGCAGTCCCAAATCAACTGCCACAACAACTTAACACAACACCAACCCCCACGAAACAACATCAAAAGATGATGGAGACCCCCCTACTTGAAAGTTACTTGTGATTGATTTATGAAATTTATGTTTGAGGAGTTTAAGGAAAACAATATTGTGATCAAAGGAATATTTATCTTAGTAGCACCTTGTAAATTCCCTTTATGTATGTGTATCTTTAAAAACTTTTATATCACGTGTCTTGAATGAATTGGTAGACATGGTTATACTTATGTGAGTAATAATTGTAGCTACTATTCATTACCACTCAATATAAGCTTGTAATTATTCATTAAAAAAGGCAATTCATCATTGAATCAGTTGACGGATAGTACTACAACAATTATGATGAATCTGATCCATACTCAATTGTAATGACCAGTTTAAATGTCAAGGTGTTTATGAATATTGTACAAGTCAAGATCAAATGATTCTAATATCAGTTGGCAATACCACAAATGAAGACAAATGCATTTTCTATTTCTATTTTAATTTGTATACTTACTGAAGTTTCATTAATTTTATATGATGTAAATTTAGATATATACTATATTATTGTTGTCTCATTCCTATAGGATGACATCCCATTTAGGAGCACTAGGAACATGAGAAGCTAGGGGATCACACATCTAAATGTGGTAGTGAGGTGAGCCATCTCTATCATACATGAGGGCCCTCTCTTAGGCAAATTCTGGAAAGTCATATGGCTAATAAGGAGAAATCGAACACTCAAACTCATGATTCCATGAACCATAATGTTGAAAAACTCAATTCTTTCAGGCATTTAGGTGTTTCTAGAAACTCATAAAGTTCATTAATTCATTTAATACCTTACGTAGAAGGATGTACCCATTACTTCTACAATTTGATAACGTGTTCTCCAATTATACCTCTATTTCACAATATAACTATTAACCAAATGTCAAATATGGTGAAATATATGGAGTGGTTTCAAGAAGTAACTCACCAAATATTGGATAAACATACAAAGAAAATGAAGTGTCGAATGGAGATACATTCATAATTAACCCAATGTCATGGAAGAAGTTTGTTTCCACGTGAGAGTTAGGATTTCAAGATACTTAGGTTGAACTACATATCACTTTTCTTAATACATTGACATGATCAAGGCATAAAAATTGAGGTGTGCAAAGTATGTGCACAACCAATGATTGGGTCCTGGTGGTTAATCTCTCCATCACTAAAAGAAGGAAGATTGATTCTCTACATCTCAGTAGGAATCTAACACACACAAAATTTGTGCATCCACCCTAACATGTGTAGTGTATTAATGGGTAGACAACACCTTTAGGATAAAATCCCAATCCTACAATGAATGAAGTGGTCAAGAAAATAGTGGATCTGATTACTATAGAAAAATAACTATCTTGTTAATTTACTTATAGAATTTTTTTACAAAACATATTTATAGATTATTTTGTATTATAAGAAACTCAATGTCAAAAATATAAATGAATTATATCCTTTGGGTCGATGATATGAATTAGTAGTTTTTGTTAAATTTTAATGAACACCATGGTCATGTCAGAGAACCACAATATGGTGTAAAATTGAAATCACATTTTGCCTCTTCTAAATATAACACCAATATATTCAAGGGGTGGGCGCAATATGTCACAAGATGAAATAAAATAAATGATCTTACACAATATAATAGACAATGAAAATCTATTTTCTGTCACATGCTCTTCCTCTACTTCATTTTAAGAAGACGTTTAACTTAGAATCCTATTGAAAAAGCAACAAAATATGTAATTGGCATAGTGAGCCACCAAAACTTGATGTATGTTTCTTGACAATATTTAGATACAACTCATTATTTAACATAATTGTGTGTAATTATACTTTTGAAATGGATTATTGGGATAAAATGACAACTTATAGTCATAGAGCTTATTTTCAAATATGGTGCAGAGGGCATTTCATATCTCCCTCTAGGCAATGCATTGTTGAGATTCCAATGTTGGACAATGTCTATTGTATATCAGTTATACGTCTCTAGACTATATGGGTGACATGCTGTTACATATGCCTCACTATCAACATAGTATGCTAGTTCATGTTGAAGATGGACTTGTAGGGTTCCATAAGAAAACTATTTTTGTGAAAAAAGGTCAATTCCATAGAATATGTATATCTTTCTCATTTTGGTTTTTTTTATGTAAATATTATAGGTATTGGGATATCATAGTATATCTAAAAAGAAAAGAAAAAATAAACCTATAGAATGTTCTCACCATCCTACTACATCGTGTATGGTTTCCCAACACAAATTTAATTTTTTAGCCAAATTTGTAAAGCATCATTTTAGATTTTAGCTAATCTATCGGGCTGAGTAAATTTTCTTGTGGAAATACAAAATATTACTTTTGTCATAGATTTTTAGGTTAAAGTTTATCTTCATGAAATTATGTAGGCATTTGAATAAAATTGGATAAATACATCTCTATTGTAAGTATAGGTATGGTGAAACTTTAACGCACATGTAAGTGCTAATAGTTATTTGTTTTATAAATATAAAACACATTTTCTTTGATTTAAAGAAAATTACTTATTTTGTCTACAAATATGATATTAATACATGTGATTCCTAACTCCATTGTTGATTAACCCAATGGAATGGTAACTTGTTAATTTATTTTTGTTAGCATTGGGAATGGTTTAATTGTAGTTCCTCTTGATGAAGGGTAAGCATTAATCCATTGTTATTGATTTAATTTATTTAATATTTCATTGGTATTTGATTTTGATTTCACCATGTTGACACTTGGTAACAATCACAAGTTTGTATTGGTGATGTCCACTACCTTGATGTAGGTATTTTATTATTTCCAATCGGGTAGGCATCAAGAGTCTCATTAATATTTAGAATTATATTGTAAGTATAAACATTTTCTTATATGCCTAATATTTAGTTTATATATATTATTCAATGTTGTATGTGTCCAGTTAATCAGCTGAAGACTTTATGCAATAAACATGTAGTGTTTGTTACAACTTGTCATAGCAGCGGAGGGGAAACTAGTTCAAAGATAAAATTGTTAACATGGAACATATTAAGGTAGTTCTTATAAGTCATATAAGTTATTATTTCTGGACTAACCAACTTATTACATCTCTTATTTACTTAGTGTATGCTATAAAACAACAAATGGGCATATATCTACTTTTCTAGAAGTATATGGATGACATCGTTAGGATAGTTTTTGTGAAATTCAAAATTACAATAGGTAATAGTAATTTAATTTTAATTGTCATTTATCTTAAACAAAATCATACTCATTTTATAAAGATACATGATTATATTTAGTTTACATTGCCTTATAACCCAGTCCTACTCATTTGACATCATTGATGTGGAGCATGAGGATTGGGTTGAGTTCTTTATTGCTATAAATGAAGTAGAATTATGAAAACTTGTGAAGAAAAATTCTAGCCAAATTTTATGACTTCATCGTACTGTAGTCTGATTTCTAATCGATTGTATGAAATGTGATCCATGGAATGTGCACTTGTGGGGTGTGGATTGAAAAATAAAATCAATTTATTTTTTGGTATTATTACTTCTAAAATTAAGGTAAATCAAATGCAACAAGCATTGATTGGATTGTGGTTCTTTGATGTGTGGAACTATATACACAATCAAGTTGGTACTATTTTTCTTATAAGTACATTTGTATATTTAATCTTACATTAGGTTTCTAATTATGCATAACATAAATATTTTCTTATAATTGACATTGCAACAATGTAGAAAATGTTTTTAAACAAAACTAACATCACAAGTGTGACGTCCGTCTCATGAAAACAAGATTAACTAATGCGGAAGCGATCATTAGCAGCAAATTTACTGAAAATCACTAAAAATTAAAACCATTTATCAAGAGATCCATTCACAGGGAAACTCTTTCATTCAGAATCAAAGTAAAACATTACATTCTGGTTCATATATACATTACATGCATCATTTCACCTCGAGGCATACATGCACAAAATCTCAGATCGAAGTATCAAAACACTAACTCCTAGGACCCGAGAGTACAGAGACGACCATAGGATTATCTACACAAAACTAGACAGCCAATGTCTCCACCTGTTGGATCACTACTGTCCCTGTGGCTGCTGCTGCACTACGCCTGTAGAAGAGTTTCTGCCTTGATGTCTGCGTCTACCTAAAAACATTGGATCCCACGGGGGTGAGACAATTATAAAAATTGCCCCAGCGGGAGATATAACTCTCCGCCAAAACATTGTCATTGCAGTTTAAATAGAAATAAATGGAACAGTGAGATCTTATAAATCAATAGCAGGTGAATCACATCTATGCAGACTAGAGCAACATTCTTATGCAATATTACAGCTACAACTTGATTAAACAACATTTCTTATACTCAATATGAATTAAAGGAACATAAGTACATTCCCGTAACAAGAGCATACTAAGCAGTATATCATCAATCAGTGTTTATCATATTTCAATCTTATGCAAATACGGTACATGGCTGATTATATTTTACAAACAGACTTAAGCTCTGAGGAGATGAGATATACCACTCATACTCCAACCGACCATTTCTAGAATCGAAATCGGTACCATAAATAGATCAATTGAAGAGCCGGATTCCCATGACCTCCCACATCCTGGTCAGCACAGGACTACAAGCAGGACTGTTTCGACTACTCAAATAGCTTTCCAGGGTATACTGGAACTTCGCTATAGAGTTACATCGTCAACTGCACTCTCATCGGTAATCGAGAGCATTAATGTTTATCTCCATCGACCCGACATAAAATAACATTGGGAGATTAATGATACATCCATCCCAAACATCAGGATATTTATGATACATCTATCCCGACATATGAAGGATTGAGGTGTTTAATGTTTACTTTCTCTCAATCTCTTCACCTGGATGTAAGGATATTTTCGCCCATTTACCCCCACATATTCAAAATATGTGAATTCCAAGAATTCTATAGAATACATGTTTCACCATCACCAGTTGTTGACGATGATGGATCTATGGTCAGAGCACTACATGAACAGATTTCACTTGATTAATTAAGTACATTTTCATATTCATTTAGCATCAGGCAAGTTTTCAAACAAAACTTATTATATCAATGCTATAAGGAAACATGTACTAATTTCATCAATTACTTAACAGTCCTAAAGGATATTGGGAATTCAATCCCTTCTCAATTTCATCACCATAATCATATGGCCCTGGGTATTTAAACCCTTGATTCATCATTAAGCATTGTTACCACTCTTTCAGGTAACCATCACCTTTAGGTCAATTGACCAAGGCAAACATGATACTTTGCTATTACAAGCATCACACATATTATTTGATGCCCATTAACTCTCTTGATACCTCTTACCAGACAGCAAGGTATATTATGTCACTCAAAGTACAATCACAACAGAGAATTAAACATCATAGCTTATACCTGGCCATGATCATCATTTCAAGATGCCTGCATTGTTAGCACAGATAATATAGTGATATCAATTGCATATCAGAATCATGTTCAACAAATATGAATTCATTGTTCATGGGTAACACCACTATTCCCTTACCAGGGTTAGGGTTTCCCATTTCATGTCATTTAAGGATAATCATCCCCTTATCACATCAAAATATAGTTTACCACCATATTGCTCAAGATTAGGGTTCATTAGGCAATATATAGCATTACCCTGGGTTTGGGCTTTATAGCACATCAAACATCAGAATTTCTCATGAAACCATCCTTAGTTAGGGTTTCACATCAAATTCACCTTATAAAAGGATTTACATTCAATAATTCACAATTAGGGTTTACTATTCATCCTAATTAGGGTTTCATGATCCATTCCCATAATTAGAGTTTACTATTCAACCCAATTAGGGTTTCAGATCACACTACTCTTGATTAAATCTATCCACATCATCACCCTAAATTAGGGTTACATTCATACCTTGAATTAGGGTTTTCAATTATAATTGCTCTGGATTAGGGTTAAGGATCAACCACCTTGTCAATTAGGGTTTAGGTTCATGATTAGGGTTTATTGATCTTATTACTTAAGAATCATACCCTTAATCACCATATGAGTCATACTCATGTATCAAATCTATGTTATCATACCTCTTAACTTGATTAGGTCATATCAACCCTTAAATCAAGCACATACAACTATGATTAACATAGTGTACTAAGTCATTGATCCTATAAGCAATTAGGGTTCATCCCTTAATTGGCACTAATCACTTAGGTACTATTAGGGTTTCAACCTTTGTACCTTCATTGATTATCATTATTAATCATCATTGAATTAATGAATCATTCATCATCTCTGTTCTTAAGAGATTCAATCACCTTGGACCCCCATTACATAAGGTATCCAATTGGATTGATCAATTGAGTCCTCAATCAACTTTGACTACTTGAGCCCCAAACGGTCTTGGTCCTTCAAGGTTCAAACGGTTTGAAACCGTTTGGTAAAGGTGCTGCTTGAGATCGTTTGCCCAAGCAAGTAGGTGAAGACCGTTTGCCTAAGTTTGACTTTTGAAACTGCATGGGCACAAACGGTTTGGGATCGTTCGGTCCCAAATGGTCTTGAAACCGTTTGGTCCAAACCTCCTCAAAACCGCATGGACCAAAGATGGTCTCAACTACACCAATCGGTTTAGGGTTCTCAATATTGATTCCTTCAATCATTGAATTCATGGAACCAATCATCAATTGGACCTATCCTTATACTTCAATTGAGTTAAATAGGTCAACCTTCAACTGATTTGACCCTCAAATGACCCTCAATTAGTCCTCAATTAGGGTTTGAATCAATTGAATTAGGGTTTGGAATCAATGATCCTTCAAGACTAATCAATGCAAGATTAGTTACTTTGAAACCATTAAACCATCATCCAAATTTGAACATGACCTGACCCCAAACGGTCTTGAGGTCGTTTGGATGACCACCAAATGGTCTTTAGACTGTTTTCCCATCACATCATCAAAATCCAAGTCAACCAATTAGGGTTTGGATCATTGGATTGATCACCAAATCAGCAATTGATTACACTTTAACTTAGTATCATTGGATCATCAATTGCTTAACCATACTCACCCCTAGACCTCCAAACGGTCTTGGGTGACCTCCAAACGGTCTTGAGACCATTTGGATGAGCTCCAAACAGTCTTGAGATCGTTTGGCTCATCCAACCCTTGGATTCTAGTGAAATTTCATCAAGGTTTGGTCTATTGAGTCGATCAACAAATCAGCAATTGATTGCTTTGTAACTTGGTAACTTTGGACCTTGAAATAGGCAACCATACTTAACCCTAGACCTCCAAACGGTCTTGGGTGATCCCCAAATGGTCTTGAGACCATTTGGGTTATCCCCAAATGGTTTTGAAACCGTTTGGGCCAACCAACCCAAAGTATCAACTCATTCAATTGCAAAATCAGCACTTAGCCCATTAGGGTTTATACCATATGTTTGAATCTTCAAATACTTAACCATACTCAATCCTGGACCTCCAAACGGTATTGGTTGACCTCCAAACGGTGTTGAGACCATTTGGGTGACCACCAAACGGTATTGGTTGACTACCAAACGGTATTGGTTGACCACCAAACGGTCTTGAGACGGTTTTGAAACCGTTTGGGCTAATTAACCCAAAACGTCAAATCAATCAAGTTGAAAATCAACACTTAATCCAATTAGGGTTTGCCTAATTGATGAGCCTTCAACTCATGATTACTTTGGAATTAATCCATCAAATTTGGTGGGTTATCAACCAACATAATTAGGAATAGGATTCTCAAACGTTAAACCCTTGGTCAACTCTTTCAAATGGTTTTGAAACCATTTTCTCTCAAACGGTCTCAAAGTGAAACCGAATGGGAAAACATGTTGAAACCGTTTGGAACAAGAATTATTTGGGAAAAGTGTCCAAGATGATGTAATCATCATCTACCTTTGTCCCTGCAACTCCTAATGCATCTGATTTCATGAATTTACCAATTACAACAAGCAATTAACCAAAAAGATGAAGAAATCAACGAAATTGCAGGATTGATAGTTGAATAACAATGTAGAAGGGTTCAAGTTATAAATCCCGCCTTCAAATCTGACCCCAAGCTCCAAGAATCATGGATCCAATGGTGGTTGAAGCTCTAGAAACCTCTCTAGGTCGTTTCTCAACCTTTTGGAGTGAAAGAATCGACTAGGGTTGAAGATGGAGTGAAGAAATGAAGGAATTACACATTGTTTTATGATTTTCACCATGAAATCATGGAGAACGAAGATCAAAGGCTTACCAACAGGTTGGGGACGTGCTCCCTGCTGTCCTTCGACTTCTTGGTTGGTTTTTCAAGCAAGGGGAAGAAAGGAAATCCGAAAAAGTCCTTAGGTGGGTTGGAAAAAGGCTCTTTTATAAGGAAATTGATGAAAGAGAAAATGTTTAATTAAAATTCAATTAATTCCAAAAATAGTACCACCTCTTACTCCATGGTTTGATTGCATGCAAAGGCAACTCAAAGCCACCGAACTCCCTTCCATTATCCATGGATTAAGGGAAAAGAAAATAAGCACCTTAATCCATTATAATACTAATATATCTTTTTGAGTGGAAATTCTTTTCCTTATAATAAGGTGAGTGGAATTTCACCTCCTTAAGATATTTTCGGCCCTTGCAAACCTCAAGGACGTCCACACACACATATGAATTCCATCAAATTAATTTTGGTTGAAGGCCGTTGAATGATTTTATTTATTTTTGCATTAATATTTCCATTATGCTTAAATCTTGATTATTTTAATATCAAGATTCTCTCTCCTTCAACTTAATTCAAATGAGGCGCCCCTCTCAATTTATTTGCTCCACTTGATGCCAAGAAACATTAGGGACCTTATTGAAGTGGTAATTTACATATTTCACCCTAGGTTTTGGGTAAATTGCACATTACACCAAAACTAGGTTTTCATGCACAACATTGCTTTTTCAGCTCTTTCTTGGGATTCAGGCTATCACAAGCCATATCTATGCATCATCTTCATTCCCATGATGCTTTAACATATGAGGAACATATTATCATGCACAATTTGCAAATAGGCCCCTCAACTTGGGTAATTTGCACTTTAGTCCAAAATAGGCAAAATATTGATTTCAACAATATTTAAAAAGGACTAAAATTGTAATATAAATTTCTCTTGAGCCCTAATTACTTTTCAAAGACAAAACCATACATATAATTACATTTATTATGAAAAACACCTAGGGTTACTTCATAATCCTGGTCAGGGATGTTACAACAAGTGGTCTATAATTCTTGAGAACCAAAATAGAACATATTCCATAGTGTCAACTATTTTAAAGGTAAAAATCAATATTACAATTTTATAATGTGAAACCTCAAGAAGGATTGGTGATAAACTTGAGTAAAAATCCATAGACCTCTGTGTCAATTTTTCATCTAACCATCATTGTGAACTAATTACTTTAGTTCTTATGATAAGTAAAACCTACAATATATCTATGCTTGTCTGGTAGTGCCCACCTATGCATCGCTTCATTACCAATGATGCATGTCTTACTTGGTTGTTGGTAAACCAATTATACTAAGGTACTACCACTACTTGTTTCATATGAGATACACGCATTACTTGTTTGTTGGTAAACCCATTATACTAAGGTACTACCAATACTTGTTTCATATGAGATAATTTAATTATTGGAAGAATAGTAGGAGAAGAAACTACATTATTAAATGTTCGTTTGATCAGGCCTAACAAAATGTTGGGTCAAGTACTCAAAGAGAGAGGTGTAGTGTGGTAAGAGTAAGTGAGGGAGTGACTTGCCTTGAATATCAAATCTTCTTCAAGTTCATATCTAATTATGTTAAAATGTATGTCAACAATCCTACATTTTTTTCTCCTCATAAACTAGTTGGCTCAAAATGGTAGTACATTAGAATCTTTTGGTGAAATGGATGTACATGAAGCTAGCACAAGAGTATATAAATATTGGTACTTAATCAAACTTATCAAAATTTACCCATGGTAAAAAAATCATCATAAAATAATTCAACCAACCTCCTCCATCGATTCCAACCCCACATCAACCCATGATATTTATGCCAATTTATATAACTGTTACCCATGGGTTAGTTACACTCCCACACTAACCTAGGACTTCGGTGTAAATTTCCATATTGTTTCATATAGTTCTATGACTCATCAAGTTGGGGGACGTTTAAGAGGTTAATGAAACTTTCCAAATGACCTAAGAGAGTGCAAAACATCATCAAAATTCATGCACCTTAATCATTTAGTTAAATTAGGATTCTTATGTACTTAGTTGAATCAAGTTGAAGATCATGTACATCAATAATTTGATCAAATTATTATTTTATCAATAACTAAATTTAGATGTCAATTAATGTAATTCACTAAGATAAGAAACTTTCAAAACTATAATTTTATGACAAAAAGTTTACCTCATTAATCTAGAGATGTATTCTCATATAAGAACATTATATATAGTCAGTGGTCATTGAAAATGTAAAGGAGGGAGTAAGAAATCAAGAAATTGGGCCTAGGGGAGAAGGGAAATGTTAAATAACACTTGAACCCCTTCTACCAGGCCTAGGATAGTGGAAATAACCCAAGGATCCACTCACTTGTTAGTGGGTATGAGTGTGTTGTAGGACCCAAGAAATGTATCCATGTTTATTAAATCTACCAATGTGAAATGACCTATAAAATTTTACCAGACACTACCATATAACCCTTTTGTTATAATGATATGTCAATGATTCAAGAGTTGAGAAGATTCCATGTGAGGTATGACATGATTTGTGTACCTTGCATATATAGTCATTCATCAATCTTGTGCATCCTTTTTTTGGGTATTACATTCATCTTGTCCTCCTCATGCAAGAAAACTTAAGTGAGAACTATAATTACAAGAGTTAGTTATGAATATATCTTTGGTAGTACTGCTACCTTTACAATGATTCTAAGGAAAGATATAAACATACTAGCAAGGTCATGAGGAGGTTTCTCATATAGCATGCACCCCTCCTTTTTTTCTAGGTTATACTTAGCTAGAGATTTCTCAACGGTGTTACTAGTTCAATTGGTTTAAATAAATTCCATTCTTCATAATAAGTGCACATCCTTTGAATCTAATTAAATCAAGCAGTAGGAGTGAAAATGGGTAGGGTATTACTCATTTGCTCACCACTCATACCATGTAGGATAGATTAATGGTTAGCACACTTTACACCCACCAATTGTTTACCCTTTACCCTTGTTACCGACATCTAAAGACTGTAAAGTAAAGGGATAAGGTTTATCCTACCTGATTCACCCATTTACCCATCCATATAAGGTTGACTTGTTAATTATGCATCCAAGTACATATTTTGATACCTACTAAAAGAGACCCTAGAAGCCTCACCACAAATTTCTTAATTAGTACTATGATTTCATTCCATAAACTTTATTAGACAAATGGTAGCATGCCACACTTTATAAAATCATAGGTTAGAGAGAAAAGGGTCTTCAACTAGAAATAATATATTAAATGGTTGATTGTTTGTAAAAACAAAGTTTGGGTTTAATATTTAATACTTTGAATGTATATCACAAAAACATTATCATGACCATCTAAAATTAGTTTTAGGAGTATGTTGTGTTTGATGTAGGGAATATCACATGAAAATATTGTTGAAAACATCCTATATCTACCTTTATATTGTTTTACCAGTTTCACCCATTACCGTACTCATTTACCCGATGGTTAAATGGGTGTGATAAGGGTAGGACAATTGTTTTTAGATAAAGGTAATTACCCTATCCAATTCATACAAATTTGACATGGGTAAGGGTAAGGGTATGACTTTACCCTATCCTACCCATTTACATCCTTACCAACTATTGAACTTGGGGTGCCTACTGAGATCTCCCTGCATGGTCTTCACTACTGAGATATAATCCATCTCAACAATTGTTGTCACATGTTTAGTGTAAAGGTTCAACCTGTGAGCCAGGTTTACAACTCCAAGTTTCGCCTTGATAACTAAATCAATGAGGTTTTTTTCTACTTAACCACTCACCCTTATGGTTGTTGACCACTATCAATATGACATCATTCCTTTTGTAGATAGCCACATGAATATTAATCCTAGTCTATCTTGCTATAGAGATACACAATTTTATCTCTTCATCTACCACCATTGGAATATCCTCTTCCCTTCTTCTATCATTTTCTTCCTTAACTTGAATGATAGAAGCTTTTATTCTATTAATCTTTCTATTAGTCTCAACATTTATTCCATCAAAGAGTTGACTATTTCCTACTTTCCAATTCTTCAAGAGAAGATGGAAAACTTGGTAAACTGGACTTAATCTTTCTTGAAATAATGAGCGAACCAATTTACCAATATATTAACCATAATTGTACTCATAGGATCATCCCATTCCATGTTATCCCCAATCATTTATGCACAATAATAGTCAGAAAGAGCATGCAAGGTAGATTCCTTAGAGTTGAGTCAATGAGTGTTGAATCAAAGGGCTCTATAGGGGGTTAATAGAGCTAAAAGCACTTAAACAAGATTTGTTAGACCTTCAAGTTACTTCAAGATATAAGATTGCAAATATTGAATTTGTAGTGCAATTGAGAATAATAGAAAGGATGAGAGAGATTGAACAAACACGAGAACAAGCTATGTAAAGTGGTTACAGTCTCCAAACTAATAGAAAGTATGTCCACTACCTAGAGAGGTCAAGCTATAGGATTTTTCAACCAATGTATACTTATATTCCATTATAAGACCATACAAGATGAGCTTCCTTTTCAGGGACAAGGATACCTAGCCTCCTTTTTAAGGACCAAAAGGAGCCAATAAACCAACCAAGGACTTACATATACTTTTATCTAGAGTCTTCTACCTCTACAAGATCTTACCCACTCTTACAAGCAGCTAGACACCTTCGCCAAGGAGATCCCCTTCTTGCATCGAGTCTTTTGCGTTGAAGAATTTACCAACTCTACTCTAAGATTGTGGCAACACATCCCAGTATCACACAAACAACGAGGTGTTATGCGAAAACGTGCGGAAAACACCATAAACCACAAATTACCAAAAACACGAGTTAATTAAAACCGATTTGCAGAAAGCGGATAAACCAAGAAACTATTACATTTAGGTCCTCATCCTGCAAGAAAAATAGGTTATATAAACATGTACAAGATCTTGACACATGTCCACAACTTAGGGGATCATCTGTCTAGCCATCACATGAGTTCATCACCTGTTATTACAGAATGGCCCACATCCGGCCAGCAGTAGGATATACAAAACATCATCAGCTATACATCGTGAAACAACGTCAAAACGCCTCCAAGGACTTGAGAGTACAGGGATGACTCTAAGACTCTACTACAAAGCAACCAAAATAGCAGCATGTCCATCTCTTGCCTTCTACTGCTCTTCTTGCTGCTCGGCCGCAACCCCGCGACCACCACCACGTCTAGCTCGAACACCTAAAAAGGTTATAAACCAGCAGGGTGAGACACACAGTCCCAGCGAGAAACATAACTCCCCACCAAAACCATAAAACCAAAGGAAGATTAAAGTAATAACAACGGATAGCTGATAAAGCGTAGAACAAGAGAAGTCTATAAGGTAAAGTTATTTATACCATCAAGCTTACCAAGCTGTACGGAAGGCGGATAGTCAAGTATTTCTTTATGGAACATGATTAACAAGATATAATTTATAAGGCCTTACCACATAACATAAGGAATGTATGAGCAACTGCAAGTATAACAAGATTAACTACACACACAAGGCCTCAATCAATGTTCCGTATTTTGCCTTAATCAATAAATACTATACGGCTGGATTACATATTATTATGCCCTGAGGAAGTGAGCCGTACCGCTCAAATCCAACCTTCGGTTGCGAAACCCAAGCCGGTGCCATACAAGGTCAATGGAGGAGCCAGACTCCACGACCTCCCACCTTGTGGTCAGTGCACGAGTACAACACAAGAAGGACCGCAGTCTCATGCTTAAGTGGCCTCAGCCACAGGGTCAGGCTACCCTCTGCCTAGCCCGCCTCGATACAGGTATCAGCGCTAGTGAAATTGAGCCACGGGCCTACTCACTGTGCTTTGAGCCATGAACGCATTCATGCTCCCATATCACATATCCTGAGCCATGGGCCTGTTCACCATGCTCTTATCATATTTGGGCTACGGGCCTAAATCCGCACCCTGGAGTCTACAACCGAAGTTGCACTCTTACCTCCTCACTTTAGGCTAGGAGAAACCTCACATACTCAACAATATGTGCTCTGGGTTAACCCACAGGAGAACCCATTTCACCATCACCAGCTCCTAACGATGATGGATCTATGGCTAGGGCAAACTACAAGATATGTTCCACTGTGGTTAGTTAGTACATTTTAAGTGGATTGTTGAGGCAACCAAGTTGTAACACATGCATAACATAAAACTACATTATTATTGCCACCATCATGCTATTCTGGGATCTCAATCCCTCATCACAAGAAACCACTGCCTCAACAGGCATTCTCATCACTTGGGATATCAATCCCAGATCATCATCAGAGGATAACACCTCAACTAGGCACTTTAGTCAAACTTAGGTCCTCAGACCAAAGCACATCATGCATGTTATCTCATCATCAAGAGTAACCATCAAAGCAGTGTTACTCAAACATATATATACCTCATAGCCCTTTTCCTGGCTATGCATCTGTATGAAATACCTGCATGGTTAGTATGAACAATCATCATGGATTGACAGAAGAATCATATTATTCAATATAAGGTGACATTGATGATCATATGCTTTATCATGCATGCCTCAACTTGTGACCATAGACATAGGTCATATCATCATGAAAGGCATATTATATGCTTATCATTTACTCAACATTCTATCTATAATTCAAGATGATCATAACCATATTAATTACCTTACTACCATTAAGCATATCAAGGATCACCATCATAAACAAAACGTGATAACAAGAAATAAGAGCTTAGCATATCGGTTTCCTAGAAGTGCCCACTACCCTCACCAAAAGGTGTGATGGGTAGGGCACCCTCACCAAAGGTAGTATTGGGTAGGGGACTCTCCCATATCACCCAACACTCCCACCACATATCGGTCAAGCAACTAGTTACATATCATCCAAGCATAACAGCAAGGGTGTCAGGCTACCTTAGGGTGTATCGTGCATCTTCAAGTGTAACGTGCAACAAGGTCTATCGTGCAACACCATAACACCCAGCACAAGGCTAACCACTGAACATCATAACATCCATGATATAACAGGCTCTAGGCTACTGTCTCAGGTTAGGTATATCAGGCAGCACCACTCATCAAGAAGCAACGCCCAAAGGTGCAACTCAAACGGGTAGCAAGGAACCTGTCGTTCAACCAGCCTATCCATGACCTATCGGCCGACACAAGGCAAGGACAGAGGTGTGATGCCTGTCACAAGGTCAGCCCACAACGCCCCATATCATTCAAGGTGTAACAACACTAAGAAGCCACCTGAGCAGGCATGCCGGGTAGGATACTCAATCGGGTGTAACGCCTACCACCAAACAAGGCTAAGCATATCAGGCAGGGTAGTCGGCATAGTGTGACGCCCGACACACAAAAGGTTAAAGACCAGGGTGTATCACCCAACACATCCACCACATCATGTCGACCAAGGCTCTAGGTTAAGAGGGGTATCGGGCAATGCCAACCCCAAGGCATATCGACCAAGATGCAACTCCAAAAGGTCGTCACCAACCTCAAGCACAAGGGCACCAAAACCCAAATGGATCGAGAAGAAGGCTCACCTCTCAACAACCAAGAGAGAGGGGTCATGCCTAGCTTCTTATCACCAATCGGTCAACACAAGGATCAAACCTAACAAAGGTCTACAACCACCACCAAGCTCACCTCTCAGATCCATGGTGAGAGAAGGGTGTTACTCAAGCAACTAGAACACAAGCTCACCTCTCAACTTAAACGAGAGAGGGGTATTACCCATGATACTAGAGTTCAAGCTCACTTCTCTAGACCAAGGAGGGAGAGGGGTATTGCTCAACAAGAAACCCTAGAACATGGTTCGGCCAACAAGAAGCAACTAAGCAAGAAACCAAACTAGCAACATACATAGCCGATCATAAGCAACATACAAACAAGAACATAGAAGATGGTAATGTAGTTAAGGTTAGGAGTTATGTAACCCGCCTTAAGAAAGCTCCAAGCTCCTAGCTCCAAGCACCACCAAGGAAGAAGAGCAAGGCACTCTAGGGTTCGGCCACCACTAGAGGAAGAAGGAGACTCTAAGGCAAGGATCGGCCACCAAGCTTGCAAAAGAAGAGGGGTGTCGTGCACCAAGGGAGAGGGAGACTAAGGAACTAAAGGGATCCTTAGCAAGAGAAAGGAACCACATATATAGGAGAGGATGGAGGAGAAACTAAGGAAAGACAAGGCAAGGTGTCGCCCACCTAGGGACACTTGTCCATGTGCAAAGCCACCACTCTAGCATGTCCTAAACACATGTCCAAGGCCATTGCCACATGCAAGCATCAAGCACCAAGTGTCCACTAGTGGTGACACAAACGAGGTCAAAGAGAGTCAAAGGGTCCATGGGCGACACACCTCCACACCATGCCCGACACACCATAGGCCGACACACCTAGGTCGACACAAGGCACTCCTGCCCGACACAAGGTCAAACCAAGCAAAGGCAAGGCACAACAATGCCCAACAAGCTTATCCAAGCCCAAGGCAACTCAAGCAACGAGCCCAACCTTCCTCTCAACACTAGAGGAAGCAAGGAGAGGGAGGAACACCTCACAAGGTGACATACTTTCCCACAAACCCTAGACTTTGGTTAATTGCAAGTAACACCTCCAGCTCTCAACAAAGCACAAACAAACCCTAATCACCACTAAAGGTGATTAGCAGGCAACTAAGCATCAAGGTTAAGCAAAGCAAATAGGATAAGCCCTAAACGGAGGTTAGGGTCCTTACAAAGATCTACAACCTTGACCTTCTCCTTCACCTTGGAGAAATTTTTGCATTTCTGCTTCCACTTGGAGAAGCTTTGCACCTTCTCCTTCACTTAGAGAAGCTTTCACCAACTTGATCTTGAAGAAAGGGGTTAAAGAGAAGCTTTGAGAGCTTTACAAGACTAGAATGGAGTAGCTATCTCACACATATCCTATGTCACTCATATGGATGTTTTGAATTGCAAACAATAGAGAGAAAGAGGCTCAAGTGGACTGAATGCACCCAATTATAGCTAGGAGCTTGAATTTCATGAAGGAGTAACCTTAGAATGAACTCAAAGAGGTCCTATTTATCGTTAGGGATGTCCACTAGAGACTAGGAGCACTAAGGATCATTTTCTAGCTATTTGGGGTGTGCGATGGATATAATTTTGAGTTTTGCAACACTCCAATGGTTAGAATAACTTTTTTTGAACACTCTGTATAGTGCACTCAGTTGAGTTTCAACAAAGGTAACTAGATCGATTGCACTATGCAATAAAGTAAATTTGAAGCATCGGTCGAGTTTATCCTGGATGAAACAAACCAATCATTTAAATCTATTTTACCAGTGCATGGATTCGTTCGACTTTTACCTGGGGTAAACTCGGCCTATCATGATCATTTGCCAAGATCAATCCAAGGAATCAGTCGAGTTTCTATGAAGGAAAGTCGGCCGATCATATAGCCTGTGATAAATTTTGAAAAATGTCATTTGATTGATTTAACATTTAAATTAAGGGCTCTTGATTTTTCATCATCTTAGTTACAAGTCATAGAATCAATACAAATGGTTAAAAAATTGTCCTAAGGGTTTTATGGCATTTTCCAAGAAAGTGCATTTACATTGCTATTGACTTAACTAAATCATGCTAGGGCTTGATTGAATTGATCCTTTTCTTGTACCTAATGTGTAAACTCAATCTCAAATAGACATATTAGATACATATGAATGGAATGGTTAAGTCTTCATCAAAATATGGATAATGTATAACACTTATGTCAACATGATTGTCCTTTTTGATGATGAAAATCCATTCCTCAACATATTGTAAAGGATATGGAAATGAAATTTTTTACCTTGTGAATTGTAAGGGGATACATGAATGAACAACAACAATTGATCCCCCTCAATTCATGCAAACCTTAGTTTTTCTTTTCTTTCACATGTATGGTCAGTTTTCCAAAAAGACATCCATAGAACACACACACACACACACACACACACACACACACACACACACATATATATATATATATATATATATATATATATATATATATATATATATATATATATATATATATATATATATATAGTCCTTTTACATAGCCACATGATATAACAAATGATGAACTAGAAAAGAATCACAATTCAATATATACTTGAGTTCAAAGTATCCCATATAGTACATGTAGTACACGAGCTCTCATTTTATCTTCCCCTTTGTCATTTCAAAAAGGCAGGGGGTAGAAGAGCTAATAAGCACAGTTCTTATCCATGGGCACAAACTGCGTAAGCAACCACCAAGTAAGCACCATACAGATTCATGAATAGAGAGAACAATCATTCTAGAGTAGAAATAAAAAAATGGAAGAAGATACCAAGAACTCATAAGATATAACCAAACATAGTGTTAAGGTACAAAAGATCATATTACAACACTAAAAATATCCTCTCATGATTAAAAAGCAACAAAGAAAAGGATGAGATATGAAAAATAATAAGCCTTAGTTATAGTTCCTAAATGTTCAATGCATAAAAATTCTACAGAAATATATCTAGATGAGCACACTATAGACCAAGAACTAAACATCGAGGGAATCTATTTAAATTGGCTCTCCTCTTGGTCATCATCTGGCTAGTAGTCCTCATCTCTATTAGAAGGTGCATCTTTGGTAGCGGGTGTATCCTCAACACCATCACCATCATCAATAGAGCCATCATCAAAACCATCAACATCCTCAACATCATTATCACCTTCCTCATCAGCCATTTCCTCATCATTAGATAGAACAAACGAGTGAGGACCATTCCAATAAAGGTTTTTCTCTGTGCAGGAGATGCCACACTCTTTCAGAGCCTTAGCTTGCTCAAAGTTGGGAATAAAAGTCCCACCAAAGCTAGCAAGTAGAGTGGAAGCAAGATCAGGAGGCAAACAAAGAGGTTGAGGGACAACATACTGAGAGGAAATAAGTACAAGTTCACAATTAGAAGTAGGAGGTACAAAAAAAGAAACAGGGTGGTTTTCAGGGTAGAACTACCTATACGGATAAGAAGCATAGTTAGCACCAATGTAGGGCTAGTAGATGGGGTAGAGATGGTTGCAGGATAGGTTCATGTGTGACATGACCTGAACTAAATCCTAGTGGAAGGTTATATGCCTATTGGTGTATCATATATCCCATAAGGGCTTCATTGGACACTGAAAATGAGGCACAGTCGGGTCTAGGAGGTGGAGGAGGGGCCTAGGTTGAGGTGGAAGCACATGATATGGTAGAGGAGGTGGGGTGAAAGGACTTCTCGATGGTGGTCTCACTGTTGCAAACACATTTTTGGCTTAGTTTGTAGCCAAGTTCATGGAAAAGAGATTTCTTAGCATAGTAAACAAACATACCACATATCAAGTCGGGATAGGGGGATGGGTGTCAATGGTGTTCTTCCCTGAGTCAAAATAGGTCATGTGGTGAAGAATATAACAGGACCATTTGACTCTGACATCACTCACGAGACAATACATTATCTTAGTGGTTTTCTCTATAATATATGTGTTTGATCTTTCTTGGTATGGATACTACAGTTCACTACTAAGGCAATGAGTCGATTCTTGATGTCAAGGGAAGAAGAGGGAAGGATGGATTTCTCTCTATAGGGTACATTGGGCTTCTTCAAAAACTTGTGAATATCAAGAAGGGTAAGCTCAGGTTCAAATCTTTTGTAGATAGTCTTGGGGTCAAGCAGGTCTAGGTACTTGGGATAGGAAGCCATCCATGTATCGGAAAGGTCAGTGCCATTGAAGTAGGAATTCAAAGAATCCTCTAAAATTGTAATATTTGAACTGACTATCATGGAATTTAGGATGACTTTGGTGTTGGCTGGTGGCATGATGGTAGTGTAGTTCCACATGAGATTGCATAAAATTTGTGGACTACTTTTATGCTAGATATGGAGTTTGTGTAGCATAATTTCTCTACAAACAACGCACTAATATGTTAAGATTTGAACACCTCAGAAACCTTTTTGATCACCTTACTAGTTCCAAAACGTGGTTTAAACAAGGCATAGATAGGAAAGGGATTCCTAGGAAGGAGTTCCTTGTACCTATTCACAACTTGTGTAGAGATGAAAGGGGTTCCATCAAATGATACATTCCTAGGAGCAGTGGAGGAGGATGAAACTCTAGTTGGTCTGGTGTGTTTCCTACGGTTGGAAGCCATGGAGGTCGTATTAAGAGGAAAAGATCACCAACGAAGGAAGAAACACAAGTAGTAGGTTGCCTAACCACCTAGGTCAAGGTTAGGAGAGGCAAGGAGGGATAATCCAGGGCTAGGAAGGGTGTAGGAGAGGTTGGGTTAGCCCTAGGATTGGAGAATGAATGTTGGAGAGTCGTTATCAGTCAAGTTTCTCTATTTTTGAGGGAGAAAAGTCAGTCGACACCCTTTATAATTTTCATCCAACAGTGTGGTCGATCAAGTTCTGTGTTTTAAAAACACAACTGATGTTGCATTTCAGTTCAAACCTCAGTTTGGACTCGGTTGAGTTTCTACTAGGTCAAAATCGAATGATTGGTCAATCTGTCCAAAAGATAAGAAATTTAATTCTAGGCCACTAGAGTGCTATATAATTTTTTTTCTAGCTTTTCATGCAATTTGAATATATTGGGGTACACTCCACTCATCACTGACTACTATTTTGAGTTAGAACATGCGTTTGTGAAAAATAGCCAAAACAAGAGAAATTAGGTATTAAAACTAGGCAAATTTAGCACTTAGCAAGCATAAGGTGAGCAAGAAGTGAGAAAATCATATAGGTATGTGAACATCTAGCTAGAAGGCATATCAACACCATCAAGAGTAGTTTTGAGCAATTTTGATCTAACAAAAGTAAATTTCTCTCTATCTAGAGGTTTAATTAAAATGTATGCAAGTTGATTCTTTGTGTCCACATGCGTGATATAAATATCCTTTTTGGCAATGTGGTCACAGAGGAAATGGTGGCAGACCTCTATATGTTTTGCTCTACTATGAAATATATGATTGTAAGAAAGATTGATTGCACTAGTATTATCATAGTTGATAGGAGAAGCATCAAAATGAATGTTAAAGTCTTGGAGCATTTTCTTCATCCATAGGACTTGGGCACAACAACTCCCACCTACAATGTATTCATTCTCGGTACTTAAAAGAGCCATTATGCTTTGTTTCTTAGATAAGCAAGAAACCAAACATAGTCCTAGGAAGAAGCAAGTGCCTCTTGTGCACTTTCTATCAATCAAGCATCCTACATAATCTTCATCACTATAAACACTAAGAGAAAAGTCTGTTGACTCGGGATACCATAGTCCAAGATTTTGGGTTATGACGAGATACCTCAATATCCTCTTAACTGCTATAAGATGAGATTTCTAGGACATGATTGAAATCTAGCACACAAGCAAATACTAAACATTATATCAGGTCTAGAGGTAGTTTAGATAAAGTAAGCTACCAAACATACCTCTATAGATCTTCTCATTCACTTTCTCACCTTCTTCATCTCTATCAAGTTCGATGGTGTTTGATAGGGGGTTGTCCATTGACTTGGTGTAGTCCATCCCAAAGCACTTAAAAAGTTCACTTGTATACTTCCCTTGGTTGATGAAGTTTCCTTCCTTTGTTTGTTTGATTTGAAATCCAAGGAAGAAAGTAATCTCCCCAATGATGTTCATCTCAAAATCATTCTACATAAGAGACTTAAACTCCTTGCAAAGATCAAGATCAGTTCCACCAAAAATGATTTCATCAACATAAATTTGAATGATCAAAGATTTGTTAGAAGTGTGTCTAATAAATAAAGTAGAATCAATCCCATGATATAGCCATTGTCTAACAAAAAGTTCTTTAAGTTCTCATACCAAGCTCTAGGGGATTGTTTGAGTCCATAGAGAGCATTTTGCAACAAATAAACATGGTTAGGAAGCCTGTCATGTTCGAAGCCGGGATGTTGAGCCACATAAACTTCCTCCTCAATTGTACCATTCAAAAATGCACTTTTCACATCCATTTGATAAAGCAAGAACTTCTTATAGATATCAAAGGCAAGTAACATTTTAATAGATTCAAGTCTAGCAACAGGAGCATAACTTTCATCAAGGCCAATACAAACTTGATGATTGTAGCCTTGAGTGACTAACCTTGCTTTGCTCCTTACCACTTTTTCACTTTCATGTAGCTTGTTGTGGTAGACCCACTTGATGCCAGTGATTTTTCTATCATTTGGTCTTGGCACTAAGGTCCACACTTTGTTCTTGTCAAATAGTTTTAACTCTTCTTGCATAGCTAGTATCCATTCATCATCTTTAAGAGCTTTTTGACGTTCTTTGCCTCCAATTGTGAGATGAATGTGATGTTGTCTTGTTCTTTTTTAAATGCAGCCTGTGTGTTCACCCTTTCAAAAGGATTACCTGTGATGATTTCTTTAGAATGATGTTTTACAAAGCAGGGAGTTGGATTATTCTTTTCTTCTTCATTCTCTTCTCCATCAACTATCACCTCTTTTCCCCTGTCAATAATGTTTATCTCTCTCAAGTGAGGAATCACCTCATCTACAACACCATCATTCATAATGTTCTTGAAAATTGATCAGTTAGTTTTGAAAAATTTAACATTTATAGATTCTTCTACTCCATACAATTCAATGTTAAATACTCTATAAGCTCTACTTGTAGTACTATAGCCAAGAAAGAAAACCTTCTAGGATTTTGCATCAAAATTGTCGAGGGAATCCTTGGTGTTAAAAAAAACAAGGACAACCAAAAACATGAAAGTAATCAATAAAAGGCTTTCTACCACTCCATAACTCATAGAGGGTTTTCTGTAAAGATGGATGAGTGAAAACCCAATTTTTCATAAAACATGAAGTGTTAACAGCTTCGCCCCAAAACTTCTTTGGAGTCTCATAATCTTGAGGCATAGTCCTAGCCATTTACTATAGCGACCCATTCTTTCTCTCTACAACCCCATTTTGTTTAGGTCTTCGACGTGAAGAAAAGTTATGTGCATACTCGGATTCCTCACAAAACCATTCAAACAAGACATTTTCATATTCTCCCGCATGGTCACTATGGATAGAGATGATCTAGCAAGAAGCTTCATTTTCAACCCATTTCCAAAAAGCCAAGAATACATCAATAGTATCACGTTTTGAACCAAGAAGGAAAGTCCAAGTATAGTAAAAAAAAGTCATCGACAATCACGAGGCAATTGAGTTCTCATTGGTCCAAATAGTTCAATATGAAGAAGCGATTGAGTTCTCATTGGTCCAAATAGTTCAATATGAAGAAGTTCAAGATCTCTTTTGGTGCTAAGGATTCCTTTGGATTTAAAGGGGGTTATGGTTTGCTTTCCTTGAGTACAAGGTTGGTATTTGTCATCCTTCTCAAATTCAATTTAGGAAGTCCCTTGACTGATTCCTTTTAGATCAACTTCTTCAACTGATGCACAGCCTACGGTGCCACAAAGATATATCATTCGAATTAACAACAAGGAATCTAGCAAAAGTAGGTTGAATTGAGTCAATAACAATAACATAGAGATTACCATTTATAGTTCCCTTATAAATAACATTGTAGGAGAGGGAATCTAGAAGCAAGCATTCTAGTAAGGTAAAAAGAACAAGATAACCATTATCACATAATTGGCTAACACTACTTAAATTGTGATGTAGGCCATCCACAAGAAGAACATTCTTGATACATAGTGAATCACCTACATCACCCTGACCTATCACTTTACCTTTGTTGTTGTCTCCAAAACCGATCCTCCTTTCTTCTTTATGAACATTTTCAAGTTTTTGATTTCACGTATCATGTGCTTTGAGCAACCACTATCAACAATCAATTTTACTTTTACCTACAAGAAGGTAAGATGTCAGTGCCCAATTCAAACCTTGGGATTCCGTGTTTGCTTGAGGACCCATTTCATTCTTGGGTTGGTCCCCTTTTCTCTATAAGGACAATAAATAGAGTAATGGTCATAACTCTTGCAATGCACACAAACCATAGGGTTCTTAGAGCCAGATGACACTCCATGTAAGAAAGGAGGTTCCTTTCTCTTTTTCTTACCCTTTCCCTTGATGTTTCTCTTTGATGCTCCCCCTACATATCTCAAACCACTAGTACCAACTTGTTTGGTAGAGTGATCTAGAACTGCATTGAGGGACTTTTTTCCTTTAAGAAATTTCTGCAAGGAATCTCTAAGTTTGTGATTATCATCACTAAGAGTAATGATAGTAGAAGATAAGCTAGAAAAATCATCTTGTACATGAAGTAAGTCATCCTCCAAATAGAGCGCTTTAGTGTGATAAGAATCTCTCTCAAGAGCGATGCTAGCTACCTCATTACTAGGAAATAGAGGTCTAGAAGAAAGATCATTAATTGAGCAAGCGATCGAGAATTTTTCAGTTCTAAGCAAGAGAAGCTCATCAAAATAAATCTTATTTTCCTTTTTCATAGTATCACAAGCATGTCTAAGATCATCGTTTTTAGTTCTAGGTAAGACAAGCTCATCAAGTCGGGCTTGGTTTTCATCCTTGAGACTTTTGATGTTCTTAAGGTAGATACCACTCTACTTCAATTCCATTGTATTGGATTTCAAGTTCAAGAAACTACCCTTGCAAAGATTAATTCTATCAACATGAATCTTCTCATTTTGCTCAATAATATTTATTTTAGCATACAAATCATCAATAATATTACATAACCTCTTCTTCTTAGATTTGCAATCGGTAGAAGAGCGGGAAGCATTAACAATATCAATAGGGTATCTTTAGATAATTCATCTAAACTTACCTCACTTACCTCATCAATATCTTCACTAGTAGAGGCCATGAGAGCAAGGTGACATTCCCCATAATTGGAGCTAGAATCAGTAGAGGAAGATTCTTCCCAGGTGGCATGGGTTGCATCTTTGCCTCTTCTTTCCTTCTTGTTCTTCTTATTGTACTTGCCATCCTTCTTGAAGTCTTCTCTTTTCTTGGAGTTGATCTTGTGGTAGAACTTCTTTGCCTTGGGACAATCATTGTTGTAGTGTCTCTTTTGGCCAGATTCATATCACCTTGGAGTAGAGGTTGAGGATGTCTTTCCTTTGAAGTGATTCCCCTTGGATTAGTTGGCTTCATGGTCACTAGGGGCTTCATATTCACTTGAAGGAGGAGGAGGAGACTGGCAACAAAGTTGTTGTTGAATAACAATTACCTACACTTGATCTTTGACTGCACTATCTTTGATCTTCTTTGATTCCTTTTCTTCTTGCTTCTCATGTTCCTCTTGCTTGTCAAGCCTTGGATCATGAGCTTAAAGATTTCCAATGAGCTCTTCGGTGATCATGTCACCAAGGCTTCTAACTTCATCAATAGAATCCACCTTGGATCCCCATCTCTTGGGGAAATACCTAAGAATCTTGGAGTTAATGGTCCCTCTATCCATGGGAGGGCCTAAGAAAGAAAATACAATGATGATGGTGTTGAGCCTTGACTACATCTCATCAACCCTCTCCTTCTTTCCCATATTGAAGTTTTCAAGTAGACGCTTGAGCATGTAGATCTTAGACTCCTTGACTTGTTTGGTCCCTTCATAATTTATGCAAAGCTTGTTACATATCTCATGGGTTGTATCCCAAGATAAGAATCAGTTGAACTCGTTGGGGTGAGGGTTGTGTAAATGATGATTTTGGCCTTTGCATTCAGTTGTGCCTTCTTTAGAGTAGCTTCATCCCAAGTGGCAATATCTCTGACGGGCTTCGTGCAGGAAAGGATGACTACTTTCCACATGTCGTAGATCATCCCTTGCAAATAGACCTACACCTGTCGCTTCTAATAAATGAAGTTTGTGCTGTCGAAGATTTGAGGCCTCATGAAGAATCCACCCTCCAAGTTTAGACAGCCTAAGAGGTTGTCACCCATCTTCTTGTATCGTGGGATATTTGTTGAAGAAGAACATGGCTTTGATACCACTTGTTTGATCAAAGGGATCTAGAGGGGGTGAATAGATCTAAAGAATAATTAAACAAGATTCATTTGACCTTCAAGTTACTTCAAGATATGGGATTGCAAATATTAAATTTGTAGCGTGACTAAGCATACTTAGCAAGGAAGAGAGATATTTAACAAACACAAGAACAACCTATGTAGAGTGATTCCAATCTACAAACTAGGAGAAAGTCAACCCACTACCTATAGAGGTCAAGCTCTCGGATGTTGCAACCAATGTATACTTATACTCCATTATAAGACATACAAGATGACCTTCCTTTTTAAGGACCAAAAGGAGCCAATAAATCAACAAAGAACTTACCTATCCTTTGAGCTAGAGTCATCTACATCTACAAGATCTTAGCCACTCTTTCAAGCATTTGGACACCTTTTCCAAGGAGATCCCCTTCTTGCATTGAGTCTTTTTCATTAAAGGATTTACCCTCTCTACTCCTGGATCTTCACCCTTGACCTTCTCCTTCACCTTGGAGAATATTTTGCACCTTCTTCTTCCACTTGGAGAAGATTTGCACCTTATCCTACACTTGGAGAAGCTTTCACCAACTTGATCTTGAAGAAAGGGGTTGGGGAAAGGGAAGCTTTGAGAGATTTACAAGACTACAATGGGGTATCTCTCTCACACATTTCCTACCTTACTGATACATATGTATTTATTTGCAAATAAGAGAGAGACAAGGTCTCAAGTGGACTGAATGCACTCAACTATAGCTAGGAGCTTGAATAGCACAAAGGATCAACCTTGGAATGAACTCCAACATGTCCTATTCATAGTTAAGGATGTCCACTTGTAACATCCCAAATTTTCAACTATCATATCTCTTAATGATGACAATCATAGACTTAGAGCCTTTCTACATAAATTCCTCAAAGTGAAAAACTCCCTTAATGAAATCCTTGACCATTCTACCAAACAAAGTGGTACTAGTGGTTTGGGATTTGTAGGGGGATCACCTAAGGGAAAGAACAAAGCCAAAGGTAAGAAAAAGAGTAAATTGGAGAGTCTTCTGGCACTAAGAACCCTATGATTTGTTCTCATTGCAAATGTGATGATAATTACTCTACTTATTGTCCTTACAAGACTAAGGGGACCGACCCAAAGATGAAATGCATCCCCAAGCTAACTCTGGATCCCAACCGCCGCTCTCCTTTCTTGTAGGAAAAAGGTAGATGGATTGTTGATAGCGGCTACACTAAGAACATGACAAGTGATATAAGCCATTTCATCAACTTCACTAAGAAGAAAGGAGGTTTGGTTACCTTTGGGGACAACAAAAAAGTAAGGTTAAAGGTGAGGGTGATGTAGGTGAATCCTTGTGTATAAAGAATGTTCTTTTTGTGGATGGCCTACATCACAATTAAATAAGTGTAAGTCAATTATGTGATAATGGTTACCTTGTGCTATTTACCTCTTTTGAATGCTTGATTCTAGATTCCCTCACCTATCAAGTCATATATAAGGGAACTACAAGTGGTAATCTTTATGTAATTCTGCTTGACTCTATGAAGCTTGTTGTTGGTAGATGCCTAGTAGTCAATTCAAATGATATATCTCTTGGACATCATCGGCCTGGTCATGTAAATATGTATCAGTTGAAGAAGTTGAGCAAAACGGACTTGGTCATGGGACTTCCCAAATTGGATTTTGAAAACGATGAGGAATGCCAACCTTGTACCCAAGGAAAGCAAACCAAGTCCTCCTTCAAATCCAAAGGAGTCCTTAGTACCAAGAGAGCTCTTAAACTTCTTCACATTGATCTATTTGGACCAATGAGAACTCAATCGCTTTGTGGTTCCAAACATTACCTAGTTATTGTCGATGATTTCTCTAGATATACTTAGAATTTGTTTCTCGTGTCTAAGAGTGATACATTTGATGTTTTCTCTAGTTTTTGCAAATGAGTTGAGAATGAAGCTTCTTGTCAAATCATTTCCATCCGTAGTGATCATGGGGGAGAATTTGAAAATGATTATTTTGAACATTTTTGTGAAGAATCTGGGTGTGCACATAACTTCTTTTCACCTCGAACACCTCAACAAAATGGGGTTGTAGAGAGGAAGAATAAGAATTTACAGGAGATGGCTAGGACCATGCTTTTAGAGTATGACACTTCAAAGAAGTTTTGGGCCAAAGCCGTCAACACCTCATGTTTTATGCAAAATCAGGTTTTTACACATCCTTTTTTAAAGAAAACCCCCTATGAGCTATGACGTGTTAGGAAGCCTTCTATCGAGTATTTTCATATTTTAGGATGTCCTTGTTTTGTTTTGAATATGAAATATTCTCTCGACAAGTTTGATTTGAAATCTTACAAGGCTTTCTTTCTTGGCTATAACACTACTGGCAAGGCTTATAAAGTGTTTAATGTTGATCTTGCTAAAGTAGAAGAATCTATAAATGTTAAGTTTATTGGTACTAACCCCTCTTTTCCCAAAGATATTGTTCCAAATGATGATGTTGCAGGTTAGGTAACTCGTATTCTAAAAGAACTTAACATCACCCAAAAGGGAAAAGAGGTGGTCATTCAAGAAGAAGAAAAGAAGGATCCAACTCCCCGATTTGCAAAGAATCATCCAAAAGAGCTAATTTTAGGTGATCCATTTGAAAGAGTGAATACACGGGATGAATTCAACAAAGAACAAGCCAACAATACCTTCATCTCACAACTCGAGCCAAAGAACGTCAAATAATCTGTTGGACATGATGAATGGATCCTAGCCATGCAAGAAGAATTCGAACAATTTGAGAAGAACAAAGTATGGACCCTAGTGCCTAGACCAAGTTATAGAAAGATCATTGGCACCAAGTGGGTCTACCAAAACAAGCTAGATGAAAGTGGAAAACTGGTAAGGAACAAAGAAAGGTTAGTGGATCAAGGCTGCAATCAGTAGGAAGGTATAGACTTTGATGATACATATGTACTTTTAGCTAGAATTGAGTCCATTCGTATGTTACTTGCTTTTTCTAGTTATAAAAACTTTCTTCTTTATAAAATGGATGTTAGAAGTGCATTTTTGAATGGTAGAATTGAAGAGGAAGTGCATGTTGCACAACCCCCAGGATTTGAACATGATAGTCTACCAAACCATGTTTATTTATTACAAAAAGCTCTCCATGGACTCAAACAAGCACCTAGAGCTTGGTATGAGAAATTAAAGAACTTTTTGTTAGATCATGGGTATATCATGGGGAAAGTAGATTTTACCTTGTTTCTAAAGTACACTTCTAACAATTTTCTTATCATTCAAATATATGTTGATGCTATCATTTTTTGAGGAACTAATCTTGATCTTTGCAAAGAGTTTAGTGATCTTATGCAGAGTGAATTTGAGATGACTATGATGGGTGAGCTCACTTTCTTCCTCGACTTTCAAATCAAGCAAACTAAAGATGGGAACTTCATCAACCAAGGAAAATATACAAGTGAGCTACTTAACTGCTTTGGGATGGAGAATCCCAATCTGATGGACACACACACTTCAAACACCACCAAACTAGATAAAGATGAAGAAGGTGAGAAGGTATATGAGAAGTTCTATAGAGGTATGATTGGAAGTTTACTTTACTTAACTACCTCTAGACCTGGTATAGTGTTTAGTGTTATCTTGTGTGATCACTTTCAATCAAATCCCAAGAAATCACATCTTATAGCTGTCAAGAGGATTTTAAGGTACTTAGCCAAAATCCCAAATTTTGGTCTATGGTATTCCAAGTCAAGGGACTTTACTCTTACGTCTTATAGTGATGTGGATTACGCAGGATGCTAGATTGATAGAAAGTGCACAAGTGGCAATTTCTTTCTCCTAGGACCATGCTTGGTGTCTTGGTTCTACAAGAAATAGAGCATAGTGGCATTATCAACTATTGAGGCTTAATACATTATAGCTAGGAGTTGTTTTTCCCAGGTGTTATGGATGAAGCAAATGCTCCAAAACATTAACATTCTTTTTTATGCTTCTCCTATCTATTGTGATAATACGAGTGCAATAAACTAGTCATATAATCCTATCTTGCATAGTATAGCTAAGTATGTAGAGGTTCAACATCATTTTCTTTGTGGTCACATTACCAAAAAAGATATCTATATCACGCATGTGGACACGGAAAACTAGTTGGTAGACATTTTCACTAAACCTCTAGCTAAAGAGAAATTTAACATTATTAGATCTAAATTGCACCTCCACTCGTGCACCTCCACCATGTGAGCCTTCCCAACTTGCCCATGCCTCATTCCATATATCAAATGAAACCCTTATGGGTTGCATGATGCATCAATAGGCGTATAACCTTCAGGTTCAGGAGCACTAGCATCCAAATGTCTATTCTGTTGATTCAAGGTCAATTAGGTCAGTGTTGACTCACGTCTAAATTGACTAAATTTGTGTTTTGATGATGACTAACCATTACACATATTGGTGTCTAATTTCTCTACTTGAGTGATTTCAGATTAGGTATAGACACACTCCAAATGCCCTAACTTGCGCATATCAAATTGGAGAAAAGACAAGTCAAAGTCATACAAGTGCACATATTTGTAATATGATGTATATCCATTAGAATCATGTTGTAAATCACTTGTAATGATTGTATGACTTGTAATTAAGCTTAGAAAAATATCAGGAGCACTTAGATCGAATATTAGAGCACTTTAGTTGCAACTTTGAAAATTAATTACAGGCACTTTGTCGGTCGAGTTTCCCAGCCTGAAAACTCGACTGATCATCCTTGATCAATTTTGTGGAGATTGCATCGGTCGAGTTGTGTTTTGTCAGGACAAACTCGACCGATCATTTGAGTATCGACCTTGTTATTTACTTGATCGGTCGAGTTACCCTTATAGAAACTCGACCGATTGCACTGTATGGAAAAGTGCAGAAAAGTGCTTCTAGCCCTTGTGGAGTTGCAACAAGTGAAAATATATCTGTTGCAAGCCACAAAACGGCTAGTTTTTGTTCACAAGTGTTCCCAAAGGCTAAGAGGCATCCCCAGCTATAAATAGGACCCCTTGGGCTTCATTCCAAGGTTGAGCATTCATTGCAAACTCTATGTCAGGCTCCTATTCTATAGTTGAGTGCTTCCTACATCCTCCTCTCTCTCTCTAAGCTAAATCACTTGCTACATCCATTAGAGTGAGTAGGAAATCTGTAAGAGAGATAGTCCTATTTGTATATCTTGTGAGGCTCTCACTTCCACCACCTCCCTATCTCTCATTTCAATCATGAAGATGAAGGTTCTCTCTCTTAGCTAAGAGAGATGAAGAAGAACAAGGGAAGGCGTCCCTTAGTGAAGATCAAGGCTGAAGACTTGGAGCTAGAGTGGGTAAGCCCTTGTAGAAGGCAGAAGACTCAAGCTCAAGTGGGTAAGACCTTGGTGGAAGCTTCTCCGAGTGAAGGTAAAGTCAAAAGCTGAAGATCCAAGAAGAGTGGGTGATCCCTGCAAGGCTGAAGACTTGTGCAAGAGTGGGTAAGTCCTTGGAGAAGGCCGAAGACTCTTGCAAAGTGGGTAAGTCCTTGGTAAGGTTGAAGACTCTTTGTATTGGATAGGTAAGTCTTTTGTTTGGTCATGCATTGTATGTCTTATGAATGAATATAAGAGTGCAATAGTTTGGAAGTCCTAGAGGTTGACCTCTCTAGGCAAGTGGACTGACACACTTCTAGTTTGAAGTGTGGAACCACTCTAAATAGATTGTCTAATTGGTGCATGTTCAATCTCTCTCTCCCTTGTTATGTATGTTATAGTTTCACTCAAATTACCTATTTAACAACCTTATCTTGTAATATATCTTGAACGTTTAATGAGTTTTGTTTAAGTGCTTTCAGCTCTATTCACCCTCCCTCTAGAGCACTTAATCACCCATCTAGGATCCAACAATTGGTATCAGAGCGGGTCTTCTCCAAGCATACTTCAACAAGTAGGAGAAGATGGGTGACTACATAGGAGGGAGATTCTCGACCAGCCTTCTAATCTTTGATGGGAGCAATTTCCTCTATTGGAGAAGAAGGCTTCAATTCTACATCGAAGGATCAAGCATTGAGATGTGGCAAATGGTGAACAACCCATACATGCTACCAAAGACAAAGATTGAAGAATGGGATGAAGATACCTTGAGGAAAGCAACCTTGAATGCTAGAGCCATGCACATCCTATATGCCTCAATGACCCCCACCGAGTTCAACCGGATTTCTTCTTGTTAGACGGCCTATGAGGTATGGAGAAAGCTATGCATCACTTATGAAGGGACATATCAAATGAAGGAAGGCAAAGTCTACATGCTCAAAGGGCTGCTTGAGAACTTCAAGATGAAAAATTAGGAGAGCATAGCAAACATGTACTCAAGGCTCAACACCATTGTGAATGGTCTTGCTGTTCTAGGACATCCTATGTCTAGTGGAGAGATCAACTCAAAGATCTTTAGAACTCTCCCCAAGAGGTGGGAACCCAAGGTGACTTCAATTGAAGAAGCAAGGTCTCTTAAGGATATTCCTATTGAAGATCTCATTGGAAATTTACAAGCACATTAAGCTACACTTGACAAGAGGGAGGAAGTAGAAAGACAATAGAAGAAAGAGCTAAAGAGAATCAAGAAGGCTGAAATAAAGGCTCAAATTGAAGCTATCATGGAACAAGTCTCTCCATCCTCTCAAGCTAAAGAAGATGCCATGTACTCCAAGGGTAAACTCTACAAAGACAAGTCCTCCTCCATCCGGTGCTTCACATGTGGAAAGAAGTGTCACTACAAGGAAGATTGCCCACAAGGCAAAAAGACACATCTTCACAAGAAGAAATGGCAATCAAGCTCAAGTGGCTCCTCCAACTCAAGCTCAAGTGAAGCTTCAAGTGAAGGATCAAGCTCAAGCTCTAGTGATGGAGGAGAATGCCAATTTTCTCTTATAGCATCAACAAGTGAAGACTCAAGTGAGGTAAATCTAAAATCTTTAGATAAAGAATCTTTGATTGCTATTATTCATGATATTTGTGCCTCTCTTAAGTCTTCTAAAAGGAAAACGAAAAATTTTGCTAAAATTGTTGATAATTTGCATGTAGAATTAGATGATCTTGAACATGCAAATTCTGGCTTGCTTGATGATAAAAATGATTGTCTTAGCCAAGTAGACTCTCTTAAACTTGAAAATGCTAGTTTTCTTGATAAGATTAGATTTCTAGAAGCTCAACCTCTTATGACTAGTTCTAATGAAGAGCATACCTTAATTGTTGATTCTTTCATTCAGGATATTGATGTTCTTAAATCTGTAAACAAGGAAAAAGATTTTGTTTTGCATGAATTCGAAATAGAAAATGCCTCCTTGCTTGCTAAAATCAATGGGCATAAATCTTGTTCTAGTTCTACAAATAGAGAGAATGATGTTGCTGCTCTTCATATTGATAGAGATTCTTATTTAACTGAAGTTCTTTTCTTAGAAAATGATCTTTTACATGCTAGAGATAATATCAATAATTTGTCTTCTACTATTGCTTCTCTTAAGGATGATAATGACAGTTTGAGATCATCTTTGCAAAGATTCTTAGTTGGTAAAAGAGTCTTAATGACATACTACACTATTCTACTAAATAAATTGGTAGACATGGTTCAGGATATGATAGTAGTCAAGGGAACAACAAAGATAAAAGACCTCCAATATTCCATGGAGAATCCTCTAGTTCCAAGACTATGGGCACATGCAACTATTGCAATGAAATTGGTCATTATTCTACTTGTTGTCCTTTTACGAAAGCACCCAAGAGCAATAAGACTTGGGTTGCTAAACTAACCCCTTCGGACCCAAAAACATGATTGGGGACCATTTCATCTTTCTTCTTGTAGGTACTTGCAAATGGATTGACTTGAGCTATTGAATTGCAAATTGACTTCTCAATCCACGTGAAAGAAGAAAGGTCAGATGTGTAGAGGGTGACAACAAATGGAAAAAGGAATGGTAAGAACAAAGGTAATGTTTTCTTGCTTGTAACCATTTCTAACTTGTTTTTGTCAAGTTAGTGTGCACTATACATATGGGTTTTAAGTCAAAAGTGGTATTTTGTGTTTCTCTTCATACTTTTGCTCAAAAACTATTTCTAATGCTTCTATAGTGCATTACTAACTTGATTAAACATGTTTGGATATGATTTGTATTTTTAGCATGCCTTTAAATATGTTTTTATGAAATATATGTGCTTTTTGACAGCTGGTCTGTCGGTCGAGTTTGTCCTGATAGAAACTCGACCGATAGGCACCAATGGGTGTTGCCAACAACTGTCATCGGTCGAGTTGTGAATGCACAGAACTCGACCGATAACACTGTGCACAGAATACACATTTGGCTAATTGAGTGAGAATTTCCCTCTCAACTAGATTTTCTCAACCAATAGCCTTTTTCTTTGGCACTCCTTTGGTACCTTTATATATGCATATATATATTTCCATGTTCTAAATTGCCTATCTTGCTTACAACTCTATCTCTCTAATTGCTCTAAATTAGTATATCTATATCTTGCAATTACTTTCTTTGAGTTGTTTTGCAGGTTTTGATGATGATCTCTTTGGATCTCTTGGTTGTGTCTTAAATTGCTTCAGTTGTGCTCTAACTTGCTACATCTAACTAGGTGTATATCTTGTTTCGATACAACCTTGAGGTTCTTAGTGGTAATCATCTTATGGTAAGGATGCATATATAGTGAGTTATATCCTTTCACGCTTCTAAAATTGCATATCTCTTTGTTTGGATATATCTCTACATCTACTCATAGCTTGCTTTATCTTGTGTATCTTTTGGTATCTCTTGCTATGATTTAGATCCTACTAGTAGACCTAACTTGTGATAACATCTACTAGTATTTCATATACATGTAGTTCTAACCTTGTTTAAAATTGGCATCTTTGCTCATCTATATGCTATGCTTGTATCTTGTCTCATACATGCTCAAACTTGTTCCTTGAATTGCATATCCACTATCTTGAGTTGCTTGCATAACATTGTGATGCAGGGTACATAGAACTACATTATATGTAGAAATTGGAGTTTTTTTTTAATTTTATTCAGCTTTTGCTCCAGTTTCAGTTGTTGGTGCAAGACTAGTGTTTTTTATGCAGAAACAACCTTCTGAGAAAGACTCATTGCTTTGCGATGAGCTATGGTTTTTGGTCATATTCCGTCATCTTGAGGGTCAACATTGTGTTTTATTGTTTTTCTGCAACACTTTATCTTACTTTTTGGGTTGTTCAAGTATATGCTTTAACTTGCTTTTCTTTCTATGCTTGGACAAGCCCCTATCTGTGCTCTTCTACTCTTCTTATATATATTTGTGTTATCTCCTTTTTCTTTAACAAGTGATGTTTCTTATTTCTTCATAACCCCACATTTTGAAATGACAAAGGGGGATAAAGGTATGTCTTCTTTTAAAAGAGGAAGAAGGCATGTCTTACATGAAGAAGAGAAGCATGTTCATGTAAAGGGAGTAGGTAAAAGGGGAGAAGACATATATGTGTAGAACATATATGAGTAGAAGACATAGTATTCTATAAATGTTATGAAAGCTAACCAAGCAGGAGAAATAGCATCAATTGAGGGGGAGTATGAGAACTCCATGCGCATCAATTGAGGGGGAGCATATGAGCTCTGTCCTATCGAATCCCCTAGGTTTCTCCAAAGGTATGATTTTACTTAAAAAGCTTTCAATACATTTATGGAATGGTTTGTCATCTTCAAAAAGGGGGAGATTATTGACTAAAAGTCAATTAGATCAATGTTGAATCACGTCTAAATTGACTAAATCTGTGTTTTGATGATGACTAACCATCCCACATATTGGTGTCTAATGTCTCTACTTGAGTGATTTTAGATTAGGTATAGACACACTCCAAATTCCCTAATTTACGCATATCAAATTGGAGAAAAGACAAGTCAAAGTCATACAAGTGCACGTTTTTGTAATATAATGTATATCCATTAGAATCATGTTGTAAATCACTTTTAATGATTGTATGACTTGTAATTAAGCTTAGAAAAATATCAGGAGCACTTAGATTGAATATTAGAGCACTTTAGATGCAACTTTGAAAATTGATTACAGGCACTTTGTCGGTCGAGTTTCCCAGCCTGAAAACTCGACCGATCATCCTTGATCAATTTTGTGGAGATTGCATCGGTCGAGTTGTGTTTACACCGAACTCGACCGATCAAGTAACTGACCATTTCGATTCCTAATGGTTGGTTGAGTTTTGTCAGGACAAACTCGACCGATCATTTGAGTATCAGCCTTGTCGTTTACTTGATCGGTCGAGTTACCCTTATAGAAACTCGACCGATTGCACTGTACGGAAAAGTGCAGAAAAGTGCTTCTAGCCGTTGTGGAGTTGAAACAAGTGAAAATATATCCGTTGCAAGCCATAAAATGGCTAGTTTTCATTCAAAAGTGTTCCCAAAGGCTAAGAGGCATCCCCAGCTATAAATAGGACCCCTTGGGCTTCATTCCAAGGTTGAGCATTCATTGCAAACTCTATGTGAGGCTCCTATTCTATAGCTGAGTGCTTCCTACATCCTCCCCTCTCTCTCTAAGCTTAATCACTTGCTACATCCATTAGAGTGAGTAGGAAATCTGTAAGAGAGCTAGTCCTACTTGTATATCTTGTGAGGCTCTCACTTCCACCACCTCCCTACCTCTCATTTCAATCATGAAGATAAAGGTTCTCTCTCTTAGCTAAGAGAGGTGAAGAAGAACAAGGGAAGGCGCCCTTGGTGAAGATCAAGGCTGAAGACTTGGAGCTAGAGTGGGTAAGCCCTTGGAGAAGGTAGAAGACTCAAGCTGAAGTGGGTAAGACCTTGGTGGAAGCTTCTCCGAGTGAAGGTGAAGTCAAAAGTTGAAGATCCAAGAAGAGAGCGTGATCCCTAAAAGGCTGAATACTTGTGCAAGAGTGGGTAAGTCCTTGGAGAAGGCTGAAGACTCTTGCAAAGTGGGTAAGTCCTTGGTAAGGTTGAAGACTCTTTGTATTGGATAGGTAAGTCTTTTATTTGGTCATGCATTGTATGTCTTATGAATGAATATAAGAGTGCAATAGTTTGTAAGTCCTAGAGGTTGACCTCTCTAGGCAAGTGGACTGACACACTTCTAGTTTGAAGTGTGGAACCACTCTAAATAGCTTGTCTAATTGGTGCATGTTCAATCTCTCTCCTTTGCTATGTATGTTATAGTTGCACTCAAATTACCTATTTAGCAACCTTATCTTGTCATATATCTTGAAGTTTTAATGAGTTTTGTTTAAGTGCTTTCAGCTCTATTCACCCCCCCTCTAGAGCACTTAATCACCCATCTAGGATCCAACAATTGGTATCAGAGCGGGTCTTCTCCAAGCATACTTCAACAAGTAGGAGAAGATGGGTGACTACCTAGGAGGGAGATTCTCGACCAGCCTTCCAATATTTGATGGGAGAAATTTCCTCTATTGGAGAAGAAGGCTTCAATTCTACATCCAAGGATCAAGCATTGAGATGTGACAAATGGTGAAAAGCCCATACATGCTCCCAAAGACAAAGATTGAAGAATGGGATGAAGATACCTTGAGGAAAGCAACCTTGAATGCTAGAGCCATGCACATCCTCTATGCCTCCATGACACCCACCGAGTTCAACCAGATTTCTTCTTGTGAGACGGCCTATGAGGTATGGAGAAAGCTATGCATCACTTATGAAGGGACATATCAAGTGAAGGAAGGCAAAGTCTACATGCTCAAAGGGCTGCTTGAGAACTTCAAGATGACAAAAGAGGATAGCATAGCAAACATGTACTCAAGGCTCAACACCATTGTGAATGGTCTTGTTGTTCTAGGACATCCTATGTCTAGTGGAGAGATCAACTCAAAGATCCTTAGAACTCTCCCCAAGAGTTGGGAACCCAAGGTGACTTCAATTGAAGAAGCAAGGTCTCTTAAGGATATTCCTATTGAAGAGCTCATTGGAAATCTACAAACACATGAAGCTATACTTGACAAGAGGGAGGAAGTAGAAAGACAATAGAAGAAAGAGCTAAAGAGAATGAAGAAGGCTGAAATAAAGGCTCAAATTGAAGCTATCATGGAACAAGTCTCTCCATCCTCTCAAGCTAAAGAAGATGCCATGTACTCCAAGGGTAAACTCTACACAGACAAGTCCTCCTCCATCTGGTGCTTCACATGTGGAAAGAAGGGTCACTACAAGGAAGATTTCCCATAAGGCAAAAAGACCCGTCTTCACAAGAAGAAATGGCAATCAAGCTCAAGTGGCTCCTCCAACTCATGCTCAAGTGAAGATTCAAGTGAAGGATCAAGCTCAAGCTCTAGTGATGGAGGAGAATGCCATTTTTCTCTTATAGCATCAACAAGTGAAGACTCAAGTGAGGTAAATCTAAACTCTTAAGATAAAGAATCTTTGCTTGCTATTATTCATGATATTTGTGCCTCTCTTAAGTATTTTAAAAAGAAAAAGAAAAAGATTGCTAAAATTTTTGATAATTTGCATGTAGAATTAGATGATCTTGAACATTCTAATTCTTGCTTTCTTGATGATAAAAATGATTGTCTTAGCCAAGTAGACTCTCTTAAACTTGAAAATGCTAGTTTGCTTGATTAGATTAGATTTCTAGAAGCTCAACCTCTTATGTCTAGTTCTAATGAAGACCATACCTTAATTGTTGATTCTCTCATGCATGATATTGATGTTCTTAAATCTTAAAACAAGGAAAAAGATTTTGTTTTGCATGAATTAGAAATAGAAAATGCCTCCTTGTTTGCTAAAATCAATGGGCATTAATCTTGTTCTAGTTCTACAAATAGAGAGAATGGTGTTGTTGCTCTTCATATTGATAGAGATTTTTATTTAACTGAAGCTCTTTGCTTAGAAAATGATCTTTTACATGCTAGAGATAATATCAATAATTTTTCTTCTACTATTGCTTCTCTTAAGCATGATAATGAATGTTTGAGATCATCTTTGCAAAGATTCTTAGTTGGTAAAAAGAGTCTTAATGACATCCTACACTATTCTACTAAACAAATTGGTAGACATGGTTTAGGATGTGATAGTAGTCAAGGGAAAAACAAAGATAAAGGACCTCCAATATTCCATGGAGAATCCTCTAGTTCCAAGACTATGGGCACATGCAACTATTGCAATGAAATTGGTCATTATTCTACTTGTTGTCCTTTTAGGAAAGCACCAAAGAGCAATAAGACTTGGGTTGCTAAACTAACCCCTCCGGACCCAAAAACATGATTGGGGACGATTTCATCTTTCTTCTTGTAGGTACTTGCAAATGGATTGACTTGAGCTATTGAATTGAAAATTGACTTTTCAATCCACATGAAAGAAGAAAGGTGAGATGTGTAGAGGGCGACAACAAATGGAAAAAGGAATGGTAAGAACAAAGGTAATGTTTTCTTGCTTGTAACCATTTCTAACTTATTTTTGTCAAGTTAGTGTGCACTATACATATGGTTTTTGAGTCAAAAGTGGTATTTTGTGTTTCTCTTCACACTCTTGCTCAAAAACTGTTTCTAATGCTTCTATAGTGCATTACTAACTTGATTAAACATGTTTGGATATGGTTTGTATTTTTAGCATGCCTTTAAATATGTTTTTATGAAATATATGTGCTTTTTGACATCTGGTCTGTCGTTCAAGTTTGTCCTGATAGAAACTCGACCGATAGGCACCAATGGGTGTTGCCAACAACTGTCATCGGTCGAGTTGTCAATGCACAGAACTCGACCGAAAACACTGTGCACAGAATACACATTTGGCTAATTGAGTGAGAATTTCCATCTCAACTAGATTTTCTCAACCAATAGCCTTATTCTTTGCCACTCCTTTGGTACCTTTATATATGCATATATATTTCCATGTTCTAAATTTCCTATCTTTCTTACAACTCTATCTCTCTAATTCCACTAAATTGGTATATCTATATCCTGCAATTACTTTCTTTGAGTTGTTTTACAGGTTTTGATGATGATCTCTTTGGATCTCTTGGTTTTGTCTTAACTTGCTTCAGTTGTGCTCTAACTTGCTACATCTATCTAGGTGTATATCTTGTTTCGCTACAACCTTGAGGTTCTTAGTGGTAACCATCTTATGGTAAGGATGCATATCAAGTGAGTTATATCCTTTCACGCTTCTAAAATTGCATATCTCTTTGTTTGGATATATCTCTACATCTACTCATAGCTTGCTTTATCTTGTGTATCTTTTGGTATCTCTTGCTATGATCTAGATCCTACTAGTAGTCCTAACTTGTGATAACATCTACTAGTATTTCATATACATGTAGTTATAACCTTGTTTAAAATTGGCATCTTTGCTCATCTATATGCTATTCTTGTATCTTGTCTCATACATGCTCAAGCTTGTTCCTTGAATTGCATATCCACTATCTTGAGTTGCTTGCATAACATTGTGATGCAGGGTACATAGAACTACATTATATGTAGAAATTGGAGTTTTTTTTAATTTTATGCAGCTTTTGCTCTAGTTTCAGTTGTTGGTGCAAGACTAGTGTTTTTTATGCAGAAACAACCTTCTGAGAAAGACTCATTGCTTTGCGATGAGCTCTGATGGTTTTTGGTCATATTCTATCATCTTCAGGCTCAAAATTGTGTTTTATTATTTTTTTGCAGCACTTTATCTTACTTTTTGGGTTGTTCAAGTATATGCTTTAACTTACTTTTCTTTCTATGCTTGGACAAGCCCCTATCTGTGCTCTTCTACTCTCCTTATATATATTTGTGTTGTCTCCTTTTTCTTTAACAAGTGATGTTTCTTATTTCTTCATAACCCCACTTTTTGAAATGACAAAAGGGGAGAAAGGTATGTCTTCTTTTAAAAGAGGAAGAAGGCATGTCTTACATGAAGAAGAGAAGCATGTTCATGTAAAGGGAGTAGGTAAAAGGGGAGAAGACATATATGTGTAGAAAATATATGAGTAGAAGACATAGTATTCTATAAATGTTATGAAAGCTAACCATGCAGGAGAAATAGCATCAATTGAGGGAGAGTATGAGAACTCCATGCACATCAATTGAGGGGGAGAATATGAGCTCAGTCCTATCGAATCCCCTAGGTTTCTCCAAAGGTATGATTTTACTTAAAAAGCTTTCAATACATTTATGGAATGGTTTGCCATCTTCAAAAAGGGGGAGATTGTTGACTCAAGGTCAATTAGATCAATGTTGACTCACGTCTAAATTGACTAAATCCGTATTTTGATGATGAATAACCATTCCACATATTGGTGTCTAATGTCTCTACTTGAGTGATTTCAGATTAGGTATAGACACACTCCAAATGCCCTAACTTGCGCATATCAAATTGGAGAAAAGACAAGTCAAAGTCATACAAGTGCACGTTTTTGTAATATGATGTATATCCATTAGAATCATGTTGTAAATCACTTGTAATGATTGTATGACTTGTAATTAAGCTTAGAAAAATATCAGGACCAATTAGATCGAATATTAGAGCACTTTAGATGCAACTTTGAAAATTGATTACATGCACTTTATCGGTCGAGTTTCCCAGCCTAAAAAATCGACCGATCATCCTTGATCAATTTTGTGGAGATTGCATCGGTCGAGTTGTGTTTACACAGAACTCGACCGATCAAGTAAATGACCATTTCAATTCCTAATGGTCGGTCGAATTTTGTCAGGACAAACTCGACCGATCATTTGAGTATCGGCCTTGTCGTTTACTTGATCGGTCGAGTTACCCTTATAGAAATTCGACCGATTGCACTGTATGGAAAAGTGCAGAAAAGTGCTTCTAGCCATTGTGGAGTTGCAACAAGTGAAAATATATCCTTTGCAAGCCACAAAATGGCAAGTTTTCGTTCACAAGTGTTCCCAAAGGCTAAGAGGCATCCCCAGCTATAAATAGGACCCCTTGGGCTTCATTCCAAGGTTGAGCATTCATTGCAAACTCTATGTGAGGCTCCTATTCTATAGCTGAGTGCTTCCTACATCCTCCTCTCTCTCTCTAAGCTTAATCACTTGCTACATCCATTAGAGTGAGTAGGAAATATGTAAGAGAGCTAGTCCTACTTGTATATCTTGTGAGGCTCTCACTTCCACCACCTCCCTATCTCTCATTTCAATCATGAAGATAAAGGTTCTCTCTCTTAGCTAAGAGAGGTGAAGAAGAACAAGGGAAGGCGTCCCTTGGTGAAGATCAAGGCTGAAGACTTGGAGATAGAGTGGGTAAGCACTTGGAGAAGGCAGAAGACTCAAGCTCAAGTGGGTAAGACCTTGGTGGAAGCTTCTTCGAGTGAAGGTGAAGTCAAAAGCTGAAGATCCAAGAAGAGTGGGTGATTCCTGCAAGGCTGAAGACTTGTGCAAGAGTGGGTAAGTCCTTGGAAAAGGCCTAAGACTCTTGCAAAGTGGGTAAGTCCTTGGTAAGGTTGAAGACTCTTTGTATTGGATAGGTAAGTCTTTTGTTTGGTCATGCATTGTATGTCTTATGAATGAATATAAGAGTGCAATAGTTTGTAAGTCCTAGAGGTTGACCTCTCTAGGAAAGTGGACTGACACACTTCTAGTTTGAAGTGTGGAACCACTCTAAATAGCTTGTCTAATTGATGCATGTTCAATCTCTCTCTCCCTTGCTATGCATGTTATAGTTGCACACAAATTATCTATTTAGCAACCTTATCTTGTCATATATCTTGCAGGTTTAATGAGTTTTGTTTAAGTGCTTTCAGCTCTATTTACCCCCTCTAGAGCACTTAATCACCCATCTAGGATCCAACAATTGGTATCAGAGCGGGTCTTCTCCAAGCATACTTCAAAAAGTAGGAGAAGATGGGTGACTACCTAGGAGGGAGATTCTCGACCAGCCTTCCAATCTTTGATGGGAGCAATTTCCTCTATTGGAGAAGAAGGCTTCAATTCTACATCCAAGGATAAGCATTGAGATGTGGCAAATGGTGAACAGCCCATACATGCTACCAAAGACAAAGATTGAAGAATGGGATGAAGATACCTTGAGGAAAGCAACCTTGAATTCTAGAACCATGCACATCCTCTATGCCTCCATGACCCCCACTGAGTTCAACCAGATTTCTTTTTGTGAGACGGCCTATGAGGTATGGAGAAAGCTATGCATCACTTATGAAGGGATGGATCAAGTGAAGGAGGCAAAGTCTACATGCTCAAAGGGCTGCTTGAGAACTTCAAGATGAAAAAAGAGGAGAGCATAGCAAACATGTACTCAAGGCTCAACACCATTGTGAATGGTCTTGTTGTTCTAGGACATCCTATGTCTAGTGGAGAGATCAACTCAAAGATCCTTAGAACTCTCCCCAAGAGGTGGGAACCCAAGGTGGCTTTAATTGAAGAAGCAAGGTCTCTTAAGGATATTCCTATTGAAGAGCTCATTGGAAATCTGCAAGCACATGAAGCTACACTTGACAAGAGGGAGGAAGTAGAAAGACAAGAGAAGAAAGAGCTAAAGAGAATGAAGAAGGCTGAAATAAAGTCTCAAATTGAAGCTATCATGGAACAAGTCTCTCCATCCTCTCAAGCTAAAGAAGATTCCACGTAAACTCTACAAAGGCAAGTCCTCCTCCATCCGGTGCTTCACATGTGGAAAGAAGGGTCACTACAAGGAAGATTGCCCACAAGGCAAAATGACCCATCTTCACAAGAAGAAATGGCAATCAAGCTCAAGTGGCTCCTCCAACTCAAGCTCAAGTGAAGATTCAAGTGAAGGATCAAGCTCAAGCTTTAGTGATAGAGGAGAATGCCATTTTTCTCTTATAGCATCAACAAGTGAAGAATCAAGTGAGGTAAATCTAAACTCTTTAGATAAATAATCTTTGATTGCTATTATTCATGATATTTGTGCCTCTCTTAAGTTTTCTAAAAGGAAAAAGAAAAAGCTTGCTAAAATTGTTGATAATTTGCATGTAGAATTAGATGATCTTGAACATTCAAATTTTTGTTTGCTTGATGATAAAAATGATTGTCTTAGCAAAGTAGACTGTCTTAAACTTGAAAATGCTAGTTTGCTTGATAAGATTAGATTTCTAGAAGCTCAACCTCTTATGACTAGTTCTAATGAAGAACATACCTTAATTGTTGATTCTGTCATGCATGATATTGATGTTCTTAAATATGAAAACAAGGAAAAAGATTTTGTTTTGCATGAATTAGAAATAAAAAATGCCTCCTTGCTTGCTAAAATTAATGGGCATGAATCTTGTTCTAGTTCTACAAATAGAGAGAATGATGTTGCTTCTCTTCATATTGATAGAGATTCTTATTTAACTGAAGCTCTTTGCTTAGAAAATGATCTTTTACATGCTAGAGATAATATCAATAATTTGTCTTCTACTATTGCTTCTCTTAAGCATGATAATGATAGTTTGAGATCATCTTTGCAAAGATTCTTAGTTGGTAAAAAGAGTCTTAATGACATCCTACACTATTCTACTAAACAAATTGGTAGACATGGTTTAGGATATGATAGTAGTCAAGGGAACAACAAAGATAAAGGACCTCCAATATTCCATGGAGAATCCTCTAGTTCCAAGACTATGGGCACATGCAACTATTGCAATGAAATTGGTCATTATTCTACTTGTTGTCCTTTTAGGAAAGCACCTACGAGCAATAAGACTTGGGTTGCTAAACTAACCCCTCCGGACCCAAAAACATGATTGGGGACCATTTCATCTTTCTTCTTGTAGGTACTTGCAAATGGATTGACTTGAGCTATTGAATTGCAAATTGACTTCTCAATCCACATGAAAGAAGAAAGGTGAGATGTGTAGATGGTGACAACAAATGCAAAAAGGAATGGTAAGAACAAAGGTAATGTTTTCTTTCTTGTAACCATTTCTAACTTGTTTTTGTCAAGTCAGTGTGCACTATACATATGGTTTTTGAGTCAAAAGTGGTATTTTTTGTTTCTCTTCACATTCTTGCTCAAAAATTGTTTCTAATACTTCTATAGTGCATTACTAACTTGATTAAACATGTTTGGATATGGTTTGTATTTTTAGCATGCCTTTAAATATGTTTTTATGAAATATTTGTGCTTTTTGACAGCTGGTCTGTCGGTCGAGTTTGTCCTGATATAAACTCGACCGATAGGCACCAATGGGTGTTGCCAACAACATTCATCGGTCGAGTTGTCAATGCACAGAACTCAACCGATAACACTGTGCACAGAATACACATTTGGCTAATTGAGTGAGAATTTCCCTCTCAACTAGATTTTCTCAACCAATAGCCTTATTCTTTGGCACTCATTTGGTACCTTTATATATGCATATATATTTCCATGTTCTAAATTGCCTATCTTGCTTACAACTCTATCTCTCTAATTTCTCTAAATTGGTATATCTATATCTTGCAATTACTTTCTTTGAGTTGTTTTGCAGGTTTTGATGATGATCTCTTTGGATCTCTTGGTTGTGTCTTAAATTGCTTCAATTGTGCTCTAACTTGCTACATCTATCTAGGTGTATATCTTGTTTCGATACAACCTTGAGGTTCTTAGTGGTAATCATCTTATGGTAAGGATGCATATCTAGTGAGTTATATCCTTTCATGCTTCTAAAATTGCATATCTCTTTATTTGGATATATCTCTACATCTACTCATAGCTCGCTTTATCTTGTGTATCTTTTGGTATCTCTTGCTATGATCTAGATCCTACTAGTAGTCCTAACTTGTGATAACATCTACTAGTATTTCATATACATGTAGTTCTAACCTTGTTTAAAATTGGCATCTTTGCTCATCTATATGCTATGCTTGTATCTTGTCTCATACATGCTCAAGCTTGTTCCTTGAATTGCATATCCACTATCTTGAGTTGCTTGCATAACATTGTGATGCAGGGTACATTTAACTACATTATATGTAGAAATTGGAGTTTTTTTTTAATTTTATGCAGCTTTTGCTCCAGGTTCAGTTGTTGGTGCAAGACTAGTGTTTTTTATGCAGAATCAACCTTCTGAGAAAGACTCATTGCTTTGTGATGAGCTCTGTTTGTTTTCGGCCATATTCCGTCATCTTGAGGGTCAAAATTGTGTTTCATTGTTTTTCTACAGCACTTTATGTTACTTTTTAGGTTGTTCAAGTATATGATTTAACTTGCTTTTCTTTCTATGCTTGGACAAGCCCCTATCTGTGCTCTTCTACGATCCTTATATATATTTGTGTTATCTCCTTTTTCTTTAACAAGTGATGTTTTTTATTTCTTCATAACCCCACTTTTTGAAATGACAAAGGGGGAGAAAGGTATGTCTTCTTTTAAAAGAGGAAGAAGGCATGTCTTACATGAAGAAGGGAAGCATGTTCATGTAAAGGGAGTAGGTAAAAGGGGAGAAGACATATATGTGTAGAACATATATGAGTAGAAGACATAGTATTCTATAAATGTTATGAAAGCTAACCATGAAGGAGAAATAGAATCAATTGAGGGGGAGTATGAGAACTCCATGCACATCAATTGAGGGGGAGAATATGAGCTCAGTCCTATTGAATCCCCTACGTTTCTCCAAAGGTATGATTTTACTTAAAAAGCTTTCAATACATTTATGGAATGGTTTGTCATCTTCAAAAAGGGGGAGATCGTTGACTCAAGGTCAATTACATCAATGTTGACTCACGTCTAAATTGACTAAATCCGTGTTTTGATGATGACTAACCATTCAACATATTGGTGTCTAATGTCTCTACTTGAGTGATTTCAGATTAGGTACAGACACACTCCAAATGCCCTAACTTGCGCATATCAAATTGGAGAAAAGACAAGTCAAAGTCATACAAGTGCACGTTTTTGTAATATGATGTATATCCATTAGAATCATGTTGTAAATCACTTGTAATGATTGTATGACTTGTAATTAAGCTTAGAAAAATATCAGGAGCACTTAGATCGAATATTAGAGCACTTTAGATGCAACTTTGAAAATTGATTACAGGCACTTTGTCGGTCGAGTTTCCCAGCCCGAAAACTCGACCGATCATCGTTGATCAATTTTGTGGAGATTTCATCGGTCGAGTTGTGTTTACATAGAACTCGACCGATCAAGTAACTGACCATTTCGATTCCTAATGGTCGGTCGAGTTTTGTCAGGACAAACTCGACCGATCATTTGAGTATCGGCCGTGTCGTTTACTTGATCAGTTGAGTTACCCTTATAGAAACTCGACTGATTGCACTATACAGAAAATTGCAGAATAGTGCTTCTAGCCGTTGTGGAGTTGCAACAAGTGAAAATATATACGTTGCAAGCCACAAAACGGCTAGTTTTCGTTCACAAGTGTTCCCAAAGGCTAAGAGGCATCCCCAACTATAAGTAGGACCCCTTGGGCTTCATTCCAAGTTTGAGCATTCATTACAAACTCTATGTGAGGCTCCTATTCTATAGCAGAGTGCTTCCTACATCCTCCTCTCTCTCTCTAATATTAATCACTTGCTACATCAATTAGAGTGAGTAGGAAATCTGTAAGAGAGCTAGTCCTACTTGTATATCTTGTGAGGCTCTCTCTTCCACCACCTCCCTATCTCTCATTTCAATCATGAAGATGAAGGTTCTCTCTCTTAGCTAAGAGAGGTGAAGAAGAACAAGGGAAGGCGTCCCTTGGTGAAGATCAAGGTTGAAGACTTGGAGTTAGAGTGGGTAAGCCCTTGGAGAAGGCAGAAGACTCAAGCACAAGTGGGTAAGACCTTGGTGGAAGCTTCTCCGAGTGAAGGTGAAGTCAAAAGCTGAAGATCCAAGAAGAGTGGGTGATCCCTGCAAGGCTGAAGACTTGTGCAAGAGTGGGTAAGTCCTTGGAGAAGGCCGAAGACTCTTGCAAAGTGGGTAAGTCCTTGGTAAGGTTGAAGACTCTTTGTATTGGATAGGTAAGTCTTTTGTTTGGTCATGCATTGTATGTCTTATGAATGAATATAAGAGTGCAATAGTTTGGAAGTCCTAGAGGTTGACCTCTCTAGGAAAATGGACTAACACACTTCTAGTTTGAAGTGTGGAACAACTCTAAATAGCTTGTCTAATTGATGCATGTTAAATCTCTCTCCCCCTTTCTATTTATGTTATAGTTGCACTCAAATTACCTATTTAGAAACCTTATCTTGTCATATATCTTGAAGGTTTAATGAGTTTTGTTTAAATTCTTTTAGCTCTATTCACCCCCCCTCAAGAGCACTTCATCACCCATCTAGGATCCAACAATTGGTATCAGAGCGAGTCTTCTCCAAGCATACTTCAACAAGTAGGAGAAGATGGGTGACTACCTAGGAGGGAGATTCTCTACCAACCTTCCAATCTTTGATGGGAGCAATTTCCTCTATTGGAGAAGAAAGCTTCAATTCTATATCCAAAGATCAAGCATTGAGATGTGGCAAATGGTGAACAACCCATACATGCTACCAAAGACAAAGATTGAAGAATGGGATGAAGATACCTTGAGGAAAGCAACCTTGAATGCTAGAGCCATGCACATCCTCTATGTCTCAATGACCCCCACCGAGTTCAACTGGATTTCTTCTTGTGAGACGGCCTATGAGTTATGGAGAAAGTTATGCATCACTTATGAAGGGACGGATCAAGTGAAGGAAGGTAAAGTCTACATGCTCAAAGGGCTGCTTGAGAACTTCAAGATGAAAAAGGAGGAGAGCATAGCAAACATGTACTCAAGGCTTAACACCATTGTGAATGGTCTTTCTGTTCTAGGACATCCTATGTCTAGTGGAGAGATCAACTCAAAGATCCTTAGAACTCTCCCCAAGAGGTGGGAACCCAAGGTGACTTCAATTGAAGAAGCAAAGTCTCTTAAGGATATTCCTATTGAAGAGCTCATTGGAAATCTACAAGCACATGAAGCTACATTTGACAAGAGGGAGGAAGTAGAAAGACAAGAGAAGAAAGAACTAAAGAGAATGAAGAAGGCTGAAATAAAGGCTCAAATTGAAGCTATCATGGAACAAGTCTCACCATCCTCTCAAGCTAAAGAAGATGCCATGTACTCCAAGGGTAAACTCTACAAAGGCAAGTCCTCCTCCATCCGGTGCTTCACATGTGGAAAGAAGGGTCACTACAAGGAAGATTGCCCACAAGGCAAAAAGACCCATCTTCACAAGAAGAAATGGCAATCAAGCTCAAGTGGCTCCTCCAACTCAAGATCAAGTGAAGATTCAAGTGAAGGATCAAGCTCAAGCTCTAGTGATGGAGGAGAATGCCATTTTTCTCTTGTAGCATCAACAAGTGAAGACTCAAGTGAGGAAAATCTAAACTCTTTAGATAAAGAATCTTTTATTTCTATTATTCATGATATTTGTGCCTCTCTTAAGTCTTCTAAAAGGAAAAAGAAAAAGCTTGCTAAAATTGTTGATAATTTGCATGTAGAATTAGATGATCTTGAACATGCAAATTCTTGTTTGCTTGATGATAAAAATGATTGTCTTAGCCAAGTATACTCTCTTAAACTTGAAAATGCTAGTTTGCTTGATAAGATTAGATTTCTAGAAGCTCAACCTCTTATGACTAGTTTTAATGAAGAGCATACCTTAATTGTTGATTCTCTCATGCATGATATTGATGTTCTTAAATATGAAAACAAGGAAAAAGATTTTGTTTTTCATGAATTAGAAATAGAAAATGCCTCCTTGCTTGCTAAAATCAATGTGCATGAATCTTGTTCTAGTTCTACAAATAGAGAGAATGATGTTGCTGCTCTTCATATTGATAGAGATTCTTATTTAACTGAAGCTCTTTTCTTAGAAAATGATCTTTTACAAGCTAGAGATAATATCAATAATTTGTCTTCTGCTATTGCTTCTCTTAAGCTTGATAATGACAGTTTGAGATCATCTTTGCAAAGATTCTTAGTTGGTAAAAAGAGTCTTAATGACATCCTACACTATTCTACTAAACAAATTGGTAGACATGGTTTAGGATATGATAGTTGTCAAGGGAACAACAAAGATAAAGGACCTCCAATATTCCATGGAGAATCCTCTAGTTCCAAGACTATGGGCACATGCAACTATTGCAATGAAATTGGTCATTATTCTACTTGTTGTCCTTTTAGGAAAGCACCCAAGAGAAATAAGACTTGGGTTGCTAAACTAACCCCTCCGGACCCAAAAACATGATTGGGGACCATTTCATCTTTTTCTTGTAGGTACTTGCAAATGGATTGACTTGAGCTATTGAATTGCAAATTAACTTCTCAATCCACATTAAAGAAGAAAGGTGAGATGTGTATAGGGTGAAAACAAATGGAAAAAGGAATGGTAAGAACAAAGGTAATGTTTTCTTGCTTGTAACTATTTCTAACTTGTTTGTTTCAAGTTAGTGTGCACTATACATATGGTTTTTGAGTCAAAAGTGGTATTTTGTGTTTCTCTTCACACTCTTGCTCAAAAATTGTTTCTAATGATTCTATAGTGCATTACTAACTTGATTAAACATGTTTGGATATGGTTTTTATTTTGAGCATGCATTTAAATATTTTTTTATGAAATATATGTGCTTTTTGACAGCTGGTCTGTCGGTCGAGTTTGTCCTGATAGAAACTCGACCGATAGGCACCAATGGGTGTTGCCAAAAACTGTCATCGGTCGAGTTGTCAATGCACAGAACTCGACCGATAACACTGTGCACAGAATATACATTTGGCTAATTGAGTGAGAATTTCCCTCTCAACTAGATTTTCTCAACCAATAGCCTTATTCTTTGGCACTCCTTTGGTACCTTTATATATGCATATATATTTCCATGTTCTGAATTGCCTATCTTGCTTACAACTCTATCTCTCTAATTGCTCTAAATTGGTATATCTATATCTTGCAATTACTTTCATTGAGTTGTTTTACAGGTTTTGATGATGATCTCTTTGGATCTCTTGGTTGTGTCTTAAATTGCTTCAGTTGTTCTCTAATTTGCTACATCTATCTAGGTGTATATCTTGTTTCGATACAACCTTGAGGTTCTTAGTGGTAATCATCTTATGGTAATGATGCATATCTAGTGAGTTATATCCGTTCACTCTTCTAAAATTGCATATCTCTTTGTTTGGATATATCTCTACATCTACTCATAGCTTGCTTTATCTTGTGTATCTTTTGGTATCTCTTGCTATGATCTAGATCCTACTAGTAGTCCTAACTTGTGATAACATCTACTAGTATTTCATATACATGTAGTTCTAACCTTGTTTAAAATTGGCATCTTTTCTCATCTATATGCCTTGCTTGTATCTTGTCTCATACATGCTCAAGCTTGTTCCTTGAATTGCATATCCACTATCTTGAGTTGCTTGCATAACATTGTGATGCAGGGTACATAGAAATACATTATATGTAGAAATTGGAGTTTTTTTTTTTAATTTTATGTAGCTTTTGCTCCAGGTTCAGTTGTTGGTGCAAGACTAGTATTTTTTATGCAGAAACAACCTTCTGTGAAAGACTCATTGCTTTGCGATGATATCTGATGGTTTTTTGTCATATTCCGTCATCTTCAGGGTCAAAATTGTGTTTTATTGTTTTTCTGCAGCACTTTATCTTACTTTTTGGGTTGTTCAAGTATATGCTTTAACTTGCTTTTCTTTCTATGCTTGGACAAGCCCCTATGTGTGCTCTTCTACTCTCCTTATATATATTTGTGTTATCTCCTTTTTCTTTAACAAATGATGTTTCTTATTTCTTCATAACTCCACTTTTTGAAATGACAAAGGGGGAGAAAGGTATGTCTTCTTTTAAAAGAGGAAGAAGGCATATCTTACATGAAGAAGAGAAGCATTTTCGTGTAAAGGGAGTAGGTAAAAGGGGAGAAGACATAATTGTGTAGAACATATATGAGTAGAAGACATAGTATTCTATAAATGTTATGAAAGCTAACCATGCAGGAGAAATAGCATCAATTGAGGGGGAGTATGAGAACTCCATGCACATCAATTGAGGGGGAGCATATGAGCTCAATCCTATCGAATCCCCTAGGTTTCTCCAAAGGTATGATTTTACTTAAAAAGCTTTCAATACATTTATGGAATGGTTTATCATCTTCAAAAACGGGGAGATTATTGACTCAAGGTCAATTAGATCAATGTTGACTAACGTCTAAATTGACTAAATCCGTGTTTTGATGATGACTAACCATTCCACATATTGGTGTCTAATGTCTCTACTTGAGTGATTTCAAATTAGGTATAGACACAGTCCAAATACCCTAACTTGCGCATATCAAATTGGAGAAAAGACAAGTCAAAGTCATACAAGTGCACATTTTTGTAATATGATGTATATCCATTGGAATCATGTTGTAAATCACTTGTAATGATTGTATGACTTGTAATTAAGCTTAGAAAAATATCAGGAACACTTAGATCGAATATTAGAGCACTTTAGATGCAACTTTGAAAATTGATTACAGACACTTTGTCGGTCGAGTTTCCCAGCCTAAAAACTCGACCGATCATTCTTGATCAATTTTGTGGAGATTGCATCGGTCGAGTTGTGTTTACACAGAACTCGACCGATCAAGTAACTGACCATTTCGATTCCTAATGGTCGGTCGCGTTTTGTAAGGACAAACTCGATCGATCATTTGAGTATCGACCTTGTCGTTTACTTGATCGGTCGAGTTACCCTTATAGAAAGTCGACCGATTGCACTGTACAGAAAAGTGCTTCTAGCCATTGTGGAGTTGCAACAAGTGAAAATATATCTGTTGCAAACCACAAAATGGTTAGTTTTCGCTCACAAGTGTTCCCAAAGTCTAAGGGGCATCCCCAGCTATAAATAGGACCCCTTGGGCTTCATTCCAAGGTTGAGCATTCATTGCAAACTCTATGTGAGGCTCCTATTCTATAGCTGAGTGCTTCCTACATCCTCCTCTCTCTCTAAGCTTAATCACTTGCTACATCCATTAGACTGAGTAGGAAATCTATAAGAGAGCTAGTCCTACTTGTATATTTTGTGAGGCTCTCACTTCCACCACCTCCCTATCTCTCATTTCAATCATGAAGATGAAGGTTCTCTCTCTTAGATAAGAGAGGTGAAGAAGAACAAGGGAAGGCATCCCTTGGTGAAGATCAAGGCTGAAGACTTGGAGCTAGAGTGGGTAAGCCCTTGGAAAAGGCAGAAGACTCAAGATCAAGTGGGTAAGACCTTGGTGGAAGCTTCTCTGAGTGAAGGTGAAGTCAAAAGATGAAGATCCAAGAAGAGTGGGTGATCCCTACAAGGCTGAAGACTTGTGCAAGAGTGGGTAAGTCCTTGGAGAAGGCCGAAGACTCTTGCAAAGTGGGTAAGTCCTTGGTTAGGTTGAAGACTCTTTGTATTGGATAGGTAAGTATTTTTTTTGGTCATGCATTGTATGTCTTATGAATTAATATAAGAGTGCAATAGTTTGGAAGTCCTAGAGGTTGACCTCTCTAGGCAAGTGGACTGACACACTTCTAGTTTGAAGTGTGGAACCAATCTAAATAGCTTGTCTAATTGATGCATGTTCAATCTCACTCTCCCTTGCTATGTATGTTATAGTTTCACTCAAATTACCTATTTAGCAACCTTATCTTGTCATATATCTTGAAGGTTTAATGAGTTTTGTTTAAGTGCTTTAAGCTCTATTCACCCCCCCTCTAGAGCACTTAATCACCCATCTAGGAACCAACAATTGGTATCAGAGCGGGTCTTCTCCAAGCATACTTCAACAAGTAGGAGAAGATGGGTGACTACCTAGGAGGGAGATTCTCGACCATCCTTCCAATCTTTGATGGGAGCAATTTCCTCTATTGGAGAAGAAGGCTTCAATTCTACATCCAAAGATCAAGCATTGAGATGTGGCAAATGGTGCAAGACTAGTGTTTTTGCTCCAGTTTTTGCTCCAGTTTTTGCTCCAGTTTTTGCTCCAGTTTCAGTTGTTGGTGCAAGACTAGTGTTTTTTATGCAGAAACAACCTTCTGAGAAAGACTCATGCTTCGCGATTAGCTCTGATGGTTTTTGGTCATATTTCGTCATCTTGAGGGTTAAAATTGTGTTTTATTATTTTTCTGCAGCACTTTATCTTACTTTTTGGGTTGTTCAAGTATATGCTTTAACTTGCTTTTCTTTCTATGCTTGGACAAGCCCCTATCTGTGCTCTTCTACTCTCCTTATATATATTTGTGTTATCTCTTTTTTCTTTAACAAGTGATGTTTCTTATTTCTTCATAACCCCACTTTTTGAAATGACAAAGGGGAGAAAGGTATATCTTTTTTTAAAAGAGGAAGAAGGCATGTCTTACATGAAGAAGAGAAGCATGTTCATGTAAAGGGAGTAGGTAAAAGGGGAGAAGACATATATGTGTAGAACATATATGAGTAGAAGACATAGTATTCTATAAATGTTATGAAAGATAACCATGCAGGAGAAATAACATCAATTGAGGGGGAGTACGAGAACTCCATGCAAATCAATTGAGGGGGAGCATATGAGCTCAGTCCTATCGAATCCCCTAGGTTTCTCAAAAGGTATGATTTTACTTAAAAAGCTTTCAATACATTTATGTAATGGTTTGTCATCTTCAAAAAGGGGGAGATTGTTGACTCAAGGTCAATTAGATCAATGTTGACTCACGTCTAAATTGACTAAATCTGTGTTTTGATGATGACTAACCATTCCACATATTGATGTCTAATGTCTCTACTTGAGTGATTTCAGATTAGGTATAGACACACTCCAAATGCCCTAACTTGTGCATATCAAATTGGAGAAAAGACAAGTCAAAGTCATACAAGTGCACATTTTTGTAATATGAAGTATATCCATTAGAATCATGTTGTAAATCACTTGTAATGATTGTATGACTTGTAATTAAGCTTAGAAAAATATCAGGAGCACTTAGATCGAATATTAGAACACTTCAGATGCAACTTTGAAAATTGATTACATGCACTTTGTCGGTCGAGTTTCCCAGCCTGAAAACTCAACCGATCATCCTTGATCAATTTTGTAGAGATTGCATCGGTCGAGTTGTGTTTACACAGAACTCGACCGATCAAGTAACTGACCATTTCGATTCCTAATGGTCGGTCGAGTTTTTTCAGGACAAACTCGACCGATCATTTGAGTATCGGCCTTGTCGTTTACTTGATCGGTCGAGTTACCCTTATAGAAACTCGACCGATTGCACTGTACGGAAAAGTGCAGAAAAGTGCTTCTAGCCGTTGTGGAGTTACAACAAGTGAAAATATATATGTTGCAAGCCACAAAACGGCTAGTTTTCGTTCAAAAGTGTTCCCAAAGGCTAATAGGCATCCCCAGCTATAAATAGGACCCCTTGGGCTTCATTCCAAGGTTGAGCATTCATTGCAAACTCTATGTGAGGCTCCTATTCTATAGTTGAGTGCTTCCTACATCCTCCTCTCTCTCTCTAAGCTTAATCACTTGCTACATCCATTAGACTGAGTAGGAAATCTGTAAGAGAGCTAGTCCTACTTGTATATCTTGTGAGGCTCTCACTTCCACCACCTCCCTATCTCTCATTTCAATCATGAAGATGAAGGTTATCTCTCTTAGCTAAGAGAGGTGAAGAAGAATAAGGGAAGGTGTCCCTTGGTGAAGATCTAGGCTGAAGACTTGGAGCTAGAGTGGGTAATCCCTTGGGGAAGGAAGAAGACTCAAGCTCAAGTGGGTAAGACCTTGGTGGAAGCTTCTCCGAGTGAAGGTGAAGTCAAAAGTTGAAGATACAAGAAGAGTGGGTGATCCCTGCAAGGCTGAAGACTTGTGCAAGAGTGGGTAAGTCCTTGGAGAAGGCCGAAGACTCTTGCAAATTGGGTAAGTCCTTGGTAAGGTTGAAGACTCTTTGTATTGGATAGGTAAGTCTTTTGTTTGGTCATGCATTGTATGTCTTATGAATGAATATAAGAGTGCAATAGTTTGGAAGTCCTAGAGGTTGACTTCTCTAGGTAAGTGGACTGACACTCTTCTAGTTTGAAGTGTGGAACCACTCTAAATAGCTTGTCTAATTGGTGCATGTTCAATCTCTCTCTCCCTTGCTATGTATGTTATAGTTGCACTCAAATTACCTATTTAGCAACCTTATCTTGTCATATATCTTGAAGGTTTAAAGAGTTTTGTTTAAGTGCTTTCAGCTCTATTCACCTCCCCCCCCTCTAGAGCACTTAATCACCCATCTAGGATCCAACATATTCCATCATGTCCAACATGAACATGTCCTATGCACACCCTTATCCTACCTAACAGCCCTACCCAAAAGGTGATATGCATCTTATGCATACGATCACTTATACCCAGTCCCTCCACTTGTTGTTTCTACTGTGACAACCTCTGATGTTGGTGGATCTACCCGTGGAGTGTTGCCTCTACCTTCTGGCCCCTTGGCCACCCTACTTTCTGGTCTTGGTTCTTATTATCCCTCCTTTCCATAGGCAATGAGCTTCATGCTCTTGGCATGTCTTGGACTAAGAAGAATGCCCATTGGCCCGGTCGTGGTTTTGATTCCTCTGTCGATGAGGAGATACCCAATCAGGTGGATGAGGAAGCTGATGATGATGAGGAGGAGGCTTCTGAGGATGATGATGGTGATGATGATTCTAATGATGGCTTTTCTAGTGACTCTAGTGACAAAGGTGATGCTATTGCACCTTTAGACAAAGATGATGACTATGAGCCATAGGTCTTAGATGCTGATGCTGATGATGGTGTTGATGATGTGGGCATAGATGACCTAGATGTTTAGAAGTCTTAGTTTGTAGACTATAGATGTTGATCATATATATCTTTCTAGGCTATTTTGTACTAAAAACATCTGGGCAAATTTTCTGAGTTGTATTATTTATCATCATGTTTTTATCATTTTGGCTTGTAGCTTCTTTTTGAGGACATGCTCCATGTGTTGTAATCTTAATCAATTGTACAATTAATCTTTGATTCACTATATCTCATGAGTTGGTGCCTTTTTTATCATATTTTGATTATGACTTAGATTTCTTATTTCTCTCGTCTCTATTTGATGTATGTTTTGCTATTGCATGTTGTGGATGTAAGGTTGGTTGTGCTTGGAGAAGACATGTTTCTGTGCTCCTCTACCCCCTTTCCTTTTTGGTAATATCAAAAGGGAGAGAAAAGTCCAATGTTTTGAATCTCAACCATATTGCTTTTATTGTCTATGTGATCCTTGTCTTGTTTATTATATGCTTTATCATGTAACTTACTAAAGGACCATACAATATATATGTCATATTCCTTTGTGTAGATAGACTAACTATGCATGTAAGAATATGCATAGATTGAGGGGGGAGCAATTCACATTGTTCAAATCATGAACTCCCCTGCAATTCATAAGGCAAAGGTATAAATTCACATATCCTTTTAAATATGATTGAGGAATGATTTGTCATTGTCAAAAAGGGGGAGAATGTTGACTTGAGAGTTGTACATTGTCCATAAATTGATAATGACTTAACCATTCCATTCCTATGTATCTAATATGTTTTTTTAGGATTGAGTTCAGACCTCAGGTACATGAAAATGATCAAATTACACAAGCACTAGCTTGTTCAAGTTCAAGTCAAAAGCAATGCAAGTGTGCGTTTTGGAAAATCACTCCAAATGACCTTAGATGATTTTTGTAATCACTTGTATTAATGATATGACTTGTAAATAAGATGAGAAAAAATTAGGGACACTTAATTCCAACGTTTGGTCACTCAAAAGTCAACTTAGAAAATTTTTCATGGGCTGTTTATCGGTCGAGTTGGAAACTCAACTGATCTAGTGATGGATTTTCTGAAGATTACCAATCGATCGAGTTGCACACTCACAGATCTCGACCAATCGATCAACTAAGCATAACTAATTTTGACTCATCGGTCGAGTTTCCCATAACAAACTCGATTGATAGTTTGAAAATTGGCTTTATCACTTAGTGGACCGGTCGAGTTATCTTTATTAAAACTCGACAAAATGTACTGTATGGAAAACGCAGAAAAAGTAATTATAACCATTGGAGAGTTTTTTTGAGTGAGAATAGATGCGTTGTAACTTGGAAAATGATTATATTTTATTCTTAAGTGATCCCACACTTAAGGGCACACCCCCATCTATAAATAGGACCCCTTGGAGTTCATTCCAAGTTTGCTCATTGATGCTATTCTAAGTCCTTTCTATAGTTGAGTGTGTTGCAACTCCTTGAGACACTTTATCTCTCTCTTTCACAAAGAATTTCATGATAATGAGTGAGTTAGGCCAGTTGTAAGAGAGCTGCCTCTATGTTCTTGTAAAGATATCATTATGTACCATCTTCCCTACCCCCTTTCTCAAAGAAGCAAAGGTGAAGCAAACTATTCCGAGTAGAGGTGAAGTTGTTGTTATTCTTCTTCAAGGTTGAAGAAGAGGTGAAGATCTTCTCCAGGTGAAGGAGAAAGGCAAGGTCAAGATTCAAGAAGATTGGACAAAATTCCTTCAAGGACAAAGACTTGATGCAAGTGTGGATAGGTCCTTGTTGAAGGTTGAAGACATCTTGATCAACTGGGTAAGTCCTTATGTAGGTGGAAGACTCTTGTCTTGAATAGATAAGTCATTGGATGTATGGTGATCTCCTTGTATCTCTTATGAATGGAATATAAGTATGCATAGATTGCAAAGTCCTAGAGGTTGACCTCTCTGGGTAGTGGATTGACTCTCTCCTAGTGTGGAGAGTGGAACCACTTTAAACCACCTTGTCTAAGTGCATATTTCAATTTCTCTCATCCTTGCTATGATTTCTTAGTTAGGACTTCAAACTGCTCTTAAGCTGTTGGTTTTGATAGATATAATTTGAAGGTCTAACTTATCTTGTGAGAATTTTGAAGCTCTATTCACCCCCCCCCCCTCTAGAGCCCTATATCCAACAGGATGAAGGCGATCTCATGAACATGGTGTGACGCATTTCGAGAAGGTGCTTACTAATTCAGGGAGGGATCAAAGATATGACATTTCAGCAATCCTTGAAACATTCGCTAGGCTACGAGGTCACGAAGAAGCAATGCTAACAGCAAACCCATCATCAAATCAAATATGGCATGTGTTGAATTCAATGAAACCATATAAGATGGTGGTCTGGATAACATTACTGCATATTTCCTTAAGCACAACTGATACACTATTGGGAACTCAGTAATAAAGATGATTCAGGGGATGCTCAACAGAAATCCACTTATGGAGGAGGTATGTAATTCTACCATCATTTTCATTCCAAAAATTGGTAGAACAGAGAAATGTGAGCAATTGCGCCCTATTTCTCTGAACAAAATTATTCTAAAACTCACATCTAAGATTATAGTTGAATGATTGAAAAGGTTTATCCCAAGATGGATATCAAAAAAGCAGAGTAGCTTCGTACCAGGTCAAAGAATCATAAACAATATTACCTTGGTCCAAGAGGTTATCCACGGGATGAAGAGCATTAAGGGAGCTAAGACGACGGCGTTAAAAATTGATCTGACTAAAGCCTATGATCAGATGTCATGGGAGTTTATCCATGACACTTTGATACATGTAGGTTTATCCTCAAAGAAGAGAAGGTACATTATGCATTCAATTACTGTTGGAAGTACTTCAATTGTCTGGAATGGGAAGCAGTCGAAGACTTTTAAGGCAAGCAGGGGGGCTGAGACAAGGAGATCCCATGTCCCCATACTTATTCATCTTGTGCCTTGAAAGATTAATCCATATGATCCAGGAGAGAGTTCAGAGCAAATGATGGAAGCCTATTAAGGTGGAGATATCCGGAGTGGAGGTATCTCATGTTTGTTTCACAGATGATCTGATATTATTCGCACATGTAAGTAAAAAGCAGATGAAATGTATCTTGGAATGCTTCAAGGAATTCAAGAGTGCTTTAGGCCAGGCGATCTTAAAAACTAAGTCCTAGATATTCTTCTCTAGAAGTGTGTCAAGATCCACAAGAAGGTGTATACAAGCCTTAAGAAATTTCAAGTCACAAGTGATTTGGGTCACTACCTGGGAATCCCGATTATTCATTTCAAAGTCACAAAGGCAACATATTCTGACATTATTGATAAGGTGGAAACTAGGGTGAACGCTTAGGCTGCGAGAAGCGTATCCTTCGCTTGTAGGATGTGCCTTGTGAAGGCAACCCTTTCATCAATCCCCACTTACGCCATGTAGACAACAGTTCTACCTTTGAGTCTCTGTGACATGATCGACTGAACTTACTGAAGATTCATTTTGTGAAGGGAAGTCACAAAGAGAGGCCAATCTCACTTATTGCTTGGGGCAAGGTGACAAGCTTGATGTGGAATGGCGGCTTGGGTATCAAATTTATGAGGGAGTGGAATGTGACTCTCCTAAAAAAGCATGCTTGGGACCCGGCTTCAGGGAGGAACTCCGTATGGTGTATTACGACGAGAGATCATTTCAAGAAATATTAGAATCCAAAGAAGACCTCTGCGTCAAGGTTAGGTTAGGCCACGTTAAATAACAAACAATTCATTCTAGAAAACTCAATAATGAATACTGTTAATGGTGATTTGGTGAACGTATGGGATGACATATTTTTTTAGCCTAATCTCTGTCTGAGACAGTTAACCAAATGTCCCATTCCAACTAATCTTGAGGATTTTTCGGTGAGTTCCTTAATTCTAGCTCTATGGAATAAGATGTGAACTTCTTGCACAAATGGTTTGATACGGAGGCAGTCAATCTCATCCTGAAAGTTCAAACCCTGTTGAGGGCTAAATGTGAAGACCATCGTGTATAGATTCATACATTGGACGGTAGGTTTACAACTGAATTGTTGTATCAACTTTTGAGGGCACATAAGGAAACTGTGACACTAGTGAACCAGAAAGAGGTGTGGAGTTTGAAAGTGGCTGCCCAAGTCAAGTCCTTTGCGTGGCTAGTACAACATCAGGCCTCAGTGATGAACGAGAAGAAAAAGATCAGGAATATGACTCAAGAGAGCCCATGTGGCAAATGCAAGATCACAAATGAATCTCTCTTACACGCCCTGAGGGATTGTACAAGGGTGAAGGAAGTCTGGAAGACACTCGTACGCCCAGAAAGATAGCGGAACTTCTTTGAAGGCTTCAAATTTGGAGGACTGGCGGAATGCGACTATAAAATACGCAGGCTTGTATGTTGAGTATTTCTGGAACATGTGCCATAGTATATGGCGGAGCAGGAATGTAGATGTAATTTTGAGGGAACTACCACGAGAACTGAACACCTTATTGCATGCGAGCATAGAGATTTACAACTAAATGTGACTGCATGGGATGCTGATCCAGCAAGTAACAGAGCTGACAGATTGCTTGGCTGGTCACCGCCGAACCATGGAGCAGTTAAACTGAATGTGGATGCAGCGACAAATAAAAAAGAAGCAGCGACTGTTGTAATTGCTCGAAACGAACACGAATCTTGGATAGGAGGTTGGGGGAAACATGAGGGTACTGTAAATGCTGCTAAAGCTGAGCTAGCTCGAATCCTGCTAGCATTAGGATAAGCCGGGTCAAGCAGATAACCCAATGTTGTTTTAGAATCTGACTCTCAGAAGGCGACTAGAATGATTGAAGAAGAAACAAATACATACCCAAAGTTTGCACTTTGGATGGCCAAAATAAAGAAAAACATGTGAAGCCACATCTTAGTGTGTTGTAGTTGTAGGGAGAGCAAGAATTTGGCTGACACTCTAGCCAAATTCCACCTCAAGAGCAGGACAGATTTCCAATTCTATGAAGACCCTCCCAGTGAAGTCATGAATGTCCTCAACGAGGAAAGCAATATAGTATGGGGCATCTTGAGGCCTAGAGAGTATGTAAACATTTGAATATTTGGTCTTTTGATTTTCATACAAAATCTAAGATTTTGTCAGGTTGGTTTGAAGGTACATAATATATCACATAAAATTTTGGTTGATGTAATATTTTTGTGTCGAAAAATCACTAGGATAGAAAAATCCTACATTTTATCTAAACAAATAGAAAAACAAACTCATCAAGAAGTAGTGGGTCTTGTGACATCACATTAAGGATCAAACCTAAAGGAATATGTTTTTGACGAGCAACTTATATTAAGAATAAATGAGAAAAATCGAATTAACAAGGATATGATTTTCTAATAAATTGTTTATTAATAAACCAATTAACCAAGTAAATAAATTAAATAAAGCAAGAAATGATTTTTATCACTATAATAAGATTACTAACACGATGGGTGTTACTGGCACTATCTATTGACACTCCCTTGATGCACTAGAAAAAGCATGGATCATTTATGTAGGCCTCTCAAAATTTAATCTTTTGTATGAGTATTTTACTTAAAATGATATTACCTGACACTTGTAGTCAAGTTCCACTCTTATGAAGTTCCCGACAGGGGGTAAACACGAACAATGAATATCATTAATGTTAGGTTTCAAAGTTCTCAACATCGAAGGTTGAATTAAGATGAAAATAGACAAATCAAACAAATGTTACAAGTAATAGAAGATCCACTCCAAATAAAAATAATTCATACAAATGGATACGTGAATAAGGAAAAAGTGTGGGAAACATGCCTACTCCCCACACCTTGTGTATGAGCCTACTCTAGCTTGTGTTTATGATATAGAATACGCGAAAAAAGTGGAGGCTAATGGATAATGTAGTATTGTGAAGGAGAATATCCATGGTGCGTGTTTTGACTCCTTGACTGACTGTTGCAATCTCCACTCACATTCTTTTGTGGATTACCTCTGTATAAAAAGTCATCAACATTTGTCTTAAAGATTCCCCTATGATAGATAGGGTTTGTATTCAGATCTTTTGTGGAATATAATTCTCTTTTCATATGTCTATTATGTGTTTTTATAACATACACTAGGGTTTCAAGTTGATTAAACATCATCCAATAATTGTGAACTTTTTAATGTAGATTTCTAGTGCTCTTATAGTTAGGTGATTCAAGGACCAACCAATCGTTGGACATGTTAAAACTTATATTTTATTTGTAGATAATTGAATAAAAAATTCGTAATATTTGAACCTCTGCATTCTTATTTTGAATGTCAAGCCTTGAGCCATTTTGTTCTTTTATCATTTGATGATTCTAACTCCCCTTGTTAGAGTTGGGGAGTGAGAAGTTAAATTTTTTCAGATCACTTCTAAAGAATTTTGTAGATGGTTTATGACTTATATTCTTTGCATTGTATCAAACCTACATATAAAAGTAATAACTAATTAAAAATAAATGAAGACATTGACACTATAAAAAATCTTAGAAAGTGAAAACATGAGTGAAATGTGATATGAAAATGCAAAACTAAATGTAAAATGAAACTAGAAACGTAAAAAATATACAACAATCAAACAACATTGAGATCGAAAATTCTCATCCTTAAGTAACACTCCAAATTAATAGTCTTAACCAGTCTACATGCATCATATTCACAGGACACTTGGATCCCTACCTCAAATATGAACAAGATACCCAACATGCTAAGATCTTGGAACATGACTAGTCCAATCCTTGTCGACATTGCAATACAACACCACTTCCTTACCACAATCATTTGTGTTATGATCGCATCTGAGCTTAATTGGTAAACTAGGGTTTACCTAGATGATTATATGCTTAATTGGATTGATCATTGCTTAAATCTAATTAATCATGATAATTCAATTATGATGTGTTAAACCTAATAAGAATGTTAACTGTTCTATTGTTTGAGAAATTAGGGTTTGAGAATATAAACCCTAGTTGGCAGAAATTAGGGTTTTGATGGTACATGAGTATGGAATTTGATCAGGATAGCAGTGTGGTAAATGATTTTTCATATTTTCTAAAAATTTTGTATTAAATTTAATTTTGGATATGATATGGATAACTCAATCATGCATATTGGAGAAAAATTTCATAATATTTGAGTGTTCTTTGAATGTGGTTATCGATCAAACTATACTTCAACCAAAATACTGACAGAGTGCTCTTCAGTAGTGTAGTGTTTTATTTTTAGTTATTTATTGGTAACTCCAAATGATCTGAAATTTTAACTGGAGATCTGAAACTCAATCATAAACAATATGAAAAATTTCATAATTTTTGGATGCATTTAGACCTTATCAGTAGACTAATTACAGTAACTGACATTTATGTAGAATTCTACATAGCAGTGCACTTCTCAATTTTTAATTATTTAATGGAAGCTTGGAATGATCTCAAATTTTAATTGAAGCTTTTTAACTCAATTATACACAATATGATAAATTCTCATAATTTTTGAAGAAGGTTTGATCTCTTAAATACACGTATTTATAGAAACCTTTTTATGACAGTAAATTCTACTGAAATAAGAAAACGTTTAGTGAGGGGTCAATGTGCAATTAACCCAAGCAGCTCAATTGTTCTATATGGTTAACCTAACACACAAGGATCTCTCATAATTCGTGATTCAATCTAGAGAAATGAAATCCTAGAGAGAGAGGGTTAGGGTTTGAGAGGAGAAATTGATGGAGATGCTGACCTAGGGTTTTGCGGTCCGAGGAATGATGAAATCATGTAAGTTTAGCTTATTTGGATATAATTTCATGGTGAATCTTCTCTCACATGTCAAAATTCCGTCCCTCCTCTAATTTTATCCAAAATGGTATCAAAACTTCCCAATTTCTCACTCTTTCTTCATAATCCCTCATTTTTAGGGTTTTCGAGTTGAAAGGAAGAATAATTGGGTGAATTGCTAGGGATTTGATATGGATTTGAGATTTTCAGATATGGGATATGTTTTTAAGGTGTTTTAACACCTTAGGGTGAGTGGGAACTTCCTTTAAACAGTATATTTCACTAAAATTGGTTAAATCAACCGTAATCTTTAATTGCTTAGTATGCGACTACAAACCCTGAATTGTCTATTTATTCTAAGTTGTTGCAAAATGATATGAAATAGATTCTTCCTTTGTTTGAATGAATTTCAGATGATAAAATCATATTAGAAACGTATACAATGCATTTTAATGATAATTCCCTAAGTATTCACAGAGGTTATAAGAGTAAACTGAAATATAGAGAATTTGTCTATGACTGAAATTTGTTGTATATGTAAATAGAGAAAGTTGCTTATCTAGATCCCCTTCATTTTGAATGATTGTTTATCTAATTCATAGTACATATATGTCAGATAGTATCTTAGATTTCATTTAAAGTGATTAGTGTTTGTTTGGTATCTCAGTGAAGAGGGTGAAACCCTAGATGCAAGGAAAGTTGGATATTTGCGAATAGATATTGTGAAATCCATTTGAAGGGATTTTATTGACATGATAGACTTTATTTATTCAATGTTATTATTGATGCATGACATCCCAGTGAATGGCATGGAAACCCAGATTCCATGCAGTTCCAAGGTTTCACACATATATTGATTTTATATGATTTGTTGATAGTAGTCTTTATTCAATGAATGTTTATGTCACATGAAATCTTTATGGGAGACATGGGAATAAGTTGTTACCTAGTGAGAGGTGACAAGATGTGTGATGGCCTTGTGATCCATGAGAATACTTATACAACCAGTGAAATGAATACCTTGGTCGAAGAACCTAGAGGTAATAGTTACATGTTATAGAGGTAACAATGCTATGTGAAGATCTAAGAGTTTGAATACCCAGATCCAATAATTGTGATAATGATGTAAAGGGATGAGAATTCCCAGTAATGTGATAAGGGATTGAGATACCAGGTATCATGTGTTGTAAAGATTTGAAAAGTACGTGATAGATGTATTACACCTTTCTTTGTAGCATTTGTTGTGATTAAATGAAACCCTAAGGGTAGGGTGTTCAATGAATCAAGTATTGTGATATCAATGTTCTCAGTTATTATTAATAATTCTTGTCATGATAAGTAATTAACTCTTAATTGAGTTATGAGATGCACAACTCAAGATTTGGGTTGATATGCATGTTCTTTGAGAAATTACAGATAAGTTGCAGGTGCTGTTGATGATTACTCATATGTCAAGTAATTAACTCTTATTAGTGTAATAAGATGATAAATTGCACAATTCTAGTGTATATGTGCCAAGTGGACATGTAATCTGTTTATTTAAGAATTTTAGTCTGCCTGCATGTATAGTATGTTGATTACTCAGTATATTATAGTGTTTTGAATATACTTCTCTGCCAAGTTTAGAATGATATACATGTTGTATTATAACTTCAAATAAGTAGACGCGACACCATAGAGATACCAGAGTCAAGTATAAGTACGAGAAGGGTACGATGTAGAAAATAGATTTCCAGGCATAATAAAATAATAGACTTAGGAGCCCTAAACAACGTAGAACCCCTATGTGAGGTCTGCACCTTAGGGGTGAAATGACCTAACCCTGGCAACGTCTAGTATACGGGGGTCGGAACGTGCTATCAGGTGGCACCGGGGATGAAGCCCTAGTGGAAGTCTCCTTAAATTATAGTTTGCAGTGTCCAACATCAACCAGAAGTCCTGGTGGCACTAGAGTACACAAAAGCCAAGAGGTGGCTTGACTCTCTGCCTGTGTGCTCAGGTTAGAGGAGGAGTCCAGTTTAGGCAAGAGAGCCATTTCCCTATTGCAGACCAGGAGAGTAGTCAGACTTAGCATTTCCCAGGTGTGTCTGCTAAGTCTTGTACGGTGTGATCGTAGTGCACTACGAGTCTTCATATGTAGAGTACACTGCATATGATCAGGTCATAATAAAATTAATGAGAGGTCAAGAAAGTGCGTACAGTTATTCAATTATTCTTTGTATGTTTCTAAATTATTAGTTCTCTTTATGATCAATCAAGCATTTCATATATTGATTCACTCTTATTGATATTTAGAGTATCTTGCCATATTTATGATTGTCAATTATTAGACTCTTTAAAGCTTACTACTGTTATAATTGATATCAATTGCTAAAAAGTATATCTATAATTATATCAGTGCTTTAGACTATTTCTTTGAAGTACTCATTCGCTAAGTGAGTAGGCTCACCCCTCTACTCACAATTTTTAGGGAAATCACATGGACTTGAAGAAGATATCATTGCATTAGAGTAGATCAGCCACAAGAGTTAAATCTGAGTATAGTTAAGTTCAGTTGGTCCTTGTCACTCTAGGTCCTTGTCACTCTAGGTCCTTGTAAAGAAATAAGAGAGAGTTGTAAATGATGATGTATAACATTATTCCTATTTTAGCAATATGTGCGAATCAACAAGTCTTATGTGCTTAAAAGTATTAGGAACATAATGAATGTTCATACATGCATTGTTATTGTTGAAATCAGATTAGAGAAATCAATGTTTAGATTCCCTTGTAATGTTGGTTTATTTGGTTCAATGTGAGAAAACAAAGAGTTTTAAAAGAGAAAAAAAAGTTAAGGGTGATCTTTGTGTTACATTAAATCCTCAATTTATTCCCTAATCTCATGATTAGAGGAAATTGTGAGATCAGGGTGTAACAACTTGGTATCAAATCTTAGGTTGAGTTGTCAGGGACCATTAAGTTAGTAAGTTAGAGTCATAAGTGTGGAAGATAGGAGATGGTATGATGTTAGCTCTGGGGATTTGAGTATTTGGATATCCTATCCCAGTATCTGAGTACTTGGATCAACCAGTATCAAGCTAATCTGTCTATTCTTTCATGTATACCCTGGCCAAGTATACAGTGGAAGGATGGGCCTGAGAGGAACCCTAGAAATATTAGGGTTAGAAACAAGATAAGTAACATGAATTAAGAGCATAAATATAAAATGCGATAGAACTTTCATTTCATATTGTTGTTTTATTGGAAATGAATAGAAATGCTCTTATATGTTTAAATTCAGATATTCAGTATTTTGAAATATGTATGGGTCTTTAAGATTTGTTGTACACTATGCAGTTGTAGCATTTATTGATTACATTCTTTGTATCAAGTAGACTAGAAATGATCTTTGAATGAACTTTCCTAAGTGGATATTCTTTCCACAAGTTTGAGATTAATAGGAGTTGGTTAATCTTAAGTAGCTCTTGGCTTGAGGACTGTAGGTTCGGCCTGGTCTGGCTGGAAGGATGCATTATTGGGATCTAATGACTCCTATTAACAATATGATAAGAGTAGACTCTAGATAAATTAGACCCACATCATAGTGAGAATGTACATACACTAAGATGTTGAAACATATGGGAACGATTAGAATAGATAAGAATCAGTTGGAACTAATATCTGAGACCCAACTTTAGGGCCTCATATGAGAAATCCTTAATTGGGAATAAAGGAACACGACATAAGGTTCAGATTAAGTTTAATGATTAATATTATATGAACTCTAAATATGAAATATGGAAAAGATATGAGAAAAGTATGTAAGGGCCAAGGTAGTAAGAATCAATCATAAGGAATGGATTATATAACTGAGTACAATGTTTTTATGTACTCAAAAGCAAAGGAAAAATAGAAGAAAAGAGTTAAGTATACAATAAGTAAATAAAAGTGAAGAGTCTTCAAAAGAGTTAAAGTAAAGAGAATTAGATAAATATGTAAATCATAAGACTAGGATAAGAAACCAAGTTAAAACAAAGATAAATGTTGGAAATGATGAGCTTGATTAAGGAATGAGGGTTATGATATAATTGAGAGCATGGAATGTATACCTTTATTAATAAGTTTAATACATTCATCCTTACTACCTTTGGATTCCAAGTCTCTATAGAACAACAAATTAGTGTCTAAAAAAAGAATAAAAGTGTAGCTTAACAAAATGAATAAGTTATACAAAGGTAGACTATACTGAGGAAGGAAAAACTTGATATAAGAGAAACTATGTTTCACCCATGCATGATCCGTTTGATTTAAAATGAAGGATATGTAATGTATTAAACATGAGTTGAAACTAGTAGAGAGATTATTGATTTAGAATTTCAACTTCACATTAGTAGAAGGATAAAAAGAAATATGTGCAACATGGTATACATGATCATACACATGAATAAGCAACATGATCATAAAAGAAAAGTAGAAGTTAAGGATAATAGGTGGAAGAGTAGTATATGGTAAGAGGATTATGGAAAGTAAGGAAGGGTTTGAAACATGGTGGAGTAATATACATTATAAAAGAAAGAGGTTAGGAGATTCAATCAAGTGATAGTTAGTCAAGTATCCTTGTTGATAACTAATTAAACCTACATATGACAAATGTATTAATGGGATGTTTGAAGATAAGAATTCTAAGTCTTAGAACCGTCTTTTCTTCCATATATTACTTAATGAGAGAAATGTGGGAATGAAGTGATAAGAAAATTAATCATATCTGATGCATAACCACCATGGTAGAGGCATCTAGTGAATGTAATAATGACACACAATATGATGATGAAACCCTAGAAGGGTAAATTGAGAATGTAATCTATCTGAAAGGCCAATTAAGATGAAGGAAATTCAATTGATAAGTTAAGGAAGACTTTAGTAAAACATTGTGAGATCCAAAGTTTGAATTTCAAATTAAGGGAGCAAAGTCACACCACAATAACATCATGCTACTGATAAAGGCCAAACCCTAGAATGTTTAGAGTTTTAGTAGTTCAAGGGTTGTCACTAGTGATTTGACCTTGAATATTAGCATCTCTATAAAACAAGATCATGAAATTTGCACTATGAGAAGTAAACTAGAATTGATAGTAATCCTAGCTAATATGAAAGGTAGATAAACAATATGGAAATGATTTAGAGAAAAGGATAAGAAATAGGTTTGAAATATAAGAGGTGTGTTTTGAACAAAAGGAGAAATACAATATGAGTGAAGTGTGATATGAAATAAATTCTTATAGTAATAGCAAGAATGATGAATAATCTATTCATACCTTGTATGTTTCAATTTTAGGGATGTTTAATCAACATGATTAAAATGAGAAGGATAAGTAGCAAAAAGTAAGTAGTAATGAATGAGGAGAGAGATAACAGAAAACAATGGCTTTTAGTAATATGTGAATTTGTTTTTAGAAGTATAATTTGTTGAAGGTATATTAAGGGATGTAAATTGGTTCTACGTATGATTTCAGTGTACATGTGTGAGAAATATGTTAATTAAAGGTGTCTGATAGTTTAAGTCATTCATACCATTAATCCATCTTAGTATTGTACAATTGTGGTATGGTGATATGGGTTGAATGATGATGGAACAAATGGAGTGTTACCCTGAATAAGGTAGTCTTACATATTCACTCATATGAATAGAAGGGATGATAACCATATTGTATTGAAATGTAACCCTAATGAGGTGTAGCTTGTTATACCTAGCTTTTATATAACTAAGTGATGGTAATTGGGTATGAATAGTCCTTGAATGACTAATACAATTATGGAGTACTCTGTTACTACTGTTGAAACCCTTGTATGCTATAACCTGATGATTACACCTTGAATTATGTGTGGGTTCATACTTGAGAATAGTATGGAATGTGATGGTAATGCTTCACCTTATGCATCAATGATACAATGGGGATGTCATGAGTTGTAATGTACAATTGTTGTTGAATCTAGTCTTTTAACTCAAGATTGTTTTGCTATTTGAGTAGCACAATAGTAAATTTCAAAAGAACATGGTGAACTCTCTTTCCTGATTTAGAGGTAATACATAACAATAGTACATATTTAGTAATATGAATTGAGATAGTTGGATAAAATTATCGATGTTGAGGTAACACCTCAAGAGTATGAAACTCTATCCAATGATTGATTGTGGCATAGAGAATTTGTTTGTTATCATTGAGAACTATTTCAAACATGTTGTGATTTAGTAAAGGAATAAAGGACTTAATGTTGAAAACTGCATTCAAGTATGAAATACGAGAATATAATGACATGTAAGATTTCAAAAGCTTAAAATAAACCTTGAATGTACTTTACTTGCATATTTATGTTTCGGGGACTAAACCTTTTTAAGGGGGGACAATTGTTATGACCGCATCTGAGCTTAATTGGTAAAATAGGGTTTACCTGGATGATTATATGTTTAATTGGATTGATCATTGCTTAAATATAATTAATGATGATAATTTAATTATTTTGTTTTAAACCTAATAAGAACATTAAGTGTTCTATTGTTTGAGAAACTAGGGTTTGAGAAATATAAACCCTAGTTGGCAGAAATTAGGGTTTTGATGGTACACGAGTATGGAATTTGATCATGATATCATTGTGGTAATTGATTTTTCATATTTTATAAAAAAATTGTATTTAATTGAATTTTGGATATGATATGGATAGCTCAATAATGTATATTGGAGAAAAATTTCAGAATATTTTAGTATTCTTTGAATGTGGTTCTCGGTCGAACTATACTTCGACCAAAATGTTGATAGAGTGCTTTTCAACAATGTAGTGTTTTATTTTTAATTATTTGTTGTTAACTCTAAATGATATGAAATTTTAAATGGATATCTGAAACTCAATCATAAACAACATGTAAAATTTTCATAATATTTGTATGTGTTTAAACCTTATCAGTAGATGAATTATAGTAACTGAAATATTTTGTAAAATTCTGGATATCAATGCATTATTCAATTTTTTATTATTTAATGGAAGCTTGGAATGATCACAAATTTTAACTCAAGATTTATAACTCAATTATACACAACATGATAAATTATCATAGTTTTTGAAGAAGGTTTGATCTCTTAAATACATGAATTCACAGAAAACCTTTTATGATAGAAAAATATGCTGAAATAAGAAAAAGTTTAGTGAGGGGTCAATGGGCAATTAACCGAAGTAGCTCAATTTCTCTATATGGTAAACCTAACACACAAGGAGATCTCATAATTCATGATTCAATCCAGAGAAACAAAATCCTAGAGAGAGAGAGTTAGGGTTTGAGAGGAGAAATTGATGGAGATGCTGACCTAGGGTTTTGCAGTCCGAGGAATGATGAAATCATGTAAGTTTAGCTTTTTTGGATATAGTTTCATGGTGAATCTTCTCTCACATGTCAAAATTACGTCCCTCCTCTGATTTGATCCAAAATGGTATCAAAACTTCCCCTTTTCTCACTCTTTCTTCGTGATCCCTCATTTTTAGGGTTTCTAAATTGAAAGGAAGAAGAATTGGGTGAATTGCTAGGGATTTGATATGGATTGGAGATTTTCAGATATGGGATACGTTTTTAAGGTGTTTTAACACCTTAGGGTGAGTGGGAACTTCTTTTAAATAGTATATTGCACGAAAATTGGTTAAATCAACCATAATCTTTAATTGCTTAGTATGGAACTACAAACCCTGATTTGTCTATTTGTTCTAAGTTGCTGCAAAATGATATGAAATGGATTCTTCCTTTGTTTTAATGAATTTCAGATGATAAAATCATATTAGAAATGTATATAATGCATTGTGATGATAATTCCCTAAGTATTTGTAGAGGTTATATGAGTAAACTGAAATATAGAGAATTTGTCTATGACTAAAATTTGTTGTATAAGTAAATAGAGAAAGTTGCTTATCTAGATCCCCTTAGTTTTGAATGATTGTTTATCTAAATTCATAGTACATATATGTCAGATACTATCTTGGATTTCATTTAAATTGAGTAGTGTTTTTTTGGTATCTCAGTGAAGAGGGTGAAACCCTAGATGCGAGGAAAGTTGGATATTTGTGAATAGATATCGTGAAATCCATTTGAAGGGATTTTCTTCACATGATAGACTTTATTTATTCAATATTATTATTGATGCATGATATCCCAGTGAATGGCATGGAAACCCAAATTCAGCTCAGTTCCAAGGTTTCATACATATATTGATTTTATATGATTTGTTGATAGTAGTCTTTATTCAGTGAATGTTTATGTCGCATGAAATCTTTATGGAAGCCATGGGAATAAGTTGTTTCCTAGTGAGAGGTGACAAGATGTGTGATGGCCTTTTGAGACATGAGAATACTTGTACAACCTATGAAATGAATACCTTGGTCTAAGGACCAAGAGGTAATGGTTACCTATTACATAGGGAACAATACTATGTGATGATCTAAGGGTTTTAATACCCAAATCCACTAATTATGATAATGATGTGAAGGGACGAGAATTCCCAATAATGTGATAAGGGATTGAGATCCTAGGTATCATGTGTTGTAAAGATTTGAAAAGTACGTGATAGATGAATTACACCTTTCTTTGTAGCATTTGTTGTGATTAAATGAAACCCTAAGAGTAGGGTGTTCAATGAATCAAGTATTGTGATATCAATGTTTTCAGTTATTATTAATAATTCTTGTCATGATAAGTAATTAACTCTTAATTGAGTTATGAGACACACAACTCAAGATATGGGTTGATATGCACTTTCTTTGAGAAATTATAGATAAGTTGCAGGTTCTATTGACGATTACTCATATGTCAAGTAATTAACTCTTATCAGTGTAATAAGATGATTCTAGTGTGTATGTGCCAAGTGGACATGTAATCTGTTTATTTAAGAATTTTAGTCTGCTTGCATGTATAGTATGTTGATTACTCAGTATATTACAGTGTTTTGAAGATACTGCTCTACCAAGTTTAGAATGATATACATGTTGTATTATAACTTCAAATAAGTAGACGCGACACCATAGAGATACCAGAGTCAAGTATAAATAAGAGAAGGGTACAATGTAGAAAAGAGATTTCTAGGAATAATAAAATAATAGACTTAGGAGCCCTGAACACCGTAGAACCCCTATGTGAGGTTTGCGCCTTAGGGGTGAAATGACCTAACCCTGGCAGCATCTAGTATACGGGGGTCAGAATGTGCTGTCAGGTGGTACGGGGGATGAAGCCCTAGTGGAAGTCTCCTTAAATTATAGTTTGCAGTATCCAACATCAACTAGAAGTCCTGGTGGCACTAGAGTACAGAATAGCCAAGAGGTGGCTTGACTCTCTTCCTGTGTGCTTAGGTTAGAGGAGGAGTCTAGTTTAGGATAGAGAGTCATTTCCCTGTTGCATACCAGGAGAGTAGTCAGACTTAGCATTTCCCGGGTGTGTCCGCTATGTCTTGTACGGTGTGATCGTAGTGCACTACGAGTCTTCATATGTAGAGTACACTGCATATGATCAAGGCATAATAAAATGAATGATAGGTCAAACAAGTATGTACAGTTATTCAATTATTGTTTGTATGTTTCTGAATTATTAGTTCTCTTTATGATCAATCAAGCATTTCATATATTGATTCACTCTTATAGATGCCATATTTATGATTGTCAATTATTAGACTCTTTAAAGCTTAGTTCTATTACAATTGATATCAATTGCCTAAAAGTATATCTGTAATTATATCAGTGCTTTAGATTGTTTCTTTGAAGTACTCATTCACTGAGTGAGTAGGCTCACCCCTCTACTCACAATTTTTAGGGAAATCACATGGACTTGAAGAAGATATCATTGCATCCGAGTAGATCTACCACAAGAGTTAAGTCTGAGTATAGTTAAGTTCAGCCGGTCCTTGTCACTCTAGGTCCTTGTAAAGAAATAAGAACGAGTTGTAAATGATGATGTATAACATTATTCCTCTTTTAGCAATATGTGCAAATCAGCAAGTCTTATGTGCTTAAAAGTATAAGGAACATAATGAATGTTCATACATGCATTTTTACTGTTGAAATCAAATTAGAGAAATCAATCTTTAGATTCCCTTGTAAAGTTGGTTTATGTGGTTCAATGTGAGAAAACAAAGAGTTTTGAAAGAGAAGAAAGTGTTAAGGGTAATCTTTGTATTATGTTAAATCCTCAATTTATGCCCTAATCTCATGATTAGTGGAAATTGTGAGATCGGGTGTAACAATTTGTGTCACACATGTCAAAAGATATCACGAAAAACAAAGAATCCCACAAAGCCCCAATTTTGCACAAAACCCAACAATAGGATGTGTTAAAATTGATATCAGTGGATCATGTAACATGATACTAGGTGGAAAAAGGGAGCTAATGGAGGTTTGGAAGGAAGAACGTGTTGATCTGAGAGTTACACATTGTCCATATTTTGATAATTACTTAACCATTCCATTCATATGTATGTAATATGTCTACTTGAAATTGATTTTAGGCTTTAGGTACATGAAAAGGATCGTTTCCATCAAGCCCTAGATTGATCAAGTTCAAATCAAAAGCAATGCAAATGCACTTTTTTGGAAAACACCCTAAAACCCTTAGGATGATTTTTGTAATCATTTGTATTGATGTAATGACTTGTAACTAAGATGAGAAAAAATCAGGAGCCCTAAATTTGAACAGTTAAACACTTTAGTGACATTTTTTTTCAAAATCCATTATAGGGTGTTTTTCAGTCGTCTTTTACCCATGACAAAGTTGATGACCCCCTTAATGCATTTTGAGAAAATTCAGGGTAGTTCGAGTTTACCATACATAAAACTCAACTCATCCCTGCATTGATCAAAACTAATTTAAACGGTTTGGTCGAGTTTCATCTAGGATAAACTTGACCGATGCTTTAAATCAACTTTGTCACATAAGGCAATCGGTCAAGTTACCTTTATTCAAAAGTATAACAAGTGATTTTCCAAAACCAACATTTATTTGACAAGATATTTATAATGCAATTTTTATTACAAGTTCCCATTATGTTGATTCGAGAAGCATGCTTATATATTTTGTGTGGCTCCATCGCCCCAACAAGATGGGGGAGGTCATCGGTCTCCTTCTCTCCATATGAAGTAGGCGGTCAATGCATAAGTTCCACCCTCTGAATGAGTAGGTTGCTTTTACTCAATATCAACATCATCATCATCAGTATATGGGCAGTCATAATGGGCAATATCATTTATGTTTTCATGTTTTTATCAAAATATAATATAGGAAAAATGGAAGACTAATCAATAGGGAACAATAGCTCAACCAAGTATATAGCCAAGTATACAATCAAGAGATACATAAAAGGTATCTTCAATACAATTGAGGAGGACATATAATAGTGTACCTTTCATCGATGATTTTAGAGTGCATATCTCAACAAGTAATAGCTCAACCCTTTGACTCAGATCCTAAATCATCAATATTGGGATCAATGGTTAAGATCATGGTATTCAAAATATCATGTTTCAACATTCGAAATTAGAGTTACACTTTCCTATGTCAACCTTAGGGTTAGGTCATCTACTTATAATTAATAATATATAGAGATGCCCAACATTATTTCAAGTGTCAAGTATATTTTTGAGTGTGAATGACCTACCTAGGTTTTCTAGGAACATATGTTTTTACCCTAATTATGATTATTATCCAAGTCATTATCAAGTCTCTAGATCATCATCATTTTGGGTTATCACCATTGGTATTTAAGATTAGATCACAAGGTTTTATCTTTATTAGGTTCAATAATCACAAGATTAAAATTCAACAGTAATATTCAGATCTCATGAGTAGAAGTATCACATGGATATAATAATATATCTACATATTGTTTTGGCTTAGATCTAGGCCATAAGTAATCAAAAGTTACTGAACATTATGGGTCCATAGATCTAGAATCATAATCTCAATGGTTGATCAATTAACCGTTATCAAAAGTAGATCATATAAGATTTAGAGTGTTCATATTCACAATTCTGGGGTTAGAACCCATCATCATGATTTATCATCATTTAGGGTACATAAATCATATTCATAAGTGAACATGTCAAAAAAGTTAGATCTAGATCCCTCATGAAAGTATGAAAGGCAAATAGTTTAATATTATCATTTGGATAATAGATTCAAAATAGATTCTACAAGATTTCATGATATCAAGTCAAGATTTAGATAAAGTGTCAAACTTATTTTACAAGTCACCGTCGAAGATCATTGCATAAGTATAATTTGGAAAAGGATCAGGAATTAGGTCTTCAAAGTATTTTCATTGTGTCTATCTTGTTCTTACTATTGAAAGTGGCTATGGATTTGCCTATTTTCGATAATAATCAGAATATATGGATGTGTTCGTAGGAAAGAAAGGGAGCCAAAGGGGTCTTATATAGGTGTGAGGGTCTAGGGTTAGGGAGAAATAAGGAGTCAAAGATCCATGGAGGTGCCCATGGAAGAGGCTCGAAGATTCACAAAACGATGCTGGTTTGGAGAGGAAAACATATGAAATAGGAGTGGAATTCGAAGACGAAGATAATGAGACCAATTTCATGCAAAACATGCAAGTAATGAGGGAGATCCGAACCTGAAAAGCAGACGGAAACCCTAACCTCCGAGGTAGGGGATGACCTCATGAGTGGGCCGATCCAATAAGGCTGAAAAACACATAAAAATGTGTTATTTAGTATAAACTTTGAAAATTTTTATAGGGAGATAGGAAGCTCCATTTGGGCTGAAATTTGGAAAGAGACTTGTAATATAGTCCAAAATATTCATAAAATTTTTGTGATCCAAATGATAAATATAGATACTAGAATGAAATAAAAGATCAGTAAATCTAAAATAAGTAGAAAACCATGTATTCAGTGTATACAATGCTATCAGATTCCTCAATTAAATGTCACCAAAGTCCTCAAATCTCACTATTATCTAAAGTTTCTCTCAAATGAGTGTTTCACACCTATTTGATGATAAAGTGGGGTTATTGAGTATGAGCAATATAGAACCAGATTTTAAGTCAAATGATGAAAATCCACTTCATCACATCCTTCCCTCCTTAAAAATGAATTTTGTCCCCAAAATTCAAAAACATCCTCAAAATTGGGATTATCAAAATCCAGATCGTATCCTTAAATACTGGAGTATCCTCATCTATATAATCAAAATCATGTCCTCAAAGTTCAAGTAGTCCAATACTCCTAATTGGGATTCCATGTTCCATATCATATCCAACTTGGTACCAACATCATTTTATCATTGAGAAATTGAGTGTCAAGGTCAATGCATATATTGTTCAAAGTCATCATATGAGTCACAAATATGGAAAGCATCCTATTAATCACAATTTGGAGAGATCCTATTTTTGGTCAAACAAATAGAGTTCTTGAATAAAGTGTACAAGGTGACTTTCAATCCCAATATTTGAGGGTCCTAGCTTCTACATTGGCCTAGGTGGGGTTATACATCCATGATTTGAGATTTCATATTTCAATAATTCGTGACAATGTCATACTGTCAATATCATGATTTTGAGCTCAAAATCAATGGGAGGTCCCACCCTATTCCTAATGAGAGATAAACCCTAAGTCAAAAATTCAGAGAGTCAAAACGATCATCATTTTAAAAATTTCAAGGTTTGGAATTTTGAAGTCATTAGTCATATATCTAGGGTGATCTCTAGATCTAAATAATGTGAACATAGGATTTGTATCATCCAACTATCATGAAACCATTCTTACTCCAATCCCAATCCCACTGCCTAGATAGTGGTAAAAGAACTAAGCACCTGTGGTTGAGTGGCCCGATAGGATCTCACACACTGGCATATCCAATAAGAAATAATAATTCAAAAATAGGGGATTTAAAGAACAAACTAACCCAAACAGGAGATTTTTGCCAATATATCCTTGTCATTAGAGTATACGGAGTGTGAAAGCGATCTAGTCAATGTTCCATTTATTTTGTCTAAAATAAAGAAAATTAAGACACAATCATGTAATTGCATGGTACACTATCAAAATCAAGTAAAACAATTATAGAAAAATAGTACACTTGGCAAGACTTATATTCAAAAGTATAACAAGACATTTTCCAAAACCAATATTTATTCAAAAAGATATTTATAATGTAATTTTTATTACAAGTTCCCATTATGTTGATTTGAGAAGCATGCTATTATATTTTGTGTGGCTCCATCTCCCCAACAAGATGGGTGAGGTCAGCAGTCTCTGTCTCTCCATATGAGGTAGGAGGTCAATGCACAAGTTCCACCCTCCGAATGAGGAGGTTGCTTGTACTCAATATCAACATTATCAACATCATCATCATTAGTATATGTGCATTAAGGGAAATATCATTTATGTTTTCATGTTTTTCTCAAAATATAATATAGGAAAAACAAAAGACTAATCAATAAGGAACAATAGCTCAACCAAGTATATAGCCAAGTATACAATCAAGAGATACATAAAAGGTATCTTCAATACAACCAAGGAGGAGATATAATAGTGTACCTTTCACCAAATATTTTAGAGTACACATCTCAACAAGTAATAGGCAAACCCTTTGGGTCATATCCTAAATCAGCAATATTTGGATCAAGGGTTAAGATCATGGTATTTAGATGATCATGTTTCAACATTCGAGATTAGGGTTACACTTTCTAATGTCAACCTTAGGGTTAGTTTATCCACTTATAATCAATAATATATAGAAATGTCCAACAATATTTCAAGTGTCAAGTATATTTTCGAGTGTGAATGACCTACCTAGGTTTTCTAGGATCATATGTGTTTACCCTAATTATGATTATTATCCAAGTCATTATCAAGTCTCTAGATCACCATCAAGATGGATTATCACCATTGGTATTCAAGATTAGATCACAAGGTTTGATCTTCAATAATCACAAGATTAAAATTCGACAATAATATTCAGATATCATGAGCAAAAGTATCAGATGGATATAAGAATATATCTAGATATTGTTTTGTCTTAGATCTAGGCACAAGTAATCTAAAGTTATTGAACATAATGGGTCCATAGATCTAGAATCATAATCTCAATGGTCGATCAATTAACCGTTGTCAAAAGTAGATCAGATAAGATTTAGAGTGTTCATATTCACAATTCTAGGGTTAGAACCCATCATCAATATTTATCATCATTTTGGGTACATAAATCATATTAAAGAGTGAATATGTCAACAAAGTTAGATCTAGATCCCTCATGAATGTATGAGAGGAAAAAAGGTTAATATTATTATTTGGGTAATAGTTCCAAAACATATTCTACAAGATTTCATGATATCAATAGAAAATTTAGATAAAGTTTCTAACTTATTTTACAAGTCACCGTAGAAGACCATTACATAAATATAATTTGGAAAAGGATCAAGAATCAAGTGTTAAAAGTATTTTCATTGTGTCTATCTCATTCATACGATTGAAACTAACTATAGATTCACCTATTTTTGATATTGGATGTAGAAGATATGAACATAATATGATTGTAGAGAGATAAAGGGAGTGAATACCAATCCGAGGAAAGAGAAGGGTCATGAAAATGGAGTTTGCTATAGAAACCATAGCTGCAAGGTCTTTAGCCAAGATGGAGAAACTTGCTAGAGGGCATGAAAGCAATATCAGAATATATGTATGTGCTCTTGGGAAAGAAAGGGAGCCAAAGGGGGTCTTATATAGGTAGGAGGATCTAGGTTTAGCGTGTAGTAAGGAGCCGAAGCTCCATGGTGGAGTCCATGGAAGAGGCTCGAAGCCTCACGAAATAGGGCTAGTTTGGAGAGAAAAACATATGAAATATGAGCGGAATTTGAAGACAAAGATAATGAGACCAATTTCGTGCAAAACGGTCAAGAAATGAGGAATATCCGAACCCGGGAAGTAGGAGGAAATCCTAGACACCAAGGTAGGGGATGACCTCGCGAGTGGGCCAACCCAATAAGGCTGAAAAACACATAAAAATGTGCTTTTAAGTATAAACTTTGACAATTTTTATAGGGAGCTAAGAAGCTCCATTTGTGCTGAAATTTTTTTTTAGGAAAGGTAATGTTATATATTAAAAAACACATCAAGCAAGCGAAAACCTGCTTATGTGGAACACCTATAGAATGTTTGGTAAAATTGCAGTAGAAAGAAAAAGCTGAAAAGAAAATAAGCGAAAGAAAGCATTGTTCAGCTAACTTGGGGGAGGCACCCCTTAAACAAGCCCCTAGCGAAAAAAGTTTTACATCCTAGAGATTTTCCTGATTTGAGCTGCCCTAGAATCATAATGATTGGTCACAGTTGTTGCTGTACTAAGTTGACTCCAGCCTCATCGTCCACCATAGCTTTAAGATCACAGAGAAAAGCGGCTTCTGAATCTCCTTCCTCTGAATCATCCAACCTCCCTTCAGCTAATTTTCCTGCAGTTTAGTAAGGATGTGAAGATCGGCATCTATTTGAGTTATAACATTTCTTGCCAAATTTTTGTTGTTGTTGAAAGTTCTATTATTCCTTTCTTTCCAAAGGTTCCAGCAGATTGTGGTGAAGAGATCACTGCTTTTGAAATGCCTGTAATGTCTTAAAGGTGTTATTTGAATGGGGAAAGTGACTTCCTGGAGATCAGGAAGGAAATTTCTCATGAAATGTGAAAAGATTGTTTGAGAGAAAGAGCATATAAAGAAGATGTGGCTGACCGAGTCACTGTTATTTTCATAGAGGGCACATCTAAATGGGCCAATGAAACCCTTTTTTGTGATGTTTTCACCTGTAAGAAGTTTATTATGTAAAAGAAGCCATAAGAAAGTTTTGTATTTTTGTGGCCAATTTTGTTTCCAAATCTTTGATGATGAAGGGGAGAAACCTCTAAATGAGAGAAAATTGTAAGCAAGATTGACCGAATACTCTTTCCCCCATTTCCAAGTGATGTTATTTGAGGTGTTATTTTCCATAGAACTTGAGAGATGTCTGAATTCATTTTGACTTACCTGGGAAAGGATACATCTTTTAAAGGAGTTTGATCTGTTACTGGTGATTAGCGAAAGGGCTTTATCAATTCTTAGGTTGAGGAGATGTTTTGGGATAGACCATGATGGTTTGAGATTTAAAACAGAGCTATTTTCATACCATGGATCAGACCAGAAGGAGATGATTTTGTGAGAATGAGGAGGTGTATTTAAGATTTGTGAAATCATTTGAATATTTTTATTGATGAATTTTCAAAGTGGGGAGGTTGTTTTTCGATGGATTTGGTGCCAAGGAGGTGAGTTTTGGTAATATTTGTTTTTGATGAGATTTGTCCAGATTTTCTTTTTATTTTGGATAAGACAATCAATGATTTTGGTAATGAGGCAGAGCGAGTGCGTGTCAATGTTTATTATTCCCCAGCCTCCTTGATCAAGAGGAGCAGAAATCATTTTCCAATTAACTAGATGGTAATGTTTCCTAGGTTTTTCTAGTTTTTGGAAATTGTTCCAAAGGAAATTTATTCGGATTTTATCTAGAATGGATTTAGTTTTAGAGGGTAAGGGGATGCAGCTCAAGAAGTGGGTTGTTATAGGTGTGATGACACTATTAAGAAGGGTGAGCCTTCCTGAGAGGTTTAGGAAGTTGATTGCCCAGCTGGAGAGTTTAGAGTTTATTTTTGAAATTATGGGTTTCCAAATAGCGTTTGTGATGTTATAAGGAGTGATGGGGAGACCTAGGTATTTGATAGGGAATTCTTTAGTTTTGCATTTTAGGAAGTCCTTGAGGTTCTCCAAAGAAGATTGATGAATGTCTACCCCAAAGATGGAGGATTTTTGTATATTTATTTTTAGCCCAGAGATATAGGAGAAGATACCTATGATCCTAAAAATATTCTGAACAGAGGATTTTTCTGGAGAGGAGAAGATGATGGTGTCATCTACGAATTGAATAATGTTCTCCTTACAGACATCAGGAGCTGAGAAGAGCCCATTTTGATTTCCCATTTGGATCATGCGAGAGAGAATAGTAGTTAAAATGATGAAGAGGTAAGGAGAGAGAGGGTCCCCTTGTCTAAGTCCATTTGAATTATGGAAATAGCCAAAAGGAACACCATTGATGATGGTGGATAAATGATTTGTAGAAATACATGCTTGGATCGAAGAGATCCATTTGTCAGGAAAATCAAATCCCTTGAGAGTCTGCAATAGGAATTTCCAGTTTACAAAGTCGAAAGCTTTTTCAAAGTCCAGTTTGATGGCTAGGAGAGGGATTTTTTTTGTGACAAAGGTGGATCGTTTCGTTGACCATTAAAAAGGCATCTTGTATGCTTCCGTTCTTTAGAAAGGCGGATTGGTTAAGAGGAATGATGTCATCCATGAGAGGTTTGATCCTGTTAGCTAATGTCTTGGCTATGATTTTGTAAGAGGTGTTTATGAGGCTGATAGGTCTGAAATGAGAGATAAGTTCAGGCTGACTATTTTTTTATCAGAGTGATGAAGGTTTTATTGATGTATTTGATGATGTTTTGTGGGTTTGCACTGGCTTGGAAGGCGGAAGGAAAAGCAAGAAAGTCATGTTTGTAATGGTTCCAGTTAGCCAAATAGAATTCCACATTTAGACCATTAGGTCCAGGGGATTTATTTTTGCCAAGGTCATAGATAGCAGCTTGTAATTCATCAAGAGTGAAAGATTTGATGAGATTTTGAGGGTTTTTTATTTTGTTTTGACAAATTGTATTCCAATGAAGGTTATTTAGACAAGATTGGTTGTGGTTATTATTGAAGATTTTTTTGAAATGGTTTTTTATGTGTTATGATGGATTTTTTATGAGAAGTGAGTCTTCCATTTATCATAAGATAAGTTATGGCATTATTTCTAAAATTTTGGTTACATATTTTATGGAAGTATTTTGTATTTTTGTCCCCTTCTTGAGCCCATGTGATCCTAGCCCGTTGTCTCCATCTTGTATCGATATTGTTATTTATGTGATCAAGGTCAGATTTTATTGAAAGGACCAAAGCAGGATCAGCTGATGGGTCTTTTTCAACAAAGAGAAGCTGGTCTTTGAGATTTTTTTAAATTTCAGATAAGGTCGAGGGATTTTGAACCTTCCATTTTTTTATGTGATTTTTGATGTGTTTAATGTTGTTTAAGATGTGAAGACCCATGTTTGTTGTTTGAGGGTTAGCAAGCATCCATGCTTCAAGACAAGATCTGGAGAAATTTTCCATGGAGAGCCAGTTGTTTTTGAATTTGAAGGGGCGAGACCCCCAAGAGCAAGAAGCAGTTTCAAGAATTAAGGGAAAGTGGTCAGAAATAGTTCTGTGGGAGATATAGACAGAAGAGAGTGGATGCTTGTCTTCCCAAAGGTTTGAACAAATGAAATGATCAAGTCGAGCAAAAGACTGGTTTCTTGACCACGTATATAAGGCATTTGAGGGAACAAGGTCAATAAGAGAATGGTTTGTTAGCATCTGGCTGAACTTTTTATCTGCAACAGACATCGAAGAAGAGGAAGGATTTGAGTTGTGCCTATCTGAGATTTGGGTGATAAGATTAAAATTGCCACCAAGGACCCAGGGAGATAGATGATAATTTGTGAAGAGGTAATTTAACTCCTCTAGGAATGGGGATTTATCATAACCTGGTTCCCCATAGATACTAGAGAAAGACCAAAGATAATCATCAGCAAGATTTTTAAAGTCAATAGTTATGGAAAAGTTTAGAATAGAGGAGTTTTGCAAGATTAGAGCTTGGTTGTTAAAACCCACAATGATGCCACCTTTGAAGCCCTTAGGGGGTAGCTGAAACCAGTCTGTGATTCTGTTACCACCTATAGTTTTGAGGGCGAAAGGGGAGAGAAAGGTTTTTGTTTCTTGGATGGAAATTAGATCTATATTATTTTTATAAATGTGAGATCGTATTTTTTTTCTTCTTTGTAAATTTGCAGCACCACAAATATTCCAAGATGAGATTTTCATGACGAAGGAAAAGACTAAAGCAAAAATAGAAAGACACAGATACAGTGCTAACCTGTTAACACCTTCTCTTCAACCAACCCATGAAGGATTCGAGGTTGTTAAGAACATTTTGTGCGTCATAATCCTTTTCAAAGTGAAAGCCTATCTTATTTGCAAAGGATGTGAAACTATTTGTGTTTGACCAAGAAGCTATATCTTCTATAGTCTCAAATTTTTTATTTGCTTTTTTTTTTTATATAAGATAGAGATGTAGAAAGAGTTGATGCAGAGGAAACATAACTGAAAGAGCAAGGAGGGGTGTTACCTTTTTTTGACCTGTTTATAATGCTGGACCCTTTGGTATCGAATTGATGTGGCTGCAGGATCTTTTGAAGGTAGCTTGAGTTGGGCTTCTGCAGTGGGCTCTCCTGTTCCAAACTCTGCAGAGAGTTTTCATTTTTTTGCTGAGATGAGTCTTGAATCACAGCTGTTTGATTATTTTTGTTTGGTGAATGCCAACTTTCCTTTGAAGAAGAAGATGAAGGGAAAGTGTTTCTACTTGGTTTGACATTGATAGTAGGGAGAGGGGGCTCTGGAGATCTGGTTCTTTTCTTATTTGGGAGGTGATAGGAGTTTTCTGCATGGTTTGAGGTTTTCCTAATCCAGACGTGGTTTCTGACAGTTGGAGCTCTGGAATGCAAAATATGGTTTTTTCCTTTGTTTGGGCTGAACCAGGATGGTGGATGAGAGGTAAGATCAGAAAAAGCAGAGCTGTTTATAGTAGGGTGTTCGGATGCAAGCTTGAGATGATAGATGGATTCACCAATCCTAATGTTGATGGATGGTGGAAGGGAGATGGCGGATTTGACAGAGAAGAGGCAATAAGCTTTGATGTATTGGGAGGGATGGAGTGTTTCTGGGCTAATGAATTGGAGCGTAGCCCCAATAGAATAAGCAATGCCTCTAAAAATCTCAATCTCCCACAGATGGGGAGGAAGATTTGAAATGGCTACCCAGTCTGAGCCACCTGTAGGGGTAGGGAATGAACCGGAGTCAGCTGACCATTTAGAAAGTCTCGCCATGATAAAGCTAGAACCACAAGGAATGGTGAGCACTTGGTTGAAGATATGATTTATCTTCGTTCCTTCAGGAACAGTGTAAATAAGCTGGGAGGGCGAGAAGATTTTGGGTTTGAGGATGGTATGGCCAGGAAGAAGAAGAGCCAAAGCTCTAGTGATGTCGAGAACGTTGATTGGGTTGTTGTCCAAATTATTTTTTATTGAAACTAGGATGCTTATGAGGGAGAAGACTTTGAGTAAGCGCATAGAGTTTGCAGGGAGATCCATGGCAATAGCGTATTCTAGGTGGTCAGGAACCTTCATGGTTGGTAGGGAGGGAGGGTGGTTTTCACTAGGGGTTTTGGCGGATGGGGTCTTTGAAGGAGGGTTTTTTTGTTGTGTGCAGAGCTTGGCAGGGTTTCTAGGCGAGTGAAAGGGTTTTGAAATAGGAGGAATCCTTGAGTTTGAGTTTGAGCGACAAGAGTTGGTTGCTTCTGCATGTTCGGGCGGGAGATTTGCGAGACATGCAAAAGGGTTTTTTGAAAGGTAATGATGATGGGTGGGCACAACGTTTGGCCAGGAAGAAGGAGAAAGCCTTTTTGAGACAGCAGAACTACTTTGGAAAGGAGGGATTTGAGTCGAACGAGAGTGCATGTAGGAGTGGTGGAGTTTTGGCTGGTATATTTTCCTGTTAGGGTGAGGACGCGCCATACAGAACCTTTTTATGTGCCCTAGGCGACCACAGCCGAAGCAAGTGCGTCGAGAGTAACATCTGGAAGTAGAGTGGTTGTTTTTATGGTAGAGGGAGCAGAAAAGGGCTCGAAAAGGTTTTTTTGGGGGGACCGCAGTCCAGATTTGGGCGGTGGGGTTTTTTTCTAGGGTGTCGTTTATGAGATGGGAAGATTTTGCATGGCCCATGATGGGAAAAGAGAGGTTTAGGAGAATATTGTCCTTAGGGATGATGCCCCTAGCAGGGGATATGTGGGAAGGAGGGTTTTGTATAAGGACGATAGTTTTGGATTGTAAAATTTTTCTTTAATGGATGGAGAAGGAAAAAGCTTATACCTTTCAGCAATGGAACTGTGTTGTTGAACCGGGGGAGATGTGAGATCATCGTCTTCATCCTCTGACCCTAAAGAGATGGAGATGGGCCAGGATCTTGCACCCATAGGTGGTTGATGTTCAACTCTGACAAAGAGTTGGTCCGCTGAGTTGGAGGATGATGAACTATTATGGCCATGTCTTTTGTAGAGGTAGGCAAGAGCTGGGGGAGTTTTGTGGAAGAAATCACGAACCCACACACGGAAGGTGCAATCTTCAAAAGGTTGAAGGAACATCGACCACTCAGGTTGAAGATTTAGTTCCTTACGCATCTCGCTCCATTCTTCCGAGATGAGGAGGAAGGGGGCTTTTTTTTCCCAGGTTGTTTCTGAGGGGGTAGACCATGAAATCTTGACTTGGAAAGAGCGGTGCCCGATGTTAATTGTACTGATGCCAGGAGAAACTTCAAAATTGCGGTAGATCCAGGCTCTTGGAAGAGGGATGGTTGTTGAGAAAGAAGGGTCGGAGAGATGGATTTCGATGAAGGGAAAGTGCGAGTTCATGTTGTTTGGGGATGTTGGGGTTTTTGAGATATTGCTAGGCACCAAGGGTTTATTCTTCTGCAAGGCACGGAAAAAAGTAGAGATCTTGCCTGATTTGTGCATGCACGGTGCTTTTATGCATGAGGCGAGGGTGAGGATGCCTCCTATTCTCATATTGTAATCCGATCGTTTGGTGGAGCTTTTATTGCAGAATACTGGGACAAAGTAATGCTGATGTGATTCTGGTATCCAACAAAATCTAGGGGGGTGTTTGTAGCCGACAGAGAGAATGGAAAGGGGTAATCAATGAGATGTTTTCTACATGCTTCTAAGGCCATTTGAGAAACATGAGGTGAGGTGTAACATATGCGGATAATCTCGAAATTTATTGCATACTGGTTTTGAAGGGGTCAAAAGATGGAAAGGGGTTTCATCGCAAAGAGTATCGAGGCGGTCGGGGGAGATGGAACTTGATCGGCGATGCCTGGGAGCTTAATACTGATAAGAGCTGAGACGTTGATGCTGCTTAATTCAGATGTTGCATGTTCAATTTTTAACAAATGCTGGAGCCGATTAAGGAGATGATACCATCATCCTGCAAAGAGAAGAAGAACAGGGGGAACTTTTACTTGGGAAAGGATATTCTTTAGACCATGGAGAGGGAGAAGCTGATTTTCGAAGAGGGAAAAGATGGGTTATGTTGCCGTTGTCACGTGGGTGAAGGGGACAGTGGGACCTCATCGGGAGAGAAGGGTGAAAATTGAGTAACCTGATGGTAGGAGCAGATACCCGAGTTAGCAGAGGAAGGGCAACTCCATTGCTAAGAAGATGGAGCAAGCGGCGGGTGGAGCTCGCTGGGGAGGGCACAACTGACCTAGGATGACGAAGAACCGGATGGAGAAATCTAGAGAGAAGGTGGAGCTTTCTCCCTCTAACTTACCGTTGCCCTCTTCCGTCCTCTTGTGCTGAAATTTTGATAGGAGACTTGTAATATGGTCCATAATATTCATAAAATTTTTGAGATCCATAGGATAAATATAGATACTGGAATGAAATAAAAGATTATCAAAACTAAAATAAGTAGAACACCATGTATTCAATGTATACAATGCTATCAAATTCCTCAATTAAATGTCACGAAAGTCCTCAAATGTCCCTATTATATAAAATTTCTCCCAAATGAGTGTTTGACACCTATTTGATGATAAAGTGGGGTTATTGAGTACAAAAAATATAGAACTAGACTTTTAAGTCAAATGATGAAAATCCACTTTATCACGTCCTTCCCTCCTTAAAAAGGAATTTTACCCCCAAAGTTCAAAAGAATCCTAAAAATTGGGATTATCAAAATCCTGATGTATCCTCAAATATGGAGTATCTCATCTATTTAATCAAAATAATGTCCTCAAAGTTCAAGTAGTCCAATAATCATAATTGGGATTCCATGTTCCATATAATAACCAACTTAGTACCAACATCATTTCATCATCGAGCAACTGAGTATCAAGGTCAATGCATATATTGTTCAAAGTCATCATATGAGTCACAAATATGGAAAACATCCTATTGAACTCACTATTTGGATAGATCATATTTTAGGTAAAACAAATAGAGTTCTTGAATCAAGTATACGAGGTGACTTTCAATCCCAATATTTGAGGGTCCTAGCTTCTACATTGGCCTAGGTGGGGTTATACATCCATGGTTTGAGATTTTGTATTTCAACAATTCGAGATAATGTCATACTTTCAATATCATGATTTTGAGATCAAAATCAATGGGAGGTCCCACCCTAGTAGTAATGAGAGCTAAACCCTAAGACAAAAATCGAGAGAGTCAAAACAATCATCATATCAAAAATTTCAAGATTTGGGATTTTGAAGTCATTAGTCATATATCTAGGGTGATCTCTAGATCCAAATAATGTGAACATAGGATTTGTATCATCCAATTGTCACAAAACCATTCTTACACCAATCCTAATCCCACTGCCTAGACAGTGGTAAAAGGGTTGAGGCGCCTATCCCTGAGTGGCCCGATAGGAACTCACATACTAGCATATACAATAAGAAATAATAACTTAAAAATAGGGGATTTAAAGAACAAACTAACCCAAAAAAGGATATTTTTGCCAATTTATCCTTGTCATTAAAGTATACAGAGTGCAGAAGCGATCTAGTCAATGTTCCATTTGTTTTGTCTAAAATCAAGAAAATCAAGACATAATCATACAATTGCATGGTACGCTATCAATAACAAGTAAAATGGTTTATAGAAAAATAGTACACTTGGAAGGAATTAGATTCAAAAGTATAACATGCGACTTTCAAAAACCAATACTTATTTGATAAGATATTTATAATGCAGTTTTTATTTTGAGTTCCCATTATGTTGATTCGTGAAGCAAGCTTATATATTTTGTGAGGCTCCATCGCCCCAACAAGATGGGGGAGGTCACCAGTCCTCTTCTCTCCATATGAGGTTGGAGGTCAATGCACAAGTTCCACCCTCTAAATGAGGAGGTATCTTGTACTTAATATCAACATTATCATCAGTATACGAGTAGTCAAAATGGGCAATATCATTTATGTTTTCATGTTTTTCTCAAAATATTATATAGGAAAACTGGAAGACCAATCAATAGGGAACAATAGCTCAACCAAGTATATAGCCATGTATACAATCAAGAGATACATAAAAGGTATCTTCAATACAACCAAGTAGAAAATATAATAGTGTACCTTTCATCCAACATTTTAGAGTACATATCTCAACAAGTAATAGGTCAACCCTTTAAGTCAGATCCTAAATCAACAATATTTCGATCAAGGGTTAAGATCATTTTATTTAGAAGATCATGTTTCAACATTTTAGATTAGGGTTACACTTTCCTATGTCACCCTTAGGGTTAGGTCATCCACTTATAATCAATAATATTTCAAGATGTCCAACATTATTTCAAGTGTCAAGTATATTTTCAAGTGTGAATCACCTACCTAGGTTTTCTTGGAACATATGTGTTTACCCTAATTATGATTATTATCCAAGTCATTATCAAGTCTCCAGATCATCATCATGATGGGTTATCACCATTGGTATTCAAGATTAGATCACAAGGTTTGATCTTTATTAGGTTCAATAATCACAAAATTGAAATTCGACAGTAATATTCAAATATCAATAGCAAAAGTATCACATGTATATAAGAATATATCTAGATATTGTTTTGGATTAGATCTTGGCCACAAAGAATCAAAAGTTATTGAACATGATGGGTCCATAGATCTAGAATCATAATCACAATGGTTGATCAACTGATCATTGTCAAAAGTAGATCAAATAAGATTTAGAGTGTTCATATTCACAATTCTAGGGCTAGAACCCATCATCCGGATTTATCATCATTTAGGGTACATAAATCATATTTAAGAGTGAACATGTCAACAAAGTTAGATCTAGATCCCTCATGAAAGTATGAGAGGAAAAATGTTTAATATTATTATTTGGGTAATAGATCCAAAATAGATTCTTCAAGATTTCATGATATCAAGTCAAGATTTAGATAAAGTTTCAAACTTATTTTACAAGTCACTATCGAAGATCATTACATAAATATAATTTGGAAAAGGATCAGGAATCAGGTGTTAAAAGTATTTTCATTGTGTCTGTCTCGTTCTTACAATCCAAATGGACTATAGATTTTCCTATTTTTGATATCGGATGTAGAATATATGAACTTAATATGATTCTACAGAGAAAAAGGGAGAGAATACCAATCCAAGGAGAGAGAAGGGTCATGAAAATGGAGTTTGCAATCGTAACTATGGTTGCAAGGTCTTCGGCCAAGAAAGGGAAACTTACTAGAGGGCAAAAAGGCAAAATCAAAATATATGGATGTGTTCGTGGGAAAGAAAGGGAGCCAAAGGGGATCTTATATAGGTTTGAGGGAATAGGTTTAGGGCGTAATAAGGAGCCGAATCTTCATGGTGGCATCCATGGAAGAGGCTTGAAGCTTTACAAAACGGGGCTGGTTTGGAGAAAAAAACATATGAAATGGGAGCGGAATTCGAAGATGAAGATAATGAGACCAATTTTGTACAAAATGGGCCAAGAAATGAGGGAGATCTAGACCTGAGAAGTGAGTAGAAACCCTAGTCACTGAGGTAGGAGATGACCTCACGAGTGGGCCGGCCAGTAAGGGTGAAAAACACATAAAATGTGTTTTTAAGTATAAACTTTGACAATTTTTATAGGGAGCTAGGAAGTTCCATTTGGGCTGAAATTTGGACAGGAGACTTACATTATGGTCCAAAGTAACTATAAAAATTTTGAGATCCAAAGGATAAATATAGATACTGGAATGAAATAAAAGATTAGCAAATCTAAAATAAGTAGAAAACCATGTATTCAATGTATACAATGCTATCAAATTCCTCAATTAAGTGTCACCAAAGTCCTCAAATCTCAATATTATCTAAAATTTCTCCCAAATGAGTGTTTGACACCTATTTGATGATAAAGTGGGGTTATTGAGTACGATAAATATAGAACTATATTTTTAAGTCAAATGATGAAAATCCACTTGATCAAATCCTTCCCTCATTAAAAAGGAATTTTGTCACCAAGATTCAAAAAATCCTCAAAATTGGGATTATCAAAATCCAGATCGTATCCTCAAATACTGGAGTATCCTCATCTATCTAATCAAAATCATGTCCTCAAAGCTCAATTAGTCCAATAATCATAATTGGGTTTCCATGTTCCATATCATAACCATCTTGGCACCAACATCATTTTGTCATCGAGCAATTGAGTATCAAGGTCAATGCATATATTGTTCGAAGTCATCATATTAGTCACAAATATGGAAAGCATCCTACTGATCACAATTTTGAGAGATCATATTTTAATTCAAACAAATAGAGTTCTTGAATCAAGTGTACAAGGTGACTTTCAATCCCAATATCTAAGGGTCCTCACTTCTACATTGGCCTAGGTGGGGTTATACATCCATGATTTTAGATTTCATATTTCAACAATTCGAGACAACATCATACTTTCAATATCATAATTTTGAGCTCAAAATCAATGGGAGGTCCCACCCCAGTCCTAATGAGAGATAACACTAAGTCAAAAATTGAGAGAGTCAAAACAACCATCATTTCAAAAATTTCAAGATTTGGGATTTGGAAGTCGTTAGTCATATATCTAGGGTGATCCCTAGATCCAATTAATGTGAACATAGTATTTGTATCATCCAACGGTCGCAAAACCATTCTTACAATCCTAATATCAGTGCCTAGATAGTGGTAAAAGGATTGAAGTGCCCGTCCCTAAGTGGATCGATAGGATATCACACACTGACATATACAATAAGAAATAATAACTCAAACATAGGGGATTTAAAGAACAAACTAACCCAAAAAGGATATTTTTACCAATATATCCTAGTCATTAGAGTATACGGAGTGTGGAAGCGATCTAGTCAATGTTCCACTTATTTTAACTAAAATCCAAAAAAATCAAGACACAATCATGCAATTGCACGATACACTATCAAAAACAAATAAAATGGTTTATCGAAAAATAGTACACTTGGCATGACTTACATTCAAAAGTATAATAAGTGATTTTCCAAAAACAATATTTATTCGACAAGATATTTATAATGCCATTTTTATTACGAGTTCCCATTATGCTGATTCGATAAGCATGCTTATATATTTTGTGTGGCTCCATCACCCCAACAAGATGGGGGAGGTCACCTCTCTCTGTCTCTCCATATGAGGTACGAGTTCAATGAATAAGTTCCACCCTCTGAATGAGGAGGTCACTTGTACTCAATATCAACATTATCAAAATCATCATCATCAGTATACAAGCAGTCATAATGAGCAATACCATTTATGTTTTCATGTTTTTCTCAAAATATAATATAGGAAAAATGGAAGACTAATCAATAGGGAACAATAGCTCAATCAAGTATATAGCCACGTATACAATCAAGAAATACATAAAAGGTATCTTCGATACAGCTAAGGAGGAGATATAATAGCATACCTTCCACCAAAGATTTTAGGGTACATATCTCAACAAGTAATAGGTCAACCCTTTGAGTCAGATCCTAAATCAACAATATTTGGATCAAGGGTTAAGATCATGGTATTTAGAAGATCATGTTTCAACATATGTGATTAGGGTTACACTTTCCTATGTCAACCTTAGGGTTAGGTCATCCACTAATAATCAATAATATTTCAAGATGTCCAACATAATTTTGAGTGTCAAGTATATTTTTGAGTGTGAATGACCTAATTAGGTTTTCTACGAACATATATGTTTACCCTAATTATGATTATTATCCAAGTCATTATTGAATCTCTAGATAATCATCATGAGGGGTTATCACCATTGGTATTCAAGATTTGATCATAGGTTTTGATCTTTATTAGGTTCAATAATCACAAGATTAAAATTTGACAGTAATATTCAGATTTCATGAATAAAAGGACCACATGGATATAAGAATATATCTAGATATTATTTTGGCTTAGATCTAGGCCACAAGGAATCAAAAGTTATTGAACATCATGGGTCCATAGATCTAGAATCATAATCTCAATGGTCGATCAATTAACCATTATCAAAAGTAGATCAAATAAGATTTAGAGTGTTCATGTTTACAATTCTAGGGTTAGAACCCATCATCAAGATTTATCATCATTTAGGGTACATAAATCATATTCAAGAGTGAACATGTCAACAAAGTTAGATCTAGATCCCTCATGAAAGTATGAAAGGAAAAAGTTTAATATTATTATTTGGGTAATAGATCCAAAATAGATTCTACAAGATTTCATGATATTAAGTCATTATTTAGATAAAGTTTCAAACTTATTTTACAAGTCACCATCAAAGATCATTACATAAATATAATTTGGAAAAGGATCAAGAATCAGATGTTAAAAGTATTTTCATTGTGTCTGTCTCGTTCTTACGATAGAAAGAAATTATAGATTTTCCTATTTTTGATATCAGATATAGAAGATATGAACATAATACTATTATAGAGAGAGAAAGGGAGATAATACCAATCCGAGTTGAGAGAAGGGTTGTGAAAATGGAGTTTTCTAAGGTAAATGGGGCTGCAAGGTCTTTGACCAAGATGGGGAAACTTGCTAGAGGACACAAAAGAAAAATCAGAATATATGGATGTGTTTGTAGGAAATAAAGGGAGCCAAAGGGGGTCTTATATAGTTGTGAGGGTCTAGGGTTAGGGTGTAATAAGGAGCCGAAGCTCCATGGCGGCATCCATGGAAGAGGCTTGAAGCTTCACGAGAAAAACATATGAAATAGGAGCATAATTCAAAGATGAAGATGATGAGACAATTTTTTTACAAAATGGGAAAGAAATGAGGGAGACCCAAACACTGGAAGCAGGAGGAAATCCTAGCCTCCAGGTAGGGGATGACTTCGTGAGTGGGGTGGCTCATTAAGGCTAAAAACACATAAAAATATGTTTTTAAGTATAAACTTTAACCATTTTTATAGGGAGTTAGGAAGCTCCATTTTTGCTAAAATTTGGATTGGAGACTTGTAATATGATCCCAAAATATTTATAAAAAAATTTAGATCCAAAGGATAAATATAGATACTGGAATGAAATAAAAGATTGGCAAATTGAAAATTAGTAGAAAACCGTGTATTCAATGTATACAATGCTATCAAATTCCTCAATTAAGTGCCGCCAAGGTCCTCAAATCACACTATTATCTAAAATTTCTCCCAAGTGAGTAATTAACACCAATTTGATGATAAAGTAGGGTTATTGAGTACGAGAAATATAGGACTAGATTTTTAAGTCTAATGATGAAAATCCACTTTATCACATCCTTCCCTATTTAAAAAGGAATTTCGATGCCAAAATTCAAAAACATCTTCAAAATTGGGATTATCAAAATCAAAATTGTATCCTCAAATACTGGAGTATCCTCATCTATTTAATCAAAATCATGTCCTCAAAGTTCAAGTAGTCCAATGATTGTAATTGGGATTTTGTGTTCCATATCATAACCAACTTGGTACCAACATTATTTCATCATCTAGCATTTGAGTATCAAGGTCAATGCATATATTGTTCAAAGTCATCATATGAGTCACTAATATGGAAATCATCGTATTGATCATAATTTGGAGAGATCATATTTTAGGTCAAACAAATAGAGTTCTTGAATCAAGTGTACAAGGTGACTTTCAATCCTAATATTTGATGGTTCTAGCTTATACATTGGCCTAGGTTGAGTTATACATCCATGATTTGAGATTTCATATTTCAACAATTCGAGGCAACATCATACTTTCAATATAATGATTTCAAGCTCAAAATCAATGGGAGGTCGCACCCTAGTCCTAATGAGAACTAAACACTAAGTCAAAAATCGAGAGAATCAAAACAATCATCATTTCAAAATTTTCAAGATTTGGGATTTTGAAGTCATTAGTCATATATATAGGGTGATCTCTAGATCCAAATAATTTGAACATATGATTTGAATCATCTAATTTTCACAAAACCATTCTTACCCCAATCCCAATCCCACTACCTAAATAGTGGTAAAAGGATTGAAGCGCACATCCCTGAGTGGACCGATAGGATCTCACAAACTGGCATATACAATAAGAAATAATAACTCAAAAATAGGGGATTTAAAGAACAAACTAACAAAAAATGGAGATTTTAGCCAATATATCCTTTCCATTAGAGTATACGGAGTGCGGAAATGATCTAGTCAATGGTCCATTTATTTTGTCTAAAATCAAGAAAATCAAGACACAATCATGCAATTGCATGGTACACTATCAAAAACAAGTAAAACAATTTATAGAAAAATAGTACACTTGGCAAGACTTATATTAAATAGTATAACAAGTGATTTTCCAAAACCAATATTCATTTGACAAGATATTAATAATGCAATTTTTATTAGGAGTTTCCATTATGGTGATTCGATAAGCATGCTTATATATTTTGTGTGGCTCCATCACCCCAAAACGATTGGGGAGGACACCAATCTCAATCTCTTCATATGAGGTAGGAGGTCAATGCACAAGTTCCATCCTCCGAATGAGGAGGTCTCTTGTACTGAATATCAACATTATCAACATCATCATCATCATCAATATATGGGTAGTCATAATGGGCAATACCATTTATGTTTTCATGTTTTAAAAAAAAATTAGGAAAATCAGAAAGCCAATCAATAGGGAATAATAGCTTAACCAAGTATATAAACATGTATACAATCAAGAGATACATAAAAGGTATCTTCAATACAGCCAAGGAGGAGATATAATAGTGTACCTTTCATCAAAAAATTTATGGTACATATCTCAACAAGTAATAGGTCAACCCTTTGAGTCAAATCCTAAATTAACAATATTTGGATCAACTGTTAAGATCATGGTATTTAGAAGATCATGTTTCAACATTCGAGATTAGGGTTATACTTTCCTATTTAAACCTTAGGGTTTGGTCATCCACTTATAATCAATAATATTTCAAGATGTCCAACAATATTTCAAGTGTCAAGTATATTTTCAAGTGTGAATGACCTACGAAGGTTTTCTAGGAACATATATGTTTACCCTAATTAGGATTATTATCCAAGTCATTATCAAGTCTATAGATCATCATCATGATGGGTTATCACTATTGGTATTCAAGATTAGATCACAAGGTTTGATCTTTATTAGGTTCAATAATCACAAAATTAAAATACGATAGTAATATTCAGATTTTATGAGCAAAAGTATCACATGGATACAAGGATATATCTAGATATTGTTTTGGCTTAGATCTAGGCCACAAGGAATCAATAGTTATTGAACATTATGGATCCATAGATATAGAATCATAATCTCAATGGTCGATCAATTAACCGTTGTCAAAAGTAGATCAAATAAGATTTAGAGTGTTCATATTCACAATTCTAGGGTTAGAACCCATCATCAAGATTTATCATCATTTCGGATACATAAATCATATTCAAGAGTGAACATGTCAACAAAGTTAGATCTAGATCCCTCATGAAAGTATGGGAGGCAAAAAGTTTAATATTATTATTTGGGTAATAGATCCAAAATAGATTCTACAAGATTTCATGATATCAAGTCAAGATTTAGATAAAGTTTCAAACTTATTTTACAAGTCACCATCAAAGATCATTGCATAAATATAATTTGGAAAAGGATTAGGAATCAGGTGTTAAAAGTGTTTTCATTGTGTCTGTCTCATTCTTACGATAAAAAAGAACTATAGATTCACCTATTTTTGATATTGGATGTAGAAGATATGAACATAATATGATTATAGAGAGAGAATACCAATCTGAGGAGAGAGAAGGGTTGAAAAAATGGAGTTTGCTATAGTAACCATGGCAGCAAGGTCTTCGGCCAAGATGGGGAAACTTGCTAGAGGGCACAAAAGAAAAATTAGAAGATATGGATATGTTTGTGGGAAATAAATGGAGCCAAATGGGGTCTTATATAGGTGTGTAGGTCTAGTGTTAGGGTGTAATAAGGTGTTGAATCTCCATGGAAGCGTCCATGTAAGAGGCTCAAAGCATCACGAAACGAGGCTGGTTTGGAGAGAAAAACAGATGAAATAGGAGCGGAATTTTGAAGACGAAGATAATGAGACCAATTTCGTGAAAAATGGGGAAGAAATGAGGGAGACCCAAACCCAGGAAGCAGGCAGAAACCCTAGCCGTAGAGGTATGGGATGACCTCACGAGTGGGTCGGCCCAATAAGGCTAAAAATCATATAAAAATGTGTTTTTAAGTAAAAATTTGACAATTTTTATAGGGAGCTAGGAAGCTCCATTCGAGTTGAAATTTAGATAGGAGACTTGTAATATGGTCCAAAATATTAATAAAAATATTGAGATACAAAGGATAAATATAGATACTGGAATGAAATAAAATATTAGCAAATATAAAATAAGTAGAAAACCATTTATTCAATGTATACAATGTTATCAAATTCCTCAATTTGGTGTCTCCAAAGTATTCATATCTCACTATTATCTAAATTTCTCCCAAATGAGTGTTTGAAACCTATTTGATGATAAAATGGGGTTATTGAGTATGAGATATATATAACTAGATGGTTAAGTCAAATGATGAAAATCAACTTTATCACACAAGCTTCTTCAAGCTATAGAAGAAGGTGCAAAAGCTTCTATAAGGTGAAGGAGAAGTTTAAGGCTAAAGATTTGGGAGTAGAAGTGGGTAAATCCTTCAAGGAAAAAGACTCAGTGAAAGAAGGGGATCTCCTTGGCGAAGGTGTCCAACTGCTTGCAGGAGTGGGTAAGACCTTGTAGAGGTGGAAGATTCTAGCTCCTTTGGATAGGTAAGACCTTGGTTGGTTATTGTCTCCCTTGTCCTCACAGGGAAAACTAGGTATCCTTGACCTGGAAAGTGAAGGTCATTTTGTATGTCTTATAATGGAATATAAGTATACATTGGTTGCAAAATCCTAGGGCTTGATCTCTCTAGGTAGTGGACTGAATTTCTCCTAATTTGGAGATTAGAACCACTCTAAACAGCTTTTGTTCTTGTGTTTGTTCAATATCTCTCATCCTTGCTATGTATGTTTAGTTGCACTAAAAATTCAATATTTGAAATCCCATGCATTGTCATAACTTGAAGGTCTAACAAACTTTTTTCTAGTGTTTTTAGATTTATTCACCCACCTCTAGAGCCCATTTGATCCAACAAAATACACATCTCACCTCTAACTTACTTGATACAATTTTTTTCTAATAATGTATAATCTTTGTTGTTTGTGTGTGCCAGACTCTATTTATTGATTAATTTATTGTCATATTAAAAATGTTTACTAAATTAGTCTTGACTTTTGTAACCTCATTTCCTATCTACCCTTATTGCCATCATACACCTCCTTTAAGGGACTCACAGAATGCGATTTGTTCCAAATATAGTGTATATGTTTAAGAGAAGCAATGCTAACATATCCTTCAACATGTTGAGCTATTGTGCTTGTATTCTATTTCACATTCCTATGTATTGTTTGTTGTCTCCATGATCTGCTGACACATTGGACCATTTCCAATCCTTTTTATTTCCTTATACCAACTTGCATGCAGTGAGAGCATATGACATAATGTTCATCTTTTTAAAATCTATCTTTATTCTAGTATTTCCCCTTCAAGCATGGATGCAGTTACACATTCAATTGTCTATTTCTTGCATTACACTCTATGAAGAATTAATCCACCTTCCCTTTTAATTCCTTGCTATTACACATATCGTTTGAGGACTGGATTTCCTATCCCATGCAACATCCACATTGATTGCTATGATACTTGCACTTAACACTTCCCTACATTGAATGCTATGTTCCTTGCTCTCAACACTTCCCATTCATGTTGTGTTGTTTCCTACACCTTTACCAGGAAATTGGTAGGGAAGGATATGAGTCTATCCTTCATTGATTATTTGATTATGTTAACCACTTTTTGTGTGGTTAGTCATTTCCCTTGAAATATTAATATATTTATTCTCTTCCATGTAGAGCTAGATAATCATTGCAAACTCCTTAGCCCTTCTCTTTGTATTTTATTCTTATTTGTGATCACCAAAAATCAGGTTTGGAAGTCTATAGTGTCATAACTTTGCATTCATTTGTTATTGTAGAGTATCCCACACTAGAAGAGCTTCCTTCTAGTCTCTATAAATGTGGATGACTATTTCCACTACGTTCATGCACATGTTGCAAGTTGGATCATCTAACATACCCATTTGGTGTCTTCTTTTGTTGATCATCACACACTCATGCATACACAACCATCTAAAGAATTCAATCCTTTGTGGAACTTTGAGTTTCCATAAGGTAGCCGATACACCTTGGTAAACCTTCTTTCTTTCCCTTGCTCAACTCTAGATATGTTTCTTGTGTTGTAGGCATTTCTGTTCTACCTAGGCCCCAAGTATATTGTTCCCTTCAATCTCATAGACACAATGATGTAGTATTAAGCATAGATTCAATTGTTCCCTCATCAAACCAATCTTGAATAAATTTAGTATCCTACTAGCCATCATAGTTTGTTAAATTGACCACTGTTAGATCAAGCTCCTCTGGTATAGAACTTGATGTTGGGTAAACTAGACATGTGATTGGCTTGATCTAGTTGTTGTTCCATACGAACATGTTTTTGCCATTCATATTGAACCTTATTTTCTTGCTAGTAAGTAACTCAGTTCGTCTCCTGAGGAAACACTAGATCATTGAACTTGTACTTGTGTGAACTCTTATTTTGGTTCCTTGGTTTGGAGGAGGATGGCGCAGCAATGGGGTCAGATGAGGGTTATGTTTTCTGGCAGGGATCAGGGAGTTTGGGTATGTTCGGAGGTGAAGTCGTGGATCTTGAAGCACTGTGGGCCGTTTGTTCCCTGGTGCGAGGTTGTTTGGGGCAAGTGGCACACTCCTAAATGGAGTTGTTGCCTGTACAGAGCCCTTCTTGGGTGGCTGCCTACTCCCGATAGGATTATGGGTAAGGGGATCAACGTTAATGGTAGATGCTCGCTGTGTGGGGTGCATGAGGAGTCACACGAGCATCTTTTCTTCACGTGTGAGTTCTTCAGCTACATGGTGACTAGATGGGTGCTGAAGAACGGATGGGGCGGCTCTGCACCCTGTAGCATTGCAGGCTGCCTTCAATGGATCTGATCGAAATCTAAGGGGAATAAATGCATGACAGCCTTCGGAGGTTTAGGCCTTACTGTGATCATTTATCTCATTTGGTAGGAAAGAAATACAAGAGTTCATGGAGGTCTTGATAGGGACAAATTCTGTATTTTTGATGTTTTGGTTGACAATCTTCATCTTCTGTGCAAGATCAATTCTAACATTTGTAAAGGCTTAGACCCAGATTCTATAAGCCATTGGGGTTTTTGTAGCTAAGACACCCCTGTATAGTATAGGTTTTCCATATATGGTTTTTTAATGAGCAATATATTACCTTATCCAAAGAAGCATTCTTATTTTGGTGTATTTGTGTTTCATGATGCCAGACCATGGCACATTTCTTTCTTTGAAGACAATCTTTGCTTGTTTATGCACATGACATCTTTTAATACTTTATTTTTTATGGTATTCCCTAATCACATCTAGATGGGTATCGAAGAAGTGGATAGAAGGAGGGTAGATGGGTGTAACCATGATCTTAGAATTTGGAATACTTGAAGGATAAATTTATATTTGTTGTTATTATATGGGAGGTAAGTAGTTGAAAGAATTGTAGAAGAGGGATTTGATTATGTCCAAAACATATTTGTATGATTGAATACATTGTCTTATTCCCCTAATTCATTGCACCCAAAAAATTACATGATACAGGGGCACATGCAAATTCAACTCATACAATACACTAATAAGTAGGAGGAACATGGTGAGCATGATGATTATAGTCATTGCCTAAAAAGGGTGGTTTCTAACAACTGGCATGTTTTCATAAAGATAATTTACTTAGAATGAGGGGGTTTCTATGAAAAATCTAAATGCAACACTATGATTTTGATATGAAAGAAAATTTAATTCAACTAATAATTTCTTTAATAAATAAAGGTAATTGCAATGTTGAGATAGTCTAAATGCAATCTATGCATGTAATGCAAAATGCTAAATGAAAAATAAGAATATAAAAATGGTTAAAGTTTGTATGCAAAGGGTACATACCACCTTCCTTTCACCACAAGCTTAAGAATTTTCTCATCTATGAGAAAAAAATCCAAGATATAGGGAAAGAAACCCTTGGTTCTCATCCAAGGCTATCAACTCAAAGCATGCCTAGGTAAAAGGAATATGAACAAGGGTTGCAACATTGAGCATGAGAGTTCCATAACAAGATATGTTCTTTTGAAGCCTTGGAAACTTGAATGGACTTTTAGGATGCTTCCAGTGAGTCATGTTTACACAAACATTTCCGATAAGTAGAGGTTGTGCATTACTTGTGTGTCGTTCTACAAGAAGAAGCACAAGGTTAGGTTATTACTTTACTGGTCTTCAGATTTTCTCATATATGAATACTTGTGGTGGACAACATTCTTATATTCTAAGGTAGTATGACATGTGTCAATCACTAATAGTGTCATCTATGCTAAATTAGGTGGATGATCTCACTCAAGCTTCTTCTCATCACTCATATATGTACAAATGATGTAGTGTTGGAGTAGGGGAAACCATATCATATGTTGGATCATTTTGGTGAGAAATTCTAGATGACTATGTATCTTTGTAGACAACCATCCAATCAACATTGGATTTGATTGAAGTAGTGTGGTCCATTATGATCTTAAATTTCTACTCTAGTTCCTTGATGTGAAATAAACCTGACTTACCTATGGATCTAGCAAAATCATATCTAGAGAAGAAGTAGATAAGTCAAGAAATGGTAGCGTGTATTTTTTGTTTGCACTCAACCTCATATCCATAGTGTACAGACATTGCATTCTACTTAAGGACAGTCGTACGTACTATCAGTTTAAATTGGGGAGCAAGATTAGGGAAATTGCACACGTCACGGTTTTTGTTGCTACATATTCTTCCATTGTATAATTTGAAGTGCCTTCCAGACCATCTTATCTAAATGCCTAAAAAGTATGGAAATTGACTCGCATGATCCTATAAAAAGAATAACACCATGATTTCATGCATACACTTTTTTTGTAAAGAATATAAAATAAGAAATCAACAAAATCTAAAAGATAAAACATCTACAATAAATACTAAGAATGTTAAAGAAATTTAAAAACCAAAATTGAAAACAAAAAATCAAAGTATGAAACAAAAAGAATTCCTAACTTTATATTGATGCAAAAAAATTACCAAAAGTCATGTTCTCCCCATCAACAAATTTAAATTTGATGTGAGAATATTGTACCTTCAAATTCATTAGGAAGATAAACTTGACATTTGACCTTAAACTAATAGCTTGACAAAATCGCTTGCATGAGGGCATGTCTTATTATAGTATAGTTAAGGAACAAACCTAAAGAACAAAATTTTGAAAATTAATGGAAATTTTAGACAAAATATGAAAAAGATATTTAAGAAGGATATTTATTAGGAAAATATTTGATTAGGTCAGCAAAGCAAATAATCTTAAAAGGTCACATAACATAAAAGCTTTCTCTCTCTAAACCCCGCTCCAATCCATCTCTAGGGCTGGTGCAATTCATGACAGGTGGAGGCGCTTCCTCCAACTCTACCGTGATTATGGGCCTCTGTCATGATTACCCCACCTGATAATCCCTCTTTTACTTCACACACCCCACCTTCTTCTTCTTGTCGGAGCAAACCTGATGTTGTTGTCACACAGACACAAGACTGGGTTAAGACCATGCAAGGACCCCCTCCAACCGATGTTGTAGTTGTGGATCCCAAGAAGGAGTTCTTCATGGAGGGCTACAGGAGGCCATGGACAAAATTTACTTCCCCGATAATGGACAAAATGGATGATTATCATAAAATCTTGGCCATTATCCAGGTGTTGAGCAATGATGTATTAATCATCCAATTGAAAGTGTGAATGATACAATCTTTGTGACATAGGGGAGGATGGAAATCTTCACTTATGTGGGGGGCCTGATTCTTACTGGATTTGCATCAATAAGTGACTTGAAAGTAGCAACACATGGTAGACCCTAGTTCTTCGACAACCAACTCTCCTCATGAGAATTTGTATCCCCAAAGCTGACATTAGGTGGACAACTCTCAAGACCGCCCCAGTTTGGGCATCGTTACCTGATGTCGGGAAGAATTGGTCGGTAGAGCAATCATGGTGATCGCACACATCATCAGTCAACCCAGGGCAATCGACATAAAACTATATGGATTGCTCGTTGAATGTTCCAGGTTCTACGTGGATATTTTGTGGAGGAAGAGCCACCCTTGATTGTCATGGTGTAATTTCCTAATGGTTAGGACTGGGAGATCAAAGTCAAGTACAATGTACTTCCATATAGGTGGTCTACATGCAAGGTCTTTGGACATAGAGATAGGTATTTCCCTGGTGATTGAAGTAAAATCATGTCCCTAACTCCCCCCCATCATCAGCTCAAAGCCAACCACTAAGAATAAGAAGCAGACCCATCAACTTGATCCAACTTTGATGGCCAAATGGATCCCATCTCTGGGGGCAATGCAGGTTCACCTATTTTGGTGGGGGAGATAAATTATATCCCTCATGAAGTCAAAATTGCTGAAGAAGGTGAAATCTCTGCTAATAAAGACAATGTAGACACTACTCTTAACAAGGCTGATGAAGTGTTTAAGGTTGTGCTTGAGAAAAACTCAAATTAGAATGTGATGTAGAATGCCATTACCCAACATCTAATCAACCAGATGTCTACGGATGCAAGTGAAGTGGAAATTAACAACTCCATAAACCAATTTTCTATGCTTGAGAAAATGGGAGACCAAGAGTAGGAACTAGGTATAGGGGAACCCACAGCTGGAACCTTAGAAACACACCATGATCAACAACCAAGAAAAAGAAGGTTACTAACTCCATAAGAGGAGGGGGGAATCCACCTTTTAGATGCCTACTCTCACATGGAATGTGCAAGGAGAGTTCTTACCATAGGCACAAAGGAAATCAGGGAAAATCCTCAAAGGACTAAAGGCAAACTTGGTCTTCTGCCTTTAAACAAGAAATAGAAGGCAAATGGCAAATCGTGTTAGCATGATATTCCCACCCCCTTGGCATACCTTCGATAATATGGAGAGAGTGGAAGGGGAAGAATTTTGTCAGATGGAACACAACTGTTTGGCAAGTTAAATTCATATACATCACTGACATGACAACTACTCTCAGTTACTTGAACACTAGAGGGTTATCCTACATAATCACCAACATCTATAGGAAAATCTAGAGGCTAACAGAAAAAGATTAAAGGATTCTATCAAGAATGCGGCACAAGATGAAATCCCTTGTCTGGTCCTTAGTGGCTTCAACAATTTTAGGAGATTGAGGAAAGAAGTTTAGAGGCCTTTCAGTACCTCATTGGGTGATGGCAGCCTTCAACAACACTATGGATGTGGCCAGACTCCATGAACTATCCTCCATTAGTGAGACACCAGTTGATCTAACAAATAGGGATTTGGGTTTTGTATTGCAAGACAACTTGGCAGGGGGCTAATCAATGAAAAATGGCTAACTATTTTTCCCCACAGTGTGATGAGATTGATGTCTCATCCGTTCAAAGATAATTCTTGGATGAAAGTTGTCCTCACCACCCCCATCCATTCACCCAAACCTTTTAGGTTCCTTAACCTCTAGTTTGAATAGTCGAGATTTAGGAGACACGTAGAAGACTATTGGAACAAACCATTCAAGGGTAATCCCTAGTTTGTAGTGCAAACAAAACTATGAAACACCAAATGTATACTCAAGGGATGGGCTAGGGAGAATGTGAACTTGCCCAACCTGATTAGTGAGACCAGAGAGCGGTATGATACAACTATAGATAGAGTCAGAAATCACCCCCTTGATGATTGAGAAATTAAAGAAGAAAAGAAGGAAGAAACCTGGATGCTACAACTAGAGAAAGTGCACGCGATGTTGTTTTGGAAAAGAAGTTGAGTGAAGTGGATTACTGATGGGGATCACAACTCCATGATTTACCACACTAGTATGAAGAAGAAAGAAATGCATGAGACTATTCACGAGCTTATTAGTGACCAGGGGCAGGTTTTTGATGTCCATATGGAGGTCTCTAGGGTGGAATTCAATTACTTCTACAACATTTACAACCAGGTAAAAGGCAATGCCAACAATAGTGATGACCACCTTCCCTACTCGAGGGTATCCAATGCCATGAATAAAGATCTTTGCAAACCATCTATGGCTGATGAGATCAAAGATGTTGTCTTTGGATTCATTAATCAAAGGAACATGGGCCAAATGGGTTCAATAGTATATTCTTCCACTATATGTGGGATGTCATTAACTCAGATGAATGCAAGGTAGTGCAAGGGTTCCTGAATGGTGGCTGCATGGTGAGGGTTGTTAACCATGCCTTCATGAATATGATACCAAAAACCAAGCTGGAAAACCCATCCAAGAATAAAAACCCATTATATGTTGCTCAATTCTATACAAAACTCTTTCTAAACTCCTTGCATGCATGATCAAACAAATTCTATAAAGAATCATCTCGACTGATCAAAATGCCTTCATTGAAGGAAGGTGAATTTTTGATTGCCTTCTACTTTCTTCAAAGTTTCTCAATGATTTCAAGGTCCACACATCCACCTTCAAAGCCTGTGTCAAGATTGACATCACAAAATCTTATGGCTTTTTCAAGTGGGATTCCCTTTGGAATGTCATAACCTCAATGTGCTTTTCTAGCTAGTGGATATCCATAATGAAAGAATGCATGGAAACAATGTTTTTCTCTATCTTGGTGAATGATGTTCCCTTGGGTATGTTTAGTGCTTCCAATAGACTGACACAAGGGGACCCTCTATCACCCCTACTCTTAACCATAATCATGGAAGGATTGACTAGCGCAATCAAGCTAGCTTAAGAATAGGGTACAATCCAAAGCTTTTAGATCAAGGGAGTCAAAGACATGACTCATCTCATCTTTGTATAAGATGTTCTTTTCTTCTCAGTAGGGCATTCACATAGATTGAAAGAATACAAAAAAGTTTTGGTCAATTTTGGATGAGAAACTGGTATCTACATCAATGAGATAAAGTCTCACATCTTTACCTCTAAATCCTATGATGCTACATGGGAGTGAAAAGGGGTACCTATCCTACCATGTACCTTGGTATCCCAATATAATGGGATAAGGGAACAGTTAGGGATTTTAAGATGTGTGTGGAAAATCAAGGACAATGTTGATAAAGGGGCTGGTTTTAATGTGTCCATGGCAGGTCGAATGGTTCTGATTAGGGTTGTGATCCAGAGCATTATTCAGTATGAGGGTGACCTTTTTGACATTCCTTCTACCTACCTTAGTAGAATGAGATTTATGAATTCTAGTTTCCTTTGGGGTGGCGGGAGTCATGGTGTTGCATGGGACACCATAGCATGACCATTTAGGAAAGGAAGAGTACATGTTATTATCATGGACAACTGCACTTTGAAAAGTGTTGACAAGTTTGTTTGCTAGACAAATAATGTTTGGTCCAGGTGGATGAGAAATTGGTATGGCCACATAATAATTCTAAATGAAAATAGCCCTCCATCCAAGATTTGGATAAGTATGTGCAATATGTTTGAGGAAGCTATTCACCTATACAATGTTGATTCTTTGGGTAATGTGGAAAATACTTCTACATTACCTACAATAAAAATCTCAACAATGGTTGATATTTTGTGGCATCAATTCCTTAGGGGTTGTTTCAATTTCCCTAGATGGAGTACCCCTCTCTATAGAGCACTTCTAAGCATGCTCCCTACTAAAGATTGCATGATTAGGTGGGTAATTGATATCGATCTTGTGTGCTACAGGTGCAATAGTGGCCTTGAAACAACTGCTCATCTATTTTTTATTGCCCTTCACCAAAATAATATGGAAGGTGGATTTCTTAACATATGAATGGGGTCCCAGCACCCCTTGCAACGTTCTTGATGCTATCATCTGGACTCAAAGAAGATAGAACAACATGAAGAAATTGATTAGCTTCATTGGACTCACCTTTGTCTGTGTATGCTATCACATATGGAGGCAAAAGAACATAAGAAGCCGCAATAAGGGATCCAATGACGACTCTCGTGTCATGGACAATATTAGTAAGGACTTATGTAGGTCCTTCAGAGCTAGATTAGATCTTACAGCTAATTTGAGTACAACTTCCAAAATGTATTAAGGTTTTTGTAGATAATTAGCTTTTGGGAAGTGTATATCCTCTCTATACTTTGTTTTGTCAATATATTTACCTATTTCCAAAAAATAAATCAAAAAGGAAAATAAATAAATAAATAAATGTAAGAAATATGATCATTACTAGGACATTGTTTTTCTTACCATGATTGCTCCCTCACTACACCATTACAAGCATGAGTGATTAATATTTAGGCCACATGAAGTTAAATCCTTTTGGAATGAGGATTTTAGGCAGATTTATGTCTCCCTAGTATCATTGCGTAAGTTTCCTAGGGGTCATCTACCTATCTCTTTAGAAACTTCCACTCTAATTTCTCATTATGGGGTCAACATGAATGAAATCAATATTCTTAATATTAGGTTTCAAAACTATATAAGGTTGAAAAGATAAAAATAAGACAAGCAAATAAGATCTAAAGAAATTAATGGTTTTCCATATAAAATTATTCATACAAGTTGACATACAAATAAAAATAACTACTATGGTCAATGGGGATACTCCCATCATTGTAATAAATAAATCTACTATATATCATGCTCATGATAATAAATTATATAGAAAATAAGAACCTTATAGATAATATAACTACGTGGAGAAAATAAGCACCTTGCATGCAATTGTGGTCACTTACAACCCTAGTTGCCAACAACAAGCCACACGATTTTCTTCTTCTTCTTCTTCTTAAATTTAAGAGCCACAACTATTACCATTGACATGGTATATGCAATCAAGGTCTGGATGATACAAAGAGCACACATGGAACCTAGTTCAGAATCGTTGGTCATCAACACAATGACTTCTGGAGAGCCCAATCAAGTATTCCAACCTCACTGTGATCTATAGAACAATCTTCAAAATAGACCTTTAGATGACTACCAAATCTTACTATCATATGTTTCCCATTAAACCCACATGTAACTTGCTCCACACAATTTCATACTCCAAAGGAACAAAAGAGATCCCTCAGATCATTAATATTAGTCTAGTTTGACTCTGGAAGGAAATTTCAATCTTGTTGGAAGTGAATTGCTTGATGTTGCCACCTATAAACACAAGTTGAATTATATCCCAATACTCCATGATCTAATAAAGACAAGGCCACGGGGAATCAAGAATTAAAGGATCCAACCTCCATTAGGGATCTGACTAGGGAATCATGCATTGATGACCGTGTGAACACATGATCCTTAGGTCAATCTCTTCTTCCTCATATCTTTCATTCATTAATTATACAATAAATGATATTAATGGGAAACATATGATAAATATAATGATGATTTAGGAGTTAGTCATCATAGTATGTACATCATTTATTCGAGTTAAAATCACTAGGTATATTCTTACATATATTAGTATACATATATATTCATATCCATAATTAAAGATATTCTAAAATCTAATAAAATACTAATTTTCACATGAGTTTACAAACCACTTACAATTATTGTTTACACCCATTAAACCTTAGATCACACATTTTATAGATATTTTAAAAATAATACATGGATTAGTATATTATCATTGCTTAGACTAATCTATAATAATGTGTACAACACAATGACTTAATATTGAACTCATCGACTTAAATAAATATCTAGGGAAAAGGATACATATACATATATAATTGAATATGAATCCTTTTAACAAAACTCTATAGGAGATAAATAATCTATATAAGAAATTTTCGTTAACAAAATAAGCATATATGTCTCTTCGGAGACTTCCGATAAAATTGGAACGATGCAGAGAATATTAGCATGGCCCCTGTGCAAGGATGACAGACAAAAATTGAGAAAATAAGCATGTACGACCTCAAAATACTTGTATTGGTAAATATAACTTTTAGAAAGAGGATATAGATTTAATTATGATAGAGAAGGTTATTGGGTAAAGAACCTTGATCATGAATATTGATAAATAATAACTTATATCATCAATGAATACATATATAACCTTTTATAATAATGCAATGCATAGGTGTGTATCCCTGAGATCTAACTAGATATTGGGAGACCGTTCTAGACAATACTTCAAGTATGAAGGGGTTATTCTGGACTAATATGTGTATAAAACACTTTCAAGTCTATAAGGACAAACTGTGAATTCACTCCTAGAGATAGGGTTAGTCGTGAAGAATGAGTATCTGCAACATCCATTTTCACTTGGAATTTATGTGACTTGTACCTATATTCTTAAAAGGAGACAACTCTATTTTATTAACCATCCTTATTATTCCTTTTTTAAAATTCTTGAATCCTCAAATTGTTTATTTGATTCCTTTGAACATAGGATCTATGACTCTACCTGCCTTGCTACTTGGAAATTGAAATATTACTGAGTTGTATGACTTTATTGTCAATTTATGCATGTTGGATGTTAATTTTTTTTTCTAGAGTAGTGTTTCGTGGGCATAAAAATTTATATATTAGGATGAGCATCCCACTTGGGTTGTTTCTTTTAACCCTTAAATATTTTAGGCAATGATCCAATGGTGTTATGGCCTTATTTTAGATATATGGTCTATATCACATATGCATGCACTTATGTTTATTTGTGATACTACAAAATGATTATGGCAATACACTTTATGATATTATGTTATTCTTTAAATACCTTATTCTATTATTTATCCTTTCTTGAACTTACCTACTTGCTAATAACCCCCACATGAATGGGACCCAAAATTTTATTCCTATCTAACCTGTAATGTCCAAATATTGTTTACATACACATACTCAGGAGTGTTATGATTTATACTTCCTTTTACCGAGTGTCGTTCCCAAAACCACTCAGATGTTGGAATGCTGCATGACACCAACTCACGAAGATCGCTTACATGATTTGGAAATAGGATAGCTTGGAATGGATGTGGTTCCCTCTATAGGTGGAGTCATGTATTGGTAGTTGTACCCATTTTATTTGTAATATTAAATGTTATGGTGAGGAACAATTGTACATAAATTAATATGTTACTTTGTAATATTTATGTTTCATGTGCTTTTAAATTTATATGCTCTATAATATATATACCATTTGAGAAATAATGACATTCCTACTTTCTTCCACTTTTGAAATAGGTTGCTTTATTTCTCCATTTAGTGAAGAGGGGATCCCCTCACACATCTCAATCTTTACAATATATAATTTTACTAAAAATCTAAAAAAATGAATTTTTTTATTCTAAGTTCAAATGGTAAATCTAGAGTCAATTTATTGATAAGTTGTCATTTAATAATCCTCACTGCAATTATTAAGGTTGGGGAGTGAGGAATTAATTTTTGGAGGATTTTCTTGGGAATTTCATGGATGGTTCATGAGTTTTCTTCTTTATTATGCCTACAAATGAAATATAGAAACCAATTAAAAACCAATAAAATTGTTGAAACTATAAAAACATTAAAATAAGTGAAAACAAAAGTGAAATATTACATAAACATTCAAAACTAAATGTAAAATGCAACTAGAAACATGATGAATACAAATTCATCAATGACACTACATATATTGTGTAGTCTGAGATATGAAACATGATGTGATCACCAAGAGACTAAGATGAAGTACCATCCATATCCAAAAAGATGCTACTCCATCCAAATAGGTATGGATATATGATGAAATTAGAGGACATGTTGGAATATTTTTTCTATCAACTACTATGTGTATGATGCCATACATATGTATTAGTGGGACCTGGGGTGGAATATTACTCATTTGTCACATATCTAAAAGCATGCAATCTAATTCAATCAACCAATAATTCATAAGAAAAAGGGTGTAATTTCTTTTCTCAAATATGACGTATCAAGAAATTTAATTTGATAGAAGCATACAGTAATACTAACTATTATAAAGACCAATTTTCAACATCAACCTCACCCATCTGAGAGGAATAACATAAACAAAACATGATAAAAAACCAGATATAATGGACCAATCACAGAGGGAAACCTCAAAATCTCAAGTTATTCTTGATGGTCTATTCAACTAGGTTACTCTCATTTTTAAGCTCCACCACTGGCTGATATACACCAAGGTACTTTGGACACAACACCAATATATGTGAAGAAAAATAGAAGTATGTTTCACTAACATTGAACATATGTTCTTCAATTATCGAGTCATAAAATAATGTTTAACAAAAGAGCTATTCACATTATATAGAAGGCATAAAGGTGGCTAGTGTGTAATATAAAGAACAAGTAAGTGAAGAAGTGATGATAGTAAAGAAAAAGAATTATTGTCTTTAAAAAAATCCACACAACAAATTTTAATAAGGTTTTTCATGAATATCAAACAACAAAACCCAAACCATCCAAAAAATAGGCCCCACAAAAACAACTCTAAGGATTGGGAGAAAGGTACCACCACTTCAAACCCATGTAAATTTATATAAAAGTAAGTGCCAACACAAAAATACAATCACCTAAGGCTAGACACCAACACCTAAACCCAAAATATATGGTTCGATACTAAGCCCTAGAACCTATAATACACTACTAAAAGGTACCAATACTAGTATACTCAAGAAAGCATTCCATTCATAGAGATGAAATACATTACATAATTTTCAAGTGATAATGTAATTAATGCATCAAACATGTCAACATAGGGTGAGATGATCAACAAGTAATGATATAAGAATTTTAGTAGAAAATATATGGAAATCAATATGAGATCAATTTTTGTCAAGATAATCAAAAAAGGAAAATAAAATAGGATTCGACATCGTCATTAGTAGATTAAGGATAATAAGGTCATTAATTTCACAATTTAAAAAATATATATAAGCACCTAAAAATATAATATTCATATTTCTCTATTAGATGGAATTCTAACAATCAGAGTTCAAAAACATCTAAAAGGCAAATAAGTAAAATATGATTAAATTAATTAAGATTGAGACAAATAAATCCAATTATTTTACATCATGAAGTCTAGATGTATAATTATCATATGTTGTCTTGATTCCAAAAAATGTTCTCTTCTATTTTTTGATGTTGTGATAGTTAGTTATTGAATTTACAAGTTTCATGTATTTTAGGGATTTCATAAATTAGAAAACTCTATCCAAATATGAAAATGACCTACCTTAAAATTAAATCATTAGGTTTGACAAAGATGGAGACACTTATAATTTCATCTTAAAGGCCTATAGGATATGTATAATGGAAAATAAAGAAGGGAATCTAAATACAAAAATACCTCCAAGTGTGTAATATAGATAATTGATACATGAGAGCAAACAAGGTAAATCATAGAATATGTATTTTGCTTCCTCATCCTAATGAGAAATATAATCTAGATCTTAAATACAAGGATCAAGATCCATATCCTTATGAGGTTGCATGGGGAAGACAATCCAAATATGCTCCCTAAGTAAAAAAAGACCAATGAGACAAAGCTCAAGGTCAAACAACCATGGGAATAACAAACTGCAAACTTCCACCATGGTTACAAAGGAGGTGAAAATTAGAGATCATGAAAGAGTAAATCCAATTACGAAATAAGAACTCAAACGAGTTTAAAATCCAACACAAACCCAAGCATGAAGATATAAGTGAGAAAGGTGATTGAAAGTGAGTGATCACAAAACTCCAAGAAAAAGATAATTAGAAGCAAACAAGAAGTCCAAACTTCAGAAGCAATTGGGGCTTCCCTTAGCTTGATAATGAATTTTTAAAAAGATCAAAGAGCTCCACAAGAGACCCAAATACAAAAAAGTGATGAAAAACTCAACTCTAACATGTATTTCAACTTTGGAGAGGTATATTGTGAGCAAACTAGCTGGAAAATAAAGGTTGATCAGGTTCTCAGAACATTGGCAAGAATTAAACAGGTAGGAAGCTATAGGTAGGAGGTAATTTTTTATGGTGGAAGATACATCTAGTTCAAGAATGATTAATCTAGAAGTTTTCATGATTCAAAAAGGGAGGACAGTGAGATCAAACCACATGAAACTTAGGTTTGATAGATTTACTTTTACTGCAAGAAACAAAAAAGAAAGAGAATGAGAGGTGAGGAGGATAGTATGGGATAAGAAAGCAAAAAACTAACCGTGACACTTACCAAGTGAGAAATTAACATAAAATAGCACTTACTATAGGTATGTGTCCCATTATAGTTTCTCATTTTGAGTGTATATAATTCAGTTTTCCTTTATTAATATAATCAACCTATTTATTCAAAACTAATTATTGATTCATAAATAGTCTATTTAAGGAATGGTGAATCCAAAATTCTACTTATTTTAAATTTTCAAACCATCCAAATTGAGTTTGCAAACCTTATGAATATTAAATTATTTGATTAAATATTTATCTATGATAATGCATATTTTTCCTCTTTTACTAAGTACTTATTGCTAAGATGCAAATATTTCATCTTTAAAGTGTATTAATTATAAATTTTTCATATTGGCCCCATTCCAGAATATGAATTAATCTAATTAAGATACACTTCCAAGATTAGGGCAATTACATTACCATAACGTTTCATAGTTTATAATCCTTGTAATATGATGAAACTAAGGGAAAGTGGATAATATTAATACTATACTAATAGTGCATGTAGGAAAGTTATAAGATGAAATATACCTAGGTTTTGGTATTTTACCGACCAATTGTTAGTTAATGATTCATCATAATAAAATACTTTTATTGCATGTGAGGCATGAAGAAGGCTCATAAATTTAGCCAGTATTTATGAAGTTCAGTAATGAAAAATCCAACTCATCCACTTCTAGACCTTTATTGTCATAAACCTATTAACATTTAAACATAAAATCTCTAAAACATATGTATTCAAACTCACATGTCTTCATATCTTTTTCTTTACTTGTCAAAATGTTTCACTAACTTCCACTCTGGTGATCCAACAAGTTCAATGATGATTTTTCCCTTGCTCAGGGGGCGGGTATCCTCACAACATCAATGTCACCCTTCTCCCCTGAGGCATGTTGTCATCTTGGGCACCGCGTGTTGATTGTAGTTGATGGTAGTAGAACTTTCCCTCTTCATAAAACCTTTTGTGAAGGTTCCAGATCCTGGTCTCAGACCTAGTTACTTGTTACACCACACATGGATTTGAAAGTGTCAAGGGTAGAGGCCTTCTTGGCTTTGTCTACTATTGGTTATGGTGGCGATTGCAACTATCGCTCTGTAGATGTGCCACCTGCATGCCTCTACTTCCCCCTCCTTCCCTTGACCATTGTCCTCATTTCTTGAGTTTGTTTTTGTTTTTGTTTAGGATAGTTCTCTATCTGCTAGTCATCGTTCACTGGTATTTCCTAATCTAGTTTCCCCTTTTGGTCTTGTTAGTTTAGGTTATTTTCTTCCCTATGAGGAGGTGGTCTGGATTTTGGTTTGCCCCAAATCTATGACCACAATTAGCTTTTGTTTACTTAGTATGTTTGGTTGTCTTTTGTGATCTATAAGTTGTTCTTTTTCACTCAGATGGTTGAAGTTTTGTAAGGCATGAAGATGTTTGCTTGGGCTAATGTTGGTCGAAGAGTTCTCTTCCTTGCAGGTGCTTTGCATGATTTGGTTTGATTCTAATTTAAAGCTACTTCATTGAGCAGGAAAGGATGGTATCCACATTTTAGTGTCTTACTTGAATCCAATCTTTCCTACAAAAAGTTAATGTATTTCTTTCTCTTTGGCAATTGGTCAAGTCTCTTATCGTTGAAGATGCCATATGGTTGTTCTTATTGTGATGAAATTGTTTTACCTTATACTTTGTGGTATCTTTTTCTTTGTACAAGAATAATAAAAATAAGATGTTTGTCCTAGTTTACAAAGTGACCCCACTATTTTTCACTTTGTTGTTTTCATCTTGGCTTATTGTGTAGAAGTAAATCCACATGTTCCATGACCCTATTCTGATATGAAATTCATTTTCATTTAAAAGTGACTATTTGATGTCCTCAACAACATTATTTGGAGATATCATAATGTATTGAATAATATTATCAAACCACCTATGAAGGTTTGAGTATGCTCTCCAAAAATCACTATAAATTGATTTAGACATATCGACTTTGGATAAGATTAGTGATATCAAATGTTGAATTTATTAATGTTGTTTATAACATAGGAATGTGGTCGTTCTTTCAATGCATAGATAGTCATACCACTTATGTTCTTAGAATGCCTTTACCACTATATTTGTCATAGTTATCACTAGAGTTTGATCCTCCTAGATTTTGATTATTGAGTATAAAATTGTTTGTGAATTCAATTACTTTCATAGTCACACAAAATTAAATGAATTTCTTTTTTAGATGATAACTACTTTGAATATCTCTATCAAAATCACTTCTAATCTGTTCAAAGGAGTGCATTCCATATATGTAATGTGGATCTAACAAATTCACCTTCTTCATCATAAGTTCAGATGAGAAATATATTTCAAACTTGAAAAAGTTACTATCACTTTGTTTTGCAACTTATCAATATTTTTTGGGTATATCACTTGTTCGATATTTCACTGAAGAAGATACATAGTTTTGTCATAGAAAAATTGTTTTTAAATATACAACGCAAAATGATAGGTAAAAAATATGTGAACAAATGTCACAATCAGGACATTTAATACATATCAGCTTTTTAGATCCTTGAGTGGCACCAATTTTTGGGAACTAGATTGATTAGCCATATGAGACCTTAGTATTATTCAAGCATTCACTAAATACTAAATTCCCCTATCTCAAAAAATGGAAACATAAAGGAGTGAAGTTTGTGGATCAACTCTATTTTCTATTAATCATATTTCTTTCCTTATACCAAGTTCATTTATATCCTTTATGCATTTGGTGCCATATTTTGTCTTTCCTTCTATGTTCAATAATGATCTCATATGAGATTATCAAAGGAATTTTCTATGACATAAATCCCACCAATAAAAAGTCTAATTTTCAAGAATGTCCTATATAGGAGATCCACAAATGTTTAATTTTTGTCGTCTCTCCTCAAAAAGAGACATATGTTGCCACCCACATAAAGTTATAATGACCTCTTAACATTTCATAAAGAGTCCCACATGAAAATAGTAATGGAAATAGTCAATTTTAAATTTATCATTTAAATGCTTTGAATAGCATTATATGGGGGTTAAAATGAGACAAATATTTTATCCATAAGATATATGGTCTTCCAACCATACTTTTCATGCACATGAATAAGGGTTTTACTCTTAGTTATAATTTGTTTGGATTCTTTTACACAATATCCTAAAAAAATCATATTAATTGGTAAGTCATGAATGGTCATAAAAAACACATCTAATGAATGCAAATCATCCTTCCATGAATCATAGTAGGTCATAACGATCTATTCCCACATATAGACTAGGTAATGGATCCAATATTGAGGAAAAAGTTTAAAATGAATTTCTAGGTTGCGTGGGTCCTAAAATCAATAATGACAACATGACATGCTTTTTTCATTTACATGTATGGTGGTATATTGTGTAAAAAAATCATAATAGGATAAGTTATATGTTGGTTGTTTAAAGAACCATGTGTATTCATTCAATTTGCTCACTTCGTCACTAAATTGATGGTACAAAAAATAAAATTTTCTCATTGTGGTGAATCTTATAGATATAGTAGGAACCATTATCATTTGGCATCACATTGACATGCCAAAATAGATTATAGGAATCTTATGGATTATGAAGATATAATACTATGTAACACACCACCTTGACAGGAGAAACCTCAATGTTCCAATGTGAAGTGTAGAGTTGGTGTTTGTATGCCTCACATGTCCAACAATGTTTCTTTGGAACTCAGTAAAACTATTTTTCAAAACAAAAAGGTATAGCTAAGATGTGATTATGTAAAAGTTTCAAGCCTAATAACTAATTACACTTGAGAAATTAATTGTATGTATAAGGGAAAGTAACTACAGAAATCACATTGTATCTTAACCTGAGTATTGAAGACCCTATCTAGGATCATATTTTATGGTTCATCACAATAGATACCTTCTTAAAAGTTTCATTTTCATTAAAATTGATATATCCATGTATGTGTTTGTTTCTTTCAGACCATATTATTGGGGCAGTAATGCAAAATCACCAATACTCGATCTTAATTCTATTATTCTTGAATGAAGCATGCTCAAATTGATGGCATTGATCATGTTTCTTTGAACACTAGCCATCCTCAATTGTTTATACACATAACATACCATAGTTATTTAGTTATATTTAGTTCAAAAAATAAATGAAAATGGTTTTCATCCTCTTCATGGTAGAGTACACATGTAGAAGCCACATGCAACCCCCATCTTCTCTTTCAATCTATATTCAGTAACTTGCCTTAGGTAGCTCTTTAATTATTTAGTGGTTCTCCAATTAGGTGAATATAATTATTACCATAAATACTTTACTAAATGGCGTATGTCTATGTATCATCATTTATCCATGATAATTTGTTTTAATTAAACAACCACATTGTACCATTATCATCTAGATTGAACAAATTCTTGACAAACTCCTTTTTATGGTGCATGTTCCTCAACATCATGTTCATCCAGAGTGAAAAAATTCTTGACAAACTCCCTTTTATGGTGCATGTTCCTCAAAATCCTAGAAAAGTCATAAGAATAGGTGTATGTTAGGTCATTGACATATCTCTTCCTCATCCACACACTCCACATGCTAACCAGTTGTCTTAGAAACCTATCAACTATTTCAAGCAACAACTATTGAAAATATTTTTGGTGTCTATTATGGTAAGAAATCCCTTCTTACACAATATTGCCATGGTGTCCCCATCAACCTCATAATGAAAACCAACCAATATGAAGTTATTCGTTAGTCTTCTCATGGAATCAATAGTAGGACTTTATGGTTCACATGTGCCACCCTTGTATCATAAATGCTTTGTACCAGAGAGCGTACAAGAACTACCTTTTCAACCAAGGAAGTTCAGAATCCTGACAAACAACCAATCTTGTCATTAACTTTTTATAGACAAATTTAACAATCTTGGGATGAGCATTTACCATGTACTTGATGTACCTAGGTATATTGTGGGTAGCTACCATCTTTCAAGTCCAATAAATATTTTCAATTTCCCCTTTTATTGTTACTTGATTTTGAGATCTATATTCTTGACATTATATCAATTTTTATATGTCTATCATCATTCTAAAACTGAAAATTACACTTTAAACTCCCTTATTTTGTTAGTTTATCATGTTGAGAAGATTATCACATCGTGTATGAAGGTGAGATGTGATTGTATTATGGTGCCCTTGACTTCAAATAATTCACCTTGCCCTTGTTTTCCACCAACTTGATCATGTTCGATAGACCCTTCATAACCAATGTGAGGAATACTGGTGATGATGGATCTCATTGATGATGTTCATTAGATAGCTTGAAAAGTCCAACACGTGTATCAATATTTATGATAGATAAGGGTTTAGTTCGAATAGATTATTTTTTAATTATCATCCATCTTCTAGAAAATAGTATTGTTTTCATGATCATCCACGACATGTTCCAATTGATATGGTCATTATCTTTTGTAATATATATTTTGAAACATGGTTTTTCTTGAGTTCCTCACACCAAATACAATCAAAATATCAGTAGCAAGTAGTTTATACTTAGCTTTTATCTTCCCTTTATTAATGCACATTATTTGGGGATACAATATGAGGTGGAATTTCTTTCAATCTATTTTCCATTACAATGTACACAATTTGGGAAACAACATGAAACATGCATATAGTTTATGATTATGCAAGCATTCTTCTTCTTGGATATCAATTTGATGAGATAATGGTTCTCTACATGAACTAGCATTCCATCTATAATAAACCACCTCACTACATTTACAACATTTACTTTAATCACATCCCCCATTGATTCTGATAATTTCCCATTAGGTCCATCCACCCCTGAGGACTTGGGTAGATAATGGAGAATGTTGCCACCATAAAAAGAGAAGACCTACATATTTCCTATAGGTTTCCATATTCTTATTATCCTTCCCTTTAGTTGTTATGGAAATACTTTCTTGCCTATCATTTCAACTATAACCGAGAACCAATGATAGTCATCTATCACATTCATTATCAAATCTGTGACCTGGCCCATTCAGTCTCATTTCCCTCCTTGAATAAGGGATTATTCGGGTTTGTAGACATCAATACTTAGATTTTCCATGGATGATCTATAACCCTCTTGACCCCATCTCTTGGAATTTTGATGTCAGTTTCTAGTGGGTTCCAATTGTCAGATTTTAGCATATGAGATGTCTTAGTTGAGGTGGAAGTGGGGGAGGTCTTCTTCCCATTATTACCATGGAAGGGTGGGAGACATTGATCTTAGAGAGGCATCAAGGTGGGTTTAGAGAAAAAGAATATATGTGTCTTTAGAGAGATAATGAACTATACATTGTATTGATAATAAACACAATAATTGGAGCATGCATGTAAATTTCTATCATGCATTCCCATTGGCTACAATATATTTTTACTACATAGGCCATATTTCTATTCACGTTCCATTGACAAAGCATTTCTTATGATAAGATAAAAAATATGTGAAACTTTTACAGATCCACATATTTGAATATTTAAGACTATATCATCTCAACACCATGCTCAGTCCTGGGAATTATTACAAGCCTAATATAATGGTTTCTCATATAATTATTTTTTAAAATAAGGTAGTTGTGTCATTGAGAGTGTCCCCTAAAGAATGTAGAACTTGATCAAGTCTATCCTTCTAATTTTTGTTCATTTCAGCACTATTCCCCTCATCATATTTCACACACATATTACTATAAATATGTACTTGTTTTGAAATAGGTTTATTCCCATGAAAATTCCATTGTGTTATAACCTTTGTTGATCCCCTTGCACATGACATGACGTAAGTTTATGCAACCACGCCAAATTTTAAATTTCAAACAAATTTTAAATGGGCAAATCAACATATCTTTAGGTTGTCTCTTGTTATCTTTGAAAAATCTTAGAAACTCATTATGACGCCTTGAAACGTCTAAAATGAAGTGTTTTGGAATATGTATCCAACTACAATCCATTTCTAAGGGAAAATCACATAAATAGCTAAAGAGTAAGTACAACCTAGATAAAAAATAGGTAATATCAATACCATAATAGTGATTATTTATATGAATAAAACCTAGAGTTCTCTTATATACATTAGATCATTGATGAATAATATGATAAATATATGTTACATGTCAAATTGTTTAACACCTAATTTCACTCCAAAGTGTATAAATTTCAAAAAATTATGACAGTAACTCTCTCTAGTTCTTTAAGCACATTAATATGATGGATGTACACCCGCCTATGTATGTATCTGATAAACACAAGGATAGCTTTTAAAGTTTTCCTATGAATAAAAACACATCATAGACATATGTTATAAGTGAGATATAAATATACATCAATGGACCCAAATTGAGGACAATTAAATACCAACTCATACAAAGTGATTCTTGGATGTGTTTTGAAGCCAATCATCTCAAATTAAATGTAAATAACCTATTAGATTTGGATACAATAATACCTCCCAAAGGAGTGCTTAATATGTGTTTTCAACTTTATATGAATTTCGATAGAATTTTTTTTATTTCATCAGGAAGATGAAATAAATGGGCATACACACATATTCATGTACCTAGCGAATAAAAGTGACACTATTGATTTGTTCTTGTAAACCAAACAAAAATCATATACATACAAAACAAATGATATATTAGTGTTTTAGAGCTTCCCAAGTAATTAATATACAACATAAACCTAAGAGATTAATCCTTGGATGTGTTTCTAGGTCAACCAACTAAACATATATGATTATCGAAGGCATATGATCATCACCAGGCCTAAAATCTTGAAAAATAATCCTAAAACACATGATTGAAATGCAAAGTTAGATCAATCTAGCTAATTGAAAAAATTCTGATTTTTCCCATTGTCTTTGTAAATTAAAACATATTAAAGGATAATTTTAGAACACTTTCAACATTTATAGAAACTATAAGAATTTCATTTATTCATCACTACACATCTGTAACAATTTTAGATACAAGAATAATAATTTTTTAGACTATAATGCATGGAATGAAATTACTTTGAATTAATAATCAGATACTACAACGCTTTATTTACAACCTTGAAGGACCTAAGTAGAATGGATTAGGATTGTCTAACTATACACTAACAACTCTTCTAATAGACTTCGACGACTTAACCCTTGGTATGTGTTACTATATGTTGTTTATATACCTTGACAACCATCATGTGATGACTATAAAAGGGGTATTTTGCACCTGATTTGACTATTAATAGAAGACGATTCCACATATTATGTTTGTTTTAGTATTGAAATAATGAATAAACTTAATAATGTCCTAAGAATGTTTTTACTTAATTACATATGGTTTGGGTTGGGGAGATGAATATGAGAATATATGTATCACAAGAGTGCTTATTGTTGTTATGTCCCTAGTCGATTATTGTTGGGGATAGCATACGAGTATAATAATACACTAGGGTAGCATGGGTTGTGAGTGGTGGCTATGTCTCTATACTCATGACATAGGATATAAACTCAATACATGGGTAATTAGTAGAGAACAAGTTGCATTGATAGACCTACCTTGAGATTGACACATTTAAGTCATGTAATGACATGTTAGAGTTATAGATAAATGTGACAATGGTGACAGTGATCTTTAGACCTAAAATCACTACAATAACACATGGATTATGACACTAGACCAGTGTACTCTGAAATACAAGTTTCGAAAAAGGTGGTGATTGGGTACATTGCGACAAATGAAGAATACATTGAGTGATGTAGATGTACTTTGTGCCTCCTTTAGAGTGATATCCCCAACCACTAGATACACAAGACTATAAAATGCATGGTCATGATCATGTGAGTATATATATGATATTCAACTCACAATATCTTGAATAGTAAATTATAGTTCAAGGAACACATATTGAATACTGAGAGGATTACATTCCATTCCCTAGTTTCAATTTGGATATATATGACAAAGGGATTATATGATCATGACAACATTGATCACTTTATAGTTTGTAGTTATTCTCAAACTCATTCCTTTTACTTTGCTAGAAATTATGTGTGGATAGACACCAATATTTTCTTTTGGTGTTTTAAACATCACTACCAATTGTTGACAAAAAAACATCACTCCCAATGTAATTAGGAACATACTGGGTCACACACAAAAGAATCCATAAGATAGTTGAAGTTCGTGATCCAACATATTATTAGAATGGTTTTGAATTATAAATAGGCCGATTTACCCTCTGATGGATGAGCACAATGTCTGATCGATGGTCTGATTAGCTGGGCCAATGGATCAATTCATTGTCAACTGGTCATATGAGTTTTATACTAGACTGATTGATCGTTTGATCAACCAACCTTATAGTTCGATCGGAATTGGAAAGAAGTTTAGATCTGGTTCTGAACTAATTGATAACATCCAATTTTGTGGATGTTACATACCTATTTTACCTTCATTTCTCTTGACTTGTCAGCCTTTATCTTTATAAATCCCCTTAGTTTTATCGGTTCATGAATAATCACTTTCCTACTTACCTTTTGTGTCCTTTTGTTGGAAAAATAATTAATCGAGCATCTCCATCGTTTGAATCTCGATGAGCCTTTGTATTATCAATGAACATACCAATGGATGTAGCAGGAGATCCATCAGTCCCCCTATACTCAAGACTCAAGGTGAGTGTCAACCACAACCCCACAAAGAAGCAATCCAACATGACTACAACTTGATGAGGGTGCATCCCGATAAAGTCACCCCAATGGCTTGACACCTGTCAACCCACAATGACCAATGGTTAATTAGAACCATCGACTGATGACTCCATAACCCGTCATTTTTGTTTAGCAATCTCTTCGACCAACGGGGGCCGAGTCAGCGAACAACCTGATGATGCCACTACCTGATGGCTATATAGCTCCATCAATCGACACATTATCTACAAGAAGGAATCCTCTACCACATAGTTTCTTATGGTAGATTCCCCGAGGAACATGCTCTGAGGTTGACTATGCAACATGCACCCTACAATCAAGTACCTTAGGTATGGGTCACACACCTACAAATAGAAAGCCAAATGCTCCACTGTGAGGACTCCTTTCATCTACCAAGAAGTGCTATTGAATCCAATCCAGAGCCATCGATTGAAAAATTGAGGATGAGAGTCAAGGCTTCATTGATCTACATCGTCTTCCAACATGTAAATACTTATATTCATTGGTGTATATACTCTAGGCAATGCTTATCTCCATACTCTTGTTCTTAATGCTTCACTTTCATGGTTAGATATCATCTTGGGTTTTTCTATTGTTAATTCCTCAACCAAGTAGTATTAACCTATATCTAAGAATTATGGAGTAGTATGAATGCATGAGAACGTTGAAAAGCTAAAAATAATGATCATATGGTTTCATGTTTATTATTTGTTTACCATCTATCTAGAGAGATGATGTTATGATTTAGATAAATCCTAAGCTCAAGATAGGAAGAAATAAACACTTATGATGATTGTGTATAAATAGCTAAGCATATACAATAGGTGTGAGTATTGCATGTTGGTGTGAGATCTTGGATGGTGAAACCAGATCCAAGATTCTATCTATCCATATATTAAAAAACACCCTTAAAGATTCTAGTTCCAATTTTGTCTTGTTCATATATGTTTTCTTTTCTTTTGATATTATATCATAATTTGGTTACCTTCATTTTGTAAGGAACATACATCTTGTGTTTGATTAGGTGTAACTAAGTCAAGGCTTTAGATTATTTACAATCTCCACCCTTGTCCCTGAGATCAACACCGCTTACAACACAAGGCTCCATTGTTATATTTGTTGGTGCCTACGTATTACGTTATAAATATAAAACCCAATTACTCTAGATCCACTCTTTTTTGGACGTGCAATTTAAGGAAAACATATTTTGGGACCGTTGTCAGGGACAAGGGAATATGGGACAATTAAGAACCCCAAGTCTACCTAGAAAACACACCTACCTTAAGTCTAGAAATAAAATTAACTGCACACTTTAGATCTGATAACTCTTTTCATTTTGAAGGCCTTGTTTCATGTGCTTGCTTCCTAACATTGATTGTACAATTTATTTTTAGGAAGTCTAGAGTGATTTAGAGCCCATCACTCTTTTTGCAACATTTCCATGCCTCCCCATAGAATAATTAATAAAAGTCTCAACAATCTCTAGGATGAAGATCACTACGAATAAGATGAAGAACGTGTTCACGAAGCAGAAGCACACACTTGTGTTCCTCCAAGGCCATAGAATGTGGAAAATGATGAAGATGCCAGAGGCCCATCTCTTAGATCATTGTCCATTTCCCATACTAATGAGTCTAGGAATCCCATTATAATACCAAGGTTCAATGCTGCCAAATTTGAGTCAAGCCTTCTCACATTGTTGTGATTCAAGGAAGGCCTTTTGGTGGTAACTCTCTAGACAAGAATACCTACCACTATCTTGATACATACAATAACATTTGTGAAAACTTAAAGGTGAATAGGGTACCTCCAAAAGTAATATATTGCAAAGGGTTCAACTTCTCCCTGAGGGATGAGGCCCTATCATGGTACTTCTCCCTAAAGGAAAAAAAGTATTAATAGGTGGGGATGTCTAGATGATGCCTTCATCACCAGTTCTACCCGGTAGTACAGACCTTGTAGAATAGACACAAGATCATTTGTTTTGGGAAGGAACCCAATGAGAATATGTATGAAGCATGGGAATGATTCCATGAGTATCAGAGGGACTACCCTCATCACAATTATGACAAAGTATTTCTTGTAACTACTTTTTATGATGGAATTACCACCGCTAAAAGGACTTCAGTAAAGGTTGCTTCTGGAAGTGATTTCTTGGGTAAGAACCCAATGTATAATATAACATCTCTGTAATGACCTAGACTATGAAAGAGGACCATCAAGTAATGTCTCCACTTTTGGGATGACTACAGAAGGAAAGGCCCTCGAAGCTCTCACTGCCAAGATGCTTTGCACATGAAAAACCATGGGAACAAGGATAAAAATAATAGTGAAACTACAATGAATTTAATCGCACACAGAGAAGGAGGACATGGTGTTGACCATTGCATATACACCCATGAAGGGGAGGATAACCAAGATGATGTTATCAAGAACATATGTCAATTTTAAGAGACCAATCCATACTAGATTCTCTTTTGGAAACAAAGACACTGCTAATAACTCCCACCAATTGAATGTTCCTAACAACACACTTTATAGACCACTTGGGTTTAACAAAGGAGGTGGAACACCTGACTTCACTTGCAATACAAACTATCATAACAACAGAAACAATTTGCAAGGGAAGAACTAGAATAAGAACCAAAACTCTGGGGGCACAAGTATGGTCATAACCAGACCCCAAATTAGTATGATTTGATGACTAAAAAGTTTCACCTTCCCAAAATGACAAGTTGATATAAAGGAACAACTAAATCAAGGTGCCATCAACAATAACAATATGTTAAATATGATTTAATCTTAAATGGAAGGCTTCACTATGCAAATCACTTATATGAAGGTGCAAAGCAACATGATCGACCACTAGCTCACAAATATCTCTGAGCTGATCAAGAACCTTCAAGGATGGATCCCGTTGTTGATTAATCATAATCTTCAAGGACATGAAACTACAAAAATGGACACACTTAGGATAGGAATGATTTTGGAGAACAACATGCCTAAGACTCAATCAGAGTGTTTTCCTATCCCTAAAGTTGATATTGAAGGTATAGAAATAAAAAAAGAAGCAACACATGTATCTAGGATTGAGAAGACCATGTCCAAAGACAAAATTATGAAGACGAAGTCTTCTAAGGATAAGGAAATAGATGCTAACGCTGACGCTATTGGGAATAAAGATCTTTATGCATCATGGATACCTTCCCATACAAGCTATCAAAGCTCATATTAGAAAGAGATATGGGGGTTTATCTAAGCCGTGAAGAACTGCATCTCAACATTCCTTTACTCAATGCCATTGAAGAAATGCCAACTTATGCAAAGTTCTTTATAGATCTTATTATCAAGAGAAGGTTTGGGAACAAGATCGAAATTGTGAGTCTCACCAAAATGTCTGGTACTTTTGTGCAAGAAAAGATGCCAACCAAGAAGAAAGACCTAGGAGCATGCACCATTCTTTTAAACGTGGGTGATAATGAAGAAAGGAAGGGATCATCTGATCTAGGAGCCAACATTAACATAATGCCCTTGAACCTTTCACCAAGACTGGGATTGACTGACATGGTAAAAATAGGAATGCATATTCAAATATCTAATCACACCTTCACTAAACCCATAAGAATTAAAGAAGGTGTGCCAATCCATGAAGGAAAATGCTTTATCCCTTGCAATATAGTAGTCATTGACACAGTTGAAGACCAAACATGATCTATGATCTTTGGAGAACCCTTCCTTTCTACTAGATGATCCCTGATTGATGTAGAAGATGGAATCATAACCAATAGAGTTGGGAATGACCATAAGTCCATGACTCCATGAGGGGACCATCTGACACGCTAAAACCATGTGTATAAATGCAAATGTACGCGTCGAGTAATATAGGCCTATGTGAGGCCCGAGTCAAACTCAGGGAGATGTAGTCTCAGTGACTACTACTAAATACAGTGCGATCAGTCAAGTCGATTAAAAAGGTTGAGTTTGAGTTTAAAGAAAGCAAAAGAAAATTAAACAAAAATAAAGGGTGATTGATTCAACTGAGATAGATTCCTTAGGATTACCGATTTCACTACGGGGTCTTGTTATATCTTGTTTCTACCAAATTAATATCGATTTTACTCCTACACTGGATAGAAAGCCTGTAGTCAGAATTTCCCGCTTCTACGGTGCAATCCACTACCTAGATCTAAGCCAATTCCACGTCTGTAGCAATTTATATCTTAGTTTAGGTGCATAATCGAAGACTCTGGGTTTCTTTCCACTAAGCGTATGTTACATTTTACAAAGAATGCTTAGGAAAATGTATAGGTTGTGGTTTTCCAACCTTTAATCCTCCTTCCACAACGATTATCGGTCTATTACTCTATCGATGGTGATCAAGCATAGGTAGATCATTCAAAACACAACTATATATCCAGGAATAAAGAGAAATCTATATTAATTCATGCAAAAAGTCAATACAACGATTCCCCGGGCTACTCCCGGATCCTAAAGAAAGGAGGGTTTAGCCCCACATGATTTTCAAGTACGAATCCATGGAGAGAGAGGTGAAAAATGTGGGATCCATGAAAGAAATTTGTGTAACCCCTAGAGAAAAGATGTTCCAGATGATCCTCCTCGAGAAACACACGTTCTGTAGTCTTCTGACAGCAAAATTGTCCGTCGAAGGTGCTCAGATCTCCCGGTTGACATCCTTCGACTATGTGCTCCCCTCTCTCTTCTCCGGTCTTTGTGTAGTGTAAAGTGAGATGATCCCTAGGTCTGGCCATCCTTCGTTTGGTCATAGGCCAACTTACGATACCACATAATGTGGACCGTTAGATCTGGGCAATCTAATCGAGTGTTGATTCTGAAAAAGTCAGTCGCACCGACTCTACATTGTACATAAAGTACCTCAAAAGTGTAGAAAAACATGCATAAGTCTGGAGAATACATAGAATCATATAAATATGATAAAATAAGCATAATTTGATGCAAACAGAGAGTATAAGCTAATAATAGTGATTTATGCAAATATAATCAAGAAACTGACAAATAAATGCACAAAAGAAGTATAAAATAAGCATGTAAAAGCGAATCAAAACCCATGCATCAAACTCCCCTAAGCTTAAACCTTGGTTGTCCTTGAGCAACAAAACCTTTGGATCTGACTGAGATAAGTCAGCTGAAGAATATAAGTGCATAAGGTACATCTAAAAAGTCTCCACCTTCGGTCCTCATACTGGCCCTCACTGACCACTGAACACTAACTGCCATCTAGGCGACCAGAAACCTCTATAAAAGATGTCTTCCCCCAATCAATGAAACACTATCAATTAAAGAAGTTAATATGATAGACTCGTTTGATTCATATTTGATGCATTACATGATCTCCTATCTACATTGCTCTTTTCTCTACCTACCATCTACATGGAAGCAGTTCTCCTAATAGATAATGAATGAGGAGAAAATCATATGAGTGGCCTACCAATAAGAGCAACGGGTGGTCGGGATGGGTGGCAGTGGAAGAATCATGAGCACATAAAATCATTCATGCAACCAAAAATTATGATGAACCTATGATGATGAAAATTAAACAATGATCCTAATGCCTAATCATTGAGGTGGAATGATGCATGCAACTATTATTTAATCTCAATATAAGACAAAACATATACAAAACTACATCATGTACTAATTCTTCCTTATGACACAGGTAGGACTATGCCCTTTCTCCCTCACTTTCTGAAATATACTCCCCCTTTCAACATGATAGAATTACTTTGGGCTTCCACTTGCACTATACATTTGATTTATGTCAATGCTTCTCTTCCTTTTTTAAGGGTATGGGCAAAATCACTACCTTCTTATATTAGAGAAGAAGAAACTTAGACACGATATTTACAAGATGATATGTAATGCATATGCAAACTACACGAATAAGATGTTTTGCAACTACAAGACATGCACCAGAATTTTTGTTGTGTAGGTGTGTTTTTCCATACTTTTTTTTAATTTTTTTTCCAGTAATACAAGCAAAAATAAATAACTATTATGCAAGGTCCACTATGCACTGTAAATGCAATCAAGAGAAAGAATGATCCCATGTACTCAATCTTCTTATGGTGGAGTGTAAAGCAGATGTGTGTGATGGATGGGATCACACAACTAAGAGATAGAACCTTCAGAGAAAATCATATGTCCCTCTCTAATGGCCTGTGTACAGGGTAATCAAGGGGTTGGTCTCTTAAATTTTAGTTTAAGGTCATGTTAGTGTTTGGTCGGTTCGGGGTCAACAACTTTATCAATAACTTTCTTTGGACAATTAAGATGGTCATTTTTATCCTCATGTCCTGGAGCTAACTCTCCTAAGAACTTCCTCAGTTTTGCAACTCAATTACTCACAATATAGGCTCACAATTATTTTTTTTGAAATTTACTCATTTTTCATGTGCACCCAACCCTAGAGATTGATATATACTCAAATGAAACCATGCATTTACTTCTCCACAAATTACACTAGATAGACTGTGGATCCTAAAAATTGCAATAAACAACTAATTTTTTTAAAAATAAAACATCATAAAAGAAATAAATAAAATCTAAGATAAAATGTTGTTCCAACACCCCCCCCAAGCTTGAATATGACTATGGCCTCATAGTCAAAATTCCAACTTAAGAGGTGGAACAGTGGTATCATTTGCTCTGAAGGGTGGTGGAGGTGGATGGTTGGAGGCTCATTTGACCAAGTTGTGCTTGCTAATCTTCCTCTTCTTGGTCTCCCATTTTTGTGTCTTAGTGGTGTTAATACATAACATTCTTTAGCCTTCTTTGCTCTACAAAAAATAGTGCTAAAAAAACTGTTTTGGTGATTTTTACGACCTTTTTCAGGTGGTTGTCTGCCAGGAGTCGGTGGCACCGACTCTAATTTCAGTGGCACTGATTCTGCCAATCATTTTCGGTACATCGACACACCCACCAAACTTGGAACAATAAAAAATTCCACTGGTACTGACTAGGAAGTCAGTGGTACCAATGATTTAGCAGATATACGCGCCTGTAACTTTCTAAAAATCTTTAGGGAAGTCGCTGGCACCGACTTGGACTTTAGTGGCATCGACTTTGCCTTTCTAAAAGATAATCCGCACTGATCAATTCTCAGTGCCACTGACACGGATGTCAGTGGTACTGACTTTGTAAATTATGCACACTTCCAAGCATGAATCAAGGTACCACTTTTTCAAAAAAATACGAACAATTAAGAAAAGCTAAATGCATAGAATTAAAAGAACATAAAGAAACAATCTAAAAGTTGGGTTGCATCCCAACAAGTTCCCTAGTTTAATGTCCTAGTCTTGACATGAGGAATACCTTTAACCTGGGTTGTCAAGGGGTGGTTCTGATGATCCAGATGGAAGCTTAAACTCAACTCTATCATCACCAATCCCAAGTGTCAAGTAAACTCACCCAATGGCAATGATCACATCAGTCATACCTTGGAATGGCCTTCCCAATATCATCTGAGATCCTTTCATCTCAGGAATATCCATGACCACAAAATCAACTGGGAAAATGAATTTGTCGAATTTGACTAGCACATCATTGTATACACCCTACGGCTTCACAATTGATCCATCCGCCAACTCAATTGTCATGGAGGTTTTTTTTGGCTTCTTCAATCCCAACTTCTGAAAAGTAGCAAGAGGAATGAGGTTAATGCTTGCCCCTGAGTCACACTGTGCTTTTGGGAATTGTTTTCCACCTATAGAACATGGGATTTAGAAACATCTTGTATCCCTCCTCTTTCTTGGTAGCTTTCCTTGAATAATAGAACTCACCGCTTCATCAACACACCAAACATTTGTATCTTTGATCCTACATTTCTTGTTGATGATGTTTTTCATGAATCTTCCATATGCCGGGAATTTCTCTATTTCTTCCACCAATGGAATGTTGATGTGGAGCTTGCGGAAGATCTCAAGAAATTTCCTAAAGTGCCTTTACTATTTCCTCGGCTTCATGGTATATGGGAATGACACACTTGACTTCTCTATGCGCTTGTGCGGTGGAACATATGGAACTTTGGGGGTCTCCTCCCCTAAGCTTGCTTCAACACCACCTTCTGAGATATAATTTTACACATCTTCTGTGGATGGCACGACTTGTGGATGCTTCTCTTTGCTTGTGGGGGTCTCCTTATTGATTGTGTATGCTCCACTATGGAGTAGAGCCTTCACCTGCTCATCTCTGTTTGGCATTCTGCACCCTCCCAATAATCCATACAAATTGTGAGGGTATGGAACTTTGGGGACATATTCCATATCTAATTGTTTGATGTTCTTCTCAGGTATATCTTCAATAGGGGGCTATGTCTCCTTGTTAACTGAGATGTATTTAACATGTTGATGTTGTTTCATAGGTGTTGCATTGTCAGTAGGTTCTTGCTGGATGATCTTCTTCATGGAAGCCATCTCCTCAATAATTTGAGAAATTTGATATTGTATGTTCTGTATCTTTGCTCCATGGCTCTGAAGAACCTAATGTGTCTGTCCCATGAAAATCTCATTTTGCTGGAGTAGTTTCCTCAGCATCTCATTGGTACTATCTTCTTCATTATTTCTATACCCATGCCGCCTCATGTACTTGACTTTTTCTGCCTCTTCTTCTTCTTCCTTCTAATATATCTTCTTAGCAATCAAATCAGGTTTTTAATTCAATGCATTGATTGCCTTTGATGTTGCCCCGCTCTTGATGTGCTCTGGGCATTCTCTCTCATTACCACATGATTGGTTTTTTGCCATGTTCTGTAGAATCTCCTGACACTTAGAGGGTGGGTTGTTAAGGAAGAACCCCATGCCTGCACTATCTAAGGTGACATGCTCATTTTTGTGGATCCCAAAGTAGAACATCTTTACTTGGTTCTCTAGATCAATTCCATGGTGCGTGACTTTCCTGAGCAGGTTTTGGAAATGCTCCCAAGCCTCTGAATATGACTGAGCTTCCTGTTGCTTGAATTTGTGGATGTTCTTCACCATCTCTTTTGTCTTTTCCAGAGGAAAATACCTTTCAAAGAATGTCTCGATCATCTAATCCCATGTCTTGATCGATTTCTTTGGTAGGTTGTGCAACCATTCTTTTTCCTTGTCCTCTAGTGATGATGGAAATAGCTTCAGATAAATAGCTATCTGTGGAAACCTATCCACTTTCACCATGTCATATCACTCAACAAAGTTGTTGATGTGTGCCACCTAGTCTTAATGAGTGTGCCCGTAAAAAGCATGTGACTTGACGAGTGCAATCAGCCCTGGATCAATCTTGTATTGTGCTACATTCACATTCTGTTTCTTGATAGGTCTTGTCTGTGAAGCTGAGAAAGATGCCTTAATCATCTCCCATATTGTCCTCTCAGCCCCTGGATTACTGTCCCCCATTGCTTGTTTCTTGGTTGTCAACGGTATGTCTTCTGATGAAGTTGTTTGAACTGGAGGTGGCGCTAAAGTTTTGACAACCCCTTCTGGATCCTCAATAGTGATTGGGACCTCTGGTGTAGGATCTTTGTAATCCGTATTTGCACCATGCACTAGTACCTAAAAATGTGGAATCAGTTAATCACGGTACTAAATAGAGAAAATTTTTATTATATGTATGCAATGAATTTCAATGATTAAAATAAAGTTGTAAGAAATAAAAGGTGGCCTAGAGTGGCTGCCCACAACACTCGTAGTGATGAAACCTTATCGTCTCCCCAGCAATGATGCCAAAAACTTGACATGCTAAAACCGTACATATAAATGCAAGTATATGCACCGAGTAATATAGGAATATGTGAGGGCCGAGTCGAACTTAGGGAGACGTAGTCTTAGTGACTACTACTAACTATAGTGCGATCAGCTAAGCCGATGAAAAGGTTGAGTTTGAGTTTAAACAAAGCAAAATAAAATAAAAAAATAAAGGGTGGTTGATTCAACTGAGATGGATTCCTTAGGATTACCGATTTCACCACGGGGTCTCATTATATATTGTTTCTACCAAATTAATATCGATTTTACTCCTACCCTGGATAGAAAGTCTGTAGGTAGAATTGCCTGCTTCTATGGTGCAATCCACTACCTAGATCTAAGCCAATTCCACATCTATAGTAATTTATATCTTAGTCTAGGTGCATTATCAAAGAATGGGTTTCTTTCCACTAACCATACATTACCTTTTCCAAAGAACGCTTAGGAAAAGGTATAGAATGTGGTTTTCCAACCTTTAATCTTCCTTCCAGAGTGATAATTAGTTTATTACTCTATCGATGGTGATCAAGCATAGGTAGATCATTCTAAACACAACTATATATCCAGGCATAAAGAGAAATCTATATTAATTCATGCAAGAAGTCAATACAACGATTCCCTGGGCTACTCTCAGGTCCTAAGGAAAGGAGGGGTTTAGTCTCTCATGGTTTTCAAGTGTGAATCCACAGAGAGAGAGGATAAAAACGTGGGAAACATTAAATAAATTCATGTAACCCCTAGAGAGAAGATGTTCTAGGTGATCCTCCTCAAGAAACGCACGTTCTGTAGTCTTCTGGCAGCAAAATAATCCGTCGGAGGACTCAGATCTCCCGGTTGACGTCCTTCGGCTCCATGCTCCTCTCTCTCTTCTCCAGTCTTTGTGTGGTGCAAAGTGAGATGATCCCTAGGTCTGGTCATCCTTCATTCGATTTTAGGCCAACTTATGGTACCACATAACATGGACTGTTGGATCTGGGCAATCTAATCGAGTGTTGATTCTGGAAAAGTCGGTGGCACTGACTCTGCATTGTACATAAAGCACCTGAAAAGTGCAGAAAAATGTGCATAAGTCTGGGGAATGCATATAATCATATAAATATGATAAAATAAGCATAATTTGATGCAAATAGAGAGTACAAGCCAACAATAGTGATTTATGCAAATATAAATAAGAAATTGACAAATAAATGTACAAAACAAGTATAAAATAAGCCTGTAAAAGCGACTCAGAACATGTGCATCACCATCCCTCTTTGAATCAAATTATTTCATGGATAGATATATTCAATTATATGAGGAAATATAAGAGAAAAATGTTGTTGTGGATCCTCTGATGTGGGCATCAATTGACCCTAGTCCTAATGAGGAATATTAAAAGGTAATTGAACTACTCCATTATCTGGAAGAACCAGAAAGTGATTGTAGTAATGAAGAAGATTATATGATATACACCATGAAATATGCTTGCCTTGAGAGTAAACCTGACAAAAAATATGTATCAAAGCCCAAACCTAGATTGAAACAACATCATGAAGGTTTAAAGTACAAATTCGTCGTTAATGAAGAATGGAATTTGTGTAATTATAGGATTTTCTCTATCTAAAAAGCAATAGGAAAAAATTGTAGCTGAACTCAAGCTGGGGAGAATGGCTATTGGTTATTCAACTAATGATATTGAAGGAATTAATCCTACTAATTGCATGCATAGGATTCATTTAGAATAAAATGCAATGCCCCTAATTCAAGGACAAAGGATTTTAAATCAAAATATAAGAGAAGTGATCAAGAAGGAAATCATGAAACTCAGGGATGTAGAGTTTGTATGTCCAATAAGCGATAGCAAGTGGGTAAAACCCGTACATGTTGTACCAAATAAAGGGTGTAAGGAGTCGGACCCGAGAGGGGATCTACACCCTAATAAATAAAATAAAAGGAAACAACCTATATGAAAAACAAACAACTAATTTTTTCACAAAGGGATGATTATCCAACTTATGCAAAAGTATGTTTCAAAATACCAAATGTAGCAGAAAAATATAAAATATCTAACTATTATAATGTTTGGTATTATTACCATCCTTCATCATGCAGGGTGATACATATAAACTAATTGTGTCATAGGATCAGCAGAGGTTTATTCAACCACCTCGATTCTATCTCCCACAAAGGTTAATCTTCTCTCAAAGATGTCCTAGTCAAGTGTGGTTTTCTACTCCTTGTCTGACACCTGGGATTGGAAGCATACCCCAGAAAAGAAGAAAAGTAGATGTGTCAACATAAATGCCGATATGTGCATACGAAATTAGGGATGGAGTAACATTTTGAAATAACACCAAATATAACAAGGCTTCCCAAAGAAAAAGAAAGAACCACCCAAGTGGGTATTTTAAGAATAATATTTGCAAAAATATGATAAACAACAAAAATAATTGCCATTGATGAATATAAAAGTTGTTCCACAAAACACATACAAACAAATTAGGCCACAAAACCCATCACTATAGTATCAACCTACATGCATGTTAGATAAGCATAACACTAGAATAATATAAATAAACAATGGTGGAAAGGGGTCATAGCCTTAAAACCTGATAGAGTAAGGCACACAACCAAACTCCCAAATTTTTAAAGGTTGGGCACAAAAACCGGGTATGGGACACACAACCTCCATCCCAAAAATACTAACATGTGCAAACAACCCAAAAATCAAATTATTTACACTACTCTAGGGCTATTAAATCCCAAATCATGCAAAATGTAGAGGCTAGTAAAATTTTAGTCACGTAAATGGAATTAATACGATTTCCATCACATAAGTGGAAAATATAAAACATCCCCCATAAAAGTGGGAAAAATTAGAGATCCATATCACAACAAGGAACAAGATGGTTTAAATTTCACAAATAGAGTTTTATCAAGAAACAGAGTATACATAAATGTCCAAAATAGATCAAGAGTTCAAATTCATTAAGATTAGACCTAGATAGGTCATCACATCAAGAAAGATAATATTCATCACCAAAATACCTCAAAGAGGCTCAAGAGAGAGACCAAAGAAATTAATTCCTCAATATGAATCATGGGGGATGCAACATTCCTCATAGATGTATATTAACTTGTTGAAGTCTGAATCTTAGATCTAAGTCAGGGTTCCAAGGTTTGAAATACTGATGGTTGAGAAGGAATCACCATATGATTTTTTTATGAGATTACAAGGAACTTGAATAGGAGGGTAAGGGAGAACACTACTACAGAATACGCCTTTGACGTCAGTTGTTTAACCCCCTTTGGTGACGGTTTTAAAGTGATGCCTATGTGGGCGCCGCTAAAGCTCGAACTCTTCAGCGTCGGTTTTCTAACCGACGCCTATATGATCTATAGGCGTCGGTTATATATAGTTGGCCGACGTCTATAGGGTTCGCGCCACAAAGAAGGGCACCACCTAGGACACTTTCTGTGTCGGTTAACAACTGAACAACCGACGCCATACTCCCAGACGACACGGTCGTGCTTCGCTGCACGGCCGTGTTTAGTACTATAGGCGTCAGTTTTATATGAATAAGAGATGCCTTTTCCACCACGGCCGTGGTTTCCTGCACGGTCGGGTTGTTTGTCATATTATGCGTCGGTTTTTATCTAATAATCGACGCTGTAGGCCTTTGATGATGGTGCTTTATAAATAACCGACGCCTATACTTTAATTTTTTTTTCTTATCAGTTTGCAGGCCTGCTGTGCCTGGTCAGCAGGATGAGAACCTGTAGTTCAGTTTTCTAAACTTTAGGTTTACGACATCCATTGATATCAGCCTACAAACAGGCCACAAACCTGTAAAATCAACAAATTTTTTTCACACAAGTAGATACATTCAGACATCAATTCAATTCTCACATTCACACATGTAGAAACATTCAAATACACATAGAAACATTCATACATGTATAAACATTCAGAAATATTCATTTACAAAATATCATTCATCATCGCTATCAGCATCCCAATTATATCTCACAATCGCCACTGCTTGTATGGCTTTTGCCCATTCTTCCCTTATTTCATTTAATACTTCCATCGTATATGGAGCATGTACATTTTTTAAGCATTTACCTATAGTGTGGTCAGTTTTAAACACCTGCAAAGAGAATGATGTATATATATAAGTAATAATATAAAAATAAGATTGATATATTTCATACTAACTAATGAGACTATATATAATACCTCATGTATGGTATTAATATCCAATGCGGCATGTCGGATAAATATTTGCATAAATCGTATCACATAGTATGTGCATGCCCAATCATTGTCTTGTGTAGCGCACTATAAATTGAAACATACAAAATATTAAAAAATATAACTAAGCACAGTTCACATAAATAATATATACATTGGAGTCGAGAACTTACTTTTACGTTCTCCCAAATTATTGGCTAGTTCTTTCTCCTTGGGACATTTCCTCCAGCATTTTTGAATGCATCTAAACCCCTACATGTTAATGTAACACAGTAAATTGCATAATTAAATAGTAATGTAATAACAGATGTTAACAGATATAAAAATGAAATATTTCTCACCAGAATAATGGCATTCTCAATATGTGTCCAATTTTAGTGTTCAATGTACTTCCCGCAGGATCTAGATAATAAACAGTGAACATCCCAGGGACAATAACTAGTAACTCCCAATGTCTACCACTAGAGGTAAAAAAGTTAAAAATTAATAACTCAAAATGCACAATAAAAATGGAATTTTCTTAAGTCCAAATTATAAATAAAGTAAACTTACTTGACATTGAATGGAGCTATTATTATCGTCTTCTTTTGCTGACCGAAAATTCTAAAAGCATCTATACAGTATTGTTGAACACTATCAGGGTCTTTAGCTACCATACTAATCAATGATGGAATCAAAAAATCCACATGATCAAATGCAAATTGTTTGCATTGATCTTCGACTAAGTAGCTGCAAAACATGTATTACGTATGCATTAATATATAAGAAACCAGATCACCGGATCTTACACAAGGTATATGGATGTATAAATAAGATCTCACCTTATCCATGTCTCTATCATTGATGTATTCAGCCAATCATACATAAATAGCTCAATAATATCTTGTATAAATAAAGAGTTATCGTATGATTGGCCTGCATAATATGCTTCTAAAGAAACAATTATAGGGCAATGCATATTATGTGCCCGTAGCCAACATGCCATTCCCCTACAAGCAGGACCTAACGGGTATTTTAGGTCAGTTGGAACCCAACTTGGTAATGCAGGAAGTGGAGGTGGAGGCCTAGGTGCTCCGAGTGTCTTCTTTTTAACCTGTATATATAATTTCAGATCAGTTGACCTCATATATACACATTAACAATCTAAAGTAATGTAAATTTGTCTTACAATTTCAGTAGTGTAGACGACATCTGCTTTGGGCCACAATATCACCCCGCCTTCTGCCTCAGCAAGTGTATCAATATCCGGGTGGGGATATGGCAATGTAGCTTCCCTCCAATCAGGTAACACACGTATCGGGCTCACACGAACATAGCCCTGTGGCATTGGAGTCTCGTGAAACATTTCCCCAGGAAGGGACGGGTAAGCCTGCGCCTCTACAACAACATAGTCTTGCATTCTTAAGCGGCATGGCTTCAATGCCTACAAATTTACATAAAGAATATTATACATATACACATATCATCTTGAAAACATATCATCTTGAAAAGACTAGCTACAATGTCATAAACAATACTTACAACAGACGTATTAGGCGATGGGTCTCCATGATTACTCGCAGTCTGTGCATCAGGAGAAGAGTGGGTCGCCATAGGCTGATTGGAAGCCTGAGATGCCTGTCACCGCACTATTTCTTCCTTGACCTTCTCAAAAACTATATCATTGACCTTCTTGGCAACTATATCCTCGACTCTCTTATTCTCCTATACATGGATAAAAGAAACATTAGCTTCTTATTATTGAATTCCCTTTTGTAGTAACATTCTAAAAAAAGAATAGGTTACCTCTTCTTGTGAAAGTCCCGCTCTGGGTTTGCGCTGGGATGGCCCAAAGAATGCTTTGATGCCCACACCAGCACCTGCACCCCTAACACGTCCAGGATGCTCTGGGTTACCCAGAGCAACTGTCAATTCATCCCTTGTGCCCTGAAGGATGAACGTGCCTTATTTCCTCTACTCGTGCAGCTCTCGCTAATCACCATCAACATAAATTGGTAAGTTAACACCACAAATAATCAATATTCAAACGATTGCTCTAAGAGTTGTATTTTACCATTTTCGCAGCCGCCTCAGCAATTACGGGCTTCTTTATTTCACCCTTCTTGTTTTTCCTCCCAGCTATCCAGATATCATGGAGAGGCATGGGTGTGGCAGACTCCTGAGTAGGAGCAGACTCCTGAGTATCTGCAGACTCCGCATGTAATCTTTGGCGAATGCTTGCATAGCCCTTTGGACCCATTGTGTGGTCATGCACATTCAGTGCACGCCTTGCTTTTTGTGCGTCACTGAGGGCCTAGTTAGTATGCACATTAATGATTTGGTTAGTAGCACTAAATGTTAATCTTGAATAGGTGAATACAACGTATATTAATTAAATTGGGAGAGACGCCTAATACCTTGAATTCTTCAGATTTTCTTGAAGCAACAAACTTGTCCCAATCTTCTTTGTCCAAGAAGTTCCACTGTTCAAGGGCTGACTTCTTCTTCTTATCACCATCTTTTATGTATTCTCTGTTGAGATCTGTCCTATAGTTCCTAAGCATCTTTCCAGTGCATTGCATCACACTTTTACGATGCAGCTTCTCATCCAATGCAAACAGATTTTGTAAAATAGAATTCTTATTAACTAGTATCCAAAAATAGAATTGCAAATAATAATAACTCTCGCATAAATCCTTCCATATCAAGTCTTTCTTCCCCCGAGGAACTTTATGCCAATTATCATACTTAACACCACAATGGCTTCAAGTGACACACCCAAGATAGTTTACAAAATTATTGCGGTTCACTCCAATTGCATTTCCTCCATTATCAAACTCCACAACCAATTTGGATCCACTACCACTTAGTGCTATTAACTTCTTCAACAGAGTGATGCCCCTTTTCTTGTTAAGTGTTTGGTGTTGCGCATCAAGTTGCTCCAGTGCTTCAGTGGGTACATGTGCATCATCAACCTATAATTTGACAAAAATAAACACACTGAATTAGCACAATATAGAAATATGGGATATATGACATAACTAGAAGATAATGAATTTTATAGAAGTACAGGATATGTTTTTAGAACTTACATTGGTATCCCCGCCATGCTCGTCATGGACAGCATGCTCATCATGGACTTCATGCTCATCATGGACATCATGCTCAGCCATCTAAAAATGTCATTAAAAAGGCAAACATTTAGCATTTATATTAACTAGAAGATAATGAAACATCAAATCTGAAAATGATCTAAAATCCAAAGCCCTAGAATGGGTCAAGTTCAAGTCAAAATGGCTACAAGTGTGCATTTTGGGTTTTCTATGTAAACGACCTTAGAACATCTATGTAATCACTTACATCCTATCCAAGATTAGGGTATACTCTTACATCCTATCCAAGATTTACTCCTATTACAGTCCCAAACCGGGGACTTTCCAAGATTTACTCCTAATGAGTAAATCTTGGATGGGTTTCTAGGCCAACAAACACATGTGATGTCATTCTTATATATAATAAATGTGTACCACCTATCCCGTCCTTGAACACCTAATCTCACTAGTAAGTGTATAATGTGTATTGGGTTTTCAAGAAAATTTCGGCAGCATTTCCCCGATGTTCTCTAAGTACATATGTACTTAGAGAACAAACGGGGAAATGCTACCAAAATTTTCTCAAAAACCCAATACACATTATACACTTACATCCTAAGTGAGATTAGGTGTTCAAGAACAGTCCCAAATTGGGGACTATCCAAGATTTACTTCTAATGAGTAAATCTTGGACGGGTTTCTAGGCCAACAAACACAATAATAGATATGTACAAGTTAGGGTTTCATCACAATTGATGTTAGGGTTTCATCAATGTTAGGGTGTAATCAAATCAAATTAGGATACTAGACTAGACAAGTTTGAATCTTATTTCAACATGCATCAAAATTTACTGAATTAGGTCAAGCATTAGGATTAGAAGCACAAATATATGCAAGCAAAAGATTTGTTCGTATCCTAGAATTTACATAAAGCATTACATATAGATTTTTTCATATCCTTACCAACAGCAAACACGGCCGTGGCTGTGTTGGCCTACCACGGACGTGCTGGGCAGCATGGCCGTACTGCCCAGCACAGTCGTGGTAGGCCATTCTTCTCAGTGAAAGAAGTAGAACACTAACTAGTCTTTAACGAAATTGATTGATTATTTAGTTGGGAAGAAAGTGAAGTAAGGACTTCTATAACTAGAAGATATCTCACTGAATTTCCAAGTAACCGTAGCCAAATGGCTAAGGTGCTTAGGTTTTGAAGTCATGAAGTGATGTAGGTAAAGAGCTAGGGAGAAAGAAGAACAGAGGCTACGGATAATACCTAGAGAGCAGAGCAGCAAGCAGTGGGCGGCGGCAAGGAAGAAGACAGAACAGCAGTAGGGCGTGTGCAGGGAGGAAGGAGCGCGCTGCAGTAGGGCGTGAGCAAGGAGGAAGGTGGCGCGGCGGCGACGCAAGGAGGAAGGCGGCGGGCGGCGGCGGTGACGCTGAGTAGCAGTAGGGAGCGTCGGCGGCGAGCGAGAAGCAGCAAGCACCAAGCGGCGATTTTGGGAGAGCGGCGACGAGCAGCGCACAGGAGAGTCAATGAAACAGGAAGAAAGGGGGAAGAGCTGGGTGATCAGGCCTCTATTAAGTTGGTCAACGGCGTCGGTTATCTACAAAACCGATGCCTATTACGATTTAGCGTTGGTTGATAGTAAAACACCGACGCCCAACTACACAACCTTTACCCTAAATTACTTGGCGGGAACCATTATCAGCGTCGGATATCTAAGGATAACCGACACTGAAAGTGGGACTTTTCACGTAAATTTTCATTTTAAATATGCGTCGGTGAATAGTTAAAAAACCGACGCTGTAGGTGACCTAAAATGTTTTCGCTTGAAAATTGGATTTCGCGGGCGATTTTAGGCGTCGGTCTATTATAACCAGCCGACGCTGAATACAAAGCGGTACCTGTGTCTAGCTGGTCTTTGAATATAGACGTCAGTTTGCATAAATAACCGAAGTTTAATATTATAGGCGTCGGTTTTCCTAAATAACTGACGCCCAGAAAAGCGACACTGAATGTTGTTTCTGTAGTAGTGGAAGGTTAGGAGTAATTTTCTATTGGTCAAGTGATTTCTATGTGTGTGAAGGCATGGAGAGGGGTCTATATATAGGATCAGGTTGGGTATCAAGAAACTTATCTATTTTTGTTTACAACAAAAAATATGAAACATATATTGTGAAAGGAGAAAACTTAAGCATTCTTTAACAAATGACATGAAAGAATAACATAAAAACATAATTTTCCTTCCATTTATTTATTTCTATGTTTTATCGTATATTACCCTTTTTTAACAACTCAATCACATAAATATTGACTATTATGTTTACAATAAAGAGACTAATTAAATTTGTTTTCTATTATTACATTTATCACCTCTCATATACAGATATTCATTGCATTATGGAATGACTTTCCCAAATGTTTCTCTTCTCACGTTAGAGTCACTAAAAACATGTACAACAATTTTATTTAAAATAAAAGGCATCTATTTAATTAATAGTATGTTAGATCAAAATTCCACATTTGAGGAAACCATATAATTACTTATATATTTTACATTAACTATTTGAAGAGGAGATATGTGCTAATAAATTTACATATATCCAAACTTGTTACTATAGAAGCATGAATTTCAAATGAAAAGGGTGTAAACATGATCTATCACATCATTTTCCTATTTTCCCTTGTTGTTGAAGATTTTAGGAAGAAATATGGAGGTTTACTAAGGAAATTGTTTAGTAAAGATTATTATTATTTCAAATTTTGAGTTAAATAATTCATTATATAAATTTAGGTGATGTTTATTTGTTTCCCAACAATTATATAACATCTTTAAATATTTGTTTCCTTTATGACATGTTAACATGATTGTTTTCATTAATTTATTGTTTTCAAACATTAAATAGAGGGAATTTGTTCTTTAAAGTTTGTTATAATTTTTAAATATAACTTGTATTCGTCATTGTTGCAATTACCTCAGTCCCATTGTATTTGGAAAATAAATACAGTTTTAAGACTTTGTACCATGATAAATTTCCATAGATTTAACAAGCATGTACCACATCATTTTCCTTGTTGTTATACAACAATTTTATTATTACAACTTCATCAAAATTAAATATTTATAAGAAATACAAGTTGATTTGTAATATTTTTTAAATATATTAGAATTTTTAATAATTAATTAAATATTGTTGACTTGAAGTTACATTCTCTCTCCTAAGTAAAACTAGGATAGATAAGATTGTGTAACTAATGTGATGATTCACCAGTAGACACATTTTGGTGTGTAGATTTTGAAATTGGATCTGTTTCCAATTTTTAAGATATTTAATATTTTATTTAATACTTTTGGTCTTTTCTCATGTTTTCTCCTCTAAATAAAATTAGGTTAGTTATTAACATTCAAATAATCTGAAACTTGGCACCCAAGCTAATTGAGACCCAAGGAATACATTTTTTTCTATTATAGTTGATTTTTGGAATGTCCTTTTGTGAGTTATATCACCATTATGGTTTTAAACAATTTATCATCATATATGTTGATAATGTTCAATTGGAGTCCCATTAATTTCACAATGTTACAAAAAGAGTTATATTATATTATTAGGTACGAAAATCTATTTTTTACTCATTTAACATATTTAATCCATTAATTCCACTTTATATTTAGATGATTGTGCATAAAAATACCAAGTATTATTCTAATATATGTTTATGTACATTATTCCTTTTATTAACCATTATGTTAATATTAGTTAGAAAAGGAATTTCATGTAACATATTTTATATATTTATTTTTATATTGCCACATAATTAAGTTACTATGTAAATGTGTGATGTTGCTTATAGAACATGTTTAACATTATTCATCAGGGTAGAAGTTTATCCTTGTTTGGTCAAATCTAGGGAACAAACTTACTACCCTTCAAATCACGGGATAGGGTAAGATTCTAGGCTTTGGTTCATTAAGGCCATGGAGAGGGGTCTATATATATTGTACTAGGTTTGGGTAGTAGGGGACTTATATGTAGGAAAGAAAAGTTAAGCATATATAAAAGGAAATCATTTAGTCAAGACTAATATTATTTCTTATGAGTTAAGTAATTGATTATATGAATTTTGTTGATGTATATTTGGTTTTAAACAAATATATAATCACTTTAAATATTTGTTTCATTTATGATATGTTAACATGATTCTTTCCATTTATTGATTACTTTCAAACATTTATTAGAGAGAATTTGTTCTTTAAATTTTGCTATAATTTATGAAAATATATCTTGTATTTCAAATTGTTGCAATTACCTCAGTCCCATTGTATTTGTAAAGTAAATACATTTTTTATATCTTCTACCATGATAATTTTTCCATAGATTTAACATGCATGTACTAAATTGTTTTCCTTAATATAATAGCATAATTTTATATTATAAATTCATCTAAATTATATATATAAAACAATACGAGTCGATTTGTACTACTTATTTAACATATTTGATTTTATTATTATTAATTTAATATTCCAACTTTAAGTTACATTCTCTCTCCTATGTAAAACTAGGAGAGATAAGATTATCCAATTAGTGTAAAATGCACCTATAGACTAATTTTGGTAGGGAAAATCTGAATTTGGGATCGAATTCCCATTTTTAAGACATTTAATATTTATTTAATACTTTTGGCCTTTTCTCATATTTTCTCCTCTAAATAAAATTTAGGTTAGTTATTATCATTCAAATAGTGTGAAACTTGGCACTCAAGCTAATTGAGAGCCAAGGAACACATTTTTACCATTATATTTGAGTTCTACAATATATTGTTGTGAGTTATATCACCATTATTGTTTCAAACAATTTATCATCATATATGTTGATAATTTTTAGTTAGAGTCCCATTAATTTCACATGGTTACAAAAAGAGTTATATATTATTATTATGCACAAAAATCAACCTTTTACTCATTTAACATATATAATTTATTAGTTCCACTTTAATTTAGATGATTGTACATGAAAATTACAAATGTTATTGTAGTACATGTTTGAAGTACATTATTCCTCTTATTTTACCATTATGTGAATATTAGTTAGCAAATGAATTACATGTAACATATTTCATGAAGTTATTTATATATTTCCACATAATTAAGGTACTACATAAATGTGTGATGTTGTTTAACATTATTCATTAGGGTAGAACTTTATCCTTGTTTGGTCAAATCTAGGGAACCAAACACATAAGCCTTCTAATCATGGAATAGGGTAAAATTCTATGTTTTGGTTGTTACAACACTCCACCCCTTAAAAGGATTTCGTCCTCAAAATCTAAACATCCATATATCATCATCCAACTCCTCTCCATACTTTAAAAGGTTCAACCTAATAATACAATTCTTATAGATATCAAGGTTACTTATACATCTTTTAATTGCGACCACTTTTTATGTTACTCGCGTATCCAACTAACATGTCATATATTCCTAGGGTTGAATTTTTAGGTCCATGTGAGATTAACCTAGAAACCCTAAGTTTACATCTCAGGATTAAAATTGACCTAGTATAATTTCCCACAAATTAGAGGGATAAAGAGGTGTAAGGAGTGAGACCCGAGAGGGGATCCATTCCCTACTAAATAAAATAAAAAGGAACATTCATATTCCAAACCCACAACTAGATTTTTTGCAACATGGATGATAACCAATTTATTCAAAGTTTGGTTTGAGATACCACATCTAGAAGTGAAATATAAAATATTTAACTATTATAATGCTCGATATTATCACTATCCTTCACCACGCATGGTGGAACATATGAAAACTAAACTAAATTAATCATAGGATCAAGAGAGGATCATCGAACCACAACAAGAATGTGACGTCCCTGTATTTTCTAAAACTTAATCTAATGTGTGACATCCAAATTGAAACCTCACCTCAGTGAGTATCCCAATTTAAAGAAAACACACTAGGCTAAGAAGAAGAAAATTAGAGGATGTCGGAAGGAAACAACAGTAGAACATGAACATGAACAATAAACAAACCACAACACATGTTCACCATTAAACATATAATTACAATGTGAATTGTTACAACATTTGATATTACATATTGAACAACAAACTTCTACATATACATGTACTACCACTAAACAACATGATCTTAAGACAACATGTCCACCTGTACATCAGCTCACCACACAACTCTCAACTATCAAGCTCTTCAAGGTCATATGTCTGCAACATAAACAAAAGATTACATGTAGTGCACGTCTGCACAATATTCAAGAATATTGTACTGAGTACACCTACATGTCTTTTGTATACCTCTTGTTACTAAGCTTGACAATAAGATAAAAATAATACTTGGAAGTAACAAAAGAAATATAAGCAAGATCATATACTTGCACAAAGATGTTCATTAACAAAAGAGAACACATGTTTTAGGCACATTTTCCATTATATCATCCATGCATTTACTACCTGAGAGTTGAATGCATTAAGGCCATTATGATCTACTACCAAAGAGTTGGATCATTTCACAATGTGATCTTCTACCGAAGAGTTGGATCACTCCCAAGTACTTTACTACCAAAGAGTTGAAGTACTTAATTTCCAGCACTTTACTACCAAAGAGTTGAAGTGCTTGGATATAATGGAATAGATGTATTATGTTTCATGTGTTCATAGTAATAAGAATGGAAAATCATGCAACATATCATACAAGAACAATCATTTCATCCAATATCATGTTCCAAATATTTTACCACATATATAACACAAGCATATGGTATAATAAGCCAAGTAAGAGGTAATGGTGTACCTTGAAAATAGACATTCCTAATCATCACATATTCCTAATATCATTTATATCCATTTCCAACCCCTTATAAAGACAAGATCATACGTGCCATCAGGTTCTCCATTATCTTATACCTCATCTAAACCCTAATTATGTCCATTTTAGGGTTTATCTTGGTGCATTAGGATATTCCCACTTCTTCTAGTATTCATGTCTTCTTGGGATTATAACACTGATGTCATATTCCATATTATTGCCTCATTAACTGATACTCATGTTCTCCATCATTAGGTGAACATATTAATATTATGTCACATTCATTAATCATAGTAGGGTTACATCACATGTATTAAGGATCATTTTATATAACATGAATTACGTGTATATAACTAATATCAAACTTATATATTAGCTCCTAGTTATGGACATGAGCTTACTCTATAATTTCTAGGGTTTCTTGAGCATATTTGTCATTATTGCACATTAATTAGGGTTATTAGCCCTAATTATCCATATGGAGAAAATTACATGATTCCATGCATGAACATCATAATCACTAACCTTAAATGGATTGTACACATGAATATGGATTTATTGACATATTATCATAATTTTAGGCCATCATTTGACATTTATTATCCATGAAGTATCTTACATGATTCACTATGATTTAGGGACTCTCTCTCCCTCACCTAGATGGTAGGTTCTCACATTTCCTTATTCACATATTCATATATAACCAGCCTCTCTCTTACTCTAGGGTTTGGTCCTCCCAAATACATCTACGGTTCAACAAATCTATATGAATCATGCATAAAGTGACTCAACTCATTCACTCAGGAGTATTCTAGTTTGGGATATATCATAATACATATTTCTAAATATTCACATGTCTTGGAGTTTAGGTACTCTGACCTTCTCCCTCTAGGTCTCACTCTCTCTGGAGTTAACCCTAAAACTGATCCTAACACTACAGGTCCCCCTTTATAAAAGGGCTTGAGGCTCATGGTGATTCATATCATTATCTCAGCTTAGCTTATCTCATCTCATAAACCCTACGTACTTGCATCATCAAGATTTTTTCAAAACCTCAAATCTAAACCCATGTCTTAAAAGAAAAACATTGATTATCATAAACCAACTCATATCATCTGTATAAAACTTCCATCATGTCATCAAAACTTATTTCATCTACCACATATTTTAGTAAGGCTCTAGACATCTAATCCAGAACTACACTCTCTTCTAGACTGATATCACTCACTTTTACTTAGGTTGCATGTCCACCTCCTACTCATACATGTGTGGGGACACATTTTGTAATACTTACATTTGTAATAAAATATGATATAGTTTTTCTCCGATAAAACATGGAGCAGAGAAAACTATCGAGGTTCGATCCAATTGGAATCAAAAACCAAATCCACAAAATGAGTGTCCCGCACATAGTAGAGAGTCTAGTGTCATGTCACCTAGTGAGAAAGGGTGAGATCAGGGTGTCGACTGGTGTAGCTACCTAACATAGATGCATCATATGACAAAGGTTTCTCTTTCTGTGATGTACATCATTTCCAAATAATGCAACATCCCATACCACTACACTACAAGGAAAGAACGACACCTAAGGACTTGTTATACAACAAGCACCAGTCTAGACCTAGTTCTTAGACATCTAGGTGCTAACCTAGAGGCAAGGTCAGATCTAGTCTCTAAATGACGACTAATCTAACCCTAAAGATTATTAAGGTAAAGTTTATTTAGTTTTGAGTTGCATAATGAGAAAATGTCAGGCTTTACTATTGTTCATGCTCTGATACCACATGTGATGTCCCCGAATTTTCTAAAACATAATCTAATGTGTTACATCCAATTTGAAACCTCACCTTAGCAAGTTTCCCAATTTAAACAAATCACACTAGGCTAAGAAGAAGAAAATCAAAGGAAATCAGAAGGAAACAATAGTAGAACATGTACATGAACAAAAACAAACCACAACACATGTTCATCATTCAACATACACTACTACATTTTTGGCCAATAATGTCACTGCCTGTAGGGTCAGTTTTTCCAAATAACTGACCTTATATGTCTATAAAAAACGCGGGCACCACTTAAGACCTCTTGGGTCAGTTTTCTTAAAATATCCGACCTTGTAGTGTAACTCTATAGGGCGAGTTTTCCAAATAACCAACCTTATATGTCTATAAAAAACATGGGCACCACTTAAGACCACTTGGGTCAGTTTTCTTAAAATAACCGACCTTGTAGTGTATCTCTATAGGGTCAGTTTTCATAAAATAAGCGACCTTATAGAAAATGGGATTAGAAAGCCCATTAAAGTTTCCCGTGGCAAAACTTTGCGCGATGTTGGCTTCATGCCTCAATCTATAGGGTCAGTTTTTCCAAATACTGACCTTAAATGTCTACAAAAAATACAGGCACATTTAAGACCTCTTGGGTCAGTTTTCTTAAAAAATCTACCATGTAGGGCATCTCGGTCGAAAAAATTCTCGAACGAGTTGAATTTTGAATCCATTTTCCCTTCTTGCATGTATAAGTACCTCTAGGGTCGGTTTTTTTCCTTTTAACTGACCTTGTAGGTCTCCTCGGTCAAAAAAATTGCTGACCGGGTGATAACACCAATTTTTGTGATGTTTTTGCCCTTTATTCTGTTGTCAAAACTTCCCTTTTATGCTATTTTCCTCTCTTTTATTAGTACTTTCGAAATAATTGGCCAAGCAATGCTCTTAATCCAATATTTCCATCTTTTGCGGAGTTTTTCCTCATTTTGGTACAATAAGGCCGTCCCGACCCACAAATAAGTCCAAGTCTGTTTCGGCCTTCGTGACGCCCGATACAACCTCTGCCTGACAGGGTGGAGCGACACCATGATGCACGACAAAGGGATGCCGCACAAGATGAAGCTGACGGACGACACGCCTTCTACCTGACAGGGAGCCAAGCTCGCCACGACAACCCAGCTTGTTGAGCGACACAACCACCCACCGGCAGGCACGCTGCCTGTCACGTGACCGATAGCCGACACCCCTGTGCCGAGCGATACCTGTATCGTCCGTCCAACGACCCGCGCATAAGGAGGACACGTGGCGCTTCGAGCGCCATAACTTCTCCCAACCAGCTGCCTATAAATAGAAGCTACATGAAGTCGAAAAGACGGTTCGGATAGTTGGGGACTTTGAGTGATCTTCCAAGGAAAACTACGAGAGCAAGAGTATCGTGCCCCAGTGCTCGTGTCGGGCAACTCTAGGTGAGCTCTTCCTCATCCCGAGAGGGAGGGGATGATTCACTTAGGACCGTCCCGAGCGACACTGCGGGCCGATATCGGCCGACGTAGATGATAGACACAAGTGCCCGATAGTAGAATGCGTCGCTCCATGCCCGACACGATATCAAACCTGATACGCTTCGCCCGTCACGTGTGTTGCCCGACATAAGCGTATCGGCCAGGGTCCTTGAGTGATACAGACGGCCGTCGCAGCGTGCCGCCCGACACTGCTGTATTGGGCTAGGCTCCTGGCCGGTATCGGGCTGGAGTGTCCAGTGTAGTCTATCGTCTTTCTACATCAAGAAGGTGATACCTATCTTTGCTTCTGTTGTTTAATTCTTTAATTCCTGCATTGTAATCAAACCTTTATATGTTTATAGAAATAGAAAAACTCAATTACTTGCTACTCTATGCTTGGTGCAATGTGTTGGATGACTGCTATGTTTGATATCTGAACTCTAGCTTGCATGTTTGGATCGCGTTTCTCTTAGCTACCGAATCGTGTTTTCCCGTCGCAACAACTTTGAGAGTTGTGTTGTGTCTCTAGATTTTGGTCCGATTCTGGAGTACGAGAGTGCCTGGAACGGATTTGTTTCAGTAACACTCCACCCTAACTTAAAGCCCAACAACCTTGAGAGGGGTGTTGATGCTTGGTTAGGTGTACCCTCTCTGAGAGGAGGGGTGTAGGATGTTACTAGTGCCGCTTGTTTTCATAAAGTCTTATCCTTCGCACCTTGCTCTAGCTCTAGTTTTATCCTTCTGTTTCTATTGCATGAAAACTCCTAAAAACTGCTAATTGGCTAAAAACCTTAAATCTCTCTAGTAGCTCCAGTTGGAGATAGTTTTCTTGCTTTGTTTGGACATCTTGTTGTTTCTCTTTTGGGGAATTTATTATCTCTTTATACCTGCCGGAGTGTAGCGTGTAGATTCTGGGTTCTCAATACTACCCCCCTTGTCCCTGTGTTCGACCCCGTATATCTACTTTGACCCCGTAAGCAAAGTTGCGGGGGCCTAGAAGGATTCGGGTTTATAAATGTAAAAGCTCGACTACCTCAAATCCGCCTCCACTTTTGGTCGCGTAATTTAGGCCAGTCAACTTTTTGGCGCCGTTGTCGGGGACAAGGCAAAAACGGTATTGTAGACGAATCCGAATCCACTAACTACACTCCCGTGCCTCAAGATTAGAAATGAGTTTGACAACACTCTTTTTCTTTTTCTTCTTACTGTTATTCTTTGCCTAAAAGTTTTAAAAAAATCAATTTTCTAAACTTGATTTTTCGTGCCATTTCAGGAACCCTGAAGAACTACGACTTGTTCCACCAAGCTTTGACACCATGTCTCGTTGTGAGCAGACTCTTTCTGAGGTTGAATGTCAGGGCCAAGGCAAGAGGTCGAGCCAGCCTAACTTGTTTGGGCAGCTTTCCGCCTACATAAAAAGACAGGACACCATTATCAGCCAACTGGTGCAGGGTGCGCTTCCTAGCTCTGGAGCTCTAAATTCCATGCAACGCCAGATGGCAATCTTGCAGATGCGCCAGCGTGAGGTCGATCAACGGCTGACCCAGATGACTTCTCTGATGACGGATCCTGCAGTACAAGCACTCCCATACCCTGAAACTGTCAGGATGGCAGTACTGAGGTCTGGAAGAACGCTGGAGTGCCCTGATGAAGTCAGGCCCGAGCCCGAGCCAAGGCCTGAGGGTGCAACTCCAGTAGAGGAGGAAGAAAGATAAGAAGACGTTCGAGAGTCTGCACAAGGGTTCCCTGAAGAGCTATCGGGCGGAAGGAATACATACGCTCCTAGGATTTCGTTCCTGTATAAGCTGATAAAGGCGAATCTGAAAAAGCATCATGAGAAGTTCATGGAGTCGATCAGGAAACTGCATCTCGAAGTGCCCTTCCTTGACGCATTGGAGGAGATGCCTACATATGACGAGTTCCTCAAGGACCTTATCACAAAGAAAAGAAGGGAAGGAAGGGTTGAGACAGTGCATCTAGCTTCTACTTCCTCTGCCTTTGTGAAGCCTGACCTGCCAAATAAGAGAAGGGACCCCAGAGCTTTCACAATCCCGTTCTCCGTCGGGGACAATGTCGAGCACAAGGGTCTAGCAAACTTGGGGGCAAGCATCAGCCTCATGCCCCTAAGTTTCACGCAAAGGGTGGGTTTAACCGACATGGTTCGAACCAACATGAGGATTGAACTGGCGGACCACACCTTTAAGAGACCCGTCGGCATTGTCGAAGATGTACCGATCAGGGTTGGCAATTTCTTTATTCCCTGCGACATAGTCATCATCGATACAACTGAGGACCCCCACTGCCCGATCATCTTTGGACGCCCTTTCTTGGCAACAGGGAGAGCGTTGATTGATGTCTCTAAGGGGATGATCACTTTTAGGGTCGGAAGCGACCATATGGACTTCAAGCTGAAGGATATCATGAGAAGTCCGTCCCTGTGCGAATCAGCATGTTTTGCAGATAGCTACAATAAATTCTGCAAGGAAATAGAGGAGGATATCCAGATAGTAGACCCCCTCACGAGGGCCATAAGCTGCCAGGATCCCGACCTCAAAAATCTTGAAGTCGCGAGGTATCTCAACCTTTTCGACCGTTCTGACAAAGACTTGCAAGAAGAGGATAAAGTGGTGGAATCTGCGAAGTATGCCTCTCTCGAGGGGGAGCCTAAAGAAAAGGCACCCATACCAAAGCCAGAGTTAAAAGCATTGCCTGAAGGCCTGAAGTACGAGTTCTTGGATGAAGAGCAGAGGAACCCTGTCATCGTAAATGCCAACCTTTCAAGCAATCAGCTAGACTGACTCCTTGAGGAGTTAAGGCTCCACAGGGGGGCTATAGGATATTCAGTAGATGATATCAAAGGCCTTAGCCCCGCCCTGTGCATGCATCGCATCGGCTTAGATGAATCCACCAAGCCTCTGGCTCAATCCCAGAGGAAGCTGAACCAGATGCTCAAGGAGGTCGTCAAGAAAGAGGTAATAAAGCTTAGGGACGTGGGGATCATTTACCCAATCAGCGATAGCAATTGGGTAAGTCTGATCCACGTAGTACCCAAAAAGGGCGGAATGACAGTGGTTAAGGGTGAGAAGGGCGACGAGGTGGCGGTAAGGACCGTCACCGGATGGCGGATGTGCATAGATTATCGAAAGCTAATTCAGGCTACAAAGAAGGATCATTTTCCGCTACCTTTTATTGACTAGGTTCTTGAAAGATTAGCACATCACGATTTTTTTTGTTTCCTTGATGGCTTTTCAGGATTTTACCAAGTACCCATCTTGCCTGACGATCAGGAGAAAACAACATTCACCTACCTCTACGGCACTTATGCCTTCAGAAGGATGCCCTTCGGACTCTGCAACGCCCCCGCCACCTTCCAAAGATGCATGATATCCATGTTTTCAGATTTTCTTGAAGACATCGTAGAAGTTTTCATGGACGATTTTTTGGTCTATGGGAAGGACTTCGATAGCTGCTTGAAGAATCTGTCATTGGTCCTTCAAAGGTGCGTGGAGAACAGCCTGGTCCTGAACTGGGAAAAGTGCCACTTCATGGTGCGAGAGGGCATCGTCCTAGGGCATAAGATCTCAAGGCGTGGGATCGAGGCGGACGTAAGAAAAGTCAAAGTGATATCTAAACTTCCTCCACCGAAATCCGTGATGGAAGTGAGAAGCTTCCTTGGGCACACTGGATATTACCGAAGATTCATCAAGGACTTCTCAAATATTTCCAAACCGCTGTCCAATCTTCTGGTAAAAGATGTTAAATTTGTTTTCTCTGACGATTGTCTCAATGCTTTTTAGGCCTTGAAAAATGCTTTAATATCACCACCATCCTTCAAGCCCCAGAATGGGATTTACCTTTTGAGCTGATGTGTGACGCTAGCGACTACGCGGTTGGAGCAGTCCTGGGGCAAAAGAAAGATATGAAGCACCATGTGATTTGCTACGCTAGTCGCACGTTGGACGAGGCTCAGGTAAATTACACAACAATGGAAAAGGATATGCTCGTGATCGTCTTCGCGTTCGATAAGTTCAGGTCGTATCTCGTCGGAGCAAAGGTCAAGGTATATACAGATCATGGAGCAATAAAATACTTAATGCAAAAGAAAGACGCAAAGCCCAGACTGTTGAGGTGGGCCTTATTGCTCCAAGAGTTCGACCACGAAATTATCGACAAGAAGGGAGCAGAAAATGTGGTCGCTGACCACCTATCAAGGATCGTGGCTGAGAGACAAGGATGGCCACCGATAAATGACGACTATGTCGATGAGGCTCTGATGTTAGCAGAAGCTCAAGAAAAGAGTTTACCCTGGTTTGCGGACATCTGCAATTATCTTGCCTGTGGAGAACTGCCTCCTGACATCACGTACAATCAGAAAAAGAAGCTATTTGCGGATGCAAAAAACTATTACTGGGATGATCCTCTCCTGTTCAGAAGATGCACTGACAACTTATACAGGAGGTGCATCCCAGAAGAAGAAACCACGGACATCCTGAAGGAATGCCACGCCTCCCCTACGGTGGACACCTGGGCAGCGAAAGAACAGCAACAAAAGTGCTACAGTCAGGTTTCTACTGGCCCTCCTTATTTAAAGATGCTGCACAATTTGTAAAAGTTTGCAAAGAGTGCCAGTTTACAGGGAACATAGGGCGGAGGAATGAAATGCCAACGGCAAGCTGGATCGAAGCTGAAATATTTGACGTGTGGGGGATCGACTACATGGGACCGTTTCCCCCATCCCAGGGGTATCAATACATACTAATGGCAGTGGACTATGTATCGAAGTGGGTAGAAGCGGTATCCACCCAATCATGCGACGCCAAGTCGGTTATCAAGCTATTCGAAAAGACCATCTTTCCTCATTTCAGTATACCACGCATTGTTATAAGCGACGGAGGGTCACACTTTGGAGAGAGGCAGTTTGAAGCACTCCTGTGCAAGTACGGAGTTAAACACAAGATCGCTACACCCTACCACCCACATACGTCAGGGCAGGTAGAGGTTTCCAATAGACAAATCAAGCAGATCTTGGAGAAAACTGTCAGCTGAACAAGGAAAGACTGGTCTATGAAGCTTGACGACGCACTTTGGGCCTACCGTACTGCTTATAAAATGCCCATCGGAACCACCCCCTACCGGCTCATCTACGAAAAGTCATTCCATCTGCCTTTTGAATTGGAACACAAGGCCCTGTGGGCAATCAAGTTCCTAAATATGAACCACGAAAAAGCAGGAGAAAAGAGGTTTTTGCAGCTTCAAGAGCTCGAAGAGCTGAGAATGAACGCGTATGAAAGTGCAAAAATCCACAAATAGAGGACAAAATTGTGGCATGACGCCCACCTCAGGAGAAAAGACATAAGAGAAGTGGATAAAGTCTTGTTATTCAAGTCCTTCATACGTCTCTTCCCTGGGAAGCTACAAACAAGGTGGTCAGGACCGTTCACTGTATCAAAGATATACCCATCAGGAATGATGGAGCTCTACGACAAGGAAGATCCGACCAAAGTCTTTCAAGTGAATGGGCACAGGGTAAAAAGGTTTTATGAGGATGAAGCCTTTGTCAGGAGAGCGGAGATCGACCTGCAAGATATGGGTGCAGTCAAGGGATGAACAAGATGATCCGACACCGGTCGAGCTGGTGACACCAACTTCAGCGCTCCTCGGGAGGCAGCTCGAGTTTTTCTTTCTTTCGTAGAGTAGAATGCATTTTTCTTATTACTTGTAAAATAAACTTTATGAATTGTAATAAGGCCCGAGTCAGTGCACACACTGAGCGTACCGGCTCCTCTGTTTTATGGGCTACCGCTGTAATTCTGTCTGAGGTCAGGGACTCTACCCTTGGCCGATGATGTTTTACCCTTTAATCGCTTTTTCTAGTTTTAGTTTTTGGCCGCCTGCCTCAACCGTATCGGGCAGCAGCTCAGCTGGAGCACGGGCATGCTTGTATCAGGCTGCAATTTATTGGGCACCGCAAGAGCCGTGACGGATGGTATTCCCGAGCGACAATTGTATCGTGGATGGGGATAAACGCCCTTAATTATACTGACGGGACCGTCGTCTCAGGAACGACATGTCTCAAACAGCTGATGCACACCCCAGAACTGCCCGATTTACCCCCAATTGAGTTTGCTATATATAGTAAGGTGGTTTCAACGCGTCGGGCTGCTACACTTACTCTTTTCAGCCACCTGTAACACATGCAGTAATCCGCCCATTTTGCTCGTGTGTCGGCCATCTTGCCTTCACCCTTGTATCGGGCGATGGCTCCAATGAGCAAAGGTATAGCCCGACAGTCTTATCGCCCGACACGAGTTTTTCTTATCGCGCGCTGCTTATCAGGTTTACGAGCCTAGTCGATTTTGTATCGCCCGATGCAGTTAAGCACGACATAACGACCGACGGTGTTTGCCTGATACGCCATATCGGGCGACACGTTTTTCTTTTGTGACGTCCTGTCGGGCAATTTCTCTTTGGCGACCTTATCACCCGATATATCCGTATCGGGCGGTATGTTGTGCCGTGCAGCTATCCTCGTATCGCCCAATCTTGTATCGACTCGAGTTTTCTTTTGATGGATGATACCCGAATTTTGAAATAAGTCAAGTTTTATCGAGTTTCTTTTGCTTTTCCTATCTAACATTTAAATGGTTAATGAACTTGGTAACAGGTAGAATTGCAGTCGCAGCCGAAGCAACAACTGTCATACAGATTCGTCAGAGCCCCGAAGAGGAGCACTTCCTTATCATAGTCTGTCTTCTGTGGTGGCTTAGGACAATCTACAGAGATAGTACGAGTCTTCTACTGGTGGCCTCCGGATGGAATCTGGGCATTCCGGTTCCATCTTCTTAAAGAGGGCGGAAGCGTCCACAAGTGTTTTCAAGAGCTCTCTGTCTACCATGCACAAGCTTCGAGCTTCCTTCTTGAGAGATTTGCACTTGTTCCGGCTGCTTCCAACTGGGGAAATAAAAGGGTTGCAGCAAAGAAGCATATTGCATCTTCTCTAAGGCACAAGCGAGCCCGCTAGATAACCTTCACTGGGCTAACATGGCCCCACCCTGTATCCTTCGCTACTCTGGGACAGAGTGCGGAGTAAGTTTGGGGGGGTACCCATGTACCAGTGAAGGAGGTATAAATTTTTTTCTTCCTCTGTGCCATTTTGTTCTTCTCTTATATCATGTGTATGTACCCTATGCTCGTATGAAATGTCATGCTCTTATAAAAATTTTGTAATTTTTTGCTTGTTTTGTTCTCGTAACTCATGTACAAAGTTGCTATAATAGTAAAAATCTGTCGCTACTTCTTGCAAAGTTAGTTTTCTACGTGCTTAATGTGATGCAAGTTTTGTTGTATCTTTCTGATAATGCTGCTTCAAACAAACGAGAAGATTACGTTTTTCAATGCCAAAAATTTTGAAAAATATAATAACCTCGCAAACAGCTAAGATACGAGTATGGAGAAGGAAAAAGCTGCCCAAACAGCAAGAATCTTTTTGTTTCCCCTTACCCAACAAAAATCCCAAAAAGAGAGAGAAGCCTTATGAGAGTGAATAAAAGCATGAGAGTTGTGCCCAATAAACAAAAAGAAATATATATATATACCCACTTGTTTTCCAAAAGTACCCATCTTTAGGCATGATAGATCCGGGGCAGTGGTACGTAGGATGTGAAATCACTGCTCTAAAGCCAACTGGCTTGGATTGCAGGGACCACTTGCCCGTTAATGGACCCTTACCTGGATGGACTGATGGGAAACAAGAAAAACCCTAAAAAAAGCCTTAGCCTACCCGATACACAACTTTCTATCCCAAAAATAAAGTTGTTTTGTGTGTAAGCTAACTTCAGAATCATACAACAAAGTCTCACCGAAGCTGTAGAGAGGAATCTTACTTAAACAATAAGGCAGAAAAAACAGAGTCTTTTGTTCGTAGTGAGACGGAATTATCTTTAAGGAATTACGATTCTTGTTTCACCTTTTGAACAGAAAGCTTTTCCGAGCAGAAGAAGCATCGCTAAATATAGTTTAAATATTGATTGAGGACAATCAAAATGCTAAGTTTGGGGGAGTTGATAACACCAATTTTTGTGATGTTTTTGCCCTTTATTCTGTTGGCAAAACTGCCCTTTTCTGCTATTTTCCTCTCTTTTATTAGTACTTTCGCAATAATTGGCCAAGCAATGCTCTTAATCCAATATTTCCATCTTTTGCAGAGTTTTTCCTCATTTTGGTACAATAAGGCCGTCCCGCCCCACAAATAAGTCCAAGTCTGTTTCGGCCTTCCTGACGCCCGATATAACCTCTGCCCGACAGGGTGGAGCGACACCATGACGCACGAAAAAGGGATGTCGCGCAAGATGAAGCTGACGGACGACACATCTTCTACCCGATAGGGAGCCAAGCTTGCCACGATAACCCAGCTTGTCGAGCGACACAGCCACCCACCGGCAGGCGCGCCGCCCGTCACGTGACCGATAGCCGACACCCATGCGCCGAGCGATACCTGTATCGGCCGTCCAACGACTCGCGCATAAGGAGGACACGTGGTGCTTCGAGCACCATAACTTCTCCCAACCAGCTGCCTATAAATAGCAGCTGGGGACTTTGAGCGATCTTCCGAGGAAAACTGCGAGAGCAAGAGTATCGTGCTCCAGTGCTCATGTCGGGCAACTCTAGGTGAGCTCTTGCTCATCCTGAGAGGGAGGGTATGATTCACTTAGGACCATCCCGGGCGACACTGAGGGCCGATATCGGCCGACGTAGATGAGAGACACAAGTGCCCGACGGTAGAATGCGTCACTCCATGCCCGACACGATATCGAACCTGATACGCTTCGCCCATCACGCGTGCCGCCCGAGAGGGTGTGCCGCCCGACATAAGCGTATCGGCCAGGGTCCTTGAGCGATACAGACGGCCATCGTAGCGTGCCGCCCGAGAGGGTGTGCCGCTCGATACTGCTGTATCGGGCTAGGCTCCTAGCCGGTATCGGGATGGAGTGTCCACTGTAGTCTATCGTCTTTCTACATCAAGAAGGTGATACCTATCTTTGCTTCTATTGTTTAATTCTTTAATTCCTGCATTGTAATCAAACCTTTATATGTTTATAGAAATAGAAAAGCTCAATTACTTGCTGCTCTATGCTTGGTGCAATGTGTTGGATGACTGCTATGTTTGATATCTGAACTCTAGCTTGCATGTTTGGATCGCGTTTCGCTTAGCTACCGAATCGTGTTTTCCCATCGCAACAACTTCGAGAGTTGTGTTGTGGCTCTAGCGTTTGGTCTGATTCTGGAGTACGAGAGTGCCTGGAATGGAGTTGTTTCAGTAACACTCCACCCTAACTTAAAGCCCAGCAACCTCGAGAGGGGTGTTGATGCTTGGTTAGGTGTACCCGCTCTGAGAGGAGGGGTGTAGGATGTTACTGGTGCCGCTTGTTTTGCTAAAGTCTTATCCTTCGCACCTTGCTCTAGCTCTAGTTTTATCCTTCTGTTTCTATTGCATGAAAACTCCTAAAAACTGCTAATTGGCTAAAAACCTTAAATCTCACTAGTAGCTCCAGTTGGAGATAGTTTTCTTACTTTGTTTGTGACATCTTGCTGTTTCCCTTTTGGGGAATTTATTATCTCTTTCTTTATACCTGCCGGAGTGTAGCGTGTCGATTCTGGGTTCTCAACACTACCCCCCTTGTCCCTGTGTTCGACCCCGTATATCTACTTCGACCCCATAAGCAAAGTTGTCGGGGCCTAGAAGGATTCGGGTTTATAAATGTAAAAGCTCGACTACCTAAAATCCGCCTCCACTTTTGGACGCGCGATTTAGGCTGGTCACCAGGTTCAACTTTGGATCTAGTTTTCCTTCATGTGTGTATAAGTATCTTTAGGGTTAGTTTTTTCCTTTTAACTGACCTTGTAGGTCACCTCAGTCGACCAAATTGTTGACCAAGTTGAAATTTGGATCTACTTTGCCTTCGTGTGTGTATATCTCTAGGCTCAGTTTTTTTCCTTTTAACCGACCTTGTAGGTCCCCTAGATTGACCAAATTGTCGATCGAGTTGAATTTTGGATCTAGTTTGCCTTCACGTGTGTATAAGTACCACTAGGGTCAATTTTTCCCTTTTAACCGACATTGTAGGTCCTTTCGGTCTATGAAATTCTCGATCGAGGTCACCTCGGTCGAAAAAATCATCGACCGAGTTAAATTTTGGATCCAGTTTGCATTCGCGAGTGAATAAGTACCTCTAGCATCATTTTTTTCATTTTAACTGACCTTGTAGGTCCCCGCGATCGACTAAATTGCTGACCGAGTTGAATTTTGGATCTAGTGTTCCTTCGCGTGTGTATAAGTACCTCTAGGGTGGGTTTTTCCCTTTTAACCGACCTTGTAGGTCCTCTCGGTTGATGAAATTCTCGACGGAGGTCACCTCGGTCAAAAACATCACCGACCGAGTTAAATTTTGGATCCAGTTTGCATTCGTGCGTGAATAAGTACCTCTAACGTCAGTTTTTTTTCATTTTAACTGACTTGTAGGTCCCCTCGGTCAAAGAAATTCTCGATCGAGGTTCGCTCGGTCGACGAAATTCTCGACCGAGTTGAAGGTTGGGTGTTTTTTATTTACCCAACACGAGCACCGCTTACCTCTTGGGAGGTTTTTTTGTTTTAACCGGACCTACAGGTTGGGCCTGGGGCTTGAAGTGTCGAGACCTACTTCTTTCTCTTCCACGAGACCTAGTTTTCTTTCTCTCCCGTGCCGCCGAGACCAACTTCTTCTTTCTCTCCCGCGTCGAGACCTACTTCTTTCTCTCCCACGCCGTCGAGACCTACTTCTTCTTTTTCTCCCGTACTGCCAAAGCTTTCTCTCCCATTGCCATTGTCATCGTCTGAGAGAAGAGGAGCTCGGAGTGGAGCTTGAATTAGCCGACACCGAAGTGGAGCTCGAAGTTTTCGCCGCCACAGTCGCAGAGGTAAGACTTTCTATTTATATAGGTCTATCTATGCTCGTCGTGGTACTCGACCGAGAGTGGACCTAGATTTCGCGCGTAGGTGGACTCTTGGTCGATGAATTCTCAACCAAGAGTAGACCTGTGTGCCTTTAACTGGAGAGTTATATTGTTTTTCCATTTTATATGATTGATAACCCAACCAATAATAAAAAAATGTATTTTTTCATATGTAATCATTATATAAATTCTAGAAATTAATATGAGATTAGACATGTGTACTCCCAAATTGACACTTTAGGGTTTATAGATGAGAATCATCGATGCATGATGTTTAACTTAATATATAAATATGAAAATAATACATTTATATATTAACTTAAACATCATGCATCCCACAAGTGCATCCTTATCGAAGGCAACGCAAAACCTTTAATGGATCAACTGAGGAAAAAAGTGCTCCCAAACCTATACCAGGAAATGATGTATATGACAGGGTAAAAGATATTGTTAATGAATTTAGAAAGGGTTCAAGTATTTGTACTCTCGCATGTGACAAATCTCTATACAGGAAGAGGTCAATATTTTGGGATCTTCCTTATTGGAGATTCTTGTCAATTAGACATTGCATTGACGTTATGCATGTTGAAAAAAATATTTGTGACAACATCATTGGTACACTATTGAATATACTCGGAAAGACTAAAGACGGCATCCAATCTAGAAAAGATTTAGAATTAATGGTTATAAGAAAAGAATTATCAGTGGAGATCAGGGGTCGCCGCACATATATACCACCAGCTTGTTACACTTTGTGAAAGCAAGAGAAAAGACTTTCTGTGAGTGCTTGTATAATATTAAGGTTCCACAAAGATACTCTTCTAATATTCATAGACTGGTATCAATGAAGGATCTGAAGTTGATAGGTCTCAAATCTCACGATTGTCACACCTTAATGCAACAAATTTTACTTGTGGCTATTCGATCTATATTGCCGAAGCATGTAAGGTTTGCAATCACAAGACTCAATTTCTTCTTTAATGAAATATGCAACAAAGTGATACATCCTGATACTCTCAATAAATTACCGAAAGATGTAATTGTTACCATGTGTCGGCTTGAAATGTACTTTCCTCCTTCATTTTTTGATATCATGGTTCATCTTGTAGTACATATTACAAGGGAGGTGAAGATGTTGGGTACAATTTTCTTACACTGGATGTATCCATTTGAATGCTACATGAGTGTTTTTAAAGGTGATGTTCGGAATCATTATCGTCCTGAAGGGAGTATTATTGAGGGTTATGTGGCTAGGGAGGTGATGGACTTTTGCAATGATTTTTTGAATTGCAATGAAACTTCTAGAGATCTAAAAAATTCCCATCACACAGAATCTTATTATGGTAAAGGAAATTTGGGAGGACGAGTGAAAGGAATCAGTTGTGAGTTGTGGGAACAAGCACATTTGTATATTTTACACAACATTGATGAAGTTAGTAGCTACATCACATAACACAATGATCTTATCAAGAGAAATCATCTGCGATCCAGTTCAATCTGGCTTGCAAGAGAGCGTAATCGAACATTTATTAGGTGGTTTGAAGAGAAAGTCTTTAATCAACTATCTGAATCACCAAATAATGTTTCTATGAACATAAAATGGCTCGCCTTTAAGCCAAAAATGGATGTCATGTCATATGAAGGTTATGACATAAATGTATTTTCATACTACACAAAGTGTCAACATGAAAGTAGTGTAGTTCAAAATAGTGGGGTCACTATTCAAGGTTGTTCGTTATATTTTTCTAGTGCCAAAGATAAAAGACCACGCGAAGCTGAGATGTCATATTACGGCATCATTGAGAACATATGAGAATTAGACTATACAAATTTTAGAGTTCCTATCTTTAGGTGTAATTGGGTTGACAACAACAAAGGAGTTTTAGTGGATGAGTTGGGTTTCAAATTGGTGAATTTTGAAAAGATTGGTGAGAAAGATTATCCATTCATCATGGAAGACCAAGCAAAACAAGTATTCTATATTGGTAACCCGACAAATAAAAATCGGTTGGTTGTTCTTCATTGAAAAATACAATTTACTGTAGATCTTATAAATGAAGAAGAATACTACGAAAAGTATGATGATTTCTGTCTATTCTCAGTTGATTTTCCAAATGTAAATGATGAAGATAACTTCGATGAATACTATAAACGTCAAGACCATGCTGAAGGAATTTTACTTGACTAACAACTCAACCAATACTAGAGGCATGTATTCTTTTAATTATTTATTTTATTATCATTCAAGCACGTAATCTTTTAAATATACATCATATATCATTCAACCACTTGTGCTTTTATTATCAGTTATGTTTCTTTTATCATGTATACTTGCAGGTTCTAAAATGGCAAGTGAAGATGAACATTTTGAGCATGAGCACAATGCGGATGGTAGTGGTGAAGCTAAGAAAAGTAGAGGTCCCACACTGATGCGTAGGCTGTAGGAGCTCAGGGCCAAAGGGGAGCAATTGGCAATCCAGTTTGATGTCACCGGAGCCCCTATTGGGGAACATGCTAGAGTTTTCAAGCATTGCATAGGGGCGACCACGCGTAGTAAGGTGCCAATAGATATAGAAAATTGGCATGATGTTTCTAATGCCTTAAAAGACCTCCTATGGAAAGATATATCTGTGAGTGGAAGTAATATTATTTTAATATGTTTTTGTTTATTGATTCTAATTTAGTTTGCTTGGAAAGATATATCCTTTTTAAGACAACATTATTGCTTCTTTTGCATGTATAGGGTGTTTTTCATCTAAATGAAAATGATCACAAGAAAAAAGTGCTACAACATTTTGGTGTACGATGGAGGGCTTTCAAGACATATCTCAAAAGGAAATTTATAGAGAATCCTAAACAAAAGAAGAAAGTAACAGATATGTATATTTTTATAGATCCTGATGTGTGGGAAAGATTTGTTGTAGCTAGGAACATGGAAGAGTTTCAGGTAATAAAGATTGTGATGTATTATATGAATATTTAATTTTATACAATTAAGGAGGTGAATCTTTTTATATATGTTTTCCAAGTCTAAATTGCAATACGTCATTTTAAATGATCACGCTATTCATGAGGCCCAAAAGGAAAGACGGGCCAAAAATGTGCATGACCATCGCTTGGGGCCCGATGGTTATGCCTTCCGCCGCCAACTATAAGAGAAGCTACTCTCTTCTGGAGAAGAGTATAGTACAACTCAATTTGAGCATCCACCCCGATACTTGTAGTGGATTGATGCTAGTAAGAATCGAGCAGGTGAAATTGTCAACCCCGCAACTAAGGAGGTGGCTCAAAAGATGGTAGGTTTATCCCAACTAAGAAAAGTGTAACTCCCACAAACTTAGATTTATTTATATCTAATTGATATTGTGATTTAATATTTTTATTAACTATGAATAAATTGATCTCCATGAGAAAAGGAAGAAAGGAAAGTTCATCCCAACTGGCTACATGGATGAACTATCAGTTGCTCTTGGTACGAAGGAGCATCCTAGTCGTGTTAGGGGATTAGGAGCTGGCATAGGATTCAAGTCTTATTTTGGCCCTTCGCGATCTAAAAGAGGTCGTGTAGGAGGTCTTACACAAGAGGAAGTTGAAACATTAGTAGCACAAAAAGTAAAAGAAATAATGTCTTCATTTCAGCCTACTCAACCTTCTCACCCTATTCATACTGTGCGTCTCTCAAGTGATGAGGTACAAGCCCATGCTCCAGTTGTAGAAGGTCATGGGAGCACTCCCAGTGACCCACCACAACAATCTGCAATAAGTTTTTGTTCTATATGGTGTGTTATTAGTATGATATATATATGATATATATATATATATAGAGAGAGAGAGAGAGAGAGAAAGAGAGAGAGAGAGAGTCAGGCTAGAATACACTCGAGTGTACAGATCGTACGAATACACTCAAGTTTTTTTGCATATCAAGACTAATTTTTGCAAAATGTAAACCATTGATGTTCACCGTCATACTATAACTAGGCTACATACAAATTTTGAGGCCATTTGGATGAGTGTAAGTCACACATCCAAGGGCAACAAAATCAACGCACGAAACTAATTTGAAATGCATAATTTTTGCGGTCTTCATAACATGAGCTATACTTATCTAAATGTGCTCAAATTTTGCGTATGAGTTGTTCACGAGATGTTTAAGAAGATCAATGGATTAGATTTTCAAAAAAAATATTGCATCATGAAAAACTACTTGAGTGTATTCCGCTCCGGATACACTCGAGTGTATTCTAGCCTGACTCTCTCTCTCTCTCTCTCTCTATATATATATATATATATATATATATATATATATATATAGTTGTAATAGGTATCTGGTTTACCGCTTCATATATAACTTATATTATTTCAATTCTAGGTTGGTATGAATTGTAAACTTGCAGTGGAGGTTCCAGAATATAATTTTGTTGCAGGGGGCAAGGTATACAACCTTGGTGGTACATTGCCTTGCCAAAAAATTACTGATGACATTTTTCATGTGTCCATCCATCTTGTGTATGATGGAATGGGGGACAAACCACTACACATACCTAATCCTAAATATAGTACAGTTGAAGAAGATGAGGGTGCTATTGTGGGTTGGCCTAGACACTTGGTTATCAATGACAAGGTATACCTTAATTCTACCATATTTTTCATATTTAACTGCATATATGAACTCGTGTAATATAAGTATGTAATTTAATTAATAGGTTTGCAAACCAAAAAGTAAAAATTCTACTAGTCTTCCTCCTATGCCCAAGCCATCTTTTATTCCAAAATCAACATTCGATGAGTTGGGAAGTAAATGTAAATGTTTGTGTCGATACTTAGCCAACCAAAGCTCTAGATTACAAATGTTGATCAATTTAACAGAAGATGCAACTGGGAGGGACTTTGACAGTTATATTTTTCTTGATGATATTATAGAGTTTTTCCAGTATGATTGGCTGAATACTTTGATAATAGAAGTATGGATAAGGTAAGGATCTATCAATATAGAAAATTCCAATACACATTTTAGCTTATTTCTATATATGGAAATAATTACAAATGTTTTACAACCATTTATATACCGAGACCACAAAATTTGATATAAGAAATGTTGGATTCTTAGTTCCTTCAATCACTAGTCAAGTGGAGACACATATTGAGGATGTGAATGAGTACTTCTCTACTACATTCAAATATTTTGCTAGTGACAGGAAGGAAATTATCCTAATTCCTTTTAACATCCAGTAAGTATTATTTTTTAATATAATTTTAATAATGAATAAAATTATTTATTTTAATGTTTGTTTTATTCTTACTCAGAGCTAGACATTGGGAATTAGTGGTGATTGTCCCAAAATTGATGACTCTTTATTATCTTGACCCAATGGGTAAAACAACAATGGGTCAGAAAATGAAATTGCCAGCTATGGAGTAAGTATAAATTTAGTCAATGCTTCAACATGATATTTCTATTTAGAATTTCTATTTTACCAACTATCATTTAATTGATAGGGGTATAAAGGCTTTTCGTGAAGCAGGAGGACAAATACCCACAAAATTAAAGACATTGACTTTGAAAAATGTCAAGGTAGCTACTTTGACAACTTCTTAGTCTTATATGTATTGATTTTCAACTCTTATATGTCAACTGTTACAGTCTTATCTTAACTCCTTTATATAGTAGTTTACTAACATTAAGTATAATTTTTTATTTGTAGTGTCCTATACAAAATAATGATTGGGCTTGTGGCTACTATGTAATGAAATATATGCAAGCTATTGTCAAACAGGCATCACATGACATTCAGACTATAGATCAGGTAATAAAGAATAACATCATAAATTTACAAGTGATTGTAGTCATTTTATAAAATATTAGCATGTGCATTTTCTGTTACAGATCTTTACAACTCAACCTTACACACGTGAGGACTTAAATGAATTCTGAGAAGAGTGGTCAGATACTTTTCTAAATGAAGTCAATATAACATTGGATTAAATATGTCAGCTCCATTTATGTATGTGGTTTTAGTACTCTTTCATATTTACTTTTGTATCTGACATTTAATATCATCTCAGACTTGCAATCTATCATTTTTTAAATTATGATGTGATTATGTGTAAGTTAACTGAATATATGAATCATTTTTGTTATGAATGTGTGGTTTGGAATGGTGATGATTGAACATCAATGCTCCCCTCTCCCAGAATATATGAATCTTCTTGTTCTTCTGTTCTGTTTCTGTTTCTACAGAAATTTTTAAAAAAATTGTAACTTTTAATGACAGTTTTCTTAAATAACTGACCCTAGCGGTCTTAGCCTTCTAGCGTCAGTTTTACTAAATAACTGACCTAATAGGTCCTCTATAAGGTCAGTTATTTATAAAAAAAAATCGACCTTGAGGATTGAATAACCACTTCAGTGTACACTCATCGATCGACAATTTTGTCGAATGAAATCTTTTTGGTCGACAATTTTCTCGACCGAAGGTCTATCATTTGACAAATTTATCGACCGAATAAATCTATGATGCTTCAGACAGTAATTTCTTGGTCGATAATTTTCTTGACCAAAATAATCTCGGACAAAATATTTCTCGACCGAGACAATTTACAGGGTTAGTTTTTTTGGATTAACTGACCTTACAGGCTCTTTTTTCTCGCTTGAAATATTCTTGGTCGAAATATTTCTCGACCGAGACAGTTTACAGGGTCGGCTTTTTTGGATTAACCGACCTTACAGGCTCTTCTTTCTCGCTTGAAATAATCTCAGTCGAAATATTTCTCTACCAAGACAGTTTACATGGTCGACTTTTTTTGAATAACTGACCTTACAGGCTCTTCTTTCTCACTTGAAATAATCTCAGTCAAAATATTTCTCGACCGAGACAGTTTACAGGGTCGGCTTTTTTGGAATAACTGACCTTACAAGCTCTTCTTTCTCGCTTGGGTCAGATTTTTTACAACCGCTTGCGTCGGTGTTTACTCTGTAAGGTCGGTTTTCTTTGGTCAAGAAAACCGACGCTATAGAGCAAATTCTATAGCGACGACTACTTAGGGGTCGGTTATAAAGTCACACTACATGCATAAAAAAATCGACGCTACAGACCATTCTTGTACTAGTGATATAATTACAATGTGAATTGTTACAACATTTCATATTACACATTAAATGGAAAACTTCTACATATACATGTACTACCACTAAACAACAGGATCTTAAGACAACATGTCCACTTGTACATCAGCTCTCCACACAACTCTCAACTATTAAGCTCTTCAAGATCATATGTCTACAACCTAAATAAAAGATTACATGTACCACACATCAGCACAATATTCAAGAATATTGTAGTGAGTATGGCTATGTGTCTTTTATATACCTCTCATTACTAAGATTAGAAATAAGATAAAACTAATACTTGGCAGTAATAAAAGAAATATAAGCAAAAACATATACTTACACAAAGATGTTCATTAACAAAAGAGAACACATGTTTTAGGCACATTTTCCATTATATCATCCATGCATTTACTACTTGAGAGTTGAATGCATTAAGGCCTTTATGATCTACTACCAAAGAGTTGGATCATTTCACAATGTGATCTACTACCAAAGATTTGGATTACTTCCAAGTTCTTTACTACCAAAGAGTTGAAGTACTTACATTCCAGCACCTTACTACCAAAGAGTTGAAGTGCTTGGACATAATGGAACATATATATTATGTTTCATGTGTTCATAGAAATAAGTGTGGAAAATCATGCAACATATCATACAAGAACAATCATTTCATCCAATATCACATGCCATGTATTTTACAACACATAACACAAGCATATGGTATAATAAGCCAAGTAAGAGGTAATGGCGTACCTTATAACGAAACATTGTTAATCATCACATATTCCTGATATCAACTATATCCATTTCCAATCTTGGTAAAGATAGAATCATACATACCACCAGGTTCTCCATTATCTTATACCTCGTCTAAACCCTAATTCTGTCCATTTTAGCGTTTAGCTTGGTGCATTAGGATATCCCCACTTTTACTTATATTCTTGTCTTCTTGGGAATATAATATTAATGTCATATTCCATATTATTTCCTCATTAACTGATACTCATGTTTTTCATCATTAGGTGAACATATTAACATTGTGTCGCATTCATTAATCATATTAGGGTTACATCACATGTATTAAGGATCATTTTATATAACTTGAATTACGTGTATCTAACTGATATCAAATTTACACATTAGCTCCTAGTTATAGATATGAGCTAACTCTGTAATTTCCAAGGTTTCTTGAGCATCTTCGTAATTATTGCACATTAATAAGGATTATTAGCCCTAATCAGCCATATGGAGCAAATTACATGTTTTCGTACATCAACATCATAATCACTGACCTTAAATGGATTATACACATGAATATGTATTCAATGACATATTATCATAATTTTAGGCCATCATTTGTTATTTATTATCCATGAACCAAGTGTTAAGTATCTTACATTATATCACTATGATTTAGGCATCAAATGATTGATATTGTGGTTTCATTTTGTTCCCCCAATTTTTCTAAATCATTTGATACCTTGTTTGTATTTTTTGGATCATCAAGCTAATTTCTATGAATTATTGAAGATCTGAGAAATTACTGAAGATTGACCTTTTCCGTCCAATGAAACACTGCCACATGGCGGGTGTGGCGGCTCCTGCTTGTGCTGACGGTTCTCTTGATCTAGGTTGGGTTCAGTCCGGTTCACTTTCCCTTCATCGACAACTGGACTCTCTCTCCCCCAGCGAGAACGCAAACACGCCAGACTCCCGCGTGCTTCTCCGCCCGACGTTGCGTGCATTCATGGCCGCAGTGTAAGCCACTGCGGCAGTGCCGTCTCTCTCCCTTGCACAGGCCGTCGCCGCGAGACTTCTTTCTAAGGAGTGAGATTAGTGGTCGGGTTCTTCTCTCCTCCACCTCGTTCTGCAGCAGTCTGTCTGCGTGTGTGGGTGCCGTCTTCTAGGTCACGCCGCTGCCATGAGGGAGATCTACGGCGTGCAACTGGTCTCCAACACATCCTCTTGTCTCGTCCAACACGATACTCTGCTCTGGCGTGGCCTAGCCACCGCACACCTTGGAAATCCGGCAAGGTATCAGCCACGATCTCCACCTTGCTGAGCTCACCGAAACCAGCCGCCTTGGTGCTTGTGAGTCCGCTAGACTCTGTCCATGGCCGCCGCCACAGGGTGTGGCTCTCTTCCGGAGAGACTAGTTTGCTATCTCTCTCGTCTTCCAAAATTGCCTGTGTGTGTCGCCGACGCAGAGAAGAACCTCGTGTTGGGACAACCGGAGATCCATGCTTCTTCATATGGTACATCTACCTAGGTGAGACTTAGCTTCATGATCTTCCCTCCATGGAAGTACCTCCCTTCGGTGTGGCTCTGCTTGATCTAAGATCCAAGCCCGTCGACTACCCTCCATCAGCTTCACCCAAAAATTGGGTCTGACGGCTATCAGTGCCACCTCACGACTGGGAGTCTGGATGCGTCAATCTTTTCCCAGATTTCACTCTCATGTAGGTGCCAGTGGAGAAGCCTTGGGATGGTACTCATGTGAGGGATCGATCTATAGGTCTTGGAAAGGCTAACATAACCACCCACTTACCTTTCTCCCTCAGGCCACTACCCACGACGTAGAATCATACTAACTCCATCGTCCATCGTCGCTAACTGTCCATGACCCCCGACTTGACAGGAGGTAGAGGGAGAGGTACTATTTACCCACATCCAATGTACGCGATCTCTCCACGTCATCAATCCATGAAATCCTTTCTTCGGGCACCCCCTGTTGCGACAATATCTAGACCCATGTCGTGTCACTCAACGTAATCAAGAACTTAATTCAAAATTTTGGTTCGACTTACGTAATGCATCAATTAATTAAGCAAATTCAAACCCCTATAACTTATATATGATTATCTAACCATCATAAAAATTTGACAATTGTCTCCCAGTCTCTTGATGTACCTTCTTCTCAAACTTAGTTCCAATAAATCATCAATACAGCACATTATTTCATCATAGTCAAACTTGAATAAGTTCCTCCAGGGTCCTCCAAAGATCCAAAAGTTCACTCAATCACAAAGAAAGTCTCCCAAAAAGTTCAACTACACTTGATGATTTCCTAGTCCAACATGGATAAGTAGGTTAACTTATCCTTGACCTACACCTAGGGTTGGAAACATACCCCAACAAGAGAAGAAAAAGTAGATACATAAACATAAATGTTGGCATGAGAATGTTACATCGGGATTGAGAAATATAAGGAATAAAGGATGTCATGTAAAAAAAGATTCCCATAGAAAAGGAAAGGACTGCCCAACTGGGCATAAAGGGATATGATTTCAAAAGCCAATAAACAAAAGAAATACTTGTCATTAAATAAAAGATAAAAGTTGTGCCACACAAGAACATATAACCTTTTGGGTACAAAACCCATCAGGAGAATATCAACCTGCATGCATGTGAGATAAACATAGCACTTGAATAATATAAGTACCAATGTAGGCCAAGGCTCACTACCTTGAAACCTGATAGAGAATGATGTACATCTAAACTCCCCAGTATATATAAAAGTAGGCAAACAACCCGTGTATGGGGAACACAACCTCCACCCTAGAAATATAATATGGGCACACAACCCAAAAACTAATGTAGTCACACTACTCTAGGGCTATTAAATTACAAGGAATGCATAATGTAGAGGCAAGTATGAAGTTCATTCTTTTGTATAGTAAATAAGATTTCCATCACTGTAACACCCCGAATTTTCACCACATAATTGTATCATTGAGCGGGAGCATCCTAACTCATGGTGATGTCACAAAATGCTATGCATTGCAATTAAAGTAATGAAACGCTTTGCATTGATATAAAAAAAAAGATTCATACATAGTTATTGGTAAAGGAAAACTACATCAACTTCATCTATGAAGTCTAATCTATTTTAGTAACAAAACTATACACAATGTACATGATATTTAAGGTTTGGATCGCCTTGGTAAATCGCACCCCACTAGGTCCTTTCTTCTTGAGGATTCCTTGAGATAGTCCTTGTATTATAAAAAACTTCTTCTTCCTAAACTTGCTCCTTACCTGTGGGCATCTCGCCCCCAGCCATGCATAAAACCAATGGTAAGTGGATTGAACATATTATAAAGAAAACTTGAAACTGAAATAAACATATAACATTATACATTTGAACATTTAAAAGACATGCATTTTCTTTTAGATCAATTTCTTTTATCTTAACCCATATAAGTGTCCTCGGGTTTGCACAAATGTGCCTCTTCTCTTATGCACTGAAGTGCCCCTTAGGTTGCACTGAGGTGCCTCTTCTCTTATGCACCGAAGTGCCTCTTGTCTTATGAGGAACTTATATAAGTTTTATTTTATCATTCTCTTTCTCTTAAGGATCTTATCTTTACATTAGACTTTATTGGTAACATTATCATTAGGATTCATGAAGGTGATACCATACATCATAAACAACTCAATACATCTTAATCTTAATGAATTTAATAATTAGGAACAGTAAATAACATAAACATGACATTCATTGCAAACTTCATATATGCATAATTAAATCAAGCAATTTAACTATGTTCAACTGCATGGACCACTTACATTTTCACTTGGAGAGTGTATTCTCTCTATTCCTAGGTTGAGTGAGTCTCAATCACTCTCTGGGTCTAAAGAACCCTAATTGTCCTGTTCCAAACATATGTCACATCAATACACAGATTATTCATAATATTAAACCCTAGATTAACTTCTACAAAATTCAAGGTTTGGAGATTCATAATCAGACTCTAAAAACCACATATTTGGATTCCTCTCGAAAAATCCTTTCCAAAACATATATTTGCTCATTTTTTTGAGCATCGAGTGATTTACTATGAATTAACAAAAATGGGCCAATCAGAATATGAATAAATGCCATATGGGCCAATGAGAGCCTGCCATATAGGCGCAGGTCTCACCCAGGCGGATTTGCGGTCAATTGTACAAAGAAACATAAAAACCTGAAAATTCCCATGACCAGGCGTGACAAAATGCACTGCGGGCGAGGCTAAAACGGGGAAACGTCGCCTGTGATTGTTCCCCCTTGATTCAGCGAAGATTACAGCAATGAATCCATCGATTTGCAAACTCCAGATCCTACAGGAGGGATTCTCAACGAGAACTGAGGCTCCAAGTGAATTCCTCACCTCAAGGCGAATCCGTTGAGCCCACTCCCAACCTCAGGCGGGCATTGGAGCTCCACGGGAAGATCGTCGGAAGTCACTGCTTCCACGGACAACACTCGAGATCACAACCATAGGGGGTCGATCAATAAAATGGTGATTCAAATGAAACTACGAGGTCACGATGAAGACCAATGGTCAGTTGCAAGGAGGGACCGACCCGGGAAACACCAACGATAGATGAAAAATGACAGGAAATAGGGGAGGAGGTCGAAATCTAATATCATAGCTATGGTTGGGAAAGCGAGGAACCAAGTTTAGTAAACCGTCCTATAAAGTCTCACGAAGCTAGGAGATGAAGAACCGAGGCTGGAGACCCACAAGAACTTTGTGGAAACAAGTGCTGATGAAGACCTTGCAGAGGTCTATAGGGTACGACGTTTCGGACCATCGCGAGTCAAAGGGACGATACCAGAGGGAAGAATAGAGCTCAAGGATGCTCATTGCACGCGTGATTGAATCGAGGTCACTGGAGGAGGCCGGGTGAACTCAAGGTCATCATAAATGAAGGCCGACTAGGCCCTGGCACTCAGGTGCACGATAGGGGAAATTGAAGGTGGAGGAGAGAAAGTCAGAGGTCGGCGGTGCTTTTGAGGGCTTGATCGAGTAATGGCGAGGGTTAGGGTAGCGGCTGCAAAAACCGGCAGAGAGGGCGAGTGGCGCCCTAAGAGGTATTTCCTTAAATGAGCATGAGAGGGAGAGTTCAAGGGATCGGTGGATGTGCAGGAGAGAGACAAATCCAACGCAATGAGAATCTCACAAAACAGCTGACTGAGGAGAGAGAAATCGATCGGGGAGAGATCAGGCTATCAGCGCCCCACTTGCCTAATCGGCTGGAGGTAGGGGATGAACCGGACACCCTTCGATCAAAATCGAACAGCCGAAAATGATGCGTGTGAAAAATGAAAGAAAGGAAAGGCGTGACATGGAAATAAATCCCAGAACTATAGGGAAACAAGTGCATTGAAAGCAAATCCAATCAAATTAAATATAAAACTTTCCTATTTTAATTGGAGGGTCAAACAAAGACCAAATGAGTCCAAATTTGGACCATTGGCTAATTAAAGGGTCTAGAATATTCCTAGCCAATTAGATTAACGTTTCTTGAACATTTAGTCTATGATTTCTATTTTCATCACTATTTCTTAATTTAAATGCATAAACTAATTAAATAATTGACATAAAGGTTTCCATTGTGAGTTCTTGCTCCAAGTTATGAGATAAACATTATTGACTCTTTCAAAGTCATTCCACACCTCTTTCTTGCCTTCTGGAATACTTTATTTAAAGGAGAGAGAAAAACAAGAGGCAATGTCACTTCCCTCCTATGTATTCATAAAATAAAAGGGAAAGTGATTCAATGATGCTAAAATAGCTCATATTTTCGAAATTATTGAATAAAAGACATATTATGATTCCTTTTTCGCAAAACCAAGAAGAGGAGAGAGGAAAAATGAACATTAAAGGATTTATCTTGAAACCTATAAAAAGGAAAAGCATACTTATTGCCCAAGTGATTTGAATTTCGAATTTCTTGCTTCTTTCTCTTTCTCTTTCTTTACGTTTTGACTTATTTAATAAAAAGAAACATGGAAAAACATATTACCATTATTACACAATTATTTACAACACATTAAAATAAAGGAAAACTTATTTTGAGTCCTTCTCTTATCTCTCTTTGCATTGTAATCCTAGAATTAGTACTTTATTGGACTATTTGCATTCATGCCCTTAATAAAAGATTATTCAGGAAAAACTACATTAAAGGTTTTAAATTACTCATGAAAAGAGGGATGTTACATTTCTACCCACCTTAATAAAATTTCAACCTCAACATTTTCTAGGGTACTACCCACCTTAAGGTTTACCTAACCTTTTCATTCATTGACAATTTACTTTTCAAGGTTCAATTATGTTCAATATTTTGCATTGAAAAAAAAAGAAAAAAAATTACATGTATGACATCTAGATTTCATGAAATATTCATGTGACATGGATTAACTTTTACTTTGGTCTTCCTCTCAACCGATACTTAGGCTTTATTAAACCAACCCATAAACATATTTGAGGCATTTGACTCAACCTTGTCATGACTACCCATCACTAGGTGCAAATCCCTATCTAATCTTAGGTCATTTAGGTAACTCCTACATTCCTAGATATGTGGTGATCAGGCACATACCCAGAGATGTGGGATCTTACTATGCTACCTCTCACTCGCCTACTAATGCACATGTCCCATACCACATGCACCAGTAAGAAAGGAGAAATGCAAGGTAGGTCTTATGCTCATGACATTCCTCTTTAAGTCTCAGTTGGGTGGCCATAACCAATGAGAGTGGAGAGGTTATATCATTATCTAGGTTTAGGTGGACACTAGATAACCATCTATCCTTATCACTTCTATTCATCTTCTAGTCATTCTAGGGCGTGACATATCTTCTTGGGAATCTATTACTAAATCCTAATTTTACACCTTCACTCTGAGGTGACTATGAGAATCATGTTTTCCTAGTGGACATTTACCAAATTGCTCTGATACCATATTGTAACACCTCGATTTTTCACCACATAATTGTATCATTGAACGGAAGCATCCTAACTCATGGGGATGTCACAAAATGCTATGCATTGCAATTAAAGTAATGAAACACTTTGCATTGATATAAAAAAAGATTCATACATAGTTATTGGTAAAGGAAAACTACATCAACTTCATCTATGAAGTCTAATCTATTTTAGTAACAAAAATATACACAATGTACATGATATTTAAGGTTTGGATCGCCTTGGTAAATGGCACCTCACTAGGTCCTTTCTTCTTGAGGATTCCTTGAGATAGTCTTTGTATTATAAAAAACTTCTTCTTCCTAATCTTGCTCCTTACCTGTGGGAATCTCGCCCCCAGCCATGCATAAAACCAATGGTAATTTGATTGAACATGTTATAAAGAAAACTTGAAACTGAAATAAACATATAACATTACACATTTGAACATTGAAAAGACATGCATTTTCTTTTCGATCAATTTCTTTTATCTTAACCCATATAAGTGTCATTGGGTTTGCACAAATGTACCTCTTCTCTTATGCACCGAAGTGCCTCTTAGGTTGCACCGAGGTTCCTCTTCTCTTATGCACCAAAGTGCCTCTTCCCTTATGAGGAACTTATATAAGTTTTATTTTATCATTCTCTTTCTCTTAAGGCTCTTATCTTTACATTAGAATTTATTGGTAACATTATCATTAGGATTCATGAAGGTGATACCATACATCATAAACAACTCAATACATCTTAATCTTAATGAATTTAACAATTAGGAACAGTAAATAACATAAACATGACATTCATTGCAAACTTCATATATGCAAAATTAAATCAAGCAATTTAACTATGTTCAATTGCATGGACAACTTACATTTTCACTTGGAGAGCGTATTCTCTCTCTTCCTAGGTTGAGTGAGTCTCAATCACTCTCTGGGTCTAAAGAACCCTAATTGTCCTGTTCCAAACATATGTCACATCAATACACACATTATTCATAATATTAAACCCTAGATTCACTTCTACAAAAATCAAGGTTTGGAGATTCATAATCAGACTCTAAAAACCACATATTCAGATTCCTCTCGATAAATCCTTTCCAAAACATATTTTTTCTCATTTTTCTGAGCATCGAGCGATTTACTATGAATTAACAAAAATGGGTTGATCAGAATATGAATAAATGCCATATGGGCCAATGAGAGCCTGCCATATAGGCGTAGGTCTCGCCTAGGTGGATTTGTGATCAATTGTACAAAGAAACATAAAAACCTTAAAATGCCCATGACCAGGCGTGACAAAATGCACTGCGGCTGGGGCTAAAACGGGGAAATGTCGCATGTGATTGTTCCCCCTCGATTCCGCAAAGATTACGGCGATGAATACATCGATTTGCAAACTCCAGATCCTATAGGAGGGATTCTCAACAAGAACCGAGGCTCCAGGTGAATTCCTCACCTCAAGGAGAATCCGTTGAGCCCGCTCCCAACCTCAGGCGGGCATTGGAGCTCCACAGGAAGATCGCCGGAAGTCACTGCTTCCACGGCCAACACTCGAGATCACAACAATAGGGGGGTCGATCGATAAACTAGGGATTCAAATGAAACTGCGAGGTCACGATGAAGACCAATGGTCAGTTGCAAAGAGGGACCGACCCGGGAAACACCAACGATAGATGAAAAATGGTAGGAAATAGGGGAGGATGTTGAAATCTAATATCATAGCTATGGTTGGGAAAGCGAGGAACCAAGTTTAGTAAACCGTCCTATAAAGTCTCACTAAGCTAGGAGACAAAGAACTAAGGCCGGAGACCCACAATAACTATGTGGTGAAAAGCACTGATGAAGACCTTGCAGAGGTCTATATGGTATGACATTTAGGACCATCGCGAGTCAAAGGGACAATACCAGAGGGAAGAACAGAGCTTAAGGATGCTCACCGCATGCGTGATTGAATCGAGGTGACTGGAGGAGGCCGGGTGAACTCAAGGTCATCGGATTTGAAGGCCGACTAGGCCCTGGAACTCAGGTGCACGATAGGGGAAATTGATATTGGAGGAGGGAAAGTCGGAGGTCGGCGGTGCTTTTGAAGGCTTGATCGAGTAGTGGCGAGGGTTAGGGTAGCGGCTGCAAAAACCAGCGGAGAGGGCGAGCGGCGCCCTAAGAGGCATTTCCTTAAATGAGCATGAGAGGGAAAGTTCAAGGGATCGGTGGATGCACAGGAGAGAGACAACTCCAACGCAATGAGAATCTCGCAAAACGGCTGACTGAGGAGAGAGAAATCAATTGGGGAGAGATCAGGCTGTCGGGGCCCCACTTGCCTAATCGGCTGTAGGTAGGGGATGAACTAGATACCCTCTGATCAAAATCGAATGGCCAAAAATGACGCGTGTGAAAAATGAAAGAAAGGAAAGGCGTGACAGGGAAATAAATCCCAGAACTATAGGGAAACAAGTGCATTGAAAGCAAATCTAATCAAATTAAATATAAACTTTCCTATTTTAATTGGAGGTTCAAACAAAGTCCAAATGAGTCCAAATTTGGACCATTGGCTATTTAAAGGGTTTAGAATATTCCTAGCCAATTAGATTAATGTTTCTTGAACATTTAGTCTATGATTTCTATTTTCATCACTCTTTCATAATTTAAATGCATAAACTAATTAAATAATTGACATAAAGGTTTCCATTGTGAGTTCTTGCTCCAAGTTACGAGATAAACATTATTGACTCTTTTGAAGTCATTCCACACCTCTTTCTTGCCTTGTGGAATACTTTATTTAAAGGAGAGTGAGAAAACAAGAGGCAATATCACTTCCCTCCTATGTATTCATAAAATAAAAGGGAAAGTGATTCAATGATGCTAAAATAGTATCCTTTTCTCATATTTTCGAAATTATTGAATAAGAGACATATTATGATTCCTTTTTGGCAAAACTAAGAAGAGGAGAGAGAAAAAATGAACATTAAAGGATTTATCTTGAAACCTATAAAAAGGAAAAACATACTTATTGCCCAAGTGTTTTGAATTTCGAATTTCTTGCTTTTTTCTCTTTCTCTTTCTCTTTCTTTACTTTTGACTTATTTAATAAAAAGAAACATGGAAAAACGTATTACCATTATTACACAATTATTTACAACACATTAAAATAAAGGAAAACTTATTTTGAGTCCTTCTCTTATCTCTCTTTGCATTGTAATCCTAGAATTAGTACTTTATTGGACTATTTGCATTCATGCCCTTAATAAAAGATTATTCAGGAAAAACTACATTAAAGGTTTTAAATTACTCATGAAAAGAGGGATGTTACAATCACAAAATTGGACAATAAAATCATCAATTTTACATGTGTTTTCAGAATTGAAATGTAAAAATTTTATGAATATGGACTTGAATTGAGAAGGTTGTATGCATTGCTTCAAAGAATGGGTTTCTTTGCAAATCTCCCATTTGATTTGAATTTCATGATTTCTACTATTTTTTTAATCTAGTAATGGATATAAAAGAGAAGAAAAGAAGAAAAGTCCAAATAATAGAGAAAGATACAAGATAATGGATAATAAGCAATGTATTTATGAGAAATGTATAGAAATCTCTAGAAAGTGGCATTGATGGCCACAATTGATTAGATTTAGTTTACATGTGATTACTAATGGAAAGAGTAGTCAAAATAAAGGATATAGGAAAAGAGGAAAGAGAAAATATATGTTTTAATGCATAATATATGCCTTATAAGTCATTGATTTGCAAAGAAGAAAAGGAGTTATTCCTTTTTATTTTCGGCTTCAAATTTGGAATATAAGTAGATTAAATCTTTATAGACTTTCCTTTAAAATTTGGGATTATTTGGAATTATGGTTTGGGAGTTATGAATTTTGAAAATATCCCTAAAGTAGTAAGATTTCATTAAATGCCATATATATTATCTTTTCCAGAAAAATAAAGAAAGGGCGCGTGAAGGCAGCCATTGGATCTTAGATCCAATGACACACATGCATCATTTAGCTGTAATCGCAGAAGGAAAGTGGCAAGAGGAAACGAGATCTTTGATCTCAAATTCCTCACAAGCCAGAGCATGAACGAGAAAGGAAAGGGCATAGGTAGATTTGGGAGAAGTTTCCGAGAAGGATATTGTATGGTTTGCTAGGGTTTTAAGTGCTCTTAAGGATTCACCCAAGTTCCCATCCTAGAGCTAAACCCGCCGCCATGGGAGAGTATATATATGGAATTCTAGACCTCATGCGAAACCATAAGATGTCCCCAAAGCTTTATCTGACCCCTGTGAGCATATTCCCTAAGTCAATTTTCTCTTTGGTCTTAATCTTCATCACCACCCAGGTCACAGCCGCACCAGAGGCATCCTGCCCTTGCCCCACTTGCTCCGGCCGCCACCCAAGAAATCGAGTGGTGCTCCGAATCTGGCGGAGAAGGGAGGAGGGGTTTGTTCTTTCTCAGTTCAGTCGGGAGGACAGGATAGAAGAGTCCACACCATGGTTGACTCAGCTGGGCTGCTCATGAGCCAACCCGAGGTAGAAGAAGGCCAAGGGGAAAAAGACCCCTTTGCCCTCAAGCTCGCTTTAACCAGGTAAGGGCATTATCACCCAATTCCTTAGTTTGATTGCAAGTGAGGCACGTGATCATGGGCCATTAGATTTCACGTGGTCCAGTGGACCATAGATCGGATGGCCGACAATTTTCTAAAAATAACAGATAATCCAAGATAATGATTTTCCTTGCAAAATTCATAAAAATTGCTAGTAAGCTCAGATGAATAAACTTATTATATGAAAGTTGATCAGAAAAATACGAGGAACAAGATAAAAATTGTTTGAGAACCTAATTTTGTTTCTATTCGCAAAAGTATGTTAAGTGGATGATAAGTGCATTAAAATTAGGTTAGAAACCCTAATTGGGATGCATGATTGAATCTATGATGCTTAAAGGGTTAATTTGAGTAATAAGAACCTGTTAAATGATAATGGTAGATTTGAATCTGATTTAGATGAATAATTTCATGTTTTAGGGTTTTAAACCAAGTATGAATGATAATGCATCTAGAAACCCTAATTTAGGGTAAAAGAAGAGAATATCATATTTAATTCAAAAGTATGAATGATAATGCATCTAGAAACCACTTCATTCAGATGATGTCGATGAAAGGACCTTGTGAAGGTCAGAGAGACCACAATGTGTGTAGATGAAGTCGCTTTGATCATGTGATGGTTGAGAAAGCCCAAGGGAGACATGAGTCATGAACTGATGCAAAGCATACTGACATGCAATTTACTGTGGGAGGATATGTGTTATGAAAATCTGACCCCTCTGAGATATAGCTAAAGATGAGTCCCCGATACATAGTTCCATTTTAAATGGATTGGTGGAGTTACTTATGTTTAGCCTTACCCCTCAGGATAATATTATGTATGATGTGTTCCATGAGTCCGATCTAGAGCACTATGTGATGTACCCGAGCCATGTGCTGAGCCATGAACCTATTGAGCTTCTTGGGAGGCTAAAATATAATGATCCATCTATGAGGGTATGTGGTACCAAGGTGAGAAAGAACTCAGATGTAAGAATATAAGATGATAAAGGTTCTTTGGAAGCATCATGGAGAGGATGAAGCCACATGGGACCCAATGATGGATATGAGAAAGTCTTATCCTATTTGTTTATTTGTTTGGTGGAATTTTGAGGGCAAAATTCCTATAAGAGGGGAAGGATGTTACAACCTCAATTTTACATGTGTTTTCATAATTGAAATGTAATAATTTTATGAATATGGATTTGAATTGAGAAGGTTGTATGCATTGCTTCAAGGAATGGGTTTCTTTGCAAATCTCCCCTTTGATATGAATTTCGTGATTTCAACTATTTTGTTAATCCAATAATGGATATAAAAGAGAAGAAAAGAAGAAAAGTCCAAATAATAGAAAAAGATACAAGATAATGGATAATAAGCAATGTATTTATGAGAAATGTATAGAAATCTCTAGAAAGTGGCATTGATGGCTACAATTGATTACATTTCATTTACATGTGATATAATAAAGGAAACATGAAAAGAGGAAAGAGAAAATATATGTTTTAATGCATAATATATGCCTTATAAGTCATTGACTTGCAAAGAAGAAAAGGAGTTATTCCTTTTGAGTTTCGACTTCAAACTTGTAATATAAGTAGATTAAATTTTTATAGACTTTCCTTTAAAATTTGGGATTATTTGGAATTATGGTTTGGGAGTTATGAATTTTGGAAATATTCCTAAAGTAGTAGGATTTCATTAAATGTCATATATATTATCTTTTCAAGAAAAATAAAGAAAAGGTGCGTGAAGGCATCCATTGGATCTAAGATACAATGATGTGCGAGCATCGTTTAGCTATAATCACAGAAGAAAAGTGGAAGGAGGAAACGAGATCTTCAATATCAAATTCCTCACAAGACAGAGTAGGAACGAGAAAGGAAAGGGCATAGGTAGATTTGGGAGAAGTTTCTGTGTAGGATAATGCATGGTTTGCTAGGGTTTTAAGGGCTCTAGAGGATTTTCCCAAGTTCCCAGCCTAGAGCCAAACCCGCCACCATGCGAGAGTATATATATGGAATTCTAGACCTCCTATGAAACCACAAGATGTCCCTAAAGCTTTAGTCAGCCCCTGTGAGCGTATTCCCCAAGTCAATTTTCTCTTTGGTCTTAATCTTCATCACCACCTAGGTTGCCGCCGCACCAGAGGCATCCCGACCACACCCCACCTGCTCTGGCCGCCACCCGAGCAATTGAGAGGTTCTTTGAGTTTGGCGGAGAAGGAGGAGGTGTTTGTTCTTTCTTAGTTTGGTCAGGAGGACAAGATCGAAGAGTCAACACCATGGTTGACTTGGTTGGGTTGCTCGTGAGCCAACCCGAGGTAGAAGAAGACCAAGGGGTAAAAGACCCATTTGCCCTCACACTCACTTTAACCAGGTAAGGGCATTCTTGCCCAATTCCTTAGTTAGATCACAAGTGAGTCGTGCAATCATGGGCCATTGGATTTCACGTGGTCCAGTGGACCACGGATCAGACGGCTGACAATTTTCTAAAAATAACAGATAATCCAAGATAATGATTTTCCTTGCAAAATTCATAGAAATAGCTAGTAAGCTCTAATGAATAAACTTATTATATAAAAAGTTGTTCAAAAAATATGAGGAACAAGATAAAAATGGTTTGAGAACCTAATTGTGTTTCTATTCACAAAAGTATGTTAAGTTGATGATAAGTGCATTAAAATTATTTTAGAAACCCTAATTGAGATTAATGATTGAATCTATGATGCTTAAAGGGTTAATTCGAGTAATAAGAACATGTTGAATGATAATGGTAGATTCAAATCTGATTTAGATGAATAATTGCATGTTTTAGGGTTTTAAACCAAGTATGAATGATAATGCATCTATAAACCCTAATTTAGGGTAAAAGAAGAGAAGATCATATTTAATTCGAAAATATGGAAATATGTTGTTAAATGATGATCCTTAAGCCTGTTAGGAGAGATAGGATGAGAAACTTAGGGTTTATAAGTGGTTTTGTCTAATTAGGGTTTGTGGTACTAAAAGTGAAGGTAAAACCCTAATTGCAAGTGAAACCCTAAAAAGGGGTAGAAACCCTAAAAAGGAATAGAAATCCTAAGAAGCAAGTTGGTTTGGATAGATCTTGATAAAAGCAAATTGTATGTTTATTTCAGGATTCTTGTTGAGTACTTGCTTGCTTGATTGGATTTCTACTTGGTTGATTCTATCTCAAATCAACAGTACATGTATGTGGTTATTTATGAGTAACCAATTTAATTTCACAGAGTTTTCTCGAATAATTGATCGAATTGGATGCAACCTAAATGTTGGATGTTCATTTATGCAAATCTTTAAAGTCACTAATATTATCACAATTAATTATAAATGTGCATTCTCGCACCTACATGTCATGCACCCTGATGTATGATGTGTGACCAAGCCCTAGAGGGAAGGTCAATTAGGTCAAGCCCAAGAGGAAAGACCATTGGGCACTACAAGAGGTGTGATGGAGTGGACTTTTGGAATCTTAAAATGTCCAATGACGTAAGTGAAGTCATGCATGTTGAGTTGTTTGAGATTCCTAAGTGTTTTGATAAAGCTTGAGTGTTGATTGAGGTTGATATCATGATTAAGATCCTTAATTTATACCTTTGTGAAGTATTTAATTGACGGATCATATAGTTGAGTTTTGATCAATTTTGGATAGGACGCAATTTGAGTTATGGTTAATCTATGGTTGAAATTTCATAGAATTTCAAGTTTCCTAGAGAGAGTTATATAGGTTTGAAATCATCCCATTCCTTGACGAATTACATAAGTTGGAGTGAAGTATTTAATAATTTATCCTAAGTGGGCATGACTAGGATCTGAGCCACGGATATGTGGCATGGTGTCTCAGTGTTCATCAGATGGAGAGAACGGATGACCATGACTTTACATTCAAGTCCCTATTCACACGATGCAGGTGAGCTACAGAGCCATCAAACTGCCCAACCACGTCATTGAACGTGGGCTTAGACACAGTCATAAACCGGAGGTTGTCCTCGCCACATCAGGGAGCGAAGAGAGACCAATCCAACCCCATCACTGCTTGCCCCTCTCCACTGAGTTTTTAGGTGTTGTGGGTGGAAGGTTAGAACAAGAAAGTGAGGAGGAAGTACATCAGTAGAGACCTATAGCGAAGAGAAGGTTTTAGCGGCTGACCACACACCATAGATAAGATCGACGATGGTGCCAAGAACGGACGCACGAAGGTGTCGAGCAGAGAGGTGTTGTGCCGATGTAGTTGTAGAGGAGGATACACAGCTGTAGTGTTGTAGATGTGAGAAACTCGAGGCAGGTGAGAAGATCTAGAAGTAGTCGACCTATCGCCAGAGTTTGGAGATGTAGCGACACTCACGAAGTGGAGCACATGCTCGGTTGGTTCCTCGTCGGAGCTAGTCCAGGCGACGGCCATGGCCATTGAGTTCGCGGTCGGGAAGTTCTAAGGAGGAGGACCTGTTGTTGATCGCTGCCCCAGAAGCTGGGAGACGAGAACAAGTAGTGTCGTAGACCTGCAGGTTCATCATCGGTGAGGATGGGGTGATCGTTGTGCTGAGGCTGAGAAGCAGCGCTGAGCAACTGGTGAAGAGGCCATGTTGGTAGTTGTTTCCCTCGTTGATGGTTCCTAGCCGTGACGGCGGCCACACTGCTGAGAAACAGAGACGACAATGACTCTGTGATCCGGAGAAGGAGAAGCAACCGATCACTGCTTCCCCACGTTGACTTGCTTTACGGCGCGGCAGAAGTGGCGCTTAGGCATGAAGATGAAAACGCGAATGCATTGATCACTGAAAGAGAGATCAGGCGGATCCGGCCCAAACCTAGGGCTCTTGACATGGACCGACCAATTCTGCTCCCAGCAACCAGGCGAGTCCAGTTGTTCAAGCAGGAAGTGGGCGGCCATGTGGCGGCGTCCAATTGGCCCGAAAAGGTAAATGATTTAGTAAATGCTCAGAACTTCAATAATCATAGAAAATAGTCTGATTATCAAAAAAATACAAATAATATACTAAAATGTTCAGAAAAATGAGTAGAACATGGTATAATGATAATATTAGACTTTTGATGCACTAATAACAGTGATATCATGTAAGATGTGTAATTCTTGTTTAATGGATAATAAATATCAAATGATGGCCTAAAATTATGATAAAATACCAGTAAATCATAAATCATTATCATAATATATATAAGGTTAGATTTTATGATGTTGATGCACGAAATTATGTAATTTGCTTAGAATGCCTATCTAGGGCTAATAACTCTAAAGATGATGCAATTAATACATGCATGCTCAATAAATGATGAGATTTACAGAAAACCCTCATATCTGTAACTGGAAGATAATATATAAATTTGAGATCGGTTATATACATAAAATTCATGTTATATGAAGAGAACCCTTAATACATGTGATGTAACCCTGATATGGTTAATGAAAGTGATATAATGTTAAATATGTTCACATAATAATGTGACACATGAGTATATCCAGTTGATGAACTATAATTTGGAAAATGAAATCAGCAAGATAAATATAAGACAAGAATGCAAGTGATATGGAAATATACTAAAGAAATAAGCTAAATCCTAATATGGATTAACTAGGGTTAAGATAATGTGAACTTGATGATAGTATGTGGTCTTGTCTTAATCAGGGTTTGAACAAGATATAGTTGACATGAGGAATATGATGATTAGGTTTATCTCTTGATCAAGATACGCCATTACCTCTTACTTGGCTTATTATACAATATGCTTGTGTTATATGTGTAGTAAAATACATGGCATATGGTATTGGATGAAATGATTGTTCTTGTATGACATCTTGCTTGATTTTTCATACTTATGGCTATGAACACATGAAACATAAGATATCAGATCCATCATATGATAGACTAAACTCTTTGGTAGTACAGTGCATTGAAGTGATCTCAAACTCTTTGGTAGTAGATCACATGTGTTAGATCTCAAACTCCTTCTAAGTATATCACACGTTAAATGATCTCAAACTCTTTGGTAGTAGATCATAAGGCCTAAAAACATCAAAGCCCTTGGGGGCAGATGTATGAGATATATGATGGAAATATGCTTAAAATATATGTGTTCTCTTTCTTGTTAATGAATATCTTTTGCCAGTATATGCTTTTCTTTATATTTGTTTAATGATGCCAAGTATTAGTTTTATCTTATTGCCAAGATATGATGAGAGGTAGAAATAGTAAACTTATGGGCCTGCTCATTATGTATCACGCATGGTGTGGTAGGAACAGAGTTATTTTTGACAACATAAAACCTTCCATCCATGTTGTTTGGAGGTTGATAGATAGTGATTATATTGCCTTGCACAGATAGGTCAATATATTGGAGCTCAACTCTCCCCATTTGTACATTTTCTTGTGAATGAATAGAGGTAGCATGCTTACTGATAAAAAAAAGATATGATGAGAGGTAAATAAAAGACACGTAGGCGTACTCAGTACAATATTCTTGAATATTGTGTTGACGTGTACCGTATGTAATCTTTTGTTTAGGTTGTGGTTATGCTCTTAAAGATCCAGGATAGTGAGAGTCGTGTGGCGAGCTGATGTACAGGTGGACATGTTGTCTTAAGATCATGTTGTTTAGTTGTAGTACATGTATATGTAAGAGTTTGCTGTTCAATATGTAATATCAAATGCTGTAACAATTCATATTGTAATTATATGTTGAATGGTGAACATGTGTATGGTTTTATTATTGTTCATCTACATGTGCTACTGTGTTTTCTTTTGACTCCCTTGATTTTCTTCTTCTTAGCCTAGTGTGGGATGTTTAAAATTGGGATTCTTGCTGAGGTGAGGGTTTCAATTTGGACGTCACACATCAGATTACGTTTTAGAAAATCCGGTGACGTCAAAAGAGGTGACCCCAGGCACCAAGCTCAAGATGGAGAAGGTGGCCTTATGTTTCTTGCATGACTATTGGGCACCATGAGAAGTGACTCCAGGCACCAAGCTCAAGATGGAGAAGGTGGCCTTATGTCTCTTACAAAGGAAAAACCCTAGAGAGGGTATTCCAAGGTTGGGGAAAAAGTAGTGGAGAATTTCACATTGAAGACGTCATTTGGATTGTTAAATAACTTAATTGTGATATTTAGGTTGTTAGAAATATTTGTGAAATTTTGGTTGTCCCCACATACTGGCATATTCATTTATGCTGACCGACATTTTGTTTGTCGGTGTTTTAGGTACAATATAAAAAGGACAAACAGTAAAGTGATACATTGTGAATATATGAATTAAAGTACAAGGAGGATTAGTTAGAATAGACTCCAGTTATGGATAGAAGTCTAGAAATCCAAGATTTTAAAAAGGTATGCAAAGTTTTATTTTATTCCAACTTTTCAGTATAGTTTTGGTATAATTTAGTAATTATTATTGATTTTTTGTCCAACCATTGATCCGAGAAATTGGGATAATGGCTCTGACCTTTTGGTCTCCCTTAATTGGGGGTTACCAGGAGGCGGGGTCGTTACACATACAATATGAAAACATATCTTTAAAGTCTAATTAAATATTTATGGGTTACCTTCAACATGATATTCCTCATAAACTTCTTATCCTTACAAAGAAAAGACTGTTTCAACAAGTATTTCAATAGTTCTTCTTCCATTATTATTGCCATTATCTTAGGGAGGTGTAAGAGCTTTTTATTGTTGAGTTGGTGCACGTCCTTCTCGAAGTTGGGCCCATTTAGGTCGGAAATGGCCAGGGCCATTACAATGATGACATATTATCGAGGAGAGTCAGGTCGAGGCCTTTCTTGATTACCTACATGTGAACACTTCCCATGAAGATGAATACCATTACACTTAGCACACATGTCCCTCTTGTGATCATCATCTGAGAACTTCCTCTTCTTGTCATTTTCCTTAGGTTGGTATCCTAGATAAGGCTCAATAGCTAAAGCCTTGTCAACCATCTACTGACATGCGAGAGGAAACTAAGGGACTACAACACGACCCACATCATAATTCAGTCCTTGCAAGAATAGATCGGCCCTATGATCCTCACTTAACCCCAAATAATAACACTCGAGAAACATGAATTTTTTCACATATACATAAACATATAAGGAACCTTGCTTCAGAGTGTAGAATTCCACTTCCTTCTTCTTTATGGAACCAATGCAGATGTACTTCCCACGAATCAATGCCAAATTTCTCTGAGGACATGGTAGAGATATCACGAGTCCTTGCTATCCATTCCCCTAGACACGCATTGGTCCATCTAGTATATAAGAAGAAAACATGACCTTCTAGTACAAAGGGCATGCCATACCATCAAAAGCCCACTCTATGTCTAACACCCAATTATCAACCTTATCTACCATAACTAGTTCTCCTTCATCCTTGAAGTAGGGTGGTTTCATCTTCATGTAGTCAATTATCAAGTACTCCAATTCATCTTATTAGTCACAGGAAGGGTGTTAAAATTTCCCACAAAAGTGGTGGTGAGGAATTTCCACAACAAGGCCAACTCTTGTTCAGGAGAGGTGACAATACCCACGTTAGGAACTACAGATGTTGGGGTATCTTGACCCACTGAAGGCTGACATCCTATAGGAGAGATGACTTGAGACATCAGAGGGGCAAAGGAAGGGTCCATCCTCCACATTCTATGCTTTTGGTTCTAGGGTGTCTCATAACCAGATAGGCTACCAATATATGAGTTATCTCCATCCATAAGGGTATACATGCATAAGCAAAGGGTGCTAGGTATAAGCAACCTATGGGAAGATAAACATACTAAGAAGGCAAGATTCAAATACTATTTGATACCATACTTATAAGGAGTGAGACCCGAGAGGGGATCAACTCCATACTAAATCAAATAAAAAGGAACACTCCATATTCCAAACCCATAACTAAATTTTTTGCAAAAGGGATGCTAACCAATTTATTCAAAGTACAATTCAAGATACCAAATGTAGCAGTAGAATATAAAATATTTGACTATTAAAATGCTTTATATTATCAATATCCTTCACCATGATGAGTGGAACATATGAAAACTTTATTAAACTAATCATAGGATCAACAGAAGATCATATAACCACCTGAAGAAAGTCTCTCAAATTCAAATACACTTTATGATTTCCTGGTCCAACTTGGTTAACTTCTCCTTGACCTACACCTGGGGTTGGAAGCATACCCCAGTAAGAGGACAAAAAGTAGATACATCAGCATAGACACTGGCATGAGTAGATTAAATCAAGATTGAGCAAGATAAGGAATAACAAATGTTAATTAAACAAGGCTTCCCATAAAAAAGGAAAGGACTACCCAACTGGGCATCAAGGAATATGAATTTCAAAAGACAATAAACAAAAGAAATATTTTCCGTTAAATAAAACAAAAAAGTTGTGCCAAACAAGCATATATAAATTTTTGGGTAGAAAACCCATCACAAGAATATCAACTTACATGCATGTGAGATATATATAGCACTAGAATAATTAAATAAAAATGGCATCCAAGGCACACCACCTTGAAACTTGATAGAGAATGATGTTACTACCAAACTCCCCAATATATATAAAAGTGCACACACAACCTGAGTATGGGGTACACAACCACCATCCCAAAAATATAACACAGACACACAACCCAAAAACCAATGTAGTTACACTACTCTAGGGCTACTAAATCATAAAGCATGCATAATGTAGAGACACATATAAAGTTCATTCTTTTGTAGAGTAAATAAGATTTCTATCACAAAAATGGACAATAAAAATCATCCATCATAAAAATGGGTAAATAAGGGTTCCATAAAGAAGAAAAGTACAATTCAGAGTGAAAAAGTATATTCAACAAAGTAGGATGATTACAAGATCAGAATAAAATAGAATATTTCACACAGAATAAATTTTAAGAAGAGAGAGATTTTTTAGGCAGAGATAATTTGGGTTAACTTCTAAATATAGAAAAATAGTGAATGTAATCATACCTTAATATGTTTGTAAAATAGTCAGAGCTAAACCCTAGTTCCAAGTCATGGTTCTTGTCCACCTAAAATAGATTTATTTATATAAACCATTAATTAGTACATATGTTTATTAACCCTAGACTACTATTCTAATTATGACAAGATTTAGGTAATGAAACATTTTTATTTAGATAAATAATCATTTTCTGAATCCACTGAATATTTTTGCATAATATTGGATGATTAGATATTTAGTAAAGAATTTTAGAAGTTTCAACCATTCAGAAAATAGATAAAATCCATGCAAGCATTCAAAATCCACGTGAGAGAGGAATTGGGCCCACTGAGATGGCCCAATCACTAGAAGCCATCTCGCCCAATCAGTAGCCAACAAGGCACACAACTAAGGAAAAAAAATGAACAAGAAAATACTAAACTGCCCCTGTAGAGAAAAAAGAAAAAAGAAATGTGGCAAGGGGTAGAGTCAGGAAATCATAGGGGGTCATCCCGTTCCTCTGATGCACATGCAATGGCTGTTGGGTGAGAACCAGGTGCAAGCAGAAAATTTGAGGGAAACTGGGAGAGGGGGAGAAAAGCCAACCTAAGCATACAAAAGTGTATATGAGGGTTCCACAAAACTCACCCTAGAGGATATTAGCCCGTGGTGGAATGAGACCTTGTGGGAGAGGTGACTTGCAATGAGAAGCAAGATTGATCAGCAGTGGCTGTGTGAGGAGGCTAGGACCAAATTGACACCATATACAGATATCACTAGGGTCGTCGGTGGTCAAGGAAGGGTAATATATATAGGTTTATGTGTAAGCGTCTCTGCGAGTAGATGGTTCGAGAGGCTTGGAGATAGAAATTGTGTGTTTTGAAAATAGTAGAAACTAGGGCTCAAGTAAAGGCTTACCATGTGTAGAAACTCCTCAGGAGTTCAATGCAGAAATAATTTTGAAAAGCAATCAAGAAACGAGGAAGGTATCAGAGAAAAACCAGGCCTTGAGGCTGTGTTTTACTGTTCAACCATGTGGAACTTTCCTACGTGGGGTAGGAGATGGGTCATGTGCCATTGGATTTAGATTGGATGGCCATCATTCAACATTTTTCCACGCAAAAAGGTGAACAGTGTGACATTGGATAAATCAACACTTTTTCAAAAATCAAGAAAATATTAGGAATTTAATTAAAGTTTAATTAAGTTTATTTCCAAACTCATTTGAGCACCCAAACAAAGTGCAAATAAAGCCAAATTTGTCACCTGGGTTAATCAAGACATGTAGATTTTAATTTTAATATATTTTTTACTGTATGAAGGCTTGTATTGTTTTATTTAATAATTTTAAATTATGTCATATATTATCTTTACTTAATGAATTTGAGGCATCTATAAGAACCCAAAAGATGTGAAACTTGGCCTACAAGCCAACTTAACCATAAGAAAAATGAAGTTACAATTAATTTTACCTTTTGGGGTAACATGTTACTTAACTTAACTTCGTTAAAGAGCTTACATGTATCATGGTACTATCAAGAACTTTTTACATCGAAATAGAAGATAAGCGGGCAACAAGCTGCGCCGCTAATCCTTTTTGGATTGCAAATCCAATCCTTTGAAACACTACATCCATACACTTAGGGGTCATAATATTACTATTCATAACTTTTTGGACCCTCTTCAGAAGCTCCACAACTTCGGGTGCTAAGAATCCAAAAGTATCAAATCCAAAAGGGATGAAGGCGTGTTGATTCTCAATGCACGCTTTCTCATGCTTGACCACTTTGGATGAAGCAGCTTTAAGGGAAGCATGTCCCACTGTGAAGGCCCCATTCTTCAATCCCACTAATGGAGAAACTCCTGTCAGATCTACACATGCATGTTTTCCTCTGACCCATCCGAAAATCAAAATATCAGCAGGCCTCAGTGTGGATCTCCCCTCTTGTGGATCAGTTAAAAAGTTCACAGGTGCCTCTTTCTTTGCGGAAACACCTGCACTTCTGAGTACATCAAATAGAATGTATCTAATAAGATCGTGTCTGTATTTAAAACCTGGGAGCTCCCTGCAATGAACCGCGTTTTCCCCAAAAGTGTCCAAGCATGTCTTACGACAAACTGGACATATCTCATCGACTGGAAATAAAGGAATCATGAGGTGATATCTGAGGATACTACGATATTCCACTGGTGACATGTGCAGACCAAGTCCATCAATAGGAATAGCAAGGAGAAAATCTTGAGCATGATCAGCTTGAAGACATCCAAAAACTGCCTTCTGTCTAACGGTCATGTCAAACTTACCCTTCATGTCCTCAATTATTTTACTAAAAAGAGCACTCGCCAAAGCATTTTGGGCCTTTGGGGGGACGGTGTCCTTTCTAGCAAAACAACTGAGGTCGAAGGAGGGAATGGTGGCACGAAGACGATCTAGAGCAAACTCAAAGTCAGAGTCCATACTATGAATCCCGCTATCTCGCAAGATGTGATCCTGAAGCACCCAAGATTGGGCCCGAGATGCCATGAAAGCATACGAGGAAGCCTCAACTGTTGAATATAGTCCCAATCCACCCAGAAGAATGGGCAATGAAGCCACCCTCCATTGGAGGTCTCCAAAAAAGGGCCCTCCACAAACTACAATGTCTTCAATAGACCCTCGTAAGCCTCTGTCAAACAATATAGCCGCTTCCTCCATGTACGTAGGTTGACAAGTCCTCAAGCCAAATAAAAGTTTTGTAATACACATACACGATCGGAGTAAAAGAAGCTCACTCTGAGGGTCACCCAACTGATGTAGGATATGCATCCATTTCACAACCTTAGAAGCCCTCTCCACAGCCAAACCCTCAATAAAACTACTATCTCTACTAACAGCTCCGCCAAGCAACTTCACCCCTAACAAAGGTCTTCCAATATCTTTCGGGAACATCTTTTTGTGAAGCTCCCTACCATCACTTGTAGGCCAGAAAAGCTCAATTTTATGAATATTTAAAACCAGACCCAAATCTGGTCCACACCGCTGAATGATATCTAGAACCTTGGCCACCTCCTCTGTGTCCCCAATAATTGTTCCATCATCAAGATACCACACATGAAGAAGAAGCTTGCAGTTATCCCTGATATGATGGATAAGTGGATGCAGTACAAGGGAAAAAAGAAGCGGGCCCAAAGGATCACCTTGTTGTACCTCCGTGGTTGACCAGATATGCCTGTCTCCAAGGTATAACCTTGCTGCCTGACCATACAAGAACTCCACCCACAAAGAAATACATGGACATCTCGCCCTCACCTCACGAAGTAAGGCGAACCTATCAACCAGATTGAAGGCATTAGAAAAATCCACCGTGAGCATTGATAAAGAACCATCGCTATGCCGCGTGTTCAACACTCTATTGACACTGTGCAAAATAGCCTCTGCCCCACCAGATACACCCACTCCAAAGTGAAAATCATTAAGATACTTGGCCATATCTTTACTCACTCCTTCCATAGCAACTTTAGACACTAGGCATCTCCAAATAGTGCCAACTGCAATTGGGCATATGCCACTGTCTGGTTCAAGTAACGGTGTAAGCGGCGTAGAAGCTATAAACTCTGCCAAGCACAATGGGCATCTCCCTCCCAACCATAAATTAACCATGAGGGTGATGGCGTGTAGGAGGTCAGCAGCCACAACAGAGCCCTCCCCACACATAGCATCAAAGATGTGTTGGGCCCTCAAACCATCTCTACCACATGAGGTCCCTTTAGGAAAGGATTTAATACATCCAAGAATAGTGTCAACGTCTGTTATAAGAGGAGCTTCAGAAAAAAGAGAATCCGGTAAGGAAGGAGGTGTCATGTACGGGTGTTTTGCCTCCAAATCCTTATGATATCTTCATTGTACGGTGCCACACCTGAAGAAGACAACACTTTAACAGCTACTGTAAAATGACCGTCTGCAACCTTGCGGAGGCACTTCCTGATGTTGGGATTTACTTTTTTATCTACCTCCTCAGAGTAGACACCGTCATGGTCCATAGCCTCAGGTTCAGGAGCATTCAACACCTTGTCCACTAGCTTAGCAATACTTCTAGCTTCTCCCCATGTAGAAAGAGAGTTAAGAATAAGACGTTGTTGTAGAGATTTTCTATTGCCGGACCTGCTATCTCGTCTATTTTGAGGACAAAACACCTACAAAGTACACTGTGGAAGAAGCAAAAGTCTCACCCAAGCAGATAAGGATCCTGGCTCAGCGATCACTTTGAAAAGAGATGACTTCAAGGCTTGAGAGAAAGCAAGTTGACAACTATGAGGAATGCTCTTCACTGTCGTGATAGGTGCTCTAAAGACCCGGTCGAGAAGCCCAACATCCAGGACCAACCCTTCCATAGCAGAAGAGATCTCGAGAGTCCTTTGAAGAGGTTTTAGAATGCCTACAATGTGACTTCCAATCCCTCCTGTCTCAAGAGTGACCCGGGCAATAGAATCCTCATGATGGCATGCACGACTTGTGGCTTGTATCTTCATACACTTTCCGCATAGCCACTGATCAAGGACCCTAAAGGTCTCATCTACGACAAGAAATAAGTCATAGTCCTTTTGAAGAGCACCCCACAATGTGGTACATCGCTCCTCACTGGAGAGGTGTAATCTCTTGAGATGAGAGATCATACGTGTGAAGCCTTTACTACCCTCTCTACCATCCGGGCAACAATGAAAATTCCGAAAGGGGCAATATAATATACCTCTAAGAGAATTATCAGTAGAACACAAAGATCTTGGTTGGCGACTGCATCCAGGATGTACACCAGCAGGGGGGATTTCTCCTTCTTCTAGATCAGGCAGGTTGTTGCTCTGGTACCTGGCCATCTCCGTCAGATTGACTGGAATTACACTCCGTTCCAATGAGTAGCAAACCAGCACACCAACTCCTTTCTTTTAATGATAGTGTGCTCGAGGACCGATAGATCAGGGAACCTCGTTAGATCAGGTCAAGTACAGTGCCTTCCTGGGCACTCCCCGATCACAGCCCTAGCCACTCGGGTGACGATGAGGCGGGGTCAGGTTGTGGCTACGGGATCACAGAACCACGGGAGAAAGCAGACCGCTTGAAGCGCTGGTCCTGGTATTGTCGGCGATCCACGTGAGACTGGAGGATCTGGGACGGAGCCGGGTGAAGGTGGTCTGCTGGCGAGATGAGGACGGTGAAGGTGTGGATCGACTAGATCACAGCCCTAGCATCGATTGTGAGCCCTCTTCTTCTGTTCTCCGATTTCTCTGCAAGTTTCCTGATTCGTCTTTTGAAGTGCAAGATACCCTCGTCGCTAAGGACGACGACGGTGCTCACAAGATGAGGACCACAGAAGACAGGGTATCATTTCCCAGGATAAATGCAGTGCCGATGTCACCCATAATACGATCAGGGCAAGGTTCGCAGTAGGTATCAGGTGTTGCCATTGAAAGAGGAGGAGACAGAGGAGCTATCAAACCTAGTTTGGGCTTTAATAGACATTCTCTCTCCTAAATTATACTAGAATTGATAAGTTTGTCCAAATAATGTGGAAATTCACTCATAAACTAATTTTGATATGTAGATTTCAAATTTGGGGTTTATTTACTCTTTTGAAGACTTTTAGTAATTTATTTTATATTTTTGGTTCTTATTCTTATTTTCCTTTCCAAATTGAGTTAAGGTAGTTATTATTTTGCAAATAATATGAAACTTGGCACCCAAGGCAATTAGGACCCATGGACCACATTTTGAACATTATATTTCATTTTTGATATTTACTTTTGTGAGTTATATCACATTATTGTTTAGGAAAATTATCTACATTTTTTTTGACAAATCCTAAATTAGAGTCCCTTTAATTTTATAATGTCACCAAAAAGTTATATATTATTCTAATGCACGAAATTCCACATTTTACAAATTTAACATATTTAATCCATTAATTTCATATTTATTTAAATAGTAGAACATTATTAATATTTATGGACATGGAATTACCAATTGTTACTCCAAAGCATATTATACATTTTTATTTAGCCATTATATGAGTATTAGTTATCAAAGGAAAGACATGTAACATATTAGCACATATTTAAGTTATAATGTATATATGTGAGGTTGTTTAATTTTATCCTTGTTTGGTCAAATCTAAAAGACCGTCTTGCTAACCTTCTAATCATGGAATAGGTTGGATTCTAGGTTCTTGTTTGTTATGAGAGGGTAGGTCCACTAAAGTTTTGTACATGTGATATCATCCTAGTGTAAGCATTATATAGGAAACAAGATTGAAATAGTTATATTAACTTACTGCTAATGGCTTTGATGCCATACTATAAGGAGTGGGAATTGAGATGTGATACACTCCCTACTAAATAAAATAAAAGGAAACATCCCATATGCCTAACACACAACTAAATTTTTCACAAAGGGATGATTATCCAACTTATTCAAAAGTATGTTTCAAGATGCTAAATGTGTCAGTAGAATATAAATATGTAACTATTACAATGTTTGATATTATCACCATCCTTCACCACACAGGGTGATAAATATTAAATCTTACTATCACATAGGATCAACTAAGGAATATTTAAACACCTTAAATCTATCTCCCATGAAGGTTCAACTACTCTGGAGGATGGGTTGGTCAAGCTTTGTTACAACCCCACTTTTTGGGTTCATTTGGTGAGAAATGTAATTTCTCATATTAACGATATTTGAACAAAAAATGATATAATTTGTTTGGAATAAATGGATTTCTTTTACAATAGCCTTGATGATTTTATTGTGGGCTTTATTGGCTATTGGGCCCAAATAACAAGAAAATTCAATTAGTTTATGAATAATTGAGTTTTTGAGAAAAGAATAAGATAGAAACCTCTATAAGGCAAAATGATGTAATCCAAGGATGGATTTCGTGCCTCTTGGATTCCTTGGGTCCCAAGGAGTCCAAAGTGGCATAAAGAGTGCAATAAGAAAATAAAAGATCAATTAAATATTTCTTTATTAAAGAAATTGAAAACAATGGTAAAATGTGGAAAATAAGTAAAAAGAGGTACAATTGAGTTATCCTTAGTGGAATTTCATATCCCAAGGATTCCTAATGATAAAAGGAATACCAATGAGGAAACTAAAAGAGAAATAAAGAGAAATCCTCAAAAAGAGCTATTTTAATAATGAGAAATAATAAAGAATAATGCATTTAGATGCATCTAGAAGGATAATGAGTATCCAATAAAAAGGATTTTGAAATAATAGAGTTTCTTAGGATCCAAGGAGTCCCAATAAAGAGGAAAGAAAGAGAAAGTACCAAAATTGCAAAATAAAGGGATAATGGGAATACATAATTAATGAATTATGTGGTTTTGTTAAGAAGAAAGTATTTTCTACTTAAGGAAATATATTTTCATGGCCAATATATTAAAAGGCATGAATAAAGATAATAATGAGAAGGAATTTTCGTAGTCCTAAATATCCAAGTAATAAAGGATATCAAAGGGGTAGAGAAGAGAGAGAAATGTGTTTCTTAATGAAGGAATATAATTCCTATTGGGAATAGGCTTTGTTCCTTTGTGGGCAAGCATGCTGGGGCATGACTACCCTCCTCTATAAAAGGGTAGACACCTTGGACAAGCCCAAGCAGTTCCCAGGCATCTCTCTCTCCTCTCCATCTTCTTTTTCATGAGAACCCTAGTTTTGGAGGGTAGAGCAGCCCTGGAGCAGACCAAGGGCTGATGCGTTGTCATGTTGGAAGCGGTAAGCTTCCACGACAACCCTGAATGGATCGTCTATCAATCTAACACCTCTGACACCGCGCAACACCCATCATAGGCCTGCAAACTGCAACAACCATGGAAGAAATTGCGGGCCTTGTTGCGGTCGAGTTTGGCCATATAGTTCATGTCAAGGGGGCGCCTTGCGTGCGCCGAGGAGCAGAGAGGCTGGGGCAGCCATGGGCGGTGATGCTCGGGCCGTAGGGGAGGAGCAGGAAGCTGCACAAGGGCGTCTAGGATGGCTGTTGGGCGCCATCGGGAGGTTGAAGATGACCTTTGAGCATTGGACAGAAATTCCCTTCCGCAGGCTAAAGAACTGATCACTTACCCAGGGGTAAACGCATAATTGTGTTATGTTTCCAAAAACTACAACGTTGCATGGGATAGGCGACATGGCAGCTTCTTATTGGCCCAAAGTAAGTAATTTTGTGAAATTCATATTTATTTAACCGTATCTCGGATGGATGCGCATTATACATGAATCTTGCTCAGAAAAATGAGAGGAATCTAATATAAATATTGTTAGGAGCTAATTTCTCTTACAATTTGAAAAGTAATGGAAGTTATTAACTTTAATGAATTAATGGTTGAGAAACCCTATTTTTGATATAATTAATGTGATTAGTAGGGTTTAATGGATGTTAAAGTTGATATTAGCCTGTTACTGATAAAAAGAAACATTAGGAGTAAAAAGGATGAATTTTGCACGTAATTAGTTAATTTGGAGTTTCATGTGCATGAATATACTTTAATGGGCCTTGAAACCCTAATATTATTAAATTCGACTCTTAATGGCTTTAATTCTTCAAAGTAGTGAATAAAGACAAGATATAATGATTCTAAGCTATTTCGAGTGTTAAAGTTCCTAATTGTGGTTAAATACCCTTAATGTGAAGATTAGGGTTTCCTAGTGAATAAAAAGTAGAATTAATGATAAATAACGTTCATATGTGTATTAGATCATAATGAACTACAAATTGATGATAACCGAGCATAATGACTTTGTCATAGATTAAAAAGGATAAAAATGATAGCTTAAAAGTAAAAGAGGCTTAATGGACATATTTAATGGTTAATTATGCCTTTAATCCAAAATTGAGGATTAGATGTTGAAATAATTAGGGTTTGTGATCAATTGCATTAAATTAGGGTTTAAAATAGTAAAAGATGAAGGGAAACCCAAGTTGCCATGGAAACCCTAAAAGTGGACTAGAAACCCTAGGAAGTGAACTAGATTTACTAGATCTTAATGACATGAGTAATAAAAGGAAATTGTATAATTGTTTCAGGATCTTATTGAATGATTTCTTGCCTATTGGTTGATTGGATTATTTCTGTCTCACATCAAATTGACAGGTATGTGGTTACGCTTATGATTATCCCACATTAGTTTTCCGAGGATTTTATCGATGTTTACATCGTGGCTTGAATTAATTGTTGGATGAATTTAATTCATGCAAATTATAATATGAATATGACTATCACATAAGAGATGTGCCTACTAGCTCAGATCCTAGTCCCCTCTGTAGCTTAATTAGTTGACATAGTACATGGCTACCAATAGGGGTAGGCCCATCAGGTCATTGGATGACTTAGTATATGTCTACCAATGGGGTAGGTCCATCAAGTCACTTTGAGTCGGGGACTAGACTACCTATAGGTAGTGCCATGCGACTCAACCCTAGATATTGATCTATTGGTTAGGTAGGATCATGCGGGGTTTAATAAGGATCTACCTAGAGAGAGGTAGTATCTTAGTCCACTGTAGGGACAACACAGAGATAGGAGATAGGAAAGGATTGAGCAGTATGGTTTAAAATGTAATCTTGGCTGTTAAATGATAATTGGCTGATTACTTTGTTATTATAGTTGCACAATTATTGTTTCCCCCATATACCAGCTTCTTGCTGACTGACGTTTTGTTTGTCGGCGTTTTAGGTACAATGAAAAGAACAAACAGTAAAGTGCCATATGTGGAATTAAATGAGAATTAAATTTCATAGGAGGATTAGATAGATTAGTATATGTGTGGATAGAAGTTTTGAAATCCCAGTTTTAAAAGGTATGCAAAATTTTATTTTGCACCAATTTTCAGTTTAGTTAATAAAATTTGTTAATTGTTATTGATTATTTGTCGAACCTTTGATCTGGGTTATTGGTTAACGGCTCTGACCTTTCGGTCTCCCTTAATTGGGGGTTACCGGGAGGTGGGGTTGTTACAAGCTTGGTTTTCTCCTCCTTGTCCTACACTTGGGGTTGGGAAGCATACCCCGAAAAAGGAGAAAAGTATATGTATCAACATACATACTGATATGTGCATACAAAATTAGGGATCGATCAACATCTTGAAATAACACCAAATATAACAAGACTCCCCATAGAAAAGGAAAGAACCACCCAAGTGGGTATAAAAGGAATAAGATTTGGAAAAAGATAATAAAGAAGAAGAATACTTTCCATTGATGAATATAAAAGTTGTGACACAAAAGCACATACAAACAAATTAGGGCACAAAAATATTTGCAATAATATTAACCTGCATGCATGTGAGAGAAGCATAGCACTAGAATAATATAAATAAACAATGGAGGCTAAGGCTCACAACCTTAAAACATGATAGATTCAAGCACACAACCAAACTACAAAATATATAAAGTGTGTGCAAAAAATTAGGTATGGCGCACACAACCTCCATCCCAAAAATATTAACATGGGAACACAACCCAAAACCGAATGTACTTACACTACTCTAGGGCTACTGAATCACAAAGCATTAAAAATTTAGAGGTAAGTAAAAGTTTAGTTACATAAATGGAATTAATTAGATTTCCATCACATAAATGGACAATACAAAACATCCACCACAAAAGTGAAAAATATTAGAGTTCCATCTCACAATAAGGAACAACATGATTTTAATTTCACAAAAAATGTTTTATCAAGAAGCAAAGAATAAACTAAAAGTCTAATATAGATCAAGAGTTCAAAGTCATTAAGATTAGACCCAAATAGTTCATCAAGTTAAGAAAGAGAATATTCATAACCAAAATACCTCAAAGAGGCTCGAGAGAGAGAGAGAGAGAAAGGAAAGTAATTGATCAATATGACTCATGGGGGATGCAACATACCTCAAAGATGTTTGTCAACTTCATAAAGACTGAATCTCAGATCCAAGTCATGATTCCAAGGTTTGAAACACTGATGGTTGAGAAGGGATCACCATACCATTTTTTCATGAGATTACAAGGGACTTGAATAGGAGGGTAAGGGAGAATATTAGAGGTCATGTCCTATTGGTCAAGAGTGCTTATTGTTGACCTAAGTGTTATACATTGTCGATATTTTGATGATGACTTAACCATTCCATTCATATGTATCTAATATCTCTATTTGAGATTGATTTTAGGCATTTGGTACATGAAACAGATCATTTCAAACAAGCCCTAGCTTGATCTAGTTCAAGTCAAAACCAATGCAAATGCACTTTTGTGGAAATAGTCCTAAATGACTTAGGACAACTTTTTAATCATTTGTATTGATACTATGACTTGTAAATAAAATGAGAAAAAATTAGGAGCACTTAATTCAAACATTTAATCAGTCTAATATCCATTTCTAAAATTCATCACATAGTGCCTATTCAACAGTTCATCCTTGATAAACTCAGCTGACACCCTTGATTAATTTTGGGAATGTCTTGGTTCAGTTGAGTTTATCTCAAGACAAAATCTACTGACACCCTGCATTGCCAAAGTACATTTAAGAGATTGGCCGAGTGTCATCTAGGATAAACTTGACCAATGCTTAAAATTTTCTTTGTCACATAGTGCAATGGGTCGATTTAACTTTTTTGAAACTCATTCATCTACACTATAAGGAGTTTGTAAAAAAAAAGTCTAACTATTGGAATGTTGCAGAACTCAAAATTATATCCGTTGAAACACCCCAAACAGCTAGAAAACGTTCCTTAGTGCTTCTAATGGCTAGTGGACACCCCCAACTATAAATAGAAGCACTTGGAATTCATTCCAAGTTTGGTCCTTCATGTCATTCAAGATCCTAGCTAGAGTTGAGTGCATTTTGTCGACTATAGCCCCTTTCTCTCTCTTTCTTACCTTCAAAATGTCTATATGAGAGAGATAGGCTATGTGTGAGAGAGCTACTCCATTGTAGTCTTGTAAAGCTCTCAAATTTTCTCTTTTCCAAACCTCTTCAAGAAAAGTTGTTGAAAGCTTCTCGAAGGTGAAGGAGAAGGTGAAGGTTGAAGATCCTTGAGTAGAGTGGATAACTCCTTCAAGGTGGAAGACTTGGTGCAAGAAGGGGAGCTCCTTGGCGAAGATTTCCACCTACTTGCAAGAGTGGGCAACCCCTTGTAGAGGTTGAAGACTCTATCTCAAAGGATAGGTAAGACCTTGTATGGTTTTTTGGCTCCTTTTTTCCTGGAAAAAGAAGGCTAGGTATCCTTTCCCAGCAAAAAAATATCTTATTGTATGTCTTATAATGGAATATAAGTATAAAATGGTAGCAAAATTATAGATCTTGACTTCTCTAGGTAAGATTGGAACCACTCTACATAGCTTGTTCTTGTGTTTGTTCAATCTCTCTCATGCTTGATATGTATGTGTTGTTGCACATAAAATTCCATATTTACAATCCAACTTCTTGAAGTAATTTGAAGGTCTAATTGATTTTGTTTAAGTGATTTTTAACTCTATTCAATCCCCTTTAGAGCCCCTTGATCCAAAGTTCTATGTGTTTGAAGGCCATAGAGTGGGGTCTTTATCTATAGGACTAGGATAGGGTATCAAGAAACTTATCTATTTTTGTTTACTATGAAATATATGAAACATATATCGTAAAAGGAGAGAAGTTAAGCATTCTTTAACAAATGACAGGAAAGAATAACATAAAAATTTATAACCCTTCCATTTATTTATGTCTATGTTTCATATATATTTCCTTTTTTTAACAACTTGATGGCATAAATATTTATTATTACGTTTACAGTAATAATACTTCTAAATATCTCATTATGTAATTATTTACTCAATGTATAATAAGTTAATGTGCAATTGTGTAGGATATACTTGTTGATTTCCTTTTCTATTATTATATTTATCAACCTCTAACACACACTTATTCATTCATTATGAAATGACTTTCTCAAAATGTTTCTCTTCTCATGTTAGAGTCATTAAAAATATGTGTCATAATTTTATCTTAAATATAACACATCTATTTAATTAATATTAAGTTAGATCTAAAACTTCAAATTTGAGGAAACCATATAATTTTGTTATATATTTTACATTAATTATTTTCATAAGAGATAGGTTCCTATATATATATACATATATATACACACACACATATATATATATCCAAAACTAGATATTAGAGATACATGAATTTCAAATGAAAAGGGTGTAAACATTATCTATCAAACCATTTTCCTCTTTGTCCTTGTTGTTAACGATTTCAGGAGGTAATATGGAGGTTTACTAAGAAAATCATTTAGTCAAGATCATTGTTATTTCTTATTTCTAGATAAGTAATTGACTATATGAATTTTGTTGATGTTTATTTTATTCCAAACAAATATATAACCGCTTTCAATATTTGTTTCCTTTATGATATGTTAACGTGATTGTTTTCATTTATTTATTGATTTCTAACATTAAGTAGGGAGAATCTATTCCTTAAAGTTTGTTATAACGTATTAAAATATATATTGTATTCTACATTGTCGTAATTACCTCGTTCATGTTGTATTTGGAAAGTCAATACATTTCTAAGATTTTATACCATGATAAATTTTCTATAGATTTAACATGCATGTACCACAGTGTTTTCTTTTATGTTATACCATAATTTTATTATTACAAATTCATCAAAATTATATATGCATAAGCCATATAAGTTAGTTTTTTACTATTTATTAAATATATTAGATTTTATAATAATTATTTTAATATTTTTGACTTGAAGTTACATTCTCTCTCCTAAGTAAAACTAGGAGATATAGTATTGTCCAATTAATGTGAAAATTCACCCATAGACTAATTTTTATATGTAGAATCTGAATGTTTGTTGCCACTTTTTAATATATTTAATAATTTATTTAATACTTTTGGCCCTTTCTCATATTTCTCCTCTAAATAAAATTAGGTTAGTTATTATCATTCAAATAATGTGAAACTTGGTAGGAAACCTAATTGGGACCCAAAGAATGATTATATTTGAGTTTGGAATTTCCTTTTGTTAGTTATATCACTATTATGGTTTAAGTACACATTTGACATATTTAATCCATTAATTCCACTTTATTTTAGATGATTCTAAATGAAAATTACAAGTGTTATTCTAATATATGATTTAAGTACATTATTTTTCTTATTCAACTATTATGTGAATATTAGTTAGCAAAGAAGTTACATGTAACATATTTCATTAGTTTCTTTGTATATTGGCACATAATTAAGTTACTATATAAATGTGTGATTTTTTTATAGAACCCATTTGACATTATTCATTAAGGTAGAATTTTAACCTTGTTTGGTCATATATTTGGAACTAAACTCACAAGCCTTCTAATCATGGAATAAGGTAAGATTCTAGGTTTTGGTTCATTACAAAGGGGGTATGAGTATTGTTAAGGGTGAAATGGTGATGAAATAGAGACAAAGACAGTGAACTGGTGAAGAATGTGCTTAGATTACAAAAGGCTTAATGTTGCAATTAAGAAGGATCACTTTCCTCTACGTTTCATCGATCATGTGCTTTAGTGTTTGGCTCATCACTCCTTTTTTTGCTATCTTGATGGATATTTTGGATTCTTTAAAGTTCATTTTCATCTAAATGATCATGAGAAGTCACCTTTACATGCTTCTACGATACATACATATGCCTAAGCATATGTAGTTGGACTTTGCAATGCACCAAAAACCTTTAAAAGGTGCATAATTTCTATCTTATTGGATTTTTAGAGGACATTATAGAAGTATGTATGGATGACTTTTCAATTTGGATTCAAAGGCCGTGATGAGTCTATTTGAGAAAGTAATCTTCCTAAGATACGGGGTACCACACACCATGATTAGTTACAGGGGATCACAATTTGGGGAAGGCAGACGGAGGCCCTTCTATGAAAATTTAGGGTGAAAGGTTGCTGCACCATATCACCCCAAATGTTCAAGCAAGTGGAAGTGTCTAACCGACAAATAAAGAAGATTCTTGAGAATACTATTGAAAGTACTAAGCAAGAGTCAGCCCTAAAGTTGGATGATGCCCTATGGGCATACCCCACCACCTATAAGACTTTTATAGGGACCCCTCACTATAGTCTGATATATGGGAAGGCATGCCTTCTCTCGGTCGAGCTTGAAGAGAAAGACTTCCAGACCATAAAATTTCTTTAAATGGATCCTGAGCTGGTTGGCAAGAAAAGATTCTTGCAATTATAGGAAATTTAAGAATTGAGTTTTCACGACTATTAGAATGACATGTTCTACAAATAGAGAATAAAGGTGTGGCACAATGCCCACCTAAAAAGGAAAGATGTAAGAGTGGGAGATAGACTTTTATTGTTGAGTTCTACCATAAGAGTATTTCCTAGGAAACTCAAATCTAGCTAGTATGTCTCACAATGACCAAGATTTATCCCTTCAGCATGATGGAGTAATAAAGTGAGAAGTCTAGTACATTCCCTATGAATGGACACAGGATGAAAAGAAATTATGAGGATGAGACTTTCACAAGAAGAGCAGAGGTATAATTGGAGGAGCCACATCCAACACAATCAGAGTTGGATTAAAGAAGATCATAGTGAAAGTCAAGCTAAATAGAATAAATTAGCATTTCTTTGGATATGACCCAAGAACTTAGTATTTATTTCTAATTTAACTAGGTTTTACTTTTTTATTTTAACTTTTTTCTATCTACTTGTTTGCTTGAAGCAATTTGTTCTGAAAAAATTAGTGTAGATAGAATAAAAGTAGTCACTATCATGTTGCCCTTTTGGGTGTTCACTATATTCTTATCCTTGTTTTATAGTACAATGAATTAAAATGAAGTAAATTGATCTAGGAAACATGTCAGATTGACAACAACTAGAAGACCCAACACGCATTACAACTATTGGTCCATACATTGGTCACCAAGTTAGTAGATCGGTTGGTTTGCACACAAATTCCACCTCATCAACCTCTATAAAAAGTTCCATCGGGGTACACAACCAAAAACCCATTGGGCACTAATAAGAATCAACACCACTTACATCAGTTGAAGAAGATCTAACCTGGCAATGAGTTACAAGGGAAAAACCCTTAGACTGACGAGAATCAAGGATTATTATATCCTACATGCAAAAACTTTATCGAGCATCTTACCCAAATAGCTGTCATCCCAATGAAAATTAGTGGACCCATTGGGAAGCTAGATTATGAAATCCCATTAGCAAACAACCGTCAATCGTCGACCAATAGATTGATAGACACAAAGGATTACCATTGAGTCGGGGTATATATACTTGCTTAGTTAGGACCGATGAACTCTCTACCATAAATATTTGGTGATCACATGGAAGAACTAAACCCTAGCCACCGCTTCACAGAGCCTTCCATAACCCTTAACTCCAGATCGCATATATTGTCACTGTTACTCACCCATTCCCACAGTCCACCTTTTCCATTCTTGATCATCGACGACCTGTCTCTATCAGATGACACCACCTTTATTGTGCCATCACCACCACAAGCCACAAAACTAGAACCACGAAGAACATGATTGAGCAACATTAAGATCTTCACCAAGGTGCTAGTCGAGCCACAATGCATGGAGCATCATGTAATTGTGATTGAGGAGCCCTCGTTGACCTGATGCTAAGCACCAAAACTGCCCCAACGACGACCTCTTCATCAATGTATGACCTCAAGCGTATGCCTAACCCTCTACCTTATCTCACATTTTCCCATTGTTTTCCTTTCTCACTTTTTCCCAATCAACAACTTTTTGCTATCACCTCCTTTGACCTTGTTTCATTGAAAGCACTCTTCATTGATCCCCCTCATTGACAAACAAACTATTCATTGATTGCCCTTTTGACAAGGTCATTTTTATATTTCTTCATTTCCTGACAGACTTTCATCAACTTGACCCTTATGGAAGTCCCATCAACCTCTCGTTTTCCCTATTGTTTGACCGACATACTTATGGAACTTAAAATCATCATATTTGCAAGGTATCTTTATGTTTTCTTTATGGTTTCCTAGATTGATGTATCCCTTCTGATCCTCTTCATGCTCTTTATACCTATGGGATCCCAATCAACCTGACCTATTCGGTCACCATAATCTCTTTTCCCATCGATCACCTTTTCTTTTCTATTTGCCTGTTAGTCTGGCCACCACCCCACGAAACTCTTAATTAGATCCTGTCAAAACCTTAACCGATGAGATTTTTGAGTGTCACAGTCTCTAAAATCTAATTCAAACTCTATAACCCCATACAACCGGTTGAGTGCAACTGATGTTTACCTCAGCTACCTATTGGATTAGCAAATTGGATCCCTACCTCAAAATTCTGACTCAGGAGATCTAAAGGCTACATTAAGAGAAGAAAATGAAGAGCTACTGCTCAAGGTCAACAAGTACCTCGATTCAAACAAAGGAATGGTCTATGCAAAGAGATTTAAGATGTAATTAGAAAGAACACTATTGATGACCCTCCTAGAACCTATACCTAATGAATAAGAAGATCACAGGGGGCCAACCCCATTCTTATATGAATATGTACCATAAGAGGAGGAAGACGGGAAGAAGAAGAGGAAAGAAAAAGGAAAAACTTTTACAAGCCTAGTGAAGAAAAGGACAAGGGAAGGAAAGAAGGTAGAATATGAGGCAAGGACCAAAGAGTATTGATTACCACTAACTATACAGAAGAGGCCACAATTACATGTTGACCCTACAATGCCCACCACAAAACCGACAACCACTATTGATACCCCCACTCACTGTTGCAAAAATAGATATACTAACTCTTGTACATGGGCCAACCTAGCAACTAAAAGTTATAGTTTAGCCCATGGACAAAGAAAACCAGGCCATGTACGACTTATTTATGAGAACAAAGAATAACCTAGTAGTCCAAAATGCTTGCACTATAAATCTGGAGATATTAGGGATAAAAGATATGGTACAAAAAATGTTGAAGGGATCCCACCTCATTTATGTTGGCACCTTCCATCAAGGGTCTTATACAAGTATACCAATCAAATTTATGTCTCCCCTAAAGAATCTACCAATGGAAGACAATGAAAAAGTATATACTGGAGGAGTCTATAAGCTATCCGTCCACATGTTTGAAAAATAAATCATTCTATCTAAGTGTACTTTGAATGTGATCTTCTATGAGTCAAATGAGCAGGCATCCACTTCTAGTAATGTAGTCTATGGCACAAAGGTCAGAAACATTAGTAGTAATAAGATGTGGGTAATGTTAAGTAGAGAGACAAAGCACAAGACATGGTCTTCAAAAGCAACTCAAGTACACTCTAGCATCATAAGAAATATTCAGAGAATAGTTGCCTACACCATATTTGCTAGATCTAATATGGGATTTATAACAGAGGAGATATTTTCATCATCTAGAGGATATTGGAGAAAAACCCATGAACATAGGAAGACTCCTAATAGAGAAGCTACCTCCTTATTGTGCCCCCGATGGTGGTATGAAAGAATATTGCATGGGAGGCCTAGTTAATTTGATTGACTTCCACCCTCAGTACCCCCATGAAGATTCAAGGAGAGTAGTTTCGTCGACTTAAAAACCATCTCAATTTAGGGGTAATATCAGTGAAGGGAGAGAATTACTTCTATAAATTCATAAAGATAAATGATCTACACCCTCTCCCAGAGATGAGCTAGTATGATTTTGGTAAGCTCTACTCCTCCCAAGAAGACATCCTAAAAATAAAATCCAACTTCAATGCACAAATAGCAAGACAAGTGCAACCAAGATAGGAAAAGAAATTGAGGTAGGGGAGACAGAAGAACCGCTAGAAAAGAAGAAATTGACAATTAAAGTTTGCAAGGTTTTCTAGAAAGGATCAAAGGATGCTACGACAATTGTTGCAAATCAATGAAAGGATGCAGTAGAAGAAGACATGGATATGGAGCAAACTCTAGTCAATTATGATACAATAAAAGAGGTAGTCCAAGAAAGAGACCCCAACACCGACAACGTCTAGGTTGTAGACACAAACAATAGAAAACATGGAGATGCAAAACTCCATGTCGTAGATGTAGAACCTCCTATGAGAGATATTCATCCAGAACCCTTAGATGAGGATCAAAACAGCTAACCAGCAGCTTCCCAAGCAAGCTAGCCAGAGGAGATTCTAAGAATGGAACATGCCAAACATGTGAAAGATCCAACCTGATGCCAATGAGTCAGAGGAAGAAATAAAAACAAATGAGGGGGAGTCAACTGCAATAGTGTCATAGCCTGAAGAACCCTATCACCACATCACCTCAAGTAGAACATGAGCCTAGCCAATGTGAGACTGGTGTGATGGAAACAAAGTCTACATTATCGCATAAGCGACAACATCTTCCATGTCTTGGGGAGAAGTGAGGACGTCAATTTTACGTCATGTGTGAGCATATCCTAAACTCCTCTTTCAATTCTTCTTACATATCATCCATCCAGTAGACACTAACTATGTAGGCAAAAAAACTAGAACAATGAATTATGCCTCTACGACAACGTATAAAAGACATGATGGATTGCTAATTACAAATGATGCATAATATGGTTTGTATGGCATATGCGCTAGTGGATATGTGAACAGAAAGGGATGAGATGCATAGGAAAAGAGATGAATTTCTAAAATAAATGGAGGATGATAGGATGAGGCAAGAATCCAAACAATGTAAGAAGAGATTGAAGCATGGGTGGAGCCCATCACATTCTTCTACTTCCTCTAGTCCATCTAATCCACCATCCCGGAAGGAATCAAAGCAAGCACCTTCAGCTCCAAGAGAAGAGAACAAACCTCAAGCTTCTATGAGCTAACTAGAATCTCTATTAGCACGAAAAACAATCTAGCCATAGAGATTGACCTAAATCTATCGCCATAGGATGATGAACTAGTAGGATAAGTAAACTAGGAAGAGGATATCCATATCCGGAAAATGGAAGAAAATCCTCCACAACAACATGAAAACAAAATAATGCCTCTAGAAACAATATCATCTGACACAACATGAATAGATGACGCCATGCCTAAACAACCAATAACTAATGATGAGGTTGAAACCCATGTCGTGAACCTGTTAATTGACGATAATTAAAATCTATCTAGGGAACAAATGTTCAAATAAGAGGCAAGGCTCATGATAATATGATCTGCCTAAATCACACGTCCAAAAAGGAGCAGATCTAGAGTAGTAGGACTTTTAAGAAAGTAACCTGACACTTAAGCCCCCACAACCGTTAAATGGGGTTTGATATAGTAATCGGGGTTGAACCACAGTGATAAGGTTAGAAGGTGTTAAGCACACCAGGTCTCACGCTCGTATACTTCAGATAAAAAGGATAGTTTAAAGTGGTGTTCCCAAAGGAACGATGGCACTCCAACTCATGTAAAGTAAATAAAACAAAGATAAGAAGAACAAAGTGTAATAAAAGAAGATGTAAAAGAAGATATGGAGGGAAACTTGGATTGGGTTTCACCTACTAAGACTTCTCACCAATATGCAATATCATCCCTCCCTCTCGTATACTCGTATCAAAATTACAAGCAATCATCCATGGTGTCTATTCCCTTCTCTCTCGAGTTAAGGATAGATCTAAGTCTAGGGGGAACCTCTCTCTCGACATGACTACACAAAAACCACATAACAAAATGTATGATCTCAAGCTTTAGCATTCCAACATTCTCATGCATTCATACTAATCCATAACATAAGATAAAAGTGATATTACTCTCTCGAGATATCAACAATCAAACATCACAAGATGGTATCTAAGCATACAAGTGAAGCATTAAAATTGGTACATGGAGATAATCATTACAAGAGTATATGTATATTCAAAATGGAGAGACAATATACATGTTGGGAGAGCCTTAGTGGCTACTCCCAACCCAAGTTAAGATGTTTAGCTACACATGTTTGTGAGAAGCATAACAATGTTACAAGAAGATAGATACATCAAGTTCCACAAAGTGATGAGGGAAGTACATCAAAATGGAAGTGATAGATCCAGATGGAGAGAGAAGAATGTGATACCACTCAGTACTTCTTCAAATCTAGATCTAGAGGGTCGATGGTGCAGATGGTCTTCTTCTCTCGAAGAAAATGGAGCCTTCAGTCTTCTCTCTCCTCAGCTTTTGCCTTTAGAGATCCAAGACGGATTGGATGGATGGATGGAGCTGAGTCTAGAAAGTGGCGGCACTTCATGGTACTATTAGATCTGATGTATGATCCCATAATTTGACAAGATGGGTGGGTGGCCTATTTATAGACACACTCTACCAAATTAACCCCTTGACCACAGTCAAGGTCTGGTTTTGGATGAAGCTTGATCGTGGATGAGGTTTTATAGCTATCCTTTCCTCGATCAAGGTCAATTGAACCCCTACCTCGATCGTGGTCTGGTTGGTGCATTATTGGGTGAGGATCATGGCCAAGGTTGAATTAACAACTCCCTTGGTCGAGGTCTAGTTGGGCGACCTTCTGTTAGGACTGCGGTCGAGGTGTACCTCACTTTGGAAAATTTGACATCACGACCTTCGCGTTGGTCACGGTCTTGCATTGGTCGTGGTCGTAAAGAGCTTGAGTGCAAAATTGACTGTGAGCACAGGGTATTAGGGTGAACTTAGAGACCTCGACCTTGGTGAGATGGTCTTTGTTGGGTGAATGAGTCGCGGTTGAGGTGATGACTGTGACCTGGGCTAGATATGTATCTAAAATCTAGGGGAAAATGTGTAAGTGAAGTATTTGACATAAGATACTAAATTAGTGGCAAATGTTAGCAAAAGATGTGCTAAAAAGGCATAAAATGTATACAAAAAGAGCATAAAATAAAGTGTTATCAACTCCCCCAAACTTAGAATCAGGCATGCCCTCAGGATAAGTGTAGGCTCAAACTCATAGAGAGAAGGGGAAATTTGTGTGACAAAATTTTGTGAGACTTAACATTACTGAGTTATCTCGTTCTTGCATTAAGACCATCGTGGTATGCTTTCTCAACCCCTTAAAGTTTCATTCCTCCCTCTTATATTGAGAGTTGCACAACTTCTAGTTCTTGCCATTGCCTTCAATTGTAAAAGGTTTCTCCTTCTCAACGTATCACCCCTTCCCTTTATGTTACTAACCATACTAATACAACATATCCTCGAGGGTAGCTTTCACACTCTTTCTTTATTTTCAGTTGGCCCTATGCTAATTTGTTCGGGTAGGCTTTAGGCTTTAAGTATTTTCCTCTTCTCCTGAGCTCCCTCACCCACAACTATCGTAAGGATAGTGTTGTCCTTTTGGGCGTCTGACTATAAGTCAGGTGGTTTCGTGAGTTTCATTCTGGATCGAAGGTGGGTAAGTTTGGCTTCAAGGTTCCACTTACAGGCATGATATATCAGCATTCGTGAGTGTAGCAATACACCAGCCGTGTGAAAACTTTTGGCATCTTTTGGGTACAACTCTCATTATATATTCTTTTTCTTTTTCTTTTTGGATTTTTACTCCGCCTTTTTGGCTTGAATGAAGGGGATTTAAGTGGTCTTTTGGGCGGCCAAGCCTCTTTCTTTAGTCCCAAGTGGGGATGGATTTACTTGAAATGGTAGTTGTTTACTTCTCTACGGAGATAAGGATTTTCTTGTTGGAATCGTTAGGTGAGGGTGGTTGGTCAGGAGTATTGATAGGTGAAGTTCCCTAGTTTCTAAGCGTTTCATGAGCTGATTTGTTGCATACACAATGTCTTATTGCAAGAATGAGATAGAGCAATATTGCTATGTCTCTCATTTTACCTTTATGTGTATTAGATGCTCGTATATTTCTCTCTAGGAAAATGATAGTACTACCACTTTTAGCAAGAAAATAGACTAAATTCTAAATTCTAAGGTAACTTCACAAAATATTTAGGCAAAAAGGCAAGAGCTATTTGGCAGAACTAAAATATGTACATGTAAAGTTTGTGGAAAAAATGAAATTTTTTGAAAAAATGAGAGGTAAAATGGTGATGAAATTCTACCTCTCTAGCCCATTTATGATCCCTCCTGCAAACTTATCTTTCACCCCGTCTCAGGGTGTCAAAATTTGTATGAGACGTATAAATGGGCTTTCTTTATTCTTGATTGTCTTTGTTGGAGGCCCACTTGGACTTGAGGAGCATGCTTGAGTACACTCCTCGTAGTGGATGATAATGCTCCTATTGCATCCCCTCCACTCTTGTGCTCAGGTTGGCTAGGACTGTTATCCAGGCTAGGCAGTAGAAGCCATAGTCATTTGACAGAGGCACCTATTGAGGGCTTCTGTGGTAGAACTATGTTTTCTTGAAGTCTTTACCTATTGTATGCTTGTACCCTTTGTCGTGACTTTTCATCATATCAACGATCGCCTCCGCGCATGTGACAAACTATTCTTCAGTTGGGGTCTTTACTGTAGTCATGTTTGTCTTCCTATTCATCCCAAAGGTTGTGTTTGAGCTATTATATAATAATTCAGTCATTTTTATGATGTCAACCATCAGCAAAGTCCAATGACTATTGTGAAGAATTGGCAGAAAGATGTAGTCTGATAGGGACATGAGATGTTGTTACAGGCGTTCTTTCTCGCCCGATCTTTTATCTTTTATGATGTCATCTACCAACATGAAGTATGCCATATGTACGTTTGGCATGTTGTCGCTCAAAAGGGAATGGTAGGATGACATTGTGCTTACTGATAGGTATCCTCCTATTTTGAGCATGTCTTAGAGGTAGTCCTTCAACACATATATCCCTTCTCTTTCAAAAATAGCTTCTGTCGACAAGTGATCATCTTTTAAGGACTTCATTCTAATTTTTAGTGATTTTGAAGATAGGCTGATGTAGCTCCATATGTTGAAGTCCTTGAAAGTGGGTATTATCTCCCCCGCCGGTCTATCTGGTCTTTCTTCTGACGGATCATCATCTTCTACTTCTCCTTATTTTAGTTGTTCTACTAAAGGTTGTTCTATTGGAAGTTGTTTAGGTTCTTTTTCTGGTATGCTTGCTATAGCTGCCCCAATATCTGCATTTCAACCTTCGTTCCATGCTTCATCACTAGCTAGTTCTGTTGGATCGATCCATGGGGTTCTCAGTTATTCCCTCCAAATTACCTTTTCAGGTAGAGGGATCTCCTTATGAAGTTTTTGTGGTATTGTGTCTGAAGGCGTCGCCGGGTTACTAAAGAAGCGGTGATCATAGATGACCTCTATTGTGTAAACATCACACAACCCATGTATATCTTCCACGCATAAGTCCTCCATCAAGATGCCCTTGTTGATGGCTTCCATCATCCTTAGTACGATGAAGGCACAATCCCCTGAGCCAGCCTCTTCTTGTGGTACTTTCTTACAGATAGAAAATAATTTCCAAATGTCATTGAATTTGTCATCTGCTGATTGTATTGCTCTCTGTAGATGTAGCAGTATCTTTAGGACATCTCTAGCTTCTTTCATTTTACATATCAGGGTAGTACTGTCCAATTCTTCTGTACAGTAGTTGATCACTGTCGTCTTTCACTCGTATAGATCGACAATGATTAGTGCCCAGTGCTTTAGGTTTCTTATGGGAAGGACTACGAACTTTGTCCCCTTTCTACACATTGCTTCTTTCAGCTCAGTCACATCAGCAGCCTTGTAGTCCTTGTTGTATAAAAGGCTTGCTTAGATGTGTGGTGTCGTTGAACACTGGTTGCACCTTGTCTAAGTATAGGAACTCTTCGCGGAGGGTGGTGCACAATACTTTAAATAGTTTCTTGTGTACTCATACCCTTTTTAAGAAGTCCCTCTGAAGTGTTCTCCAGTTAGAATTCTACCCTTATTGTGATATATGACATCTGCTCCAGATAGATTGTCATCAAGGATATCTACTAAGATGTGGACATTTCTGCATGTGATTCTTGATAGTACAATCATGTCCATTCCCATCATCTTGCATGGCAGAAGAGGAGCTACACCTAATTCTCCATCTTTGACAAGTGTGCTATTCTCCCTGGAAGACTTGTTCATGAAGAAAGCAGCGAGTTCACCTTCCTCATCGTCTGAGGTCCCATCCTGTTTTGTAGGGATGGTTGTTTTTCTAGTTGTATGTGGGCCCTATGTGCTCGTTGGCATTAGTGCAATCACCATTACTACCACCTCTGAGGAAGCTTATGTAGTTGTTCCATCCTTGACATTACTTTCCTCAAATGGGTGACCTAGCTTGGCAGCTACCAGTTCCACTAGTGTTGCTTCCATTTTTCTGTCATAGATGTGTTCGTTCTTCTCATTGTGAATTAGGGAGTTCAGGAAACCACTACACATTTCCATCCTAGATGTCATGTCATCCAACAATGTATCAATATCTATGAGCTCTCGGGACGACAGATCTTCTGTCCTTACGCTTTCTACTCCAGTGATGACTGCTTGTGTTGGTTTTCCTGATGCATCATTCCCTATAGTCGATTTGGCTTCTTCTTGTACCCCCTTCCTCTTTTTAGATTTTTACTTGTCCTCTTTAGGACTTGTATTCATATCTAGATCCCTCGACAATGTAATAGTCTTCTTTTTTGTTTTGTTGTCTTTGGGAGAGTCCAACGGCGGTGGTGATTCCTTTTCTTTAGGTTCACCTTCCGATGTGGTTTTTACATTGCCGCTTTCTTCCTTTCACGCTGAACCTTGACTTGTCCCTCTCATGTTGTTGTCATCATCATCGGGGTTCAAGGGGATCAATGAAGCTTGTGATATGGAGGGCCCTGCCATGTGCTTGCCCTTCTTTTTATGTCGTTGGCCGTCGAATTCCTTACGTTTAGCTTCCAGCTTCTGGCGCTCTAGGTCGAGGTTGTGCATTGCCGCCTTGTATCCATTTGTTAAGTGGTGTCTATCATCCCGTATAGAATACCTTTCTCTCCTAAGGGCTTCCATTTCCTCCGTGAGGGTCTTCAGTGCTCCCATCATCATATTCTGGGTGTTTATCACCCTTGCATGAATTGGGGTAGCGCCTTGGTCCTCTCATTCAGTGTTTGCACCTCCGTAGTTAGTGTACACATGGTGGAGGTTATGCTTAAATTAAATTTAGATGTTTGATGCATGTGTTGCCACAATGCAACATACTTATTACCTAGTATGTCCCTGAAGGTTGGAAGTTGGTGTGGTTGTGGCTACACATGTGTCGTGGATGCTTGTGGTTCCTTCGCCGGTGGAGTTGGCATTGTCGGGATGAGCACTCTATATTCTAGTTGTCCCAGCGTTGGAAGGATTACTTCTAGAATCGATGTCTTGGGTACAACTTTCGAGTCCTTTCCTTGCTGGTGGGGGTCTTATTCGCCCATCGTCGGTTGTTCAGTAGTTGTTTCCTTAGGGTGCGTACTTTTTCTTAGTGTGTCATCTAGGTTTATTTGGATGTCATGCTCTATTGTTTCTTCATGTGTTTGGAATTCCTCGATCACTATTGTTTCAGTGACTATGGGAGGTGAGGTTGTCTTCAAAGCTGTAGGCTTTTCTACCACTTCCTTCTTCTTCCTTATTAATAGCTTTTTCTTCTCTTCTGGATTCTTCTTCTCAATCTCTGTAGGTTTGTCCTTACTGCTTGCTTTATCAGCTACTGATGTCTTTTCTGTGACATTGTGGATGGCCCCTGAGTACATCTTGTGGATGTCTTCTTGGGTGGGCTACTGTTTGTGGTCATCGCAATACACCATCTCTGGGAGGGGAAGGAGTTTCTTTGAGTTGCTCTGCTTATAGTACAACTTAGCTCCTTTCTAAGCTAGGATTCCCGCATTGAGGAGGGACTTGATGTCGATCTTTGTATGTCCCTCTATTGCCTTATATCTCTTCAATGCTTCTGCACCCATAACATGGTGGGCTATCTTTATTATCTGGCCTCCCATTCAGAACTCCTAGTTCTGCTTAGAATCTCCTCCTACGGTGGCTAATAGCCTTCCAATTAGTATTTTTCCTATGTTCACATGCTTCCTTTTCAGCATTGACCAGATAATGAACATATCACCTTTCATTACTCCGAATGTTTCTGACCTCGTATATATCGTGTTGGCCGTTATCTTTTGTATTACCCTGATAAGGCATGAGGTGATCAGGGTAGCCTTGGTGTTCTTGGAGTTATGTTCATCTTCTCCCGTCAGGTCTTCCCACATCTTGTGGCTATCATATATGACAATCTCCATCTCTCCTGGGGCAGCAGAGCAGGCTTGGGCTTCTGTTGTTGTCTTCGTAAATATAGTATTCAACATCGCTTCTATGATTGTGTGAGACTTCCCCCTAGTCTCATTTCTAGCTTGTAGTCTCTGCCTCCCTTTTTATGTTCTTATTCATTTACCGAGAGCTTCTCTAGTGAAGATAGGAATTTAGCCGTCAACTAATTTGAGGATGGGGCTTCAGAGGTGCATAAGGTTCACATGTTTTCTCCCTCTAAGAACTTGATGACCGTGTCGTAGACCCCCATCTTTTTGAAGTCATCTACGTCCAAGTACCTCGTGGGCTTGAAGATCTTAACCCATGACATCTAGTCGTATTGTGATTGGTGTAGAGTGTCTCTTGGTACAAAGGTAGGCCCACTCTGTTCTAGGGCTACCTATTCAGTATCTTCTCCCTCCTTGTTGGCTATCTCTTCTTCTTGTCCCTTTGTTTTTTTAGCAAGTATCACTTTTACCTTTTTGTTGCTTCTAGTTGCCTTAGGATCAACCTTCCTTTTGCCTATAATTATTAGCTCAGACTCTATGGACTAGTATTTTGAGGTTTCTGTCTGTTTAGCACTCTGTGTAGACTCTGATCCTTCTGGTGTCTAGTGCCCCAGGATGTTTTGATATTGTTCCATCCGTAGCTACAGTTGTAACCTCCTGGCTGGTGGCAGGCTTGTGTTGGTCTCCAAAGCCTTTGCTAGCTTTTCTACAATCATCTCTATCTCTTTCAATGAGGTTTCCTCCTTGCCAGTGAGTCGTTAGTTGAAGTAGATATCCTGAAAATTTTCAAATTGATTTTATAATTAATAAATATTTCAATTCATCAGTTATTTTATATAATTTTTCTCATATGTATATGTATTTTGTATATTTTCAGTCATTTCCCTAACACCGCGACCACAACATTACTCAATAAATGAAGAACACTACAACTGTGGTCCATGTTGATGAAAGTGAAGCGGTCATGGTCAAAGGAACCAACCAAGGGAGACCGCGGCCTACGGTCTACACCGTGACTGCGGATAAAATTACTCAATTTTTAGCTGTTCGTGAGCATCGCGGCCCGCAGATGAAAACTGGGTCCGCAACCCATGGTCAAGGTTCTTGCACCGCGATCGTGAAGAAGAGGTTTGACTTGTTCCATTTGGAATGAGGGTTGGGAAGAGGGTTGAGACTTTGATTGGAAGATTGATGAGGGTTGTCGAAACGACGATGTTTTGAGATTGAAGCATGCTTGAAAATGGTGCCTAGGGTGGGCGCGGGTGTCGTGAAAACAATCGGCGAGAGAGGAAAGGGAAAAAGATGACCGATGGAGTTGTTGATGATATGGCGAAGTTTGGACTAGAAGAAGGGGTAAAGGCGTATGAAAATAGTGAGGGAAAGAGTGAGTTAGGCCATATGATGGTCGTGATGGTGGGCGGAGAGTTAGAGAAACAAAAAATAAAAGTGTTGAGAAGATTACCTTAGTGGCAGAAAGAAAATCGATGAAACGTGGGGTGAAGCGTTAGTATAGCAGCGGTGATTCATGCTTCTGTAGTGGGGCCGAAGCGAGCTCGGTTGGCATTGGTGTCATTGGTGAGCGCACTAATTATTTGTCCTTTGGTTCAAGGAAAACTAAGATTCTAGGTGTGAGGAACATTGTACCAAGGGTTTTAGAATATATAGGAGAGACACCGCGACTCGCGGTGGAAACAAGGACCACGACCGCGGTCGGCCCTCTCTATAGTATGAATGTCATAGTCATGGTCTGGTTCATCTAAGGGTAAACACCGCAGTCATGGTTTGGTTGGTCTAAGGAAGAAAAACTCCACGGTCACGGTGCATTACTCTGCATTGAGCAAGATTACCACCTCGAACATTGTCACGACCGTGACTTGCGTCCACTCAAACCAACTCAAAACTTAAACCAAAACATGAACTTGATCCTCCTATTAAACCATTTTCAAAGAAAAAATAAGATATATATACAATCTTACTAGATATGGGGGAAACTAATAAATTAAAGAGTAAGGAAAAAAAGAGTTCTAAACAAAGGAAGAATATAAACTCAGGAAATTAAAAAAAACTTGGTTTGCCTCCCAAGAAGTGCTTGTTTAGAGTCTCTAGCTCGACTTCCTAATAATTCACTTCTCAACTTCCTCAGCTGACTGTGGTGTCTCCTCATTCTCTTCATTTTCTGGCTGGCTGGGTTCCCCCAAACTAATTTTTGACCTTCTTACAAAGGCTTCATCTTCATAGAATCTTTTTATCCTATGTTCTTTAACCTTAAAAATGCCTATATTTTCCCCTAAAATTTCCATCATTCCTGATGGGTATATCTTCACTACTGAGAACAGGCATGACCACCTCATTCTCAGCTTTCCTGGAAACAGTCTAATGCTCGAGTTAAATAGGAGGATCTTATCCCCTTCATGAACATCCTTATTTTTCAAGTGGGCATCATGCCAGACTTTAGTCCTTTGTTTTTAATTCTCACGTTCTCATAGGCATGCAGTCTCAATTCCTCAAGATGCTAAAGCTATAGAAATCTCTTCTAACCCGCTTTGTCAAGGTGCATATTCAAAAATTTGACAGCCCATAGAGCTTTGTGTTCAAGCTCAAGTGGTAAATGACAGGACTTTCTGTAAATAAGCATGTAAGGTGTTGTCCCTATAGGTGTCTTATACATAGTTCGATAAGCCCATAGAGCATCGTTTAGCTTCATTGGCTAGTCCTTTCTTGTCTGACTCACTGTATTTTCCAAAATTTGCTTGATTTGTCTGTTTGATAATTCTACCTGCCCCGATGTTTAGGGATGGTATGATGTGATGACTTTGTGCTTCACTCCATACTTCCTCAGCAGTGCTTCAAACTGTTTCTCACTGAAATGTGACCCCCCGTCACTTATGACGGTGTGTGGTACCCCAAAGCGTGGGAAGATAGTCTTTTCAAATAGCTTAATCATGGCCGTGGAGTCACATGTCTGGGTGGCCACCGCCTCAACCCACTTTGAAACATAATCAACAGCAACAACAATGTATTGGTTTCCCCTTGATGAGGGGAAAGGCCCCATATAGTCAATTCTCCAAACATCAAAGATTTCAACTTCTACCCAATCTACCATGGGCATCTCATTCATCTTGCTTATATTCCAGTGAGCTAGCATTCCTTACATGCTTTAATAAAAGATGTTGCATCTTTGAAGAGTGTGGGCCAATAAAACCCAGATTGTAGTACTTTCTCTACGGTTCTTTCTCCACTGTGGTGCCCACCACATGGTGAAGAGGGACTCTCCTTCAAAATCAAAGGAACCTCAACCTCTGGTATACACCTTCAGTATAAATTGCTGAAACACCTCTTGAATAGTAATGGGTCATCCCAGTAGTAGTTCTTAACGTCTGAAAATAGTTTCTTCTTCTGATTGTATGTAATCGCTGGTGGCTGTTGGCCACAGGCTAAATAATTATAGATATCGGAAAACCAAGGCAATCTCTGCTCATCAGACTGAGCCATCAATAGGGATTCATTAGCATAATTGTCATTCACAGGTAACTTATTCTCTTCATCGAAAACTATTCTAGATAAGTGTTCTATGACCACATTTTCTTTTCCCTTCTTATCAATGATTTCATGATCAAATTCATACAATAGTAGAGCCCACTGCAAAATCCGTGGTTTGGTATCCTTTTTCTGCATCATGTATTTAATTATTCCATGGTCAATATATACCTTCACCTTTGACCCTATTAGGTACGACCTAAACTTGTTAAAAGAAAAAACTATTGCTAAAATCTCCTTCTCGATTGTGGTATAGTTTACATGTGCCTCATCTAATGTGCGACTGGCATAGCAGATTACATGGTGCTTCCTATCTTTCTTTTGACCTATGAAAACACCTATTGCATAATCACTAGCATCGCACATTATCTCGAATGGCAACTCCCAATCTGGAGCTTGTAGGATCGACACAGTTGTTAATTCCTTCTTTAGGGTATTGAAAGCCTTCAAACATTCATTGTTGAAATCAAATCCAACGTCCTTGAGTAAAAGATTGGACATGGGCTTTGAAATCTTCAAAAAATCTTTTATAAACCTCCTATAGTATCTGGCCTGACCAAGAAAACTTCTTACTCTCGTTACAGACTTTGGTGGTGGCAGTTTTGGTATGGCTTCTATTTTACTCACGTCTGCTTTGATCCCTTTTTAGAAATTTTGTATCCCAGGACTATGCCATTATGTACCATGAAGTAGCACTTTTCCCAATTCAAAACCAGATGTGTCTCTTCACATCTTTTTAGAACTAGGGACAAATTTCTCAGACATGCATCAAAATCCACACCATAAATCGAGAAATCATCCATAAATACTTCCATTATATCTTCCAAGAAATCAGAGAACATCAAGATCATGCAACGCTGGAATGTTATGGGTGTGTTGCATAATCCAAATGGCATTCTTCTAAACGCATTCGTGCCATAGATGCACATGGATGTTGTTTTTTCCTGGACATCTTGTGAATGGGAACCTGGTAAAAACCTGAATAGCCATCCCAAAAGCAAAAATAGTGGTGATGAGCCAACCTTTCTAGAACTTGGTCAATGAATGGTAAGGGGAAATGATCCTTCCTTGTGACCGCATTCAGTTTCATGTAGTCTATGCACATTCGCCACCCTATAACAATTCTAGTAGTGACTTCATCATCATTCTCTCCTTTCACTACTGTCATTCCTCCTTTCTTAGGCATGACATGAATAGGACTCACCCAATTACTATCATTGATCGGGTAGATAATTTCGGCATCTCGTAGTTTTAGGATTTCCTTCTAAACAACTTCTTTCAACATTTGGTTTAGCTTTTACTGGGGCTGAACTAGAGGCTTAGCAGACTCTTCCAGATGTATTCTATGCATGCAGAGAGCTGAGCTAAGCCATTTTATGTCCTCTATAGAGTATCCTATCGCCCTTCTATGTTCTTTCAGCTCCTTTAGTAGTTTTTCCATTTGTTCTTCTGTCAGGCTTGCATTCATAATAACAGGGTTCCTCTTCTCATGGTCTAGAAACTCATATTTTAGCCCTTCCAGAAGTGGTTTAAATTTGGGCTTCAGCTTAGGTGTCTCTTGCTCTTTGGGAGATTGTTTGAGTGAAGCATACTTAACTGTTTCGATAATTTCTTCTTCGTCACTAAGGTCTCCTTTGTCTTGATTCATATAGTCGAGGATTTCAACCACCTCGGGGTCTTCTACAGTAGGATTGTGGTTGTTCAAGGCTCGCATCAAGGGGTCCACTATTTCCTTTTCTTCTTGCACTTCCTCACAGTACTGGTTGTAACTATCCATAATTTTTCCACAGTTTCGACTATTGGAAAATAATTGAAAGTCGTGCCTTACAACTCATCGAGTTATATTCGTCCCCTCCCTCGTCACATGTAGATGCTCTGACAACGGAGACTTCCAGTCAGCCCCTGAATTCCATGCTATCAAGGGATCAATAACTGATTAAGGTAGTGGAGCTGGAAGGAGAAAGTGTCAACACGCTCACCTACTTATCCCCTCATCTCCAAGAAAATGTCAATCCACTCCAATAGCTACTAGAAAGGAAGAATCATAAACTTAAAGTAGCCACAGAGATTGCTGACTGTAGTAGAAGCATACTTCAAACTGTTGAGCAAGAATTCATTCAAGCACATCAGTTTGATACAGCGAGTCTCCAATAGGAGTGCAAGGCGGAATTGACCAATCTTGAAGACGTTGTTGCACAAGTTCAACAACTTCATAATAAGGATCTCAATTTGGTTACCACATAGTTGCAAGCTCCATCACCTAATGATGAAGATTTTATTTAGCAAGATGATTCCATTGGGCCTAAAGAGGAGTGTGTGTCACCATCCTATTAAGACCATCAACTAGATTCACCAGGATTTTTTAGTGAAGACCAATTCACTTGTGGAAACCCTTCATTCTATCCAGATGACCCAGCTGATGAACCAATGGAAGATATAAGTCATATGTATGAATGGTTTTATGATAATGATGATGAAAACTCTTATCTTCACCATAATAGTCAAACCACCTCGCAACTAGAGGGTTTGTTTGAGGAGCCTGAGTCAGACATTGATCCATACTAGAATGACAACTCTCATATTGAGACTTGTCACTTAGCTTTGAGCAGTCAACCATTCATGGTTTGGAACAATTTGTTCGATGAAAGTGATGATGACAATTCATCCCTATGGAGCGGGTATAAGGATGACAACGAACTGGACCAGCATGAGCAGACATTGTCCCCAAACTCATTTCAAGGAAGAGTTGACACCAAGGGAGCGGGATGGACAACCCACTACAATATGGTTGTAGAGCATGACGACACCCCAGACCCCGTAGAATGCGATAAGCTTGGGGTGGTAGAGCCATAAATAGATTTACCTGGGGATACTTCTTGTTTGGATGATGATGGGATGACTCATACTATACATGAAAGATTATCTGAGCATCCAACCTCAAGTTCAAGGGAGGAGAGAGAGGAGAGGACCCTTCTAGAAGACTTCCGACCTCTCCACTCCATCTCATCCATTGACATCCTAGTACCTTCCTATTCAGATTTACACATCAATAGGTGCCTTGAGGATGTTCTAATGAAGAATTCATTTCAGTGCAGTTAGAGTAAATACCAACACAGAGACGACTTCGCCGAGTCAGCAGATTTAGTTCCTCTCTTCCAGACTCAGAAGGGGCCACCTCTTCACATATTTTGTCACTACATGGTGAGCCCGAGCATCGAGACACAGGTAACTCAGACCCCAAAACTACAAATTTGGGATCCAAGTGTAGGAGTTGTAGGGCAACCACCCCCTATTACCTACACAATTTCTCTTTAATTTTAAGTTTTAAAATTTTTCATAATAAATTCAATTCGAGTTTTATTTTTCCTCTAATCGTTCAACTTTAGGTTTCCTTTGCATCATCTAGGTTTCTTTTACTCTTCTTGACATGTTTTTGCCTTCTTGTCACCCTGACAACTGCCTTTGGTCTTTCTTTTTGTAAGAAGTTAATTGATATATCTTGTTTCTCTCCCGTGGTGTTTGATTCTGATGCTATCTTTTCCTCTCACGAGAGACTGCTAAGACCATGACCACGGTGTGACAGCTAGACCGTGACCGTGGTCTAAAGGCAAGGACCGCAACTATGGGCGATCATGTGCCTCGACCATGACAGCGGGCCAGTGTGACCGCAACCGTGGGTACCCATGACCTGAGTATGCTTTTACGGCCTGACTGACTAACATGTGGGTTTGTCTCCTCCTTTTTTACCGATTGTAGCACTTTTGACTGAATATTTTGACCGGGTTTCCAACATTTTTTCCAATTTTTCCGCTGCCCAACGCACGACTTGGCATGATCGGGCTCAAGGCAGAGCTATGCACCCGACCTATAAATACCCCCAGACTGATCCATCCTCTCCTCACAAAACCCCCCATGTTTTCCCCACCATCACGCAACTTTCAACCTATTTCTCTCTTCCTCTTGTTTCCATGGTTGGCTAGTAGGGAAAGAGTAGGCTCATAGGCATCTACAGCAGCAACTGCCCCGAGCCCCTCCCCGCCACCCACGACCATGAGTCACGACTCCAATTCTACCAAATTTCTACGTCAGGCTGTTCCAAATTTTGTGATCTCAGTCGCGGTCAGGATACAAGTCGCAGTCACCTCGATCGCGGTCGCTTCTATCACGAGAAGATTGGTGATCAAGGCCACTATCGAGGTCACGATCGCGATCGAGTTACAAGCTATGATCGTGTCTATCCAGGTCACGATCACCTTGGATAATGCGGTCACAGTGTCCAAGGCACGTAGCGGTCACGGTTGAAGTGCCTTGGGGTGGAAGTACCAAACCCCCACCACAATTGAGCCAACCAAATCAGCACTAGAAAATCAGCATCATGGATGCAATGAAAAATAGCTTTAAGAAGCTCAAGAAGACTATGATGAGAAAGAAGGGGGAAGGAAACTCATCATCACTATCAAAGTACGGGAACCGATATCCACACCACGCCACACAAACCACAAACCCGATATATGAAGATGAGACTATGCTTTCTACTTCAGGGTTCGGGTTGCAAGAGACCGATTCAGACTATCGTCACATATCCGACACTCCTATGGATATCTACAGTGGTGATTCATTGCAGGAAGCCTCCAGTGAGTGAAGGTTGAGGGCACACTGAGATGCTGAGCCCTAGACTTCGACAGGGCATCAGGAGAGGCCATCAGTGTTGCACAAAGCTTCATTCACAGGAGACCAACGGTGTATAGTCAGCAGAACGACTAATGTCTTTATGGTGGTCAAATTCATCACATGATTCAATTTAAGGGAGCAGATGCCACCTCAATCCTGATGGTGTCAACCAAAGCTCACTCCCTTCTCCCCTATTCAGAAGTATAGAGCAAAAGCAAAATTTTGATACTCTGATTAAAGACAAGTGTAGACAGGTGGGCCCGAGATATACTGATCCAGTAAGACTCATTAGACTCATGATACAAGAATAGGTCGACAAATATCTTGTAGTTGTTGGCCTAGATGTCCCTACGTATGTGCAGTGCAATGCTTATCATAGACTCACCTATAAGTTTTATGCTACACTAGAGACACCAAAGGACCACCAACACACTGTCATGCATTTTCACCTCCTGAACCAGTCTCGTGAAGTCACTACGGATCACCTCAATAGGTGGTGGTGGCAGTCGCGCTCTGCTAAGGACTATACTGAGATGTCTAGGGACCGGCTGGAGATATGGGACCACTACTTTAATGTTGCTCAAGCATGGAAAATGCTTATCGGAGAAGATAAATATGTTGCTAGAGGCAGAAAAGTGTCGCACATCCACAACCCGACACTTCGTTATCAGCATTGAGTGATTGCAAACTGCATCTTGGAAAAACAAGACATTCAAGGGGCGCTCAGTGCATCAGACCTCTACATCTTGTGGTGTGCAGCAATAGGAAAGAAAGTGAATCTGGGAATTTTTTCATCTGCCACTTTCACAACTCTTTCAAGAAGCAGGTCCAATTCATGCCGATGGTGGGCATTATCAATTTTATAGCACACCATCTTAGAATTGGAGATGGACAATTGGCACTTATGAAGGAAAAAGCCGAGTGGTCCAAGTTGGAATTGGATCACTTGATCTTCTCAGGAGTGATCAAATAGTGCAACACATGATATCTTTATATCTTTGGCTACTGCAAGCACAGAATACTACTGCCAGCAAATACAGAGTTTGCATGTTGAATGACATTCTTAGATGCCTCTCTATTGGACGCCCAAGGTAATGTTCATCATACGGGTAGAGCTTCTACTTTAGCACCACCAGTGCCAAAGGTTCACGAGGATGGATAGCAAATAGGGGCAACCTTCCATGACATGTCGTATCATGGAGGACCCTACATAGGGATGCCAACTGTAGATTACCTACAACCTCTTCAGTAGGAATAATATGCCCCAAACCCCATTTTAGGGAACCTTTATGAATTCATGACAGACTCAGGAAGACGATTTGACACACTGGAGCAGGATGTGTAGTACCTCAAACAAAGGTTTGACATAGCCTTCCCTCCACTGCCTCAACCAAATTTTCAGCAACCCCTCCGGTCTTTCTACCAGTCGACCCAGGAGTTTGGGCAGTCATTTCATTTTCAATAAGGAATAAATCAGGAGTGTGAGAACACATCAAGCACCATAGATTATCTGGACCAATTTATAAACAGTGATTACCTATACCGGCTACTTTCCACACCATCCAGAGCTTGAGATTTGCTCAAGGACAAGAAAAAATTTTAAGCTTAGGGTGGTGGTTGGTCAAGGTGTACCACCCTCTATCTACCGCCTTTCCCTTTTATTTCTTTCATAGCATGCATACATTATCTTACATATCCCTTGAATTTAGCATAAACTTTTAAATTTTTTAGCTCTGTAAGACTTTGTTTCTTAAATTTTATGTTTGCAATTATGGCTATGCGGTGTGAATCTAATAGATGAATGATTGACATTATGCCTAAATTCAAAATTTTCATCTTAAATTGCTTGATCTTTTGCTTGACTTGCTCATTGACTCTTTCCTTAAGTTTGGTAATGAATCTAAGGTTATGTGCCTTTTTCATAGCTTAAAGCTTTATTCCCTTGATCTATGTTGTGAATGACAAATCCAATGTATATGATCGTTGGAAAGAGTTAAAGCATGATCAAAGACTCCTAGCTGTGGTTTCACAAGCTAGCCTCTATTTTAAGGATCCTTGAATCATAATTACTATCTTTTCACATAGGTGTCAAGTGGATAATAATGAGTTTTGAGCTATAGTCAAGCTTAAGTGTTTTCCTTGATGGTCTACATGTCCTCTCACCTTAGATTGAGTCAAAAATATGAAAAGTTAAAATTTTTGCAAAAGAGGCTTGGCCACCCACAAAATCCCAAAAACATCAAAAGAGTTCTCACCCAGGCCTATAAATTAGAATGCAGTAAATAAAAGCTTGAGTGTGAATAAATGAGCACTTGTTTTTCTCTTTCAAGAGAGTTGAGGATGGTGCCCAGCCGGTGTATGATGGCGCTCATGAATGCGGGTATGTCGTTCCTGGTAGTATCACTCCAAAAGCTCATTAGAGAGTCACTAGGAACCCCTAGGAGACCTATGAGATCATCCCAGTAGTAGGGTTGGTTCGAGCACAATACAAGGAGTTCATCTCACTGTTGTGGGCCAACTGGCTCGGACTACAGGGACTGTTTCTCATTACATGGACCGGCTGACACAGATCAGGATCCTCAGAAGTCATTAGAATCTTTTTTCTTTGCTTCTTAGGACCAGAATGAGTGAGAGGCACGTTGTCCCTAATTAGTCTACATGGATACATGATAACGGCTCATTGTACATCACTCACGTGATCACCTATGTGACAATTCTTTTATGTTTAATAATTATGATTCAAACCCTCATGAGTATCGACAAGTAACAGTGAATTCGCTTAATCTTGCCTGGTAACCCCTTGATCTTACTTTGGTAGGATTGTGCTCGATTGGTGGGGGGTTTGTTATTAAGCAACATGGATTAGGAGAATTGATGTTGTAACTATTTTTCTTAACCTTAGCATTCATCGCCAAGTTTAATTTGGATGTTATCTTTTTGTTTGTTGAGCACAGTCTTGCTTGGGGACAAGCAAAGGTGTAAGCATGGGGTGGTTGATAACACCCAAGGTTATGTATTTCTTCTAAGCATTTTCTATGGTTTTGTGTCACTATAGCCTTAATATGCCCAAAAATATCCCATGTTCCTTATCTTTTAGTAATTTATACCCTTTCATAGATAAAGTTGCTCAAACTAGACAATTTTGGGACTTGCAGGAACCAAACCTGAAAAGACATCTACACTAAGTTTTTCCCACAACACATGGTTTTTGCAGCAGCTAGGCTTCCATCCATCACAACCGTGATCGAGGTGAGCATGACCGCAATCGAGGCATCCACCTCGACTGCAATCTGAACTAATGTCGTGATTGTAGGGTCGACCGCGACTGAGACATACACCACATCTGCGAGTTGGCCGTAATCACAGAGTCGACCTTGACCTCAGTGTGACTGCGACCACGATGTTGAAAGATAGACCGCAACCTCAACTGTGATCCAAACCAACACTGTAATTGCAGGGTCGACCGTGACTGAGGCATACACTGCGACCGCGGGTTGGCCGTGATCACAAAGTCGACCTTGACCGCAACGCGACCGCGGCCGTGATGCTGTAAGATAGACCGCGACTGTGACCTCAACCACGATCTGAAGTTAAGTCGGTTCACACCTCGAATGCAGTACTAAGTTGGTGATATGTGCCTATAAATACCCCCCCGCTGCGATCTGGAGAGGGGTTCTGATCTGGGGAGTCTCTACCATGTGGTTCCAACCCCTCTTGGTTCCCAGAACCCCATGGGAGAGTTCGAAGGACTTGGAAAGGCCGACAAACTCATCTTACACTCTTCTCTTCAGTTAGCTTCCATCCATCATCACTTCCACCTCCGTTAACCCATTTCCAACAATCTTCCACCTCCACACATCCATCGAGCTATCGTTTGGGGAGGAATCAAGGAGAAAGGACCTGATGAGTCTAGAAGATCATGGAGGACAACCCAAAGATGAGATCTGGTCCATACAGAGGCTAAGGAGTGAGAGCCACCTCTCCTCTACGGGATAAATCTCTTCTTCTTCTCCTTTCTTCTACTTTTCTCTTTGGTTTCTATACAATGTTGTTCTTTCATCTTTGTTCGGTGTCAACTATGCTTGTCCATGGCTAGTTGAGCTCCTTCTTGGCTATGTAGCCCGTTTTGGGCATGTTGTTGTACTTTTACCTTAAGCAAGCAGTTTTAATTTTGATCTAGTACGTTTGTTGTTCTATCTTCTCTGTTTGGTTATGATTGCTTGTCTGTTTGATATCTTTCTTGCTTGAACTTCTATTTCTACCTATATCCAGAGATTCATGGTAGAAATAGACAGGAGAAGGTGGTTTGGATTAGAATCTGAAAGGAGGATGGTTCAAGGTGATATGTGCATAACCATAGACCCGGTCCTGGTCGGGTCGACTACTCAGTTCTGCCCAGATCATGCATGTTCCTAGCATCTTAGAATATTCTAGACCTGAGAGGGTATCTAGAATATTCTAAGGTGTTGATTGGTCATCCTCGAAAGAGGTTTCACATCATTGATGGGTTTTAGTCACGCTACGCGAAAGTGAGTGGGATGACCCCACATGAATAGATACCACATTATGTGTTATGCTTGGATGTAGGTTGCTTGCTGAGGTGTTTGAGGGTTGTCTATGCCCAAGAACAGGTTCACAGACTACCCAACTTGTGGTTACATAGCCAGGAACTCCTTCTCTCTGTTTAGTAGAATCCTACAGACTCTGTTTTGTTTTCTTTTCTTTGCTTTATTTTACTTCATGACAACCTACTGGACTTGTTCTAGCTCCTCACTTTTATCGACTATTAGTTTGTCTTATCTGACTTAAGTGTGAGATCTTAAGCTTCCCCACGTCCCTGTGTTCGACCCCATATGCCTATTTTGACCCCGTAATAAAGTTGCAGGGGTCCTTGAAGGTTTCAGGTTATAGATTTAAAGTTTGATTCCTTCTAAGTCTGCCTCCTTTCTCCCGACACACGATTTAGACCGATCAGATACCAATGTCTGAATTCCCAACAAAACATCCAAAAGTGGTACACAACAAGGGATATTTTATATGATATCAATATCACTAATTTAGAACTCTATTAATATAATCTAAACAACTTGACATAATCAGAAATCACTAAAGTAATCTTCATTTTGTACCTATAATTTATAAGCACTTATAACCTGGTAATCAAATCAATAAGCACATAAACCAAGCAAGATGACATCATCATTAGAATATATCCATGCAAACTCAAATTATTCATTCCAAAACTCAACTCATGAATTCACTTGTTCATTTGGGTATCAAAGTGTTTCAAAATTTCACTTCATCACACCCGAAAAAACATTCAAAGAAATTTCTTCCTTGAAGTAAAATAGTCTCTTTCTCCAAAGAAAACCTAAAATTGTTGATTACATATAGGATACCATTTTAGGTACCACGTCTTTGTAAGATTTTTTTTTATAACTACATACAAAGCACTACTATTGGGGTTCAGTAACATAGGTTATGTGGTGACATATTTCATAGCTTATATTTGAATACTCATTTTACTCATGCATTTAAGGTTTCAACATATATTGTAAAAATATTGGTAAGAGTTTGTGTAATTTAGCCTACTTTACCCATCGAGATTAATATTGTATCAAATTATTTCATTGTGTGAACTATAAACCTTGTTTCATTATCTTTATTCATCACTAAGTTTAACACCATAAAATTATTTGTATCATTAATATGATCTCATTTTCCTATTTTGTATTTGGTTATTATGTTTATTAGAGATTCATCACATCATTAACCACAATATTACTTTCTAGTTATTCATGTGAATGGTCAACCATGTGTATAGAGATATTGAACAATCACTATGTTTTCATCATGTTATATGAAAATATCACATTCCAAGCATCAGACCATACATTTATATAAAGAAAATATATGAAGCTAGCCTACCAAACATATATCAAGTATTTGTCTAGTCCAATTGAGATTTTCACAACCCATATCCTAAGCGGTAGGGTCATGCCTAATGTCTCTAGGCATCTGAATTGTATGAAAAACATTTGCACAAATCATATATTCTCGCTTTAGTCTAGGGTTATGAGGTCTCCCTCATTGACCCTAGTGACAAGCTTTGCAAGATATATCCACTCATACACAAACCACACCACCACAATAGGATATGATCTTGTCAGGTTCTCTAACGATGAGATAAGTGTATCCAACACTCTCTTATAAGCAACCACTAAATTCCTACTGGGAACCACCAACCCAAGCATGATGTTTTAGATATTATAACATAGTTTACATCCTCATAGAGTCTTGACTCTATATCACGTTTACCTAGACAATAGGTACATATATCTATATTAACATATACATGAGCATTGTCTCTCTATCCCTAGGGATTGGTCCTTCCCAAAAAATATATAGTTCTAATTAGCTAAAGCAATCATGCATAAAGGAACCCAACTGACTCACTTAGTACTGATCTGGAGGAGGACATGCATATCAAATATTTTTCATATTTTGGAGATTAGATTCTTAGACCTTCTCCATGTGGGTCTCACCCTTACTAGAGTATCACGTAGCTTGTTCTAACAATGAAATCCTACTTTTTAAAAGAGCTTGAGGCCCATTTTGATCCACATCTTTATCTTAGTTGGAAATTCAAAATAGTTGTATCCTCAACATACCTATCAAAATCACAATACCTACATAGTTCCTCAAAGTGAAACTTTGATCATCATAAGACAATGTATACCATCTAACCAAACATAGACCAACCAATCCATACTTATACCATCTATCTTTGTGCCACATGTTTTATCTACCACATATTATTACAAGGATCTAGAAGGCTAATCAAGAAATACTCTATATTATGTATTGGCATGTCTAACTCTGAGACCTAGTGAATTCTCTACAATATTTGGTGTGAACACATTTTTGATATCATGCATGCCTAGTGGAAAATATTTTGTTTGGCACAAAACATGCATTTTTTAAGAACTACTAGAATTTGTTACCATGGAAAACAAAACCTTGACCATGATGAGCATCCCACAAACATTAGAGAGTCTATCTCCATTAGAACCAGAGAAAAGGATGAAACATGGTATATGCACTATATATATCTCTGGTGAAGTCTGCCCAAAATTTTGCTTTGTTGTATCTATTGGGGGTAAGAGTCATGGGGGTCCTCCATGCAACTAGAAAACTAATCAAACTTTCTACCATCAAGGATGATGGAGCTGAGTTTTCTGGAGGGTATCTATAATTCTTCCATACAAATCCATATCTTGCAAATATAATTTCCTTGTGAGAAGTGGAAAAGTCAACATGGATATGAACTCGAGGGTGAGATCAATGTATACTGAGAGGAGAAAAAATGAGAATAGATTGCTCTGTAGGATGTTTTCCATGGCGTACATTATGCTGAGGGCACTGAGGATGGTGCCACATGCCCATATGGGGAGTGAAATACCGATGGAGAACATGTAGTCAAACCTCTCAGAGTGGTGGTCATCGATAAACTGGGCATAAATGCATGGAAATGGGAGCTAAGTGGAGTGGCTAATGGGTGATGGAGTCTGGGTCATGTTAAGATGATAGTACGGCCTCAACTTGCTGGAGAAGCTCCTATGCTTCCTCGAGGTCATGGAGTATCTCATCGGTTGTCTTGGGTAACAATTCATTGGTGGGTTACTGGAATAGGATTATAGCACCAAGACTAAAGCAGTGAGGGGGGTTGTTAGAGATGGTCTTCTTGGTTGGGGCCTTTCTCTTGAAGAAACGACCAAGGAAGCTACCATGTGAGCCTTCTTGAGACATTCTGCTTGAGATGGGCAAGTGAATTGCTTAGTTGGTCCAACAAGCTAATCGTTTTGTTTCTTGAAGTAGTCATCTCAATAGTGGAGACACTCATTTTAGGTGGCAAGGGATGGGTATAGATTGCCTTGGACCACTCGGTTGGATATCCCAACTGATGTTTTCACCTGATGAGTGAAGTAGGAATAGTTCACTGATGAGTGAGGAGAGAAGAAGGAGAAGAATATGGACAGGGGGTGGCGAGCAGGATCTATTGTGAAATGGTTGGCTGAGCGGTGAAGTGTGGCAGTGGGGATGCAGAACAACCATTTGGTATCTGAATCTAGTGTGGGAGATGCAATTAGCAGCACCAACGAATGTGGGACATCATACTATATGACTAGAAGGTCGGGTGGCTGTCTGAAGCAGGCGCCCGGAGGTTGGGAGCTCATTTCGTCAGAGCAAAGAAGCTTTTGTTGGGGGAGGGAGATGGTGGCTTAGGTATTTGGAGGGTTTGAGGAGGGATTTGATGTTGTGTGTTGTCCTACCCCCTTTGGCTAATTTTATAGTCCACCTGTAATATGTGAGATGATCAATTTTCTAAATCAGACGAGCATTTTGCACGTCGTGGGGGCATTTCGGGGCTATTCAAATTCTAAGATGGTCGCATGTTTGATATACCATAGTGTGGCTTCGAGTCGATCATTTCATGAACCCATACAGTCACTTCGAGTGTCACAGGGTATTTTGAAACGACTGCTTTCTTAAATCTAGCATGATGGTTGAATGGTCTCCTTGAAGACCCAACTGACTATTTCACTACTTGAAACTCTCATTTTGTGGGTTTTGAAGGAATCTAAATTTCAAATCTCCATGGTCTTGAGATGATAGGTTGGGTAACCAACTGAGCGGCTCATACTTTTTTTGGAACTAAGCTAGGTACCTGAAATAAAACAAGGTTAGATAATTTACAAAATAGAAAAGAGGAAACCAAAAATGAAGAAAGAGATGTTGGGTTGCCTCCTAACAAGCACCCAATTTTACATCAATGGCCTGACACATGTATTTTATTGAGATGATTTTGGCTTGGGATTAGGTGGGGATGGATGACCTTTCAATTTGAACCCTTCAAGCATAGGAAGACGACGTGATTCATATGTCACAAATTCCTCAACAATAATATACCATTTTAGCTTATTCCCATTAAATAAGAACTCACCCTACCATTTATCCCAAAGGAGAAAATTGCCAAGTGGATAGACACGCTTGACAAGGTAGGGTCCATACCATCTAGATTTGAGTTTTCCAAGAAAATACCTCAAATTGGAATTATAAACTAGGACTTGATCACCCTTTTGAATGTCTTTCTACCTAATATGGTCATCATGTCATAATTTGGTTCCATCATCGTATATATGCGTGCTCTCATAGAATGTTGTTTTGACCTCTTTTAACTCTTGTATTTGAAGAAAATGGTTTTCTCCTATTGAAGATAGGTCAAAGTTTAGGGTTTTAATGGCCCATCTGGCCTTGAGGAATAATTCTATGGGTAGATGGCAATATTTTCTAGAAATCAATCTAAACTGAGTTGTGCCTATGGATGTTTTATAAGAAGCTCGATATTCCCACAAGGCATCATTGATTTTCAAAGCCCATTTTTTCCTAGTGTGATTGACATTTTGTCTAGGATGGACTTAATGTGTCAGTTCAAAACCTCAACCTGAGCACTAGTCTTAGGGTAGTAAGGAGAGGTGACTTGGTGGTGGAATCCATATCTTTTCAGCAACGACTCAATGATTTTCTCTAAGAAATGGGAACACCCATCAGAAATTACAACACTAGACACCTCGAACCTAAGGAAGATGAAATCATTAAAAAGCTTTTTAACGGATTTGGCATCACAAGTCTTGGTGGGGATGTCTTCTACCCATTTTGAGACATAATACACAGACGCAAATATATATAGGTACCTGCATGAAGAAGAAAAGGGTCCCATATAATCCACTCCCCAGACCTCAAATATCTCTATCTCTTGCCAAGAGGTTATGGACATTTGGTCTTCCAGATCTCTGGCATTAATCACAGGATAAGACAAACTTATAAGAATCTTAAAATAAGGTAATCCAAAAGAAACCAGTTTGGAGAACCTTTCTGGCTATTTTTTTAGAACTCATGTTCCCCCCCAGTGGGGCTAGAATGACATTATTCAAGTATACCGTGAGCCTCTTCTTTAGTTACACACCAACGATAGAGACCATCTGCACATACTGTAAAAAGATAAGGCTCATCCCAATAACAGTTCTTAGCATCATGTAAACGTTTTTCTTTGGTATATCCTTTGTAATCAGGATGTAGGATACCTACAATGAGATAATTGACATAATTTGTGAACCATGGGAACTGGGATTCAACCTTAAGCAATTTATCATCTGGTTGAGAATCATTAATGGGGACTCTCTCATCCTCACACAAGCTTAGGTGGCTAATATAGTCAGCAACAATGTTTTGACATCCTTCTTATCAAGGATTTCTAAATCAAATTCCTTAAGGAAAAGGATCTAACAAATGAGACGTAGTTTGGCATCATTTTTGGTAATTATGTATCTGATGGAAGGGTGGTCTGTGTAAACAATGACCTTGGACCCGACTGCATAGGATCAGACATTGTAAAAGGCATGAGCAATGGCTAATATTTCCTTCTCAGTAGTAGTGTAGTTCCATTGTACATCATCTAGAGTTTTGGATGCATAGTAAATGACATAGTATTTCTTGTCAATTCGTTGTCCAAGAATGGAACCAACAACAACATCACTAGAATCACACAAGATTTCAAAAATTAAGGATGAATAAGGTGCATGAATGATGGGGGTAGAAGTAAGAGCATCCTTTAGGTAAAGGAAACTAGTATGCAAGCTTTATCGAAGATGAAGGGGGGGATCCTTATAGAGGAGGTTGGTAAGAGGCTTGGCAATCTTCAAAAAGTCATGGATGAATCGCTAATAAAATCTAGCATGCCCAAGGAAGGCATGAATGTCCTTGATAGAAGTGGGAGTAGGGAGTGTAGAGATCACCTCAGCCTTGTCTCTATCCACCTCTATGCCTCGATTGCTAACTCTGTGTCCCAAAACAATGCCTTTTGTCACCATGAAATGACTTTTTTCCCAATTGAAAACCAAGTGTTCTTCTTCACACTTTTCCATAGCAAGGGATAGGTGTCTAAGACAAGAGACAAAATAGTCTCCGTAAATGGAGAAGTCATCCATAAACACCTCCACAACTTTTTTAGTTAACCTGACAAAAATAGTAGACATGCACCACTGGAAGGTGGTTGGGGCATTACACAACTCAAAGGGCATCCTCCTGAATGCATAGGTGCCAAACATGCAAATGAAGGTTGTCTTTTCCTGAGCTTTAGGATGAATGGGAATCTGACAGTAATTTGAATAACCATCTAGATAACAAAAGTATTATTGAAGGGAAAGGCACTCTAGTATTGGATTTAGAAAGGGAAGAGGGAAATTATCTTTCCTAGTGGCCTTATATAGTCTCCTATAGTCAATACACATCCCCCATCCTATAAAAATATGAGTGGGTATGAGCTCGTTCTTGTCATTCTTCACAATAGTGGTCTCCTCCTTCTTGGCAACCACTTGGATATGGCTATCCCATGGGATGTCATGGATGGGGTAGATGATTCCTGCAGTCAAAAGTTTGATAACCTCCAAACATACAACCTCTTTTATATTTGGATTTAATTTCTATTGATGGTTCCAGGATGGTTTGTACTCTTCTACCATAGGGATCTTATGCATGCAAATGGCTTGAAATCCCTTTCAACCCAATCATTTTATACCCTAGGGAAGCTGTCCTTTTTCTTAGCTCAGTCATGAGCATGTCTTCCTGCTCAAAAGTAAGTTCAGAATTAATGATAACAACCAAGGCATATTTGTGTATCATCTAGAAAGACATATTCAAGTCCCTCTGGAAAATGTTTCATTCATGGGGCCTTAGGGTGTTTGGGTTTCTCTTCTAGAAGAGATACAATCTTAAGGTCTTTGGATTCTTCATCAGAGACCTCTTCAAAGTTTTCTCGATGAGCCCTGCATAGATTTAATTGTTCATCTTCAAAACCACATTCTGAAGGGGCCATGAGGGCAGTGTGGAGGGGATCCTCAAGTAACTCCCATTCTTGCCTTAATTGAGAAAGTTTTTTAACACAAACAAGGAGATAGACCTCCTCCTAAAGGCTCAGTCCCCTCATACTTTCAAACACCCTGAACTCTAGGGTCTATCTTCCAATCCGTAAAAGAATGGTTCGAGTGTCAACATCAATAAAGGCTCTAGAAGGGGCCAAGAAAGGGTGGCCAAAAATGAGAGGTTAATGTAGATCTTCCTTGATGTCCATGATCACAAAATTACATGGAATATAGTGATGAATGCATATTCATCATGGAATTTAATTACCATCTTGGGCTCATTTTGACTCAACATATCAAATTTCACTCATTAAAATCAAAATATGTCATAATGTGCAAAATTACTTAATTGATTCGATTATCAAGATTTTTATTGAATTTATGTTGATTCGATACATGTCTTGATAAGGTTGAACAATCAGCTGGGGCCCACCTTCACTCACTTTTAATCTTGACCAATCGGTCTTAACCAATCAGTTTGCTCTAACGGTTCTAACCTCTTAGTTTTAAGATATTCACCAATACAGTCTCAAGACCGTTTAAGCCCATTCGGTTTCAAGACCACATGAGCCTAAACGATCTCAAGACCGTTTGAGTCCATACGATTTCAAGACTGAATGAACCCAAATGGTCTCAAGGCCAGATGATGTCTAATGGTTTCAAAACCGTTTGGACCGAAACCGTTTGCACAACGAAACCATTTGGACAGTGAGACCGTTTGAAGAGATTTGGTCTGCGAGACCATTTGAAGAGATTCGATCTGCAAGACCGTTTAACGCAGCTACATGCAAACTGTTCAATATTTGAAACCGTTTGAGAAGACCATTTGCTGAAGTTGGCGTGCTATGTGGAGACCGAATGTGGAACCATGCACGTAGACCGTTTGTTGCAAGTGTGAAGACTGTTTGAAGGTCACGTAGACCGTTTGGCCGTGAGGGATCGAGCAACACTTGAAGACCGCTAGCCACATGTGGACCATTTGGAATGAGCTGGCTACGTCAAAACTGAATGGTGCTACGGATCAAATGAGTTGCTAAAGCACCAATACCATTTGCTCCATTTGCTGGAATCATCACGTGCTGATCGTGAGCAAGAAATAGCATGCAAACTGAATGAAAAGCATGCAACCGAGACCGTTTTCTTTGCTCCAATACAAGACCATTTGAAGAAGTGATGTCAAGACCGAATGGATGAGTAGAACGTTTGCTGAATGAAACCAAATCAATCAGACTGTTTGAGCCACAAATTGAATGGTCGATTGCCAGTACAAAACCGAATGGCCAACCTGCCAATCCAAAACTGTATATGCATCACGTACATGCAAATCATGTAAACCTAAGGAAGGCATGCTCACAAGAACATATGGACAATGCATGTGAAACCATTTGCCAAAGCAAACTACAGAACTGATTGCATGAAAGCAACGTGACGATCGTTTGCCAAAATACAACGTGAAAACCATTTAAAGCAAACCATGTCATCTACACAATGCAAGATCGTTTAGTCACATTTGCCAAAACCATTTGGAGGCTATTTTCTCACGACCGTTTGGTCTATTAAACACCAAACCGTTTAGTCAACTTAGAACAAAATCGTATGGAGAAAATATCTCCTAGACCATTTGGGCTGGAATCATATTAAAAACGTGGGGACCAGTCCAGTGCCTATAAATAGGACGAGCAGGGTCCTTATTTTGGGGATCGGTTCTGGGACGCCGATAGGCTGCCTGTACACAGGTCTGATCCAAATACAGTACCGTCCACACCAGTTTCATTGCACCTACTACCCATGTTGCAACCAAGGAGGCTGAGGAGAGAAGGAAGACAGAGTGAGGGAGACTGTCCGGTCTGTCTTGGCATCTCCCGTTCGCGTCCAGATCTGCTCCAACACAACGTAGAAGGTTGTATCTTCTTCACCGAGCTGCGACTACCTTCTGCACCGAGTTCATGGAAGATTTCTCTCTCTTTCTTGTCCTTCTTGTTTCTCGCATCATGAGCGAGTAATACCTTTTCGCTGGGGTGCGGAGACTAGCCCCGCTGCCCATACAATCATGTTCTTTTGTCAAACTCTCCATGGAAATATATATAACTTTCCATTTCATTGTTAATTGGTATGTTCGTAGTTTATTATCTCCTTGCTTTCATCTTGTTCTTTCCTATATTACGAAATCTTCCATATGTGGGATAGAATGGTGGTTTACAAAGTTTGACTCTTTGAAGAGAACTTCTGATAAGATTCCTTGAGGTCGTAAGTGTATGATCCGTGAGGGGACGAGACATCTAGCCTACGGTGATGATTCTGTGGTCTAAACATCCCTCAGGGAGGACCACAGCCTTAGTTGGATTTGTATCGTCTTTGTTTATTGTTGATATTAGTTTATAGATCTATCTCCTGCTTGCTTATCGATTAATGCAGTTGACTCCCAAACTAGAAATAGAATGGTATTTCTTCGAGGTCGTAAGTGTATGATCTGTGAGGGGACGAGCCATCTAGCCTTCGGTGACGCTTCTGTGTGCCTAACACCTGTATAGGGGGCTCACAACCTTCATTGGATTTCTATATCTTCAGAGCCGTAAGTAAGTGATCTGGTTGGTGATGAGACATATGATGCCTAAGGTGATGCTTACGTGAACCTAACGCCTGTATGGGGGGGTTCTGCAGCAGCTCTATTTGGATTGTTATATCTTGCCTGGATGGTTTGTGTTGGAATGTGTATGCGTGCGCAGCGGTGGTGAAACCTGATACCATCCCAACAATTCCATATCATTAATCTAAATCCAACTTTAATTCATCCTTTACTTTCTTGCAATTAGTTTAATTAAGCTCAAATCAACCAACCATTTTAAATATTATCTTTAACTCGAACTAGACTAGACTGACAAAGATTCTTAAAAATGTTGTCCTTTGGGTTCGATCCTTAACTATACTGCGATAAGACTCGTCTGCTTACGGGTGGTATTATTGCACTTTGGTTTTGGTAAAAGCTCGGGGATTTCAACCCCGAGTGAGTTTGTTAGTGCGATAAAATCCCACGTCAAATTCTGGCGCCATTGTCGGGGACAACGGAATCAGTTAGTCAAATCTAGTTCTTTTAAAACTAATCTAGGGTTTTGCTTTTTCTTTTGAAATAGTCGACCATCTACTTGAATTTGACTTTACTCCGTGGTTCTCACTTTCAAAATCTTTCTAATTCAGGTACAATCCAAGGCATAGTGCATGCACCATTCGGACAACCCCAGACTAACAACGAGCTTTGATCCCGAGATAGACAGAACCTTTCATTGTCAGATCAGATAAAATCAAGTAAGGATGGCTCAAGAAGAAGAGGTAGCCTGAAGGGTGGCTCAAGCCATCAATGCACAAAGAGGGAGGCTCATGCAAGAAGCCAGGGCTGCGGTTCAACAAGAAATCCTAGAAGCGCAAGCAACTGAACTATAAAAAGATCTTAGAGAGTTCTCAATCCCAAAAGCTATGAATGTTCATCATCCAGTACAACCTCCTCCTATCAATGCTCCTAATTTCGAGATAAGAGTGCATTGGATCACCCTACTTTAGAGTAACCCTTTCTATGGCAAGCAAGGGGAAGATAGCCAAGAACATCTTTTGAGATTTATTGATCTATGTGCCATGACAAAACAAAATGGAGTCACAGATGATGCCATTAGACTCTGTCTCTTCAAGTATTCCCTTGTTGATAGAGCTATAAGTTGGTACAATTCACTGCAAAGTGAAATACCCATCACCACCTGGGAACAACTCCAAAATGTGTTTCTAGAAAAGTTCTACCCTCCATCTCTTACCTATGAAATTAGAGGGCGGATAACAAATTTCACTCAAGTTCCAGGAGAAACCCTTGCTGAAGCCTGGGATAGATACAAAGAGCTTCTACGCAAGTATCCACACCACGGGATTCCCAAGAACCAACTCATTGAGATTTTCTGTAGGGGTGTGGATGATCACATTAAGAGATTCCTAGATTCCACGTCTGGAGGAAACTTCATGCGTCAAAGTTATGATAGTGCATGGAGAGTCGTCACCCTGGGAGCAGAAAATCAAGCCAATTGGGGTAGGTCTGTAGGTAAAGGAGTGTTGAAAGTGGCTATGGCCAAAGCTACTCCTGAGTACAAATCTATCGCTGAAACCTTAAAACTCTTAGTTTCCAAGCAAGACCATATTGAATCATCTCTTGCTTCCATTGGAAGAGTACGTTCACCCACTCGACAATCGGAACTGGTCAAGTCTGCTTCACTGTTCTATGAAGCATGTAAGAACACTAATCATTCCACTTTATCATGCAATGTTCTCTATGATGTTGTTATGAGCAATGTTTGTGGCCAAGGAGATAATGGTCAGATGGAAAATCTTAATGCTATCAACACCATTCTTGAACAAAGTTATTACAATCCGAATCAGAATAGGAATCACCCTAGTTTTCAATATGGAAATCCCTATGGAGCAGTAAACTCGCATCAATTTGGTTCAAACAATCAACCAAGAGGCCCACCAGGATTCCAGTATAATGAATAATAGAATTTTGGGAATCAAGGATATTTCAAGGGGAACTTTCAGAATAGGAACTACAATAATTACCAAAATAACTCCCAGTACTAGAATCTTAATCAACAACAAGGACAGCAAGTAGGTCCAGTATCTCCTGATGACAAGCTATTAGCCATTGAGAAGAAGTTGCAAACTCAACAAACCATGATAGCTAACCAACAAGCTCAGTAGAAGGCTATTGAATATCCATTAGCTCAACTCACAGCTAGCATAAAGCCACCTGCTGGAGTCTTTGCTGGCCAACTCGAGAACAATCCTAAGCATCCTGAACAGTTGAAGGCACTCACTACTAGGTCAGGGAAAGACTATTCAGATCCCCTTGAAAAGACACTTGTGGTTATTACAAACAAGGACGAACCTATGATTGCCCAAGACTCAACAACACAAGAGACTCAATCAAAAGATGATAAGTCTGAAAAAGGAAATTTTGAGAAGCCTACTCAAGAAGACGAAGAAACTGAGACTCCAGAACCTGATATCCCTATGTACAAACCTCGTATACCTTTTCCAGCTCATCTAATGCAAACAAAGCTTGATACCATATTCAATAAGTTTAAAGAAGCTAAGAAGAAACTTCATGTTGATATACCCTTTTTGGATGCTCTGGCCGAGATACCAGCATGGACAAAGTACTTAAAGTCACTCCTCACCAGGAAGTATATAACTGAAGAGTATGAAATAGTAAAATTGGCAACAACTACATCTAATATCATATTGAGCAAGATGCCCAAGAAACAAAAAGACCCGGGATCCTTTGGAATTTCATGTCACATTGGCGACTCATCATGCAAGAAAGGATTGGCAGATCTCGGCACAAGCATCTCTATTATGCCACTTAGCCTGTGCAAAAGACTAGGATTTGCATAATTGCTTCCTACTGGCATGACTATACAACTTGTAGACAATTTGATAAAATGTCTGCTAGGAATCCTTGAAGATGTCCCGGTCAAGGTAGGCAAGTACATGTATGTTCCATGCAACTTTGTCATTATGGACATAAATGAAGATGCCAGATATCCTCTCATCTTTGGTCATCCATTCCTCGCCACTGCAAGAGCCCTAATTGATGTTGAAGCTGGTACCGTACTGCTGATATTAGGCAAAGAAACTCTCGAATTTAAAGTTTTTGAAAGTATGAGAAGACCAAGTATGCAAGAAGAAGTCTATCTGATTGACTGCATTGAGTAAATGTCACTTCTAACTCAAAAGCATCATGAATCAGACGATCCTTTAGAAATTGCTCTAACGAACCCATCAGTTGATGAACCAATTGACGAACAAGTAAAAGATTGCATCGAATCCCTCGACTCTGCTAAAGAAGATGTTAAAAACACTAGTGAAGAACTCAAAGCTATGGAAACTACAGAAGAAACATGAAAAAAACTAGATACTCCCGAAATGAAGCCCATGCCCAAGGGACTAAACTATGTGTTTTTGGATGATCTCAAGGTTTGTCCTGTAATAAAAAATTCCAATCTTACAGCCGAACAAGAAGATAAACTCCTGAAAGAATTGAAGGAAAGGAAGAAAGCAATTGGCTACAAAATGAATGACCTAACTGGTGTTAGTCAATCGATGTGTATGCACAAGATCCCTATGATGGAAGATCACAAGCCTACTATTGAGCATCAACGGAAATTGAATCCAAATATGAAGGAAGAGGTCTGTCACGAAGTCATTAAACTGCTCACAGTTGGAATAATCTATCTGATATCAGATTCGCCATGGGTAAGCCCAGTGCATGTAGTCCCGAAGAAAGGTGGAACAACTGTTATATGGAATGAAAACAATGAACTCATCCCCACTCAAACAATCACAGGGTGGAGGATGTCCATAGTTATAGAAAATTAAACAAGGCAACTCGACATGATCATTTTCCAATGCCTTTCCTTGATCAAGTCCTAGAAAGGTTGGCTCATCAAGAATATTTCTGTTATCTTGACAGTTACTCTGCATTCTATCAAATACCCATACATCCAAATGACCAAGAGAAAACAACTTTTACCTGGCCATTCAGAACATGCGCATTTAAAAAAATGATGTTTGGTCTCTGTAATGCACCCACAACATTCCACCGTTACATGGCTGCCATATTTGTTGGTCTTAGTAAAACAATTATGGAGGTTTTCATGGATGATTTTTCTGTATACGGAGATTCATTCGATTCATGTCTAAAGCACCACTCCATGGTCCTCAAACATTGTGAAGAAGCACATCTTGTGTTGAATTGGGAAAAGTGTCATTTTATGGTAAAGGAAGGCATTGTCCTTGGCCATAGGGTCAGCAATAGAGGAATTTAAGTAGATAAAGCCAAGATTGAAGTGATTTCTAAACTGGCTATCCCAACAAATGTAAAAGAAGTCCGTGCTTTCCTAGGCATGTAGGATTTTATAGAAGATTCATAAAGGACTTTTCAAAGATAACCAAGCCAATGACAAATTTGTTACTAAAAGATGTTGAATTAAATTTTGATGAAGAATGTGTCAAAAGCTTCAACACACTAAAGCAGGCTCTCACAACAACACCCATCATTAGAGCTCCCGACTGGGACCACCCTTTTGAAATTATGTGAGATGCCAGTGACTACGTTGTGGGCGTTGTTTTAGGGCAATGTATAAAGAAGAAACATTATGTGATCTATTATGCATCGAAAACTCTCGATGAAGCTTAGAGGAATTATGCAACTACCGAGAAAGAACTTCTAGCAGTCGTGTATGCCTTTGACAAGTTCATATCCTACCTAATCAGTTTGAAGGTCATTGTCTACACAGACCACGCTGCCATTCGTTACCTTCTGGCAAAGAAAGATGCAAAACCCAGGTTAATTAGATGGATTCTCTTATTGCAAGAATTTGATTTAGAGATAAGAGATAAAAAGGGTACAGAAAATGTGGTAGCAGATCACCTCAGTTGCATCCACACTCTGGATACCGAGAAGACTCCAATTAATGATTCCCTTCCAGATGATCAACTAATGAAGGTCTCAGAAGTTATACTGTGGTACTCAGATTTTGTGAACTACCTCGTTGCTGGGGTTATTCATCCTCAATGCACCGAAAATGCATGGAAGAAATTTATACATGATGTGAAACAGTACTACTAGGATGAGCCGTACCTTTTCAAACTATGTGCTGATGGTCTATATAGACGATGTATCGCCGAAGAAGAAGCTCAACTTATATTGGAACAATGTCACTCAGGACCAGTGGGAGGACATATGAGCTCTAAAAAGACTATCTTGAAGGTTTTGCAATGTGGATTCTTCTGGCCAACCATATCCAAAGATTCCTATGACTTTATCCTATCATGTGACAAATTTCAAAGATCAGGCAATATAACAAAGAGATATGAGATGTCGCTGAATCTATGGAAAGAAGTAGAGTTATTTGATGTTTGGGGGGTGGACTACATGGGTCCATTCCCATCTTCTCATGGATTTTCATACATCCTAGTGGCGGTGGACTACGTCTCAAAATGGGTTGAAGCCATACCAACTGTCACTAGTGATTCTAAACCAGTCATCAAATTATTCAAGGATGTTATTTTTCCCCATTTTGGTGTCCCACGCACGGTGATATCCGATGGATGTTCCCATTTTCTCGAAAGAATCTTTGAAGCATTGCTAAGAAAGTATGGTGTTACTCACAAGGTAGCCTCACCTTACCATCCACAGACAAGTGGACATGTGGAGGTTTCTAATCGTCAACTCAAGAGTATCTTAGAAAAGACAATAGGCCGCAATCAGAAAGATTGGTCGGTGAAAATCAATGACGCATTATGGGCCTATCGAACTGCTTATAAAACTCCCCTCAGGACTACACCTTTTCAATTAATATATGGAAAGGCTTGCCACCTTCCAGTCAAACTGGAACACAACGCATGGTGGGAAATTAAACAACTAAACTTTTATATGAAAGAAGCAGGCCAAGCCAGGATTCTGCAACTCCAAGAGATGGATGAACTCAGGATGACAGCTTATGAGAATGCACGAATCTACAAAGAACGCACAAAACTTTGGCACGATGGACATCTAAAAAGAAAATACATACAAGTGGGAGACCGAGTTCTTCTATTCAACTCAAGGTTGAAGTTATTCCCAGGAAAACTCCGCTCACACTGGTCTGGACCATACATCGTCAAGAGCATCTCCCCAAATGGTGCCTTCTCATTATGGAGTGAAAAGTCAAGTGAATTTGTAACAAATGGTCATCGCTTAAAGATATATTTCACCTCAACTGACATAGGCACTGAAGCAATGCTGGAACTCACCAATCTAAAGGATCCACCATGAAGCTGAAGGATTCAGTCGAGCCATCGACATAAAATAAAGGTGCTTGTCGGGAGGCAACCCGATCAATAAATTTGTTTTATTTTTCTTTTCAAATTAGAATGTTTCTTCGATTTTGTTTTTACCTTCTAGTAAATTTTTCATTAAATAAAATTTGCATCGCGAGATGCTAGTTTATGATCTAATTGCTCCTTACCCTTGTGATTTTTAGATAAGAGGATGCGCACTGACTGGAACGCAACCACATCTGGTGGTCAATCTGGCATGAATTTTCCCCTCCATCTTGGATTTAGGGTTTTCTCGAGATGAGCAAATCTCTAAGTTCGGGGTGGAGGATGGGTGGTACGTACCTCACTTTCCACCTATACCCATCCTTTTCATACTTAAGTTTTCTCTATCTCATTCTTGATAAAATTTTCAAATTTTCAAAATGTTCAAAATTTTTAAAGCTTTCAAAGAATTTGAACAGATACTTGATGAATTTGTTACACTTATCGGTTTCATTAAAAGTCACTAACTAACCTGCTATGCATTTTGAATCATTATATCCTCCTTGTTCGAAGTAGATCCTCAAAAGGACAACTTTTTGAAACACGCCTTTTGATTGAAATCATCTTGTGAAGCTTATGATTCCTAACATCATGATACTTATGCAAAAATGATAAGTGTTTGTCGAACTGATAGGGATCAAACACGTTGTGCTTCCTAACTGACTAGCGGAACTATAACATGGAATCTCCACCAGATCCTCATCAAGTCATTATTTGAGTAGAGTATGATAAAGAGAACGACCCGATGCACTGAATTGTAAATCAAGTTGCATTCTGATCTGAACTCTCTTCTACACTTCTTCCACCATCTTCGTATCCCTCCATCCATCAAAAAGAAACAAAATAGCCAAAAGGATGCCAAACCCTAAGTCGGGGTGGCACACCACTTCCCTCTATATCTGCTTCCTCCATACCCCTCGCAAATAAATAGGGGTGTACCACCTAAAATGCAATCTCGAGTCGAATAGAGGAGAGATTTGCAAATAAAAAGATGCCAAAGTGCACACAAAAAATGCAATAAATAAAATTGCAAATAAAATAATAAAAATCTTGAGTCAAATAGAGGAGAGATTTATTTCTTCCTTCCATACCACCATTCACTCCATTTTCTAGCTAATGGCACAATGAATGCCTACCCTATCCTAAAAAATACCAGTGTCAGATCGAATGCACACTTGTTGTTCTGCGGGTGTCTCTGGACTCTTACAAAACTCTTTGACATGCTTTTTGTTGGAAAATGTGAGGAGGAAGTGATATTGGAAAATGAACTCAGGAACGAAGATATGGTAAGATGTGTTTATTGGTCTCAGGAGGTTGAGATACTGAGTCATATTGAGCAGAAAGAATATATTTGTGATGTGAAGATGAAGCAATCACACGAATTGAAAGTATTCATTTGGTGACCGTTTCAGATTTTGTGTTACTCGAGGACGAGCAACGTTTAAGTTCAGGGTATTTTGATGAATGCATATTCATCATGGAATTGAATTACCATCTTGGGCTCATTTTGACTCAACATATCAAATTTCACTCATTAAAATCAAAAATATATCATAATGTGCAAAATTACTTAACTGATTCGATTATCAAGATTTTTATTGAATTTATGTTGATTTGATACAGGTCTTGATAAGGTTGAACAATCAGTTGGGGCCCACCTTCACTCACTTTTGATCTTGACCAATCGGTCTTAACTAAATGGTTTGCTCTAATGGTTCTGACCTCTCAGTTTTAAGATATTCGCCAATACAGTCTCAAGACCATTTAAGCCCTTCGGTTTCAAGACCGCATGAGCCTAAATGATCTCAAGACTGTTTGAGTCCATACAGTTTCAAGACCGAATGAACCCAAACGGTCTCAAGGCTGGATGATGTCTAACATTTTCAAAACCGTTTGAACTGAAACTGTTTGGACAACAAAACTGTTTGGACAACAAAACTGTTTGGACAGTGAGACCGTTTGAAGATATTTGGTCTGCAAGACCATTTAACGCAGCTACGTGCAAACTGTTCAATATTTGAAACCGTTTGAGAAGACCGTTTTGCTAAAGTTGGCATGCTATGCGGAGACCGAATGCGGAACCATGCACGTAGACCGTTTTCTGTAAGTGTGAAGACCGTTTGAAGGTCGCGTAGACCATTTGGCCGCGAGGGATCGAGCTACACTTGAAGACCGCTAGCCACATGTGGACCGTTTGGAATGAGCTGGTTGCGTCAAAACCGAACGGTGCTAGGGATCGAATGAGTTGCATAAGCACCAAGACCGTTTGCTCCATTTGTTGGAATCATCACGTGCTGATCGTGAGCAAGAAATAGCATGCAAACCAGATGAAAAGCATGCAGCCGAGACTGTTTGCTTTGCTCTAATACAAGACCATTTGAAGAAGTGATGTCAAGACCGAATGGATCAGTAGAACGTTTGCTGAATGAAACCAAATCACGCATACCGTATGAGCCACAAACCGAATGGCTGATTGCCAGTACGAAACCAAATGGCCAAGCTGCCAATCCAAAATTGTATGAGCATCATGTACATGCAAATCACGTAAACCTAAAGAAGGCATGCTCACAAGACCGTATGGACAATGCATGCGAAACCATTTGCCAAAGCAAACTGCATAACCGATTGCATGAAAGCAACGTGACGATCATTTCCCAAAATACAACGTGAAAATTGTTTAATGCAAACTGTGTGATCTAAACAATGCAAGATCGTTTAGTCACATTTTCCAAAACTATTTGGAGGCTATTTTCTCATGACAGTTTGGTCTATTAAACACCAAACCGTTTAGTCAACTTAGAACAAAACCGTTTCGAGAAAATATTTCCTAGACCATTTGGGCTGGAATCACATTAAAAGCGTGAGGACCAGTCCAACACCTATAAATAGGACCAGCAGGGTCCTTATTTTGGGGATCGGTTTCGGGATGCCAACAGGCTGCCTGTACACAGGTCCAATCCAAATCCAGTGCCGTCCATGCCAGTTTCATTCCACCCACTTCCCGTGTTGCAACTGAGGAGGCTGAGGAGAGAAGGAAGACGGACTGAGGGAGACTGTCCGGTCTGTCTTGGCATCTCCCGTTCGGGTCCAGATCTGCTCCGACACGACGTAGAAGATCGTATCTTCTTGAACGAGTTGCGACTACCTTCTGCACCGAGTTCATGGAAGATTTCTCTCTCTTTCTTGTCCTTCTTGTTTCTCGCATCATGACCGAGTAGTACCTTTTCGCTGGGGTGTGGGTACTAGCCCCGCTGCCCATACAATCATGTTCTTTTGTCAAACTCTCCATGGCAATGTATATAACTTTCCATTTTGTTGTTAATTGGTATGTTCATAGTTGATTTTCTCCTTGCTTTCATTTTGTTCTTTCCTATACTGTGAAATATTCCATATCTGGGATAGAATGGTGGTTTACAAAGTTCAACTCTTTGACGAGAACTTCTCATAGGATTCTTTGAGGTCGTAAGTGTATGATCCGTGAGGGGATGAGACATCTAGCCTATGGTGATGCTTCTGTGGTCTAAACATCCCTCAGGGTGGACCACAACCTTAGTTGGATTTTGTATCATCTTTGTTTATCATTGATGTTAGTTTGTAGATCTATCTCCTACTTGCTTATCGATTAATGCGGTTGACTCCCAAACTAGAAATAGAATGGGATTTCTTCGAGGTCATAAGTGTGATCCGCGAGGGGACAAGCCATCTAGCCTTCGGTGATGCTTGTGTGCCTAACGCCTATATAGGGGGCTCACAACCTTCATTGGATTTCTGTATCTTCAGAGCCGTACGTAAGTGATCCAGTTGGTGACGAGACATATGATGCCTAAGGTGATGCTTACGCGAACACAACGCCTGTATGGGGGGTTCTACAGTAGCTCTATTTGGATTGTTATATCTTGCCTGGATGGTTTGATTTGGAATTTGCTTGCGTGCGTAGCGGTGGTGAAACCCGATACCATCCTAGCGATTCCATATCATTGATCTAAATACAACTTTAATTCAGCCTTTACTTTCTTGCTATTAGTTTAATTAACCTCAAATCAACCAATCATTTTAAATATTAGCCTTAACTCGAACTAGACTAGACTGACAAAGATTCTTAAAAATGTTATCCTTTGGGTTTGATCCTTAACTATATTGAGATAAGACTCGTCCGCTTGTGGGTGGTATTATTGCACTTTGGTTTTGGTAAAAGCTCGGGGATTTCAACCCCGAGTGAGTTTGTTAGTGCGATAAAATCCCACATCATATATGTGTCTTTCCCAACCTTTACATGTATATCTTCAATGATACCCATAGGTTTCATCATAGATGTGTTTTCTAATTAGATGGTCATGGCAGTGGGAAGCATATCTACAAATCACAATATCCTACAAAGCTACAAGGCATAATTGAAATATTGGCGTGTAAGTCAGCAAGACATTTTCTACACACATTATCTCCTAAAAAGAACCTAATCCCAAAGGATCTAGGATCTTTTTGTTTCTTAGACATTTTGCCTTGAATGATATCTGAGGTGGTCCTAGAAAGTTTTACCGTCTCATACTCTTCAGTGGCATACTTCCTAGTTATAAGGGTGATGCGATGAGTTTGAGTCGCATTTATAGACCTTTTTCATATGTGTTTTGTGCTCTAATTACTCATTTTCATGGATAATATTGCATAATTCACTTTATTTGGTCTTTGCCATCATATTATATCAAATCCCCTTTGTTTTACTATTTTGAGCATTATTTATCATCTTAGTATAAATTGTTTGGATTTACTTGGGCTTGTTGTGAAATTTCAGGAAAAACAAGTATCTGCTTCCGTCGATACCATCGATGGAAGTTGATACCATCGACCAAGCCGCAGGTTGTCAGCCAAGAAGAGCAATACAGAGTCGATACTATCGACACCTAAGTCGATGGTATCGATATCCCTTCAAGTTGTTGGCGAGGATGCAGTCGATACCATCGACGAAAGTCGATGCCATCGACGCAAGGAGAGCTACAACGTCGCTAGAAGACAAAACTAACGCTACAGGAGTCGATACCATCGACGCCCAAGTCGATGGTATCGAGATCACCACAGGCACTCAGAATAAAAGAAAGGAAAGCTGCCGCTAATCTGCTGGGTCGATACCATCGACCCGTGTCGATGGTATCGACGCCGACAGATATGCGTTGGATCTGTTTTGATCTCGATCGGACGGCTGTTGTTATTTGACGACCTAATTAGGGACTTATACCTAATGACGGCCGGCCAGACGGGATCATCATCTCATTGTTGGATTGCACGAGTGCCGAGGAGGAGAAAAAGGAGAACGGAGGCCGAGAAGCTCATCCCGGGTGATTCGGACGCTGCCGAAGACGATTTCCACCACCGATAGGCGGGGGAAGCTCGTGTTTTACGCCAAGGATCCACCGGTTCTTCTCCGTTCAGGGGTTTTCCCATTTATTTCCCATTTTTCTTATGAATTCCCCAACTTCTACCATGTATTCGTGTGAGATGAGCATGAGCGGCTAAAACCCTCAATCTTTAGGACCGGGAGTAGCCCAGGAATGCAATGTATGACATTTTTATATCAATAATTCATATTTTTCTCTCAAATCCGTGGTATAGATTCGTTTTCTCCATTTCTATTGTTATGCTTAATCACCATAATAATAATTTAACACCCTTAATCACTTCGACAGAAGGATTAACGGTTGAAAAGAGACGAATTCTACATTAATCAATAAAACCCTTGACAAAGGAGTTGTAAAATTAATGGTGGGAACTGAGGGACCGTTTATAATGCACTTAGTTTAGGGGAATGATTACTACGACGGTGGAATCAACCTAAACCTAAGTAGTGAATTACACCACGACAGTGGGTAATTCTGTTTTCAGGCCACTACCCGGATAGAGAGAGAAGTGTGAGGAATTATATGAAACCTAATACAATGTTGACCCGTGGTGAAACCGCCATCCTAAAGATATCCCTTTGAATTGATTAAATTAACCTTTAATCGATTGTCTTCTTTGTTTGATTTTTATTTTCTTTTTAATTTGAACAACAAAACCCTATTTTGTTAATCGGTCTAGCTGATTGCGATTAGTTAGTAGAAGTCTCCAATAATTCACGTATCCCTGAGTTCGACTCGAGCCTCACAAGGCCTATATTACTCGACGCGTATACTTGCGTTTAAGCGCGTAGTAAAATACATGTCAAGTTTTTGGCACCGTTGCCGGGGAGACGGCGAATTATTAGCACTTTGAGTGCTAAGAGCGGCCACTCTAGGCCACATTTTTTTATTTTAAAAAAATTTCAAAAATTCCTTTATTTCTCTATAATTGAGTTGACTCATTCAAAGCATTGTACTGAACCCCTATTTCCATATTTCAGGTACTTTGCATGGTGCACGCACGTAGTCGAGACTACGTGAATCGCACACCTGAGGTTCCATCTGCGGGACCAGAGGACGAGGACTACTACGAGGAGTAACACCAAAGTGATATAAATTCTGAGTCTAAAAAAGAACAAGAAGAAGCAATGGCTGAAGCACAGACAATATGGGAGAAGATCAAGGCGTCTTCTTCCTCAGCATCAAAGGGGCCTATAAAGAAACAGGGGCTAAACATTCCAACCTACAAGATCGATCCAGCATTGATTAACCTGGTTAAATCAAACGCATTTCACGAACTGAAAAATGAAGATCCAGTAGCACACATTAGTCAGTTTGTTGAAAATTGTGATATGGCGAAGATAGATCGATTTCCACAGGATGTGCTCTACCTCAAGTTATTCCCGAGTTCCTTGGCTGGAGTGGCAAGAGAGTGGCTTCATAACCTCGACGATGAGTTTGTTGAATCATGGGATCACATGGTGGAGGTTTTCTTTGAGAGGTTCTTCCCTCTTGAGAAGACCAATGATATGATCAGGAAGATTCACAATTTCACCCAACAGGCGGGTGAAACTTATTTTGAGACTTGGGAGCGATTCCAGGTCATGTTGAGGAGATGTCCACACCATGGACTAGACAAGGAAACCCAAGTGAAGATCTTCTACTTTGCTCTCTCCGAGCACGATAGAAGTAATCTTGATTCAGCCGGATCCGGATTTTTTCTGAATAACACTGATACCAGATGTTGGGAGATACTGAAGAACATGGCTAGAAAACAGTCATGGGGCGACAGAGGTGCAGTGGAACATGTCAAGGCTACCGGCGAATCCAGAACAGTTAGGGAGCTGAACGACAAGCTAGATCTTCTAGCCAAGAAGCTGCTAACTAAGGAAGATGCATCTGAGGATGAGGAAGCCCAAGTGAAGTTCATGCAACAACAGGGCTATAGAAACAATGACTATGCATGGATAAAGGATAAAAAGTTTTCATGGAAGGATCCGAATAATTTTCTGCAGGATACGGATGCCAAACCACAACAAAGAACCGAGGAAAAGAACACTGAATTGCTAAGTCAAATGGTTCAGCAAAACCAAGAGATGATGGCCATGTTTGGTAAACAATTACAATCTCAAGGTGACATTCTAACCAAATTTGGGCAGACGCTGCAAAGCCATGGAGCACATATGCGGGCATTAGAGACCACCGTGGCACAGATTTCAAATGAAGTGGCGGCCATCAAGCACGCCAATCAACAGAAACCAGCTGAGAATGCGAACGTGGCCCAAGCACATCATCAGGTTAAGTACATGTCGGTGGTAAGAAATGAGGAATCTCAGGTGCAAGAAGCTGTAGAAGAAAGAAAAATGACTTTCAATGTGAATGCAACACCGGCGATACCGTATCCACACACTTACTATAGATTGCCGGGCGGAAACCATTTCTTTAGAAAATCAGAGAGAGTTGTGAGTATGGTATCTCCATCTAGGCAAGAGGAGCAGGTGCAGGTTGTTTGTGCACATGTGGAGACATCTGAGGCGAGAGAGGAACCACAACAAGCTGCTACTATTGATGATGTCTTGCAAAAGCCCACGTCCGAGGGAATGATTGAAGCAAGCTTAGGGGAGGTACCCCCGAAAAGTGCTTATGTGCCACCTCATAGGCGTGTTGATGCAGCTGATGTTTCACATCCGGTAAATTCTAAGTCAAAGAAAGAGCATCGTCACTTTAAGAAATTTCTGGAGATATTTCGAGAACTCCACATCAATATTCCATTAGTGGAGATGATCGAGAAAGTACCCGCCTATGGGAGGTTCATCAAGGAAATCATCAATAAGAAGAGGCAGATAAAAGACAATGAAATTTATTGGATGAATGAGACGGTGAGCTCTATGATCCAAGGGAGTTCACCAAAGAAGAGAAAGGACCCAGGAGGTTTTTACATACCGTCCTCAATAGGTGGTCAACATTTCCCTAAAGCGCAATGTGATTTCGGCGCTAGCATAAATCTCATGCCTTTGGCGACATTTCAAAAGCTGGGGTTAAAAGAGATAAAGAAGTTGGCTGCAACAATTGAATTGGCAGATGGGTCTACCGTGAGACCCTATGGAGTATGTGAAGATGTTCTAGTCAAAGTGGACAGATTCATATTTCCGGTGGACTTTGTCGTTATGGATATGCCACCACTCCAAAGCTGTGAAATTCTTCTAGGGAGGCCGTTTCAAGCAACGGAGGATGTCGTGACTGCCTTAGGCAGAGGGACTTTGTCCTTGGGTATTGGAGGAGATCGAGTCGAATTCAAATTACCGAATGATCCTCTAAGTGCAGTTCCCAAGGTGAAAAGATGATGATTGTCAAGCCGTCTAGCCTAAGACACTAAAGAAGGGTGCTTGTTGGGAGGCAACCCAACCATCGGTACATTAGGATAGTTTAATTTTAGTCATAGATTTCTTTTATTTCGTTTAAATTTTAGTTTAAAAATGATACCTTGATCCGTTTGTTGAATGTGCAGGCACAGGCAGGGTCGATACCATCGACACACTCGTCGATGGTATCGACATGGGTTCAGATTGACACCAGCAAAAATCGCACTGTGTCGATACTATCGACACCCCCGTCGATGGTATCGACATGGTCACAGACAGGTCGCAATAAAAGTGTCGATGGTATCGACACCCCAGTCGATACCATCGAGATCTCTGGAGATATTCAGACGAATTTTGCTCAGTCAACTCGATACCATCGACGGCCTCATCGATGGTATCGACATCATCACAGGTTGAATGCAACACAACGGTGGTGTCGCAATAAAAGCAAGTCGATACCATCGACCCGCGTCGATGGTATCGACGGACATGTCACCGATCCGCACACAGACATCGACGACGGTCGCAACAGCCACGTCAGCGATCCGGGTGCTGCGTCGATACCATCGACTTCCGTCGATGGTATCGACCCGTCAGCAATCCGGGTTTCTCGATCCAGCAAACGTCAGCCGTCGATACTCGCGAGGGAGACGGCTACCCGCGAGATGTGTCGATACCATAGACCCACGTCGATGGTATCGACGGGTCAACAGGGGTGCCGATCAAACCTATTTAAGGGGACTTGCAACGTCATTTGACGTCACACCTTCAGAGCAAGTATCCTCCTTTGCGCCGAGCACTCCCCCGAGCCCTCCAAGACTGAAGAGAAGCATCATCGAGCGGAGATATTCATCAAGCGGAGAATTTCTTCTCCATCTTCACCGAGCTCTTTTCTCCTAATCCCATCTTCTCACAACCATGGTGCATGCCACCGGAGCGTCGTCATTGAGCGCACACCCTATGGAGATCGAGGAGTTCGTTCCTCCCCCAACCGCTTCCATCTCTCGTCCACGCCTGATTCATGCCCACATGGAGGCGAGGAAGGTCTATGAGGAGATAATGAAGCGAAAGTTCGAGCCCACCCGATATGTGGATCGGGGCATGATCCAAGAGTTGGGGTTCGAGGCCAACTTGGCCTACATGTTGGCCGGGCAAGCCCAGCACACCGGTCGCCTTTACGAGCAGATCGAATGTCATGCGGATGGGCAGCCGTTTTTCGGCGAATGGGCCACATACAAGGAACTGGTGGCTGAGTTCATGGTGTCTCTTGACATCTGCGTCGTACCAAACGACGTGGTACCATCGGACCAGGCGTGGATCAAGGGAAGGGTGTCCTTCCGACTCTTCAACAACAATTACAACATCACGTTGAAGCAGTTCAACGACATCTTCAACTAGAACTACGACCGCAACGATCACCGACGCCCCGACGCCCGCACCGACTACGACAAAATCTTCGCCGAGCTAGTGACAATGTCGGCAGGGAAGACTGTGAGCTACCATAATGCAGCGGTAGCGGATTTTGAGCACCCGTTCGTCTGGGTTCTGCATAGGATGTTGAGCTTGACTTTCTTCGCTCGAAGTGATCTTGCTTTAAGCAAGTTTTAGGAGAGTGACATGTTCTTCCTCTACGCACTCCTGAAACGTCAAGAGTGCAACTGGGGGTGTTCTGGTTACAGCGCGTCTTGGCGGTGAAGAGGAGTACAAGGAAGGCTCCAATCCACTTTGGTGGGCTTGTCACCAAGTTGGCGTCTTACTTGGGGCTGAACCTTCAGTCCATGACTCCAATCTCTACAAGGAGCAAGGTGAACGTGCAACACTTGCACCGTTCAAACCTCATCCTTTTCCGGGACGGGTTGGCGTACGCACATTGCCACGTCAACCAAGCTTATCAGGAGAGCTCCCTACCGGACGACGTCTTCAACATAGAGGGCAAGCAGCACTTCCGGTGGCCAATCATAGCCATCGAGTCCTCCGAGGAAGAAGGCGGAGGTGACGAGCAAGAAGGCGAGGCTACAGAGGAAGAGGAGGCTTTCACACCTCTTCGAGCACGTGTAGTACCACAGAAGCGTCCTAGGATGCATCCGGGTGCATCTTCATCATCTCAGCCCCCGCCGCCATCACCACAGTACGAGCAGCCAACCGAGGATCCCTATTCCATGTAGGGGATGTACACCATGCTGCAGGACATCCAGCAGACTCAGCAGCAGCACATGGGTATGTATACCGGCATTCATGAGACTACGATCCGGGTACTTGACAACCAACGGGCTATGTTCGAGAACGAGCGGCTCATCCTCGCCAACCAAGAGCAAATGCACACCCGGTTGCAGCGGATAGAGACGCAACAGGAGCCCTTCTTCGACCATTACTGGAGTCAAGACTACTTTGGAGGCTATCCACAGCCTCCGCCGAGGACCCAATATGATCCAAGCTTCCAGGGGGAGTACCCGTCTTGGGATCCTACGGCACCGCAATAACCACCACCGCCGCCGCAGGATTGATCAGGGTATCACTGTTCCACCCTTAAGTTGGTTTTTGACTATGAGGCCATAGTCGAATTCAAGCTTAGGGGGGTGGCTGGAACAGCTCTATCTTTTATCTTTTCTTTAGTTGTTTTTAGTTTTTGCTTTGTTATTTGTTCTTGCAATTTTAGTTTTTGTTTAGGATCCACATCTATCTAGTGTAATCGTGGATGTCTTAAAAATTTTCATCTCGCAGTTTTCATGGGAAATTTAAGGGAATTTAAAAATTTCTGTGTCTTTTGGATAGCTTAACTTGGTTGTCCTTGGGAAACTTGTCCTATGAAAATGATTGATTATGTCAACTCTAAAGCAATATGTCACACCCACACCCCCATTGACTCATGAAAAGTGGATAGTAACAGTTGTTTGAGCCTAACCTAATCAAATGGTAATGAGACCTTAATTGGATATAAGAGAAAGAACCCTTTGAACTACTACACATGTCAGTAAGGAGGGACACATGATATTTTTCTAAGGTTCAGTAACTTAATCTTGTGATCTTTCCACTTCATATTTTTCCATAATCCACCAAAGAGTTGGAAGTAAAGTACAATTTTAATTCCTTCTTGCGTGCATAGCATGTAGATAGGATTTGCATTGTTATTTTCATACTTTTGCATTAAACGGAAAAAATATATAGTGATTCATGCACATTACCTTTAGGTGCATGTCATGTAGTTGCACTCATAACTTTCATGATTTTCATGCATAAGTACACCATGTACCTCAAGTTGTCTTAAAAAGTGATCTAAATTGTTCCATACCCTCGAAATGGTACAAAGATTTCCAATCATGAAGAAAATAGCCTAACACATGTATCTCTAAGCAATTATGGATATGTGGGCTAAGAAGAAATTTTTTTTCTTCTGAAAATCTAAAAAAAAAAAGAGAGAATTTAGAAGGAAATGGAATAAGAGGGAGAAAGGAACATGATATCACTTGCATAATAAGGAAATTGAGTACATGATGTGGCTTAATTAGATTTCTATCTCTTTTTGAGGTGGAAGGTTAGTGCATGCATCATTCCACCCAATTTTAAGCATTAGGGCATTTTCAATGTGCATTTGCATCATTTAGGGCATTTTGTTTTATGCATTTTGAAACTGTGTAATATTTCCCAATTCTTCCATGAACCACCCATTCCATCCACCCGTTGCTCGGATTGGTAGGCTACCGTGATTTTCTCCTCACTCATGTTTATCAGGAGAACTGCTTCCATGTAGATGGTAGTTAGGGCGAGCAACGTAGTGTAGGCGATCACAAGATGCACTAATGTTGAATCGGCAAATTTTATTATGTTAACTGCCTTATGTGATAGTGTTCATCGGTTTGAAGGATAATTTCTTTTATTGATGATTATTGTCGCCTGTAGGGTAATTACTGTTCTGTGATTAGGAAAGGCCGGTTTGAGAACGTTCAGTGGGAGTCATGTGGAATGTGGGGTGATGTGTTGATTTTTAGTTGACATCTGCAATTCTATTCTAAGGATTAGTTGCTCGAGGGCGAGCAATGTTTAAGCTTAGGGGAGTTTGATGCGATGAGTTTGAGTCGCATTTATAGACCTTTTTCATATGTGTTTTGTGCTCTAATTACTCATTTTCATGGATAATATTGCATAATTCACTTTATTTGGTCTTTGCCATCATATTATATCAAATCCCCTTTGTTTTACTATTTTGAGCATTATTTATCATCTTATTATAAATTGTTTGGATTTACTTGAGCTTGTTGTGAAATTTCAGGAAAAACAAGTATCTGCTTCCGTCGATACCATCGACGGAAGTCGATACCATCGACCAAGCCACAGGTTGTCAGCCAAGAAGACCAATACAGAGTCGATACTATCGACACCTAAGTCGATGGTATCGAGATCCCTTCAAGTTGCTGGCGAGGATGCAGTCGATACCATCGATGAAAGTCAATGCCATCGACGCAAGGAGAGCTACAGCGTCGCTTGAAGACAAAACTGACGCTACATGAGTCGATACCATCGACGCCCAAGTCGATGGTATCGAGATCACCACAGGCGCTCAGAATAAAAGAAAAGAAAGCTGCCGCTAATCTGCTGGGTCGATACCATCGACCCGCGTCGATAATATCGACGCCGGCAGATATGCGTTGGATCTGTTTTGATCTCGATCAGACGGCTGTTGTTATTTGACGACCTAATTAGGGACTTATACCTAATGACGGCCGCCCAGATGGGATCATCATCTCATTGTTGGATTGCACGAGTGCCGAGGAGGAGAAAAAGGAGAACGGAGGCCGAGAAGCTCATCCCGGGTGATTCGGACGCTGCCGAAGACGATTTCCACCACCGACAGGCGGGGGAAGCTCGTGTTTTACGCCAAGGATCCACCGGTTCTTCTCCGTTCAGGGGTTTTCCCATTTATTTCCCATTTTTCTTATGAATTCCCCAACTTCTACCATGTATTCGTATGAGATGAGCATGAGAGGCTAAAACCCTCAATCTTTAGGACCGGGAGTAGCCCGAGAATGTAGTGTATGACATTTTTATATCAATAATTCATATTTTTCTCTCAAATCCGTGGTATAGATTCGTTTTCTCCATTTCTATTGTTATGCTTGATCACCATAATAATAATTTAACACCCTTAATCACTTCGACAGAAGGATTAACGGTTGAAAAGAGACAAATTCTACATTAATCAATAAAACCCTTGACAAATGAGTTGTAAAATTAATGGTGGGAACTGAGGGACCGTTTATAATGCACTTAGTTTAGGGGAATGATTACTACGACGGTGGAATCAACCTAAACCTAAGTAGTGAATTACACCACGACAGTGGGTAATTCTGTTTTCAGGCCACTACCCGGATAGAGAGAGAAGTGTGAGGAATTATATGAAACCTAATACAATGTTGACCCGCGGAGAAACCGCCATCCTAAAGATATCCCTTTGAATTGATTAAATTAACCTTTAATCGATTGTCTTCTTTGTTTGATTTTTATTTTCTTTTTAATTTGAACAACAAAACCCTATTTTGTTAATCGGTCTAGCTGATTGCGATTAGTTAGTAGAAGTCTCCAATAATTCACGTATCCCTGAGTTTGACTCGGGCCTCACAAGGCCTATATTACTCGACGCGTATACTTGCATTTAAGTGCGTAGTAAAATACACGTCAAAGGGTTTTCATATACTTGGACCAAGTGGGAATGTAGTGAGACCATCCAAAAAGGGAATGTCAACATGTAATTTTTCCATGGTCTCCCTAAACTTTATGAAAGGGGCATCTAGCCTAATTTGCTTTAGCTAGGCTATGGTGGATGGGGAATGTAAACATGGATCTCAATCTCATTAGCCTCAACATGTGGAGCTTCACGGGTAGGAATGATAGCTTTTGGAGAGGGTTGAGTTTCAACGACCACATTGTTGACATCATCAAAATGTAAGGGTACAACATGGCGCTTCTACAAAGGAGGGGGAGGAGCATGTGTCTTTCCTGAATGGGTGGAGACAACTTTAAGTTGCTTGGGATGTTTGAGATTGTTTTCTAGTTGCCCATTAAAGTGTCAGCAAGAGGTTTTTGGCTAGTAATAAGTTGGGCCAACTGAGCATCAACTACCTTTTGGTGAGCCTGTTGGGAAAGGAGAATTTGATTCTAAGCAAGGATGAATTGTTGTAGAGCAGCTATCCTCTCATTGGAAGGAGTGGTGGAATTAAGTTGCATTTATGGTGCTGGTGGGTTCAAATTTTGATATTGTTGCCCTTGTTAGGGCTCACAGTTTAGAATTTACCCTAGTAATTTCCCTGGTTCCCAAAGTTCCTCTGATTGTTGTTATATGGAAATCCTAGTGGTGGATGATTTGCACTGTTGCCTTGAGGATGAGGTCTTTAACGGGGATCCATTTGAGGAAACTTTTCAGCACCTGTTGTTTCCATATTGAAATCCAGGGTGGTTTCTAGCCTAATTTTGGTTATAATAAGCTTGACTCAGTAAGATATGAATGGAGTTGAGGTCATCCATTTTCTATCCAACCCCCGATTGCATGGGAACATTGTAAAGAAGTTGACATTTCATGGTAGTGTGATCATACCCTTGGCAGATACCATATGTAGAGTCTACATCCTTGACTTTTTGAGGTTTCTCTCTCTTCTCACAGGCATTGATGAAAGACTCTAGTTGATCCTATTTCAAAAAATAAGCTTAAGACTTTCAGCAATATCTTTAATGTCAAAATTCTCTTCAGCCTTATACACCTTTAGGACCCCACTGGTCCCTTGTCGTGCTTGGGTTTTAGAGCTTCTTTTAATAACCTCCCAAGCACTATCAAGATTTTGGAACATAAAATTTCCTCCAAAATGTGGAATTAAGAAAGAGTTTTGTGTCTTTTTTGACACCATGGTAGAATATATCGATCATTTGGGCTTGGGGAATGTCATGGGGGGGTAAAAATGGAGAAGGTGTTTAAACCTATCCCAATCGTCTCCTAGGGTCTCACCTAGAACCATGCCAAATTAGGTAATTTGTCCCCTAATTTTGTAAGTGAGAGAGGGGGGATAATATTTTTCTAGAAATTTGGATTGGAGCACATCCCAGGTACTGAGTTGATCTCCTCCCTCCATGGTATTATACCAGATCTTGGTTTTGCCAGAAAGAGAATATTTGAACAATCTAAGTCGAATAGCGTCCTCATAAATTCCTGAGATCTTTTATAAGGAACATAGATCAGAAAATAACTAAATATGATCCTGACAACTTTCACCCTTATTGCCAAAAAAAGGGTTAGCCTGAAGCATTATGATCCACTGAGTACGGATCTCAAAATGAGGGGTTGTGGTGTTGAGTGGCACAAAGGATGTTATGCATATGTTATTTTGGGGAATGAAAAGCCTTTAATTGTTGTTGTTGTTCTCCCTCACATAGCGCGACATCTCAGACTGCCTGTTCATTTGCAAAGGCCACTCTGTGAGCAACAAGGGCCTGCTCAATTCTATGGGTTATTTCCTCCTCATCCCTCCTAGAACAATTTTCCTAATTTAAATGATGGAACATTCGTACTATTTCTGGGTCAAAAGCTGGAAACATAGAATCAACATACATCGAGCGTTGCATGCACAATGATAATGAATATATAGTACATTGTAGAAAAAATAAACTATCAGAATGGAAACTCGACAGAATGAGGAGTAGCTCTTCCGGAATGGGACTCGGAAGGCAGAGAAAAAAAGAAAAAAATTCAAAAGTTTTTGGGATTTGAAAAAACAATCCATTGTCCCTGGCAATGGTACAAAAATTGATGTGCATCATTCGACACAATAGAAATTCCCAGGGGTTTTAATAGGTTTTTTATTGTCTTGTTAATGGCAAAACTCAAGTTAAGGTTAATTTATTGTTATAGAGAGGGTCAATCTCATAGGACAACATGATTAAGATTGGTTTTAAACTCGGATCATCTTGAATAATTATTGGAATAGAAAACTAATGATCTATTGGTTGGGTAATTGATTATGATAAAACAAGGAATGACATATTTCACCAAGGAAGAAGTAAATAAATGTTACACTAAAGCCAAGATAAGAATGAGTTACTCTAGAAATAATTAAGTAAATAATTACGCTAAGAACAATTAAGAAGAGAGTTATGCAGAGAACAATAAAGGAAATATTATCTATGTGCATAATTAATTTGCAAGTAAAGAAAAGAGCAATTGAGAAACAAGTGATTATAAAATGAGATTGAATCACTGATAATATCATATTTATGGGTTTTACCACCATATCCTACATAAAACTAGATCGATGATTTCTATAAGATGAAATAAGTTAGAAGAAGGTATGCAAAAAATCATCAAATGCATTTACAAAAGTTGAACTCCCTATAAACCAATTGGTTCTGGCATTTACAGATCCTTTCTTGAACATCCCAACAAAGGATCCTTGTGAGTTCTCATATGAATCCTTGTCCATTTGTTTGGTTGTTTTGAGTCTTGGGATCTAAGGTCTCATTACCCAAAACTAACATTTGACAAAAAGAAGAGATCAAGTCGTTTAAATTGATAGAAATCCAAACAAAGATCATCTAACAAGTGTCATCATATAGAATAGATCTATTTCAACTATGGCTATGGGGCTACTCCCCATGCCTCGATATAGGGAACTACTCACGATCCATGGAAGTTAAAGAAAGAACAATGGAAGGAAGAGAAGAAGACATAGAATAGATAGGGAAAGAATCCAAAAGGATCTTTTCTATTGACTATGAAATGGATGTCCCTCTTAGTTCCTTGCTCCAAATAAGAAGACCAAGAAATAATGTGAATAAAATAGAAATCTTTAGTGAAGAACAAGAGTACAAGATGCAAGAATGAAATAACAAAGTGCTGAAATCTAAAGTGCAAGTACAAAAACTTGGATCCCTTTTCTTGTGGAGTCCCCCCTCCTTTTATAGTTGAAGAAGGGGTGGAAGCCCAAAAAAGGAGGAGAGAAAAGGGATAGGTGGCGTCTGCTGAAGAATTTAATTTGCGGGCCATGAACCAATCGGTTCAGGTCTGAAGGGGTGTGGGCCCAGGGGCAACGGGTCAAAACCCTAAAGTGGGGTGGCAGAACTTGTTTGACCAAGACTTCATCATGAAGCAATCTGAGATGGCCGGTTGAAGGATTCAAATACTCGGTGGGAGCACCGAGCCAAGCATTTGGAACATTTAGAACGCATGTTTAAAATGTTGATTGGATGATTCATGTGATGGATGGAATGATAAAGTAGAGAGTTGGAATGGTCGGTTGGGACCTTGAGATGAACGTCCTACAACCCTGAAATGATCATTTCATGGGTGAAATGCTTAGTTCAAGTGTGGATGTACTTGGAAGACGGAATTGAAGTCCTTGGTATTTTAAAAGTAGGTTCTTGAATTTTAGAATTTATAATTGAGGGTTGAAACTGCAAAATAGGATAGAAAATGATAAGAATTTGGATTAATAATTAAGCAACAATTAGTTCGCATTAGTTCAAGAGAATAGACAATTGTTAGACAAAAATCTAAAAAAAGACTTAGAAATACAGTTTGAAAATGGGATGAATATATATTCGTCAAATATCTTTATAGGGGAACTGGGACCACAAGTTCCTACATGAGTGGTTTGTAGAAAAGACAACTAAGAAAATTGCCTCTATGCTACCCTGACCCTGACTTTGGGAACAACAAATTCATATATATTCCAAATAGTAAAGGTATGTTCACATCCAAGAGTATCTACTAGAAGCTTCAACAAAATTGCATAATCCAATGCAAGGGAGATGGAAGATAATTTGGAGGCTTGAAGTCCCACAATAGGTCAAAACAACCTTATGGCTAACAATGCATGATGCTCTGATGACAAACAACATATGATCTAGAAGAGAGTTCATAAGAAGCCACTAAGGCCCAGGATGTGGTGTAGATGCTGAGATGATTTCACATGCACTTCTGCAATGCTCAGACAGCTAAGATGTTTGGAATCTGGTTCAATAGAAATCAAGAACCTCTTTGATCGTAGGCCATACTTTGGTTGTGTGGCTCTCCATGAACTTGAACAACAATAAATATTGCTCTGACTGGCCGATATGGGTGGTCATTATTATTTGGAAGTTAAGGATGTATCGCTACCAACTAGTGTTCCAAAATGCAAGGATCTCCGCAATGACCATTTTTGAAGCTATCTTAAGAGAAGTAAGCATATGCATGTTGGTCTTCCAATAGTTGAGCATGAGGAACCGGAATCAGATCCCAAGAGATTTGAAATGGAAATCATTATAGGATGGATGGGTGAATTTTAATGTAGATTCTTCAGTTAAAAGAAAAAGGAATATCGTGGCCACATAGTTTATAATCTGTGATAACAATGGCGCTTAATCATGGGGTGGAAGTGACAAGATACCAGAGAAGGACATCCTAATTGGAGGAGTAAGAGCTATATGGATCGGGCTATAGGAATGCAAGACAAGACATAAAAGAGTCAGTCTCAAATCAGACAATCATCTTGCAATTAACATGCTTGCAAGGAAGGCAGAGATACCCGTGAAATACAAATCCTGTCTCAAGCATATTGAGGAGAACAGTAAGAAGATAGATTCCATTCAGTTGTATTTAGTTGGAGAGGTTATAATAAATTAGTTGATGTGGTCACCAAGTGGGCTATAAATCACGACCATGGGTCCTATAGGTGGAGACAATGTTGCAAACTCATCTCCAATATTCTTGGAAGCAACATCATACCACAATAGTCAATAGAATTCTAGTTTTCCTGTTATAGAGTGCCGATTTGAATAGACAATCTTTCAAAAAATGAAGTTGCACCTAATGAACCTAATGAGGCATTGATCACAATAAATATCTAGCTAATCTCTTATATTTGGACATCCTTGGATCCTGATTGGCTAGACAAACTTATGTGGGGGGAAATGTAATAGTTTTACACATAGAAAGACAACAACCTCTAGTTGTACAATGCAATGCAAATCTTTTAACATCAAGGTGAGTGTCCCTTATCCAGGTACTATGATATAATGGAAACTCTCTGTAATCAACTATTTTTTTTATCACCACCACATATGCTGAAGTTACCAAGGAAAGAGTTACCATTTTTATCAAGAAAATTATTAGAGCACTTCAACCCCGAAGTATGATGTCGTACAACAACTTCTTCTTGTAAGTACAACCATATTGTCCATGGATTAGGATTATGCCCACCAATCCCTACTTGATATGTCTTCTACTCAAACCTATAACAATGAAGTGTTTGAAGCCCAAACTATAATGACATTTGTTGTTAGGGGTAGTGGACAGGATCGTGGTACTCATACTGGACTGTGACCAAAATCCATTTAGCATGGCAAGGTGGGCCATGTTGAGAATGTGTTTCATTCTGAAAATCTCTACCCTACGCATTTTGGATGAGGGAGCTGGAGGGGTATGTGTGTGTTGCTTAGGCTTCCATGCCCCTCATTGGCCTAGGTCCTCCAGCAACTTCTATTACTCCAAACTGAATGGACAACTAATGCATGTTTCACCCACAATGGAGGAGTATGAAAGACTTTGATAAACTACACACTGATACAATGAATCTCCTCTTCACAATAGCATGGCATCATCCTCCAATGAAGGGAAAATTGGTAAGATGCATAATCATGCACCTTCTACCCATCTCTTTTCTCACCAAGGTAACCCAAGGTCCTCTATGATTTCCTCACTCATTCTAACTATATAATGGATTCTGATGCTAATCAACAGATGATCAATATGCTACATCTTCTTACATCTTCCAACTCTTTTATCCCACCATCCACTATCACCATGAAAGATGCTTCATTTAAACAAGGCAACAAGTGTGTCATTGTATCACTTTCCTCTAAATTAAAACTATGTATTATTCATTTTTAAACCAACTTGCCATATCACATGATGTTTGTACCTAAACTTGTTGAAATCTTTTGTTGTTTTGTAACTTTTAGACCGGTTGGTTTTATTCTACATGACTGGAAAAAAATTATTACACTTGGAGGGGAGTGATATTTGATTGCCTTTCTATTTCTCTAACCCCTCAACCTCAGAGAAGTTTTATTGTTGTAGAGTTACCTCTCCAACTACATCTTCACTTTGGCCAACCTTCTATAGAAGGCTAGATATCTTAGATAAATATCTTTCTAGTTGTTCATCTATTTCATGCATGTGTAACAAATGGAAAAATACCACTATTTAGTTTTTCCATCTCATTTTGTTAAGAATTCTTTAATACCTTTTGAATTGATATATATTGATGTGTGTAGCCCCTTTTGAACTACTAGCTATAGTAACTTTAAATAAGTTCTCATAATTATGGATAATTTCTCCAGAATGACATGGCTTTATCTTATTCAAACATGAGATGATGTTTTTCCCCTTATATGTTCCTTTCATAAATAATTATTGCTCAATTTCTACACCTATCAAAAACCATGTGTAAGGATAAATCACATGAATAAACTCATCAAAATTTCATGTTTTTTTTCTAGAAATGGGAATGATCCACCAACTACCTTATGCATACTTTCCACAAAAATAGTATTATAGAACATAAAAATCATCATCTTGTGGATATTACATGCTCTATTTCCATTAATGCATACCTACTCAACAACATATAGAATGATGATATTCCCACGCCTTGTTTATTGATCAACCTATAAACATCTTCGATTCTCCAAAAGAAAACACCATTTCCCATTATGTACATTCTCAAGAAACCATTATATTTACCATCTCAGGTATTTGCATGTGTCGATATTGTTTACAATTTTTATCCTAAGGATGATAATAGATTCCACTAAACCATAAGATCATGTTTTCTAGGATACCCCTTATCTCAAAAAAGTTTACTAATGTCTTGATCCCAAAATTAGTTGTATCTATGTCTTCGATGATTTAACTTGCCATGAGGACAAATTATTCTTCATTTTGTTGCATTTCACCTAGTACACCTACGTAGGACTTAGCCTTACTCCCTAATCCTTTTCCTCCAATTCTAGTGTCAACACCTCAAGAACCTAATCGATGCACAAAAGTTGGTCCTCAAAAAGAAACATCGCAATTGTCATCTCTTCCAATATAGTCTAATTTACCAGATGCAATCTGAGTAGATAAATGATCTTGCACCACTAAACATCCAATTTCCATCACATGTTGCTTATCCTTCCTCTCTCAAATGACTTTTTCTTGTGCCACGCTTTTTGGACGCCACCTTTATTGCCAAGTTTCCACTAATGCTTTGAATCATCCTCGATGCAAATATGCCATGTTGAAGGAGATGTGGGCTTTACATGATAATCTTAGCAAATATGCCATGTTGAAGGAGATGTGGGCTTTACATGATGATCTTAGTTGGGACTGGCTGATCTTCCACCAAGTAAGAATATCATTGGTTGTTGTTGGATGTTCTCCATCAAACAACATTCTAATTGATCCATTAAAAGACTAAAGGATAGCCTAGTTCTAAAGGGATTTACTCAAACCTTTAAAATATATTAATATGAGATGTTCTCTCTTGTAACATGAATTTCTTCAGCCTACATTCTTATTTCCTTGGAAACATATTTTAACTGGAAATTATTTTAGTTAGATATCACGAATGCACTTAAGAGGTATACGTGAAGCAACCTCTCATTTTTTTGGGGTGGAATCTTCTCATAATTTTTTTTTCCATGAAAGATAATTATATGGACTTAAGAAATACCCGAGAGCCTAGTCTGGTAAACTCCACACAATACTTGAAAAACTTGGCATTTAGTAATCATCCATAGATTATTGACTAATCTCAATAAAATCCCCATGGTGGAACATTCTTCTTCTTGTATACATTAACAACTTTATGATCAGATGAAGTGACATATTGGCATCAACAAACTAAAACAATCTCTGCAAGTTGATTTTCATACAAAGGTTTGGAAAATCTATGTTATTTCCTTGGGATAGAAGTCCTTTTCTCATCTACAAGGATTAGTTTATCCCAAAGGCATTATGTGTTAGATATAATTCAAGAGACAAGGGTGACAGATGCTAAACCTATCTCTAGTCATATGGATTACCGTACAAAGGCTCCTCTTAAAGGGGCTTATTTGTGGATCCAAAAAGGTATTGTCAAGTAGTAAGAAAATTGATCTACCTAACAATTACTCAACTTAGCATAAACAATGTAGTGGGATTTGTCAGTCAAAAAATGAGTGCACCTATGCAACAATATTGGTGCAATATTCAACGTATTATTTATTATCTCAAGAGCTCCCTAAGAAGAGGACTATTCAACAAAAAACCTCAAGAGAAGATTATTACTATTCTTGGATATGTTGATGCATATTGGAAATTAGATGACAAAGATAGTTGTTCCACCTCTGGTCTTTGAATCATTATTGGGGATCACCCAGTTCCCTAAAGAAGGAAAAAGCAACAAGGGTTCCTTGTTATAGCACTCAAGATGAATATTCTATAATTGTCTAAGTATGTTGTGATCTTCATGGGTTCAATCTATTTTGGATAAATTTGGCATCCCTTGTCAAACTCCAGCTCTCCTTTACCATAACAACTAGGCTGCTATCCAAATAGACAATAATAGAGTGTTCCATGAATGTATAAAAACATCAAAGTTGATTATCATTTTGTACATAATATGGTTAAATCTAAGAAGATTTTGACCCCTCACAGACATTTCAGTGATCAAATTGATGAGATCTTAACAAAACCACTTCCTCCATCACTTTTTAGTATATGGGTGCCAAGCTGTGAATATAGAATGTCTACACTCCAACTTGTTTTGGGGAGGGGGTTGTGTTAGCATAGGTGGTCTATTTGTTTATAACTTGTTAATTGGGCTTAGGATCATTGTATCTATACTTCATGTCATTATAAAGGTTCACTTAAGTGCGAATCTATTTACCCATTTAAGTGTACCCATGTATCCCTAGAATCCTATATATATGAGACCCATACCATTTTTATAAACTAATGAATACATTGTTGTTTCATTTTCATTAAGAAACTACCTTGTCCTATTATAATCATATCCATCCCTAACCATAGACATGTTGGCATCCATCTTGAGGCCTTTAGATAAAGAGTGTTAGGTTGGACAAGTTCATTCATTTCTTTCAAGTCTTCTAGATCTTATAAAATGTTTGGTCCTCTATAGACTACCTTCATACTTCATCTAATGTATCGTATATTCATCAACTTGAAGATATTTCACAAAGATGGGTTATATGTCATGGATTTTAGTCTCCATTCCAAAATATTGCCCTTATAAATGTATCCTACCTCCAGTACAAAAGATTCTTTATTAGGTAAAAATATATGACGTGTATTTTACTACGCGCTAAAACGCAAGTATACGCGTCGAGTAGTATAGGCCTTTGTGAGGCCCGAGTCGAACACAGGGATACTCAGAATTGTTGGAGACTCCTACTAACTATTTGTGATCAGCTAAGCCGAATAACAAATTGGGGTTTGTTGTCAAAATTAAAAGAAAGTAAAAATAAAACAAAGCAACCAATCGATTAAATGTTAATTTAATCAATTCAAAAGAGTATCTTTAGGATTGCGGTTTCACCGCGGGTTAACATTGTATTAGGTTTCATATAATTCCTCAATCTTCTCTCTCTATCTGGGTAGTGGCCTGAAAACAGAATTACCCACTGTCGTGGTGTAATTCACTACTTAGGTTTAGGTTGATTCCACCATCGTAGTAATCTATTCCCTAAACTAAGTGCATAACGAACGATCTCTCAGTTTCCACCATTAATTTTACACCTCCTTTGTCAAGGGATTTATCGATTAATGTAAGTTTCGTCTCTTTTCAACCGTTAATCCTTCTATCGAAGTGATTAAGGGCATTAGGTTATTATTATGGTGATCAAGCATAACAATATATGGAGAAAATGAAACTATACCACGGATTTAAGAGAGAAAACATGAATTATTACTATAAAACTGTCATACAATGCATTCCCGGGCTACTCCCAGTCCTAAAGATGGAGGGGATTGGCCCCGCATGTTCATCTCGCACAAATACACGGTAGAAATAGGGGAAATCATATGAAAAATGTGAATTAAATGGGAAAACCCCTGAACGGAGGAGAACCGGTTGATCCTTTGCGTAGAACACGAGCTTTCCCGCCTCTCGGTGGTGAAATCCGTCTTTGACAGCGTCCGGATCGACAGGTATGAACCTCTAGCCTCCGTTCTCCTCTCTCTCGCTCCTCGGCACTTGTGCAATGGAAAAATCAACATGATCCTCCCCTGGGCAGCCGTCATTAGGTATAAGTCCCTAATTAGGTCGTCAATTAACTCCATCCGTCTGATTGAAATCAATCTGAATCCAACGCATATCTGCCGGCGTCGATACCATCGACGCGGGTCGATGGTATCGACCCAGTGTGGTAGCGATAGCCTTCTTGTCTTTTCGTCTGAGTGCCTGTAGCCATCTCGATACCATCGACTTGGGTCGATGGTATCGACCTCTCTGTAGCGTCGGTTTTGTCGTTTAGTGACGTTGTAGCCTCCATGCGTCGATGGTATTGACTTGGGGTCGATACTATCGACAGCTCCCTCGCCAACAACCTAAAGGGGTCTCGATACCATCGACTTGCGTGTCGATGGTATCGACTCTTTGCTGCTCCTTTCGACTGGCAACCTGTGGCCTTGTCGATGGTATCGACTTCCGTCGATGGTATCGACGGAAGCAGATACTTGATTTTCCTGAAATTCCAAGACAACATCAAATAAATCCACACGAATTATAATAAAGTGATAAATAATGCTCAAAATGATAAAACTAAGGGGATTTGACATAAAATGATGGCAAAGACCAAAATAGGTGAATTATGCAATATTAACCATAAAAATGACTAATAAAAGCACAAAATACATATCAAAAGGTCTATAAATGCGACTCAAAATCATCGCATCAAACTCCCCTAAGCTTGAACATTGCTCGGCCTCGAGCAACTAATCCTTAGAATAGAATTGCAAATGTCAACTGAAAAACAACACACCAACCCAACATCCCATGTGACTCCCACTGAACGTTCTCAAACCGGCCTTCTCTAACCACAGAACGGTAATTACCCTAAAGGCGACAGTAATCATCAATAAAAGAATTAACCTCCAAACCTATGAACACTATCACATAAGGCAGTTAACATAATAAAATTTGCCGATTTCAGCATTGGTGCATCTTGTGATCGCCTATACTACGTTGCTCGCCCTAACTACCATCTACATGGAAGCAGTTCTCCGGATAATCATTAGTGAGGAGAATTTCACGGTAGCCTACCAATCCGAGCAACGAGTGGATGAAAATGGGTGGCTCATGGAAGAACTTGGAAGTATTGTACAGTTTCAACATGCATAATACAAAAATGTCCTAAATGATGCCAATGCACATTAGAAATGCCCTAATGCCTAAAATTGGGTGAAAATGATGTGTGCACTAACCTTCCACCTCAAAATGAAATGGATATCTAGTCTAACTACATCATATATTCAATTTTCCTGAAATGCAAGTGATATCATGTTCCTTTCTCCTTCTTATTTCACTTTCTTCTAAATTCTTTTTCCTTTTTTTTTCTCCTTTTTTTTATATATATATTGCAGATTTTCAGAATTTTTTCAGCCCACATATCCATAATTGCTTAAAGATAAGTTTATTGGGCTATTTTCTTCATGCTCAGAAATTTTTTCAAAATTTAGAAGGTATGGAACAGTTTCATTCACCATTGGGAAAAATTGAGATACATGATGTACTTTATGCATGAAAATTATGAGTGCAACTACATGGCATGCACCTAAAGGTAATGTGCATGAATCCCTATATATTTTTTCTTTTTTTTTTCTTTTTATGCAAAAGTATGGAAAATATCCTTGCAAGTCCTATCTACATGCTATGCACACAAGAAGGAATTAAAACTGCACTTTACTTCCAATTCTTAGGTGGATTATGGAAAAATGAAGTGGAATGATCACAAGATTAGATGACTGAACCTTAGAAAGATATTATGTGTCCCTCCTTACTGACCTGTGTAGTAGTTTAAAGGGTTCTCTCTCTTACATCCAATTAAGGTCTCATTACCATTTGGTTAGGTTAGGCTCAAACAACCATTACTGTCCACTTTTCATGAATCATTAGGAGTACAGGTGTGAAATGTTGTTTTAAAGTTGACATAATCAATCATTTTCTTAGGATGTGTTCCCCAAGGTCAACCAAAGCAAGCTATCCAAAGACACAAAATTTTTAAATTTCCCTTAAATTTCCCATGAACTAACACCAAGATGACAATCTTTTTACGACATCCACAGTTACACTAGATAGCACGTGGACCTTACAAAAACTAAAAATGCAAGAAACAAATAACAATGCTAAAAACTAAAAACAATAAAATAAAAGATAGAGCTGTTCCATCTACCCCCCTAAGCTTGAATCTGACTATGGCCCCATAGTCAAAAACAAACTTAAGAGTGGAACAGAGATACTCGATCACTCTTGTGGAGGTGGAGGTGGCTGCGGAGAAGTGGGGTCCCAAGACGGGAACTGCCCTTGGAAGTTCAGCTCATACGGGGGCATTGGTGGAGGCTGTGGATACCCACCAAAATAGCCCTGACTCCAGTAGTTGTCGTAGAATGGCTGCTACTGCAGCTCCATCCTATGCAGCCGATCATGGATGCTCTCTTGATTGGCGAAGAGAAGGCGCTCATTCTCGAAGATCGCTTGTTGGTTTACAAAAAGCCGGTTGGTGGTGTCTTGGATACCGGCATATGCAGTGGTGTGGCTGTGCAGCGTCTGCTGAATGTCTTGGAGCATGTTGTACATGCCCTGCATAGAATAAACATCCTCGCTCTGCTGCGAGGGCTGTGGAGGTGGAGATGGAGGCCGTGATGATGATGATGCACCTGGATGCATCTGAGGACGCTTCTGGGGTGCTACGCGTGCTTGAAGGGGTGTAAAGGCCTCTTCTTCCTCCTCGGCCTCGTCGTCCTGTCCGTCGTCGCCACCGTCATCGCCGCCTTCTTCCTCATTGGAGTCGATGGCTATGATCGGCCATCTGAAATGCTGTGCGCCCTCGATGTTGAAGACGGGATCCGGCAGTGCGCACTCCTGGTACGCTTGATTCACGTGGCAATGTGCAAATGCCACGCCATCCCGGAGAAGAATTAAGTTGGCCCGGTGAAGATGTTGCAAGTTGACCTTTCTTCTTGTAGAAAGAGGAGTGAGGGATTGGAAATTCAGTCCCAAGTACGACGCCAGTTTGGTGATGAGCCCACCGAAGTGAATCGGTGCTTTCCTCGTACTCCTTTTCACATCCATCACACGCTGCAAAAAAAATGCACCCCAATTGCATTCTTGTCTCTTCAGAAGCTTGTATAGAAAGAAGAGATCAGAGCCTTGAAATTTGCTAAGGGCCAGATCACCCCGCGCAAAAATAGTAGAACTCAACATCCGATGCAAGACCCGGACGAAGGGGTGCTCGAAGTCGGCTACCGCAGCGTTGTGGTAGCTAACCGACCTCCCTTGTGGCACCGTCACCAACTCAGAGAAGATCATGTCATAATCGGTGCGGTGGCCCGGCCTCCGGTGGTCATACTGGGAATAATACTAGTTGAAAATTTTGTTGAACTGCCGTAGCGTGAGGACGTAGTCGTGGTTGTACAACCGGAAAGATACCCGGCCCTGGATCCACTCTCGGTCAGTAGCATTGATGTCGTTGGGATAGATGCAGACGTCCAACGACACCATGAACTTGGCTACCAGCTCTTTGTATGTCGGCCAGTCACTAAAGAATGGCTGGCCATCTTGATGAAACTCCAGTTCGCCATGCCTTATGCTAGTGTGACGGGCCTATCCGTTAAGAACATAGGCCAAGTTGGCCTCGAATCCCAGATCGCGCACCATCTCCCGGTCCACATACCGGGTGGGCTCGATCTTCCTCCTCATTATCTCCTCGTAGATCTTTTTCGAATCTCCGGGGAAGGATGGATGAGTCGGGGATGAGCAACTGATGTCGTTGGTGGTGGAATGAATTCCGTCAGAGTTGCATGTGAGGACGATGCTCCGGCTGTATGCACCATGGTGGCGACGAGAAAGGGGTTGAAGAAGAAGAGTTCGGGGAAGATGGAGACTTGATTCTCCGCTCGGTGAAGATCTTTGCTTGATGTTGCTGCTCTTTGATCTTGGATGGCTCGGGGGAGTGCTCGGTGTGAAGGAGGAAGATCACTCTGAAGGTGTGACGTCGAATGACGTAATGACTCTCCTTATATAGACTTGGCCGACGCTACTGTTGACCCGTCGATACCATCGACGCGGATCGATGGTATCGACACGTCTCGATGCTATCTGCCCCCCTCGCGAGTATCGACGACTGACGATTGCTGGATCGTGAGACCCAGATTGCTGACCTGTCGATACCATCGACACAAGTCGATAGTATCGACGCAGCACCCGGATTGATGACATCGACGCCGCGATCGCCGTCAATTTCTTTGCATGGATCGGTGACATGGATGGTCGATACCATCGACAGATGTCGATGGTATCTACTTGGCTTCATTGTGACACCGCCACTTTTTCACTTCAACATGTGACCATGTCGATACTATCGACGAGGCCGTCGAAGGTATCGAGTTGACTGAGACAAATTGCTCTGAACTTCTCCAGAGATCTCGATGGTATCGACGGATGGGTCGATACTATCGACTGTTGGTGGGTGACCTGCCTGTAGGTGGGTCGATACCATCGATGGGACCGTCAATAGTATCGACTCAGAACGAACTCCGCAGTTGTCAACCTGAACCTATGTCGATACCATCGACCAGTGTGTCGATGGTATCGACTCTGCCTCAGCCTGCACAATGAACAAACGGATCAAGGTATCTTCTTTACACTAAAACTTGAACGAAATTAAAACAACCTATGAATATAATTAAACTATCCTAATGTACCGATGGTTGGGTTGCCTCCCAACAAGCGCCCTTATTTAACGTCTTAGGCTAGATGGATTCCGAGCGTCTCATTTGTCCGCAAGTGTAATGAGTTTGACCTCATTCACTTTTCTCTTGTAATTCTCACCAAAATACAGCTTTAGCCTCTGTCCATTCACCAAGAACGTGGCATCTCCATCACACACCAGAATCGCACCATGTGGTTTTACCTCTTCCACCACGAACGGTCCACTCCACTGGGACTTCAGCTTCCTGGGATGCAACTTGAGTCGGGAGTTAAACAACAGAACACTGTCTCCTTTCTTGAACGTGCGCAGCTCGATATGGCGATCGTGGATCAGTTTTGTGCGCTCCTTGTATATTCGGGCATTCTCATATGCCGTCATGTGCAACTCGTCCAGCTCATTCAACTCAAACATCCTCTTTCTCCCAGCTTCATCATAACTCAAATTTAGCCTTCTAAGCGCCCAATGGGCCTTGTGCTCCAACTCCACCGAAAGGTGACAAGCCTGGCCATACGCCAAACTAAAAGGCATAGTGCCTATAGGTGTTTTGTAAGCCGTTCTATATGCCCACAGTGCGTCCGGTAATAGAGCACTCCAATTATTCCTTGTGGATGCCACCGTTCGCTCTAGAATCTTCTTGATTTCACGGTTTGAGACCTCCACTTGACCTTGAGTCTGTGGATGATATGGGGTGCCAATGTTATGCTTGACCCCATATTTCTTCAATAGTGTCGAGAATTTCTGATTCCGGAAGTGTGTACCCCCATCGCTTATTATCATTCGGGGTATCCCAAACCTGCAGAAAATATTTTCCTTCACAAACCTGCACACTACCGTAGAATCATTAGTCCTTGTGGGGATTGCTTCCACCCACTTCGACACATAGTCAACAGCTAGCAAAATATACAAATTGGAATTCGAGGACACAAAGGGTCCCATGAAGTCTATGCCCCACAAATCAAATACTTCAACTTCCTGAAATACATTCAGGGGCATCTCTTGTCGCTTTGAAATGTTACCTGCTCGCTGACACGGGTCACATTGCCTTACAAAATCGTAGGCATCCCGAAACAAAGTTGGCCAATAAAGGCCGCTTTCCAACACCTTAGCTGCTGTTCGTGAACTGGCATGGTGTCCTCCCGTAGGTGATGCATGGCAATGGTGGAGAACACTCTCATACTCCACCTCAGGCACACACCTGTGTAAGATACCATCCCTGCATTGCTTCAAAAGAATTGGATCATCCCAAAAATAGTATCTTAAAGAATGAAAGAATCTCTTTTTCTCTTGATATGATCAGTCTTCTGGAATGATCCCGCAAGCCAAATAATTAACAATTTCAGCGAACCACTGCTCCTTCGAATTAATTTTCAAAAGTTGTTCATCGGGAAACGTCTCAGTTATGGGTATGTGCAAATCTTTTTCATCCACCCTGTCTAACCTAGATAAATGATCAGCCACTACATTCTCAATTCCAAACTTATCCTTGATTTCAATATCAAATTCTTGTAAAAGCAAAATCCACCTAATGAGTCTAGGCTTTGCGTCTTTTTTCTCCATTAAGTATTTTATCGCAGCATGGTCGGTCCATACAACTACTTTAGATCCAACTAAATACTGCCAAAAATTTTCAAAAGCAAACACGACGGCAAGTAATTCTTTTTTCGGTAGTTGTATAGTTCAATTGAGCATCATTCAGAGTTTTGGAAGCATAGAAAATCACAGCGGGCTTATTATCTACCCGTTGCCGCAAAACGGCTCCTACTGCAAAATCTGAAGTGTCACACATCAATTCGAAAGGTTTTGTCCAATCCGGCGTTTGAACAACTGGGGCAGAAATCAATTTTTCTTTCAAAACATCGAATGCATGAAGACACTTATCGTTGAAATCAAAAACCGCATCTTTTTCTAAGAGTTTGGATAAAGGTTTTGCAATTCTAGAAAAATCCTTAATGAATCGCCGATAGAACCCGGCGTGTCGCAAAAAGCTTCTCACCCCTTTTACAGAATTTGGTGGGGGCAGCTTGGAAATCACCTCAATTTTCACCGGGTCTACCTCAAGACCTTTGCTAGACACCTTGTGTCCTAGAACTATTCCCTCTGTCACCATCATGTGACATTTCTCCCAATTAAGGACCAAGTGTGTGTCCTCACAACGCTGCATCACTTTGTCTAGGTTATATAGACATTCATCAAATGACGTACCATACACCGAGAAGTCATCCATAAAAACCTCAAGACAGCGCTCTACCATGTCAGAAAATATGGCGAGCATGCAGCGTTGAAACGTCGCCGGTGCATTACATAAACCAAACGGCATTTGTCGGTAAGTAAAAGTCCCATAGGGACAGGTGAACGTAGACTTCTCTTGATCCAAAGGATCAATCGAAATCTGGTTATACCCCGAATACCCATCCAAAAAACAAAATTGCGACCGACCGGCAAGAAGTTCTAAAATTTGATCAATAAATGGTAAAGGAAAATGATCTTTAAGTGTGGCAGCATTCAGACGACGGTAGTCAATATAAACTCTCCACCCGGTTACCAATCAGGTGGTGACAGGTTCATTCAACAAATTTTTAGTGACAGTAATTCCCCCCTTCTTAGGGACTACCTGTGTGGGACTCACCCACGTCGAGTCTGATATGGCATATATAATCCCTGCCGCAAGAAGTTTGATGACCTCCTTCTTCACAACCTCCATCATGCTCGGATTTAAACGTCTTTGAGGCTGAATAACTGGCTTGGCTCCCTCCTCAAGCCGAATCTTATGCTGGCAAAGAGTGGGGGAGATCCCCTTGATGTCTGCAACAGACCACCCAAAAGCTCCACGGTGGTTCTTGAGCACTATCAGCAATTGCTCCTCCTCATCCGCACTCAAGTAAGAAGATACGATCACCGGTAACTTGTCCTTCTCAGCTAGAAAGACGTACTTGAGATGCGGGGGCAGCGGCTTCAATTCTAAATATGGCGGGCTGATAAGAGATGAATGCAGCGGTGGGGGAAGTGCACCTAAATCTTCATAGTACCTCACATAGAAGCATGGAAGCATCTGAAGCATTTTAGCGCACTCCTTGAGTGATTTACTCCGCATCCAATCATAGGTAACATTTAATAAACAAGCCTCCAGCGGAAATTCCGGATATGCATCAACAACAGAAATAGCAATCGCATCATCCTCCCAAGAGAGCGGAATGTCCTCATTCTCATCATTCGGAAATCCAACAACTTTACACAAAGAGACAACCTTAGTTTGCTCCATGATATCCACAGCTAAGTTTCCATTATCCATCTTGCTCATCACATGAGCCATGTCCAAAAATGGTTTTCCAAGGCAGAGTGAGATGTTGTGGTCCATGTGTTTCACCATATTACATTGTTCTTTTGCTTTCAAAGACGCAGTGCTAGAGGGCATGACCATCTCAAAGCGGTCATCTGCTATGCCTAAGGTCAAGCGACCTCTCCCCATCTCTAAGATCATGTCGGCTGTAGCTTGGAATGGACGTCCAAGTAACATCTCATTACCATGCTCATCCTGCATCTCCATAACCACAAAATCAGCCGGAAAGACAAATCGATCCACCTTCACTAAGACATCTTCGCAGATTCCATAAGGCTTCACCACGGATTTGTCGGCCAATTGGATAGTCATATTTCTCGGCCGTGACTCCTTTAATCCCAGCTTTTTAAATGTTGAAAGGGGCATCAAATTGATGCTTGCCCCTGAATCACATAATGCCTCTCCAAATTTAAACTTCCTGATATAGCAAGAAATGTTGAAACACCCGGGATCCTGTCTCTTTGGCGGTAGAGTGCCCATAATGAAGGCACTCACTTGCTCCTTTAGCACAACGACCTCAGTATCTGGTATCTTCCTCTTCTTGGTGATGACATCTTTTAGAAACTTCCCGTATGAAGGGATTTGCTCAATAGCTTCCAATAACGGAATATTGACCGAAATCTTCCTAAAGCTGTCCAAGAATTTCTTGAATTGTGCATCTACCTTCCTTGCCTTTGCACTATTCGGATAGGGGACCGGAACGGCTTGTGCCCTTTGATGAGGTGGCACATAAGGCGTCATTTTCTGCGATTCCTCCTCAGCAACCTGTTCATCATTACCATCCACGGCTATGTCTTCAACCTGCCCTGTGACTGGTGTGGGCTGCTCCGTAGTGGTTTCACCTTCAACTTTATCTTGCGGTATGCTTGTTTCATCCATTCTTGGATTCAACACCTTCTTGCCGCTTCACAGTAAAATGGCCTTGGCTTGCTGGTTTCCCCCGGGAACATTGGTGTTCCCCGGAAAACCTAGATGTGCGGGCTTCTTCAAACTAGCAATTTCAGCTGCCATATGCACCATGGAGGTCTCTATGGTCCTCATTTGAGCCCCATGGCTCTGCAATGTCTGCCCAAATTGATTCATAAATTCACCTTGTTGCTTGATTTGCTGCCCAAATGTGTTCATTAACTCTTGATTTTGCTTGATAACCTGATTGAGCAACTCCGTGCTCTTGTCCTCTGCAGCAGGTGTAGGCTTGGCTTCCGGATCCTGCAGAAAATTATTCGGATCCTTCCATGAGAACTTTTTGTCCTTTCTCCATGAGTAGTCATTGTTCCTGTACCCTTGTTGTTGTCTCATGTACTTGACTTGAGCCTCATCCTCGGACTCATTTTCTTCTTTTTGCAGTAACTTCTTTGTGAGAAGATCCATCTTCTCATTCAGCTCTCTCATTGCCTTTGATTCACTAGCGACTCGTGCTTGCTCAACTGGGCCTCTCTCTCTTTCTCCCCAGGACTGCTTTCTCGCCATGTTCTTGAGTATTTCCTAGCATATAGTGTCAGTGTTATTCAGAAAAAATCCCGACCCGGCTGAATCCAAATGACTCCTATCATGCTCGGAGAGAGCAAAATAGAAGATTTTCACCTGTGTTTCTTTGTCCAGCCCGTGATGCGGACATCTCCTGAACATAACCTGAAATCGCTCCCAGGTCTCAGAATATGTTTCACCCGCCTGTTGGGTGAAATTGTGAATCTTCCGGATCATGTCGTTAGTCTTTTCAGGAGGGAAGAACCTCTCAAAGAAGACTTCCACCATATGGTCCCAAGACTCAACGAATTCATCGTCTAGATTATGTAGCCACTCTCTTGCTGCTCCTGCCAAGGAACTTGGGAACAGCTTGAGGTACAGAGCATCTTGTGGAAACCTGTCTATCTTTACCATGTCACAGTTTTCAACGAACTGGCTGATGTGTGCAACAGGATCCTCATTCTTCAGCCCATGAAACGCATTTGATTTTACCAAATTAATCAACGCTGGATCGATCTTATATGTCGGTATGTTGATCGCCTGCTTTTTTATAGGCCCCTTTGAAGCTGATGAGGAAGAAGCTTTGATCTTCTCCCATATGGTCTGTGGCTCGGCCATGTCTTCTCGTTCAGATTCAGAATCTATCTCTTCTTGGTACTCATGCTCAGAATGCTCCTCGTCCTCAGGTCCCGGAAACGGAACCTCCGGTGTGCGATTGTCGTAGTTTGTACTACGTGTATGCACCATACACAGTACCTGAAATAACAAAATTCGAGTTCAGTACTATGCTTAGACGAGTATAACAATTATAGTGCAATGTAAAAATATTTGAATTTGAATGAAAATTAAAAAGAAATTTGTGGCCTAGAGTGGTCGCTCGTAGTGCTCGAAGTGCCAATAATTCCGCCGTATCCTCGGCAACGGCGCCAAAAACTTGACGTGTATTTTACTACGCGCTAAAATGCAAGTATACGCGTCGAGTAGTATAGGCCTTTGTGAGGCCCGAGTCGAACACATGGATACTCAGAATTGTTGGAGACTCCTACTAACTATTTGCGATCAACTAAGCCGAATAACAAATTGGGGTTTGTTGTCAAAATTAAAAGAAAGTAAAAATAAAACAAAGCAACCAATCGATTAAATGTTAATTTAATCAATTCAAAAGAGTATCTTTAGGATTACGGTTTCACCGCGGGTAAACATTGTATTAGGTTTCATATAATTCCTCAATCTTCTCTCTCTATCCAGGTAGTGGCCTGAAAACAGAATTACCCACTGTCGTGGTGTAATTCACTACTTAGGTTTAGGTTGATTCCACCGTCGTAGTAATCATATCCCTAAACTAAGTGCATTATGAACGATCTCTCAGTTTCCACCATTAATTTTACACCTCCTTTGTCAAGGGATTTATCGATTAATGTAAGTTTCGTCTCTTTTCAACCGTTAATCCTTCTGTCGAAGTGATTAAGGGCATTAGGTTATTATTATGGTGATCAAGCATAACAATATATGGAGAAAACGAAACTATACCACGGATTTAAGAGAGAAAATATGAATTATTACTATAAAACGGTCATACAATGCATTCCCGGGCTACTCCCGGTCCTAAAGATGGAGGGGATTAGCCCTGCATGTTCATCTCGCACAAATACACAGTAGAAATAGGGGAAATCATATGAAAAACGTGAATTAAATGGGAAAACCCCTGAACGGAGGAGAACCGGTTGATCCTTTGCGTAAAACACGAGCTTTCCCGCCTCTCAGTGGTGAAATCCGTCTTCGACAGTGTCTGGATCGACAGGTATGAACCTCTAGCCTCCGTTCTCCTCTCTCTCGCTCCTCGACACTTGTGCAATGGCAAAATCGAGATGATCCTCCCATGGGCGGCCGTCATTAGGTATAAGTCCCTAATTAGGTCGTCAATTAACTCCAGCCGTCCGATTGAAATCAATCTGAATCCAACGCATATCTGCCGGCGTCGATACCATCGACGCGGGTCGATGGTATTGACCTAGTGTGGTAGCGACAACCTTCTTGTCTTTTCGTCTGAGTTCCTGTAGCCATCTCGATACCATCGACTTGGGTCGATGGTATCAACCTCTCTGTAGCGTCGGTTTTGTCGTTTAGCGACGATGTAGCCTCCATGCGTCGATGGTATCGACTTGGGGTCGATACTATCGACAGCTCCCTCGCCAGCAACCTGAAGGGGTCTCGATACCATCGACTTGAGTGTCGATGGTATCAAATCTTTGCTGCTCCTTTCGGCTGGCAACCTGTGGCCTTGTCGATGGTATCGACTTCCGTCGATGGTATCGACGGAAGCAGATACTTGTTTTTCCTGAAATTCCAAGACAAGATCAAATAAATCCACACGAATTATAATAAAGTGATAAATAATGCTCAAAATGATAAAACTAAGGGGATTTGACATAAAATGATGGCAAAGACCAAAATAGGTGAATTATGCAATATTAACCATAAAAATGACTAATAAAAGACAAAATACATATCAAAAAGGTCTATAAATGCGACTCAAAATCATCACATCAATATAGCTCTAAATTTTTTGGGGAAACTTCAATTTCTAGTATAATCTTCTTCGTATCATTGATCTCCTATCAAATAACACATACCAACACAATCATACCTCATGGATGAATATACTTTATGAAAATTACTCCTTTGATTTATATATGCTTTGATTCATGGTTTAAAGGATCTAGACCAAAAAAATTCTTATGCCCATTCAAAATTGTTCACAACTTCAATTATTTCACTGAAACAAACCACAAAAAAACTATAAGGCCCTCATGCTTGACTGGCTCATTTGAGCTATTGAGACTATACTGAAACACTTTCTAAACTAAAAAGTTCCTTTTCCTTTTTTCCCTTAGCATTTGTCTTTCTTCTCCAACACATGCCACACACCAAAATAGTACTTCACATCCTCTTCAAGAAATTTCATGTTTTGAGCCATCTTGTTGACGAATGTCTTTGAAATGTTTGGTTAGAAAGTGATCATTTGTAGCATATAAGTTATTAGAAAATATCTCAAAGGGAAGCCACTATATGAAATTATTTCTTTTTTGGAGATCTTATCTTTACCATTTTCTCATGGCTTTGTTTCTAATCTAAATGTATAATGGGAGATCCCCTCTTGTACATGAACAAATTTCTTCACTAGTTGTTTTGTTTTGTCTTTCCCACTGTATAAGCCTCTATACATGCACCGACCATGAGCCATTATGAATGTGATTTTGGTTTCCCATGCTCACTCCTTGTGAGATTTCTTACCTATCCCAACATAATCCTAGCTCTTTGTATATTCAACAAATATCTATATTTTTGTATTACTTTTTGGCCTATTTATTTAATTTTTTTTCTACAAAAATATATATGTTCCTCATCAAAGGCTCTATTTTTAACAAGAGAGGGTCAAATGTTATGGGTGGGAAGTAGATCTAATTGATAGATGAAAGTTCAACAACTCTTTCTTCATTAATATATTTAATTATATTAGCCTAATCAACCATAAGTGTAAAATTGTATGCTTCATGTTAGATCACATTATTACCATCAAACAAATATCCTTTAGCATAGATTTTAAGATACAAGATAGTTTTCTCTAAACCCATGGAATTATACCTTATTACACAAACCCCCACAAACCTATGACTATCCTTAAACTCAACTTTAAAATGTCACTTGATGATATAAATGGACCTTTCTTTGGATATGTCTTGATATTGAAAACTTCCTTCCCCTTTGAATATCCAAGATACATGATTATGTGACCATGATGTCCTACTCCAAATATACCCTAATGATTTGAAGAAGAAAAACCATCAAATGCCAAGAGCCAAGGTGGTCACCCACCATCACCATTGTTCATTGTAATTCGTCAATGCACATGCAAAATACAGAATCCTTGATTCATGTTTTTTTAATATATCCCTCTTGGACTATGTTGATGCTATTATTTTCCCAATCCTACATAACATCATTACATTAGGAAAAACAATTTATATCAATAATTATATGTAAATGATAAAAACAAGTTTTATTACTCATTTATTGTCATATACTAAAATGTTATTTGACTCTCTCTCTCTTTACACACACACATATATATATATATATATATATATATATATATATATATATATATATATATATATATATATATATATATATATATATATATATATATGGGATTTATTTAATACCCGCGTGGGTAGCTACCCATGCACCCTTCCTGATATTTTTTTTATTTTTTTTCGTAATTGTAGAGGAGCATTTTATCTAGCTCCCCAAAAAATTTCATCTAAAAATAATATCATTCCCCCCCCCCCCCCAAATAAAAAAAAACCCTCCATATATTTACTGACTGTATATTTTCTGCGCAGTTACTTTTTTGGTCTTCGATTTACTTTTGTGTACCACAAAGTTACTCATTTGATCTCAGAGTTACTCTTGTGTAACATCCCAGGATTTGAGGCCTCAGATAAGTTGATCTTAAAATGAATGATTGGACTACCCATATCACCAAGGTGCACCTTCTTTTCCGGGATCCCATCACTAAAGAACTCCATAGTTAAGCGTGCTTAGCTTGGAGTAGTACTAGGATGGGTGACCAATCGTTAAGTTGATCCTGGCTTGCGCATGAGTGAGGATAAAGCGTGCAGTTAAGGCTAGTGGTGGTCTGTGGGGCCAGTCGTCATTCCTGAAACTCTACTAGAGCCTTGGGCAGTGGGCCCGGGCATTTACAAATGATATCAGAGCCATAACCCCTCCAGTAGGTGGGGCCCACATGGGCATGTGACATGCCAGTCTTGAGCCGTGCGGTCCAGGCATGTAGGAAAGGGGTGTCCATGGTTGGCGTAGCCACCCTTGCACTGGTATTCCGTGATCAAGAGTTGGGTGTCCATGGGCCATTGTGGGTCTGCACTAAAATTGGATCAAATTATAAGGCCATATAGTTGAGACTTGACGAGGACGTCAAGAGTCTAAGTGGGGGAGATTGTAACATCCCAGGATTTGAGGCCTCAGATAAGTTGATCTTAAAAGGAATGATTGGACTACCCATATCACCAAGGTGCACCTCCTTTTCTGGGAGCCCATCACTAAAAAACTCCATAGTTAAGCGTGCTCAACTTGAAGTAGTACTAGAATGGGTAACCAATCGGGAAGTTGACCCTGGCTTGCGTGCGAGTGAGGATAAAGCATGCAGTTAAGGCTAGTGGTAGTCTGTGGGACTAGTCGTCATTCCTGAAACTCTACTAGAGCCTTGGGCAGTGGGCCCATGCATTTACAAATGGTATCAGAGTCATAACCCCTCCAGTAGGTGGGGCCCACATGGGCATGTGACATCCCAGTCTTAAGTCGTGCAGTCCAGGCATGTAGGAAAGGGTTGTCCATGGTTGACGTAGCCACCCTTGCAATGGTATTCCGTGATCGGGAGTTTGGTGTCCATGGGCCATTATGGGTCTGCACTGAAATGGGATAAGATTATGAGGCCATATAGTTGAGACTTGATGAGGACGTCAAGAGTCTAAGTGGGGGAGATTGTAACATCCTAGGATTTGAGGCCTCAGATAAGTTGACCTTAAAAGGAATGATTGGACTACCCATATCGCCAAAGTGCACCTCCTTTTCTGGGAGCCCATCACTAAAGAACTCCATAGTTAAGCGTGCTCAGCTTGAAGTAGTACTAGGATGGGTGACCAATCGGGAAGTTGACCTCGGCTTGCACGTGAGTGAGGATAAAGCGTGCAGTTAAGGCTAGTGGTGGTCTGTGGGGCCAGTTGTCATTCCTGAAACTCTACTAGAGCCTTGAGCAGTGGGCCTGGGCATTTACATCTTGTGTACCATATAGTTACTCTTTTGGTTGGGCGGGTAGCAAAAAATTAGGCTACCTACACGGGTATTAAATATATATATATATTCGTTTCCCTTATGCTCCTCCTGGTCTTAGAAAATGTGTGCTCTTCTCGCAGCTACCTATTATATATATATATATTCATTTCCCTTATGGTCCTCCTGGTCTTAGAAAATGTGTGCTCTTCTCGTAGCTACCTACATACTTCTCCTAATGTCTATTATATTTATCACCATGGAAAGATAATTCACAAACTAAGACAAAATGTAATACACTAGTAAAAAAGTCCACCCTCTATCGTAGCATATTATTCACAAACCAAAATTAGGAGATGGGATGATGTAATAAATCTTGCTATCCATGCTAAATACTTGCCCTTATAAATCTGTCCTATCTCCTCTACAAAAAAAATCTTCATTAGGTAAAAGTATAGTTCTTACTTTTTTCTTTGAAAACTTCAATTTTGGATAGAACCTTCTTCATATCATTATTATACTATCAAATAACACATATCAATACTATCATACCTCATGCATGATCATTCTCTCTTAAAGTTACTCCTTTGATTTAGGTATACTTTGATGCATTGTGGGAAGGTTTTAGACTCTAAAACTTATAATGCCCTCTCATCATTGTCAATAGCTTCAAAAGTTATCTAAAACAAGCCACAAAGAAATTGTACAACCACGTGCATAATAGATTCATCTAAACAACTGTGTAAAGAAATATCTTATGTTGCCTTTTTCCCTTAGATTTGTATTTATTCTTCAACGCATGCCACACACCAAATAAAGACATCCACTTCCATGAATTTAATGTTCGGAGCCAACTTGTTTTCCCATGTCTTTGAGATATAGGGTTAGAAAGATATTATTTGTAGCATATACCTGATTAACAAATATCTCAAAGAGAGGCCATTATATGACATTGTTTCTTATTTGAATTCATATTTTTATCTTTTCTTCTATAATTTTGTTTTGTCTTTCCCCATATATAACCCTATATACATGCACTCACCATGAGCCTTTGTGTATGCCATTTTGCTTGCTCGTGCTCACTCCTTGTGAGCCTTCATACATGGCCTAGCACAAGTTTAGCTCTTGTATATGCCAAAAACATCTATTTTTATATATACCTTCTGACATGGTGATGTAATAATTCATTGGACTAAAAAGTATAGGTTACTCATCAAATACTCCATTTTGAAACTGGAGGGGGTCAAATATTATTGGTGGTAAGTAGATATGACTGATTGAGGTGAAAATTCAACAACCCCTTCTTCAACTGTCTTTGAGTGTGCACCTTGTCATTAAGTGCATGCTTTGCAAAACCATGTCATTTGGGTTTTTATGTTGATGCCATCTTGTTGCATGCACATCTAATCACAATTATACCACATATACATACATGTTACAAGGTGAAACATAATATGGATTATAATATGAGAAAATATTGTTATTCTTATCATTTCGTTGTTACACGCAATATCTAAAATAGTACAATTTGGTGACCCCTCTATTCTTGTTTCTAATGAAAATGGCATTAGCATTGACTCCATCAGTGACAACCCTTCACCCCTCATTGTAACCTACTGGTCGTCATATTCCTAGCCAAAACACAGCTCAAACAATGCACAAAGCCATGTTTCTTGCTATATTTCCAACATGAGTTTAGTTTTGCTACTAGATACCAATATATTAGACATGCCAATATTGATAGCCATATTATACTACTAGACGTATTTATGATGTTGGAAACAATTATGCTACTAGATTGCTTGTGCTTTTAGCAAGGTAGATGATGATAGTCAGACTAATGATAATGATTGTTATAGATGTAATCTTATGAAATTGAGTAGATATCTGATAGAAGTAATGGATTTATTTGTTACTTGTATATACATTGATAATCAAACTTGTTCCTAAGCTTAAGTGCTTAATCTGTTCAATATGCTTGAACTATTCAATCTACTCAAATGTTTACCAAATACTCCAACTGCTTAGTCTATTTATTGTTTAATAATCTATTATAATCAGTATCTATTGGAGAGAGTTATATCTCTCGCTGGGACTGGGTCTCACCTCGTGGGTCACCACATCTTTTTCAGTGATCAACAATGGCGGCAATAGAACCATGGCAGTAAGGAGAAACTGAGGTGATGAACCCTAGAGATGGTTGTTTAGTTATCTAGTGTGTCCTAGAGTCATCCCTATACTCTCATGTTCGGGTGAAAACTTTTAATACAATTTTTTGATTGAATTGAGCTTTCGATAGCATGTTGATGCATGTGTTTGTGGACAGTGTTTCTTTGTAAAGTTTATGAAATAGCTGAGGCTACAAAATAGTTGTAAAGAAAATTGAGTATTACATGAAATAAAGCAAGTTGTTGGGCTTTTATGTAAATGTTTCTGAGCAATTGGGAAATATTGAAATTGATTTTAATTTACCCTATTTTTTGGGATTGTTTTAATTAATGAGTAATCGTGTTTTGTGTTTTGAGTAATCTCATTTGGTGTAACAGGTTCTCACAAGTTGGTATCAGAGCTTTAGGTTCACTGAGAAGATGAGAATACATAATGATGGTGTTGAAACCTCAATCTTACTCTAAACAAGATGGGAATACATAATAACCCATCAAAACTTGAATGTTGGGAAACTACAAGAGAAATATATTACACCTTGAAATTTAAATTTGAATACAAATAAGATAAAAAGAAATTTTTAAAGTTGTAATTCAAGGAGATGATGAAGTAAAAGACAGATAAATCTGCATTAATAAAGTGATTCAATGTATGAAATTCACATAAGATGGAAAGAACATCTGCGATAAGTATAATATAAGAAGATGAATGAGAACAATGGTAGGGAATAAAGTGGAAGATGTGTTAATATCACACCAACCTATGTGTATAATAAAATGTTAATGTAACATATGTGTGGTATGTGAAAGAAATGAAGGGAGAAGCTCCTTGTTTAATGAAGAAAATATAGAAAATGATGACCTATTCTTTGATCGGTGGTTGAAAAACATGGTAACATCAGAAGACATATACAAGAATGATGAACAGTTAAAGATAAAAGAGCAATATTTTACAATAATCTTAATAAATTCCTATGCTAGTGATAAGGAACTAGAGATGTAAAAGGTAAAATTATATAAAATTAGCTTCAACTTGCATAATAAAGATAGAATTGGTTACCTTTTGCTACTGACCCCTGAATAATGTTGCTTTGATATGGGAAGTATATTTCCCTTTGTGTTCCATGTTTTTGAGGCATAACCTTGGTACACATGGATTCATTGTATAACTGGATGGATATCTTGATATGATGTGTGGTTGCCTTGGACTATAGTTCCAAATTTTTTATGATTTGTAATGAGCATGATTTTTGAGCCTTCCAGGAGTTAGGGGAATTCCTCCTATATGTTATTATCCGGTTCTGATGTTGAGGAAGTGGATGAAACTAGGGTATGAGTTCTTTATAACACAAGTAATGGATACTAAGGTATTGAATCCTATTATCCAGAGTGTACCAGTTGTATATGAGTTAAAGATATCTATTAGATGAGTTGTCTAGTGTTTCTCTCCATTAGAGAGAGAGAGAGAGTTGATGTTGATCCTCCAAGTGTTGTTTGGGAAAAGAAGAGTGGTTTTATAATGATGCATTTTGTTTGATGATAGTTGGGCAAGACCATTATCAGGGATAGATGGTTTGTTGATCAGCAAACATGTGCTACCTTGTTCCTATAAAATAAACCTAGGATGAGAATATTAATGGATGAAAGATAGACTATATGATATAAGTTACATGATCATAATGAGTTTAGGGTTATGTCATTTAGACTATCTTATGTACCAACAATATTTATGAACTTGAGAAGCATAGTTCTCTAGTATGTCCTTATAAGTTGTGACAAGTTGAATAAGAGTGAGTTTAGGGTTGACTAAAATGTCTTCTTGTGATTATGATACATCTACTAAGTGTGTTGTGTGAATCTTGATAAGATGAGGACAATGTCATTGATCTAACCCTAACAAAGTCAATTAGGAAGATATATTTATTAACGACTGCAGACAGTGTATGATTCTTCAACTAGATAGATGGTTAGTTTACCATTGCGATGACAGAAGAATCTTTTAAGATCATATGCCTTATAGTTTTTGATAATTTGGGGATACTCACATGTTTGATTGAGTTTCTAAATACAACAATCATTAAAGGAGAATAAAGATGAAAGCTTGTAAAGTTACATATGATAAGAGATGCATGATGTTCCATGTTTGGTAAGATCCAGAAAGTATGGCCTCTGAATGATGAGTGATTCAATAGATAGAATAGTTTAGGACTACAACTAGAGTCCCAAGTTGAAGGGTACTACCAGACCTGTACAGGTGGAACAACGGTTCCTATGTTAAACTAAGGTGACACATCCGGGATTTGAGGGTAAAGAATGTGACTTCTATAACAATGATGTGACATCACCATGATATGAAAGTAACCATGTGGAAGATTGAGAATGAGGTGCATGATAAGTATCCATCTTTTTATACATTGGATTTTGGGGGCAAAACACAGTTAGGGTTTATGGCTGAGAGACCCCTAAAATTGCGTAAAGTGTTGAACAAGCTTAATTACCATAATTGATTTCTTATAACCCTAATCTAACCATGTAATATTCTTTGGAATGATAATACAAGTTTAAGTTTTATATTTGGTCCAATTTGGACACTGTTTGAGCAAGTTATGCAATTTTATGTACATTTTCGATTGTTCTACAATTTACCCAATTTAGAGGTTTTCTTTGCAATTTGTCATATCAATTATGTTCCTTAGATGTTTTCTCATCATTATTGATCTTGTTGATCCATGGGGTTCTCAATTGTACCTTGGTTATTTGGTGATTCCCATCAATGGTGAATTAGGGTTCCCCCCCTCCATGGATGAGCCACCCTCAAGTCCAAAAAACGATGATCCTGCTGTTAGGTGAGCGACCATTGGTCATCAAATAATGTTAATAGTTAGTGGTGACCCCTATATGGTCACGAGGTTGATGGTTTTGATCTTTGAACCCAATGGACTGATGGTTCACTTAAATGGATGGTTGAACCATGGTTCATGACCTATTAACCTAAACCTTAAACAAACGATGGGTACCTTCAACCAACAGGTGATGGCTGGCTAGGGAGACCATCAACTTATGGATCAATAGTCCCCAACACCTAGTGGACCTGTTGCGTTCTCATCCATGGAAGCTTTAATCCATGGACTCATGGAGAGCTGCTTGTACACCTCATGCTTGATTCCATCCTTATCCATGGGCTATATCTACCACTTCCTTGCCCAAGTACATAACCTTTTCTTTATCACTCTTTCCTATAACCTAGAGAACCTACCTTGCTATATTTTTCTACAAACATAGGTGGTCCATGGTAGAAGACGACCCCCCTTTTTGGAGTAGAAGGTCCCCTAGAGCTCCATCTAGCCCTACCTAGGGTTTTTAAGGTCATCTCGTAGGGTTTCCGACCAAGGCAAGTTGTTTTCTTCCTTCTAACTCTTCTTCTTCTTCCTTAGACCTTCCTCCATATTGGAACTCTACTGTTCCATGGTAAAGTTGCTTTAGAGCTCAAGATCCTACGTTTCATGCTTCTTCTTCTAGGGTTTTTCTTCCTTGTGAAGAAGGGTGGCTACTTGGCCGAGTACAGAGCTTCTTCTTGGGTTTTCTACCTTCTTGGCTCGGGTTTCTTGCTATTCAGAGCCTTTTCTTGTTAGTAGAGGCAAGTTCTATAATAATATTCACTTTTATTGCTTACTACAAGCTTGCTTGGATAACTTCTTGCTCTAAAATGAAGATTTATGCTTGTAAAAGATAACCTTGCCTAGGGTTTCAATTTTTATAACGTTTCTTGCTTAGTTTCCAGCTTTAAATCAATTGAAACTTTGTATATGACCTTCCTAAGGAAGAGGATGACTTGGATCAGGTTGTATTAACAACCAATGATGCTTAGCACCTAATAACTGATGGCTTATACCTAGGTTTTATAGTTGATTTCCATCTTATACATCAACCGATGGTAGTACCCTTGCAACAACTGATGTTTTTCTACCTTGACAATCGATGGTGGTGACCAAGGGTGTCAACTGATGGTGACAAGCGATGGGCATCCCTTAGGTAAGTTTTTGGCTATATTAGAAGCTTAATGATCAACCACTAAGTACCCTAATGATGGTATCAATCAATGGTAACATTAGCTTAATATCCAATGGTGTTAAATGAATATAGTGCTTATATAACAACCTATGGTGACTTAATGATCACAACCAATGGTGGATCAGGTTACCACAACCTATGGTAGGTCAATATTATATTTGTTTTTCATATTAAGACCTAACCTAATAGTTTCTTGGGTCAACTGATTCAAGGGCTAGACCTATACTCCAATTGATGATTTTGAAATATGAACCTGATCTACTGCTTAGGATCTAACACTTCTTCTTCATTAATAATTTTGAATAAAGCTTTTGATCCAATGGTTGAGATTGGATGCTTCAAAATCCAATGGTTTGGAGTGAAACCTATGGTATTACATGTGAGTTCTAATGATATGAATTTGATGGTTTTCCCTCGTGTGATCAATTTAAGGAGCTTGATGGTTGCTATGATGGCTTGCTTGAAATGTACAACCATTGATTAGTTTTAACCCCAAAATATATGGTTCCCCGTATGTTTTTAAATAAGGGATTTTTAGGGTTTAATTGTGTCTCTTTCTAGGTTACAACTCAATGGCTTTACATATGGTTTGTTTAAGGTGTTTACTAATGTAAATAACCAATGGTCTTACCTTTTCAACATCCAATAGTTTTGGGTTATGTTGTGGTATGGTGATATGGGTTGAATGATTTTGGAACTAATGGAGGTTTTCCCTTAATAGGGTAGTCTTACCTTTACCCTCACATGAATATAATGGATAATTACCATATTGTGTTGATATGTGACCCTAATGGGATAAATAGTGTTACACTTATTCCTAATGAACTTAGGTGATGGTGAATAACTATGATCAACCTTCCTTAGTGGAATATTAGAACAATGGTGTCTCTGTTATTGTTGCCAAACTCTAGCATACTATAACCTAATGGTTACACATTGAGTTATGTGTAGATCCATACTTGAGAATGCTATGACATGTGATCATGATGTTGTTCCTTTTACATTCAAGATTATTTGGGGATGCTTTGGGTTAAGGTTTGTGAATGAATGTTGAACGATAACTTTAATGGAACCTACCTTGCTAAACCTAACCCTAATGCAAGTAAATAATGGTGGTTAATCATGGTATCCTTTATTGAGTGATCAATATAATGCTGAAATATCCTTAGTAATGATTAATGGAAACTTTAATGTGTTTAACTAGTGGTCATCATAGCTTCATGATCTATGTTTTCTTATGCTAAACTTGTACACTATAAGTGTGATGATGGACAATCATACCTGGATTTCTTATATGTTGTTAAAATATAGGAATTTTCTTCAATGCTAAGATAATCTTACAATATCATCCTGTGAACATCTTTTAGTTCTTTAAATGAAAATTGTGTTGAGCATGTGAATCACATGTGTGGTGATGTTTGTTGATCCTTGTTATAGGGCATAGAAAGATAATGATGAACTTGCAGGAAATGATATGGCAGTCTTAATGACCTTTTGGCATGGTTGAGCCTTGAATGAGGTATAATCCTCTTATGTTGACAAAGGGTTGATACCCTGTGATATTGTACTAAGGATTTATATCTTGTGATAGTATGATGACAAGTGTAGTTTCATAAATGGCAAATGAATAGTATCATGCGATGATAATATGAGGAACAATATGTCTCATACATTTTGTATCTTTTGAAGTTGTTTTTTTTTGGTCCGCAAAAAATCCTATTACTATTAATGATACCAAACTTTAGATATAAGGTCGTACCCCCTAATCCTTAACAGGATTACAAAAAAGACAAGAAGACCTATAAAGAAGTCTCGACAAAATAGAAGACCAAACTGAAGTAACATACAGACCAGGAGGAGGTAGCCAACATAAAACACAAGAAAGAAAAAAGGATCTCCATCACCCTACAGAACTAGGATACTACACTAAGCATTAAGACCACTCACAAAATGTGCAGTCTTAGAAAGAGAATGGTGACAACTCCAACTAACCATCGAGTCTCAAGCAGGCTACACTTCTGGTCTAGTGCACAAACAGTCTTGCACAGGTGCAATATATGCAGTGTCATAAAAACTCTGTCACCCAACCAGTGCGATGAGAAGACCCAACCAACAAATCGTGATGAACAAAACAGGTGAATCAACCCCAATACACTCCTTCTCACATAGCATTATGTTCACCTTCAGAGTAGCAAACAGGAGAATAAGGGAAATGATGCACACCACAAGCCAGCACAGATTAGAGCCTAGATGAGCTCATCAAAACCGAGCAGGCCAAAGACACCATCACAAGGGAGGATAGGGATAGCGCCTGACCGTCATCTTCCTTGGTGACTTTTTCCTCTAATTCAGTCTATATTGATCGAAACCCGATGAATCAGGCTCCCAGGGGAATGTATTAGAATCTAAGCATGAATCCGCCTTTGAACAAACATCATCTTCAAATAGTCTCTCTTTAGCATGTGAATACTCTACAGAGAAACCTGCATTCTCCCAAATCTTGTTGAGTTTCCAAGATTTGGAGCTTGATTCTTTACCTCTACTCCTGTTGGCATTCAATTCGCAGTCTATATTAATGGACCCTTCATACCACACCGGTGAAGAGACAAACATATCTGGCTCAAGTTGGGGAATGAAAGGCACCTTAGACTGAGATTGCTGAATAGCTGAAGTAGAAATAACAACGTCCCTGACTTGCTCTACAATCAAGTTGCAAAGATTCTCCTCCAACTGGGTTGCAACAGACTTCTCCACAGTTAAGGACTCATCAGGCTCCTTTGTCTTGCCTTCGACATTACGTCGAGCACTTGGAGTCTTGCTGACTCTGAACTGAAGGTCAGCTGTAGGAGCAGCCTTCCTTAACACCTGCGGATAGGAGTAAGCGAGGTGACCAAACTTCCTACAGTTGGGGTAGGTTAACAGTTTAGTGACGATCTCCAGCTTCATAACGCCATCCAGCTCCACCGTCGTCTGCTTTGGCAGTTTGGAGCAGCAACCAACTTCTATGTAGGTTGTCACTGCTCTGATGCAACCAGCTGTAATGGAGTAATCCGTGTAATCAAGTGGCTAACCAATAGTACTAGCAATGCAAGCAAGGTGATGTTGGTTCTATGGAATACCAGGATTTTTGATCCTGAACCATACAGGGGCTCGTTGAAGAGATATCGGCTGTAGAGAAGAACCAGGCTCCCAAGCATTAACAATCAGTAGAGAGCCATCCATGAACCAGGGAGCCTCATCTAAGATCTGCTCCCTTTCACTATGACATGGAACCTTGACAACAAACCCTTCTTTCTCCTCTGCAATGGTCTCAACTGGGCCACTAGGCCGCCATTGACGACGCATCCACCCTTCAAGTTTCCCTTTGTAGGGTTTCCTCCCAATGAATCAAATAGATAAGTGGTCCTTCCAATCCGGCATCGAACAATCCGAGCTTGAAAGGGACGCACACCTGGCCCCGTTCTTGAGTGGAGGCTCGATGAAATCAAGAACTGCAACATCAATTTCAGGTCTATCTTCTCAGCTGATAGATAACCAGTCTGTTATGCACGAGGATTGGGGAGCTTCAGGTGAAGTGTGGTGGGAAGAAGGTCCTTCAGGTGAAGGATTGGGAATCTTCTCCTTCGTCGTTTGCATCGAAACACCAGAGTGGGAGGGGGTCTTGTTCGAGGATGATGCTCCACCTCCAACTCCATCAGCCTCTGGTTGGTTGAATGGAGGAGTCGTCAATGATGACTGTGTGGTGGATTGTCCCCTTCCCCCACTCCCACTAGGGTTTCGCCCGCTGCCACCCCTTCTTCCGCCTCTCCCGCATCCTCTCACCATCTCATCTTTTGAAGTTGTTATATATTAATTTCTGTTAGAGATGAATTAGGGTTTGTATGCCCACTTGTTCGATACAGCCTTAATTCACCCAATTGGTATAACTAAATAAGTGAAATCCTAATCATGTAGTGCCCTGTGTCGTCGAACCATTTCAGCATCAGAACTTGCTGGTAGTGAAATGAGTATTCCTAAGGGAAACTTAGAGTGTATACATAACATGTTGAGTATGCAGGGACAACTTGGTACCCTAATATCAAGCAATTGAGGATGGCTGCGGTCATGCTCAGATATTGTGATATTGTGATGTGTGAAAGGAAACAATTTAACTACAAGATGCCTCGTATGTAATGACCATGTGTGAGCCTCTTCTCTAGTGTTGTGACATGTACCAAGGGTGGACTAGTTGTTAGCATCTTGACTATATGTCACTGTAGTAGCAACATTGATTGATATCTCACTTCCTTTTTGGCCCATATTGACCTGGTAGAGGAGAGATCTTAGGATAACACCACTCCTAGATCTTATACAGAACCAAATATCCCTTCGTAGGGGTCAGTTGGACTATGGATGGTACGATTCAAATTTCCCAGGTTGTAATAAAAGATGTAATACAGCTGTGTACCATATATTTTTATGGTTATACACAACGCTTCATATTGGATGATAACCCTTGTTTTATTTCCTTACATAGATATAATAGCATTGCTTATGTTGTACATGTGCTTATGTTATAAACATTCTTATGTTTTCAAATACACTGACAATAGATAGTTAAGATTATGCTTCTATCTATGTCTAATACTTCTAGCCATGCTTTTGTAATTCTAAATGCTTAAACCTTTAATAATTCTTATACAGTTAGTTGTGCTTATGATGATAGCTCTACTTATGATGTAGATCTATTCCTTTTATTATACATGCCAATATTGATAGACATATTATACTACTAGACATATTTATGATGTTGGAAATGGTTATGCTACCAGATTGCTCGTGTTGTTAGCAAGGCAGATGATGATAATCTGACTAATGATGATGATTTTGATATATGTAATCTTCTGAAACATGAGTAGCTATTTGATAGAAGAAATGGATTTATTTGTTACCTATATACATGGATAATCATATTTGTTGCTAAGCTTAAGTGTTTAATTTGTTCATTATGTTTGAACTATTAAATCTACTCAAATGTTTATCAAACACTCCGATTTATCATTCTATTTATTTTTTAATAATCTATTTTAATCAATATTTGTTGGAGAGAGTTATATCTCTTGCAGGGTCTGGGTCTCACCTTGTGGGTCACCACATCTTTTTAGGTGATCAGCAGTAGAGGAAACATAACCATGGCAACAAGGAGAAACTGAGGTGATGAACCCTAGAGATGGTTGTTTAGTTGTCTACTGTGTCCTAGAGTCATCCATGTACTCTTCGGTCCGAGTGAATTTTTTTTATCACTATGTTTTGATCGAATTGAGCTTTCGATAGAATGTTGATGCATGTATATGCAGATAGTGTTTCTTTGTAGAGTTTATGATGTAGCTGAGGCTACAAAGCAGTTGCAAAGAAAAATGAGCATTACATGAAATAAAGCAAGTTTCTAGGCTTTTATGTAAATGTCTCTGAGCATTTGGGAAATGTTAAATCAGTTTTAATTTACCTTGTTTTCTAGGTTTGTGTTGATTAATGATTAATCATGTTTTGTGTTTTAGTAATATTATTTAGTGTAATAGGTTCTCACATTCTCCCTCTATAGTTTCTACTGGGTGGTGATTCCTTACAAGGATAATCGTGGGTTTGGAGACCCTAAAAACACAAAATATGAGGCATGAGACAAAATTCCAGTGAAAAATTAAATTTTGGAAAATAGATAAAGTATGGAATCACATATATTTTATCTACACAAATACATAGCCATGACAATACAATTTCACGTGGTTTACTTAAGCACATGTCATATAGATAATAATAAAAAAGAAATAGAATATAAAAACTAACTCACTCCTCTTTGATATTTTTTCCTATAAGTTTTGAATATACCGATGAAGTTACAACTAATGGGTTAACATACACTAATATCACCATATACAATCTTATAGTTACCCATACCCTCTAAGATCTTACCACACATTAATACGTGCAAATAAAAGCAATATAGGGATCAATGACATGTGACCAACATAGTCTTTGATTTGAAATATAAGAACTCGAGAAATGACACCTTCTCATATGAGTATAACTAGTTATAGTCTATTTATGTTAAATCAAATCACCCAAGGTTTGTGGTTTGACATCTTGCCTACAAATCATCAAATCAACATGGTTGTTGGAAAAATATGGAGATACAGTCTCATGACACACTCATAATATGTTGATCTTAGAGATTTAGATGACCCCACCACATGACCATCAACAATGTGCTAATACAAAAAAATCTTTCAATCCCTACATTGCTACAAGAATTCATGTTTCCCTTCCCTAAATTTAGACTTCTAGGAAATCTTTATTATGCTTAGGATATACTAATAAATGATTTAGGTTTACTATTGAATATTTTTACATATATTCATATTTCAACCTAAGAGAGTGTCATTTACAAATTCACCTTTAAGAACTCAAATTACATAATTAATATCAAGGTAAAACCCTCATTTAAAATGCATATACTTGTCCATTTTTCATTTAATTGGTCTCTTCTCACATAAGTGAGTTCTTTTATGTACGTGGATGAAGAAGAATGGTTCATAAACAAAGTATAATGTAGTTAATAAGAAAGGAAACACTAGAAGTCTCATTGAAAGTAATAATTATATGAACTCTATTTGCTACAAGTTTGAATGGTAACCCTAAGTAAGAAACAAGGAATACAACCTACAATTCATGCTATCTCAAGTATAGAATAAGAATAGCTAATGAGGATTAGATTAAGTTATCTCATACATGTAACTCTATGAAGGAATATAGGATCAACACTAGGTTGTGGACCTTTAAATGAAGTATCCCAACACATAGGTCATCTCATTGTAAAACATACCTCTAATGTGTGAGCATATGAGAGGGTACAAGATTTTACTCTTCTAGGGTGGGTCCATTAGTGGCCCTACCTAGGGAGTTTCCCTTTTTAATTTAAAAAAATATAATAGGGAAATTATGTATATCATATACAAACATGCCATTCATTTGATGTAATAAACTCCTACATTTCATATTCTATCATTTGATACTTTGGTTCCAATTAATTTCATTTTCTTGTTCAACCTAAGAATCATTACATGAATTCAAATGGTTTAGGTATGCATCAAATAAAATGTATAAAGGAATTATATCACCCACCCATAGAAAAGAAAGTGTTCTTTATCTCAAATATGTGATCAACAAAGACAAAATTATGAACATCCAACTTAATGAATATTCTCCACAAAATCTAGATCCCAAACTGGGGAAAAGAAGGAAGAAATAGGTTTTAGAAGTAGGAATTAGGAATTCTCTTGGTATTTTATAAAGGTTCAGTTGCTTCAAGATGGGGTGTGGAGGGTTTCTCTCCTTTTTGGATGAAGAAAAGGACATGTTCAATGTTATGTATGTAACACGTTACCCCAAATTGACATCTAATTTGGGTATAAATTAGATTATAGATTGAATTTATAATGTACCTCCAAAATCACATCCAAAACCTTACTCTTCATTGAAATCAATCTTGGATTGTAGAGATATGATATACATAGTCTAGGTTATATATTAGTCTTAATATTGGGGCTAATTTCTTAGTAAATTTACATCTAGATCCATTTCATTTATTTTCATATTCTTGTTATTTATTTGGATGCCATATTTATTGATTAGTTTGGATAATGCTTATGTTAAGGCAGACCATGTATGGTAGAGAAGCTAATTTAGGGTGCTAGTGACCTAGAACATTGCTACTACCAGTGTGTAGTTGTCTTGAATAACATTCAAGTCAGGTGTCTAATAGAAGATTGACTGGAGATCAAGTAAAATGACTAACAACACATCAACACTAACACTTACCTTGTGATGATAAGCTTGTACTAGAAAAATTGGACTACTTTATCAGTCGGCTAGAATTGGTCAGCCTAACAAAAAACTAGACTTAGCCAAACTCAAGATTTTGTCTAGAAATAATCATTGAGGGTTCCGTTGGTGATTTTGTGGGTGGTTTAACCCTAAAAGGGTTCATATTGTTAAAAATAGTCTTCTAACACTAAGAAACCTATTAGTATATTTGTTGTGTTATGTCTCACCAATTTCTTATGTATTATCACTAGAATAACCTTCAAATTCTTATCTATCAATAATCAATAGTTCACATAAAAAAATTGCAGCCAGTTTTATCAAAAATAAACCAAATAAATGTTGTATATTTCAATCAAGTTGAGCACTAGATAAATTTTCATTTAGGAAAAAATTGATACTCTTACAATACAATGTTGAGTAGGGATGAAACAAGAAAAACGTTGCTACAAATCACCCCTTCCAGAAGTAGTATCCCCAAAATTATTGAAAAGAGATGTGTGATTACAACAAATATACCCCTCTAATTTTATATGGATTACTATACTCCACAGAGATGCATCAATACCTTCACTGAGTATGATGATATGTATCTTCTTTGCCCTTTGTGGTACAGTTATAATATCCAATCACTTTTTGTCCCATGTATCACACCAAAACGTTGATGGTATGAAATATATTACATATTGAGACATTTATGGTGCCATATGTATACTATCAAGGTAGTTTTTATTATAGATAACAACATTAGATTCAAGTTTGAATCCCAACTCTTAAGGAACTAAAGGATAAAGATCATACAAAATCAACTATTTGTAAATTCTTTTTAGATTGTCTATTTGTATATTGCTAATAGGTTGTACTAAAATTAAATAATATTGTACCTAGGATCCATGTATATTACCAAAAATCTAGTTGTCAATTAAGGTCTTTTCTCTAATACTATGGATTTTGGAATTTTTTGTAAGTGAACCATCTCACCCACATATATATGAGCTAATTTGATCGACAAGTAGGTGATTTTGACTAGTAGAAAGTTTTCCCATTAGTCAAGTGATAAAAAACAATCAAATTTAATCATATAATTTGGTTTTATTCACTAGATCTACCACAAAATATTTGGTTGTGTGTTCTCATTTTCATTCATGTATAGGCAAAAAATTTAGCAACCTTGAACCTTTCTAATATTCTTCTACAACTTGATCAGAAGCTAGACATCTATAGATAAGTTCAACCACATACCACTTTATCCCTAACCACTACTAAGAAATCTAGTATTGTGATCATACTTAACACCTCATTTGTATTGAAGAGTTTTTTTCACACCACTCTTCCCATACATAATGCATATTATTCTTGGACAATATAATGGTATATGCATGGAACTAACATTCTGTCATGAATACTTTGTACCTATAAGAATGAAATTAGTATCAACTAATATCACCTCAACTAAAAGTTACCTTCTAGGCGACGTTGTCTTAATATATGTAGTATGAATATGACATATATTTCAAGTTTTTCTACACTAATTAAATAAATGACTTATATGAAAACAAATATGAACGGATCTAGAAACGTGTCATATCTCTTCCTTGGTAACTAAAAAACTTCAGATCAGTGATATGAACCTCTACATATACTGTATTTTTATTAATTAATATAAAACCCAACATCTTTTTACAATATAATTGATGAAGATGGATATTCTATATTCAAAATTATGCATTTTATGTCTAATTGTAAAAACCCTAATCATATAATATGTTGTTATAGTAGCATGAGAGATAAATCAGAAACCTAAGTGAATAAGAAAACTAGAGATTAGTGAAGAGTAAGTGTTACCGCATAGTGAAATTTGGTTGCAAGTGAAGTAGTATACATAGTAGATACATAGTATGCATTCATATATCTTTTCTATTGCTTAAAGTGTATCCCTTGCACTTTCTAAAGGTTGACCAAATAGTCCTCTTACAATTTCAAGTGGAGGAATGACTTTTGGCTTACTACTAGCCCCAAGCTAATCACCTAGCCCATGTTAGTGACATTCACAATTAAAAATCACTTAGATGGAAAAATTCTTAACACAACAATTGACTTGTTGAGGTCAATAGGTACCTATGATTTTAGGAGAATCTCATGATTTCTTTGGCAAAAGTTCCAAAAAAGAAGTAACCAGTCGGACCAATAAGGCAGATCGAATAACTAAATAGTCAATCAACCATTTGGGATTGATTAGAAGGCCTTCCATATTAATAGTGACCTATATTTTCATCTAAAAATCAAAATGTCATCGAATAGGTTGACCTCTTGGGTATGGTCTTAGAGAGGGTATTTTAGTCGATAAATTAGATAATAGAGTTATTAAATCAAAGTAGTTATTTGGTAATTTCCTTAAGTATGTTTAGAAACCTACTATATTGCATAATATTTTAGTATTTACTTGTTTAGAATCATATACATATGCAATGTCATAATATTTTTGCTTGCATTTCACTTCAACAATCAAATCTAAATAATCATGACTAGTTGGTGAATGTCCAGACATAAGCCAATTGCTCAAAATTTATTGAACGATTATTTTACCGTGTTGATTATGGAGATTGTGGAGGGTTTTTGGGAAGGGGGGAGGGAAATAATAAAAAAAATCTTCACTTTATGCCCTATCCATCATATTTTAATAGATAAAAAACATTAGGAAGAAAAGAGATGAGAAGGGATAAAGGTTATACCTTTATGCACACTGGTTGTCCAACAACAAGACGCTTGCTTGGTTGGTAAACAACACAATCTTCCGGATCTAGAACAAGAACATCCACAAATATATTGCATGGTTGTCTTCTAGTGGAACAACTTCTCCAAGCTTCTGTATGTGTGTACTCTACTTCATCCATGCAGATGAAAGAGAACATGATGTACAACATTGGCCACCATGTCAAAGTGGAACAGGAGTTTTTGACATGTTAGTCATACTTCTCCTAATTTGGGTATCACTCCTTAGGATAACTTCCTCTCTCAAAGATAGAAGACGGACAACTTGCTCGCAAGTTGTCTCAAGTATTGTATCAAACCCTTTGGGAGTTCCACCTTTTATATAGGAGATTCATGGGCTTGGAAAAACTAATTCCAGTCCCTTTCTGAATTGCAATCCCAAAAATAGTCCAGTGTTGAAACATCTCGACTGGATTATGTTATACTGATCATATTACCTAATCATCCAATCAAGATTCTATTTGTTACTCTAATCAATTGATCATGTTAGTTGATTGGCTGATTCAATCAGTTCAGATCTAGATCTGGATTGCTTTCCAATTTGAGAGTTTCCATGTTACATTCTAATTGTTTGATCAGGTTGTCTGATTGACTGATTAGGTTAGTCCAATGGAGAACTTAGTCAATCAATTGACAATCAATTGATCCATTGATCCAACTAATCTGATCCGCCGATTATATAATTTGGTCAGCCTATCAAAGGATAAATCAACCTATTAATGATGCAAACCATTCTAATTTTAATTTTTCATTGCAAATTATATTTCCCTCATGTTTTCTTATGTGTGTGACCCAGTGGGTTCCTAATTATATTGGTAGTGAGTTTCAAAACAACACAAGAAAAATTGGTGTGTAGCCACACATCCTTTCCACCTAGTAATAGGAATGAATTGGAGAACAACTAGAAGCCTATAAAGTTGCCAATCTTGCCATGACCATATAATCCCTTTTCATAGATATCTTGCTTGAAACTGAGATATGGGATGTCATCCTATAGACATTCACTTTGTGTTCCTTGAACTCGAGTAGACTATTTGAGATATTATGAGCTCAACATCATATATTGACTCACATGAGCATGGCCATGCATTTCATTATCTTGCTTAGCAAGTGGTCGGGGATACACTCCAAAACAGGGACAAATTCCATCTACATAACTCATCATATTCCCCATTTGTCATCATACCCAATCATAACCTTTTTGGAGACTCATACTTCAGGCCGCGTTGGGCAAATGTCAAAGTACACTAAACAACATGTGTTACTATTGTTACTTCATGTCTAAGGATCACAATCACCATTATCACATTGATATATGACTCGTGCATGTCATCACATGGCTTCCATGTGAAAATCTCAAGGTGGGTTGATCTAGTACAACTTGTTCTTTAAGAAGTACCCATGTTCTGAGTTTATATTCAATAGCATGACTAAAGATATATAGTCATCACTCATCATACACTATAGTCTTGTGCATTATTTTTGTCATGTTTATCCACAATAATAACTAACTAGGGACATAACAAGATTGAGTACTCTTATTATACATATGTTCTCATTTTCAGGTCCTAAACCCAAACCATATGTGACCGAGTGAAGACATACTTAGGACATTATTAAGTGTGTTCATTATCTCAATACTAAAACAAACATAATAATGTAACTTCCTTTTATTAATAGTCTTATCAAGAACCAAGAATCCCTTTTATAACCATCACATGATGGCTTTCAGGACATATAACCAATATTTTTTCACTTGCAATAGAGCCAATCACTCATGAACCTAATTCCAATCGATCTAACATGACCATCATGTTTCTGTTGTGAAAGTTCTTTAGTTACAGAATCAACAATATTACATTCAGTTGTTACTCTATAAATCTTTATCGCTCCTTGTTGTACAACCTCACATATGACATGGTAGTGTGTGAGTATGTTCTTGGAATGTTGATGTGATTTGGGTTCCTTAACTTGTGAAATAGCTTCATCGTCGGTGTAAGAAATCTCTACTACACCTCCAAATATTGGAACCACCCCAAGTTCACTAATGAACATCTCAATCCATATTTCTTCTTTTGTTGCACTATAGAAGCATTGTACTCAGATTTTATTGTAGAATTAGCCATTGTCTCTTACTTGCAACTTTTTCATCTCATAGATCCTCTATTTAGGCAAAAGACAAATCTAGATGGCCATCGGTAATCACACTTGTCAGTTTGAAAATTTGCATCAATAAAACCTTTTACAATCAACTCTTTCTTATCATCATAAAATTGGAATTGATCCTAGTTCTTCTCATGTGCTTAGGGATGTTCCAGTCAGCATCACTGAGATTTGTGTGGTACTTGATCGTCATGCTCAAAGAATAGAAGACAATTGGGTGTGTACATATCATTGCATACATGATAGAATGCCGAGGCATATAGACTCTTATTATTGTGTGTCTACTCTTCCAAACATATGGGACACTGAGTTCTAGAGAGACTTATTCCATGATACAAGGGTAAGTTTCCTCTCTTATAATTCTCCATGCTAAAAATCATTAGCACTTTTGGAGTGTATGCACTTTGTCTTAGGCAAGGAAGCCTTCTATATCTATCTCTATAGACCTTTTGTTCCTAATAGTTAGGATGGTTCACCTAGGTCCTTCATGACAAGGTATTTCCAAACCATGTTGTATCCAATTGTAGAGTAGGGATGCCCTTTTTTGTCAATATCCAAGTCATATACATACAATATGAGAAATAACATTCATGGCCCCACTAACCTTATTGTAAGCACAAGGTTCATATTCATTTTGGATAGTGCCAAATTATATGATTATCTCACAAAAACAAAAATTACAACTCTAAGATGCTTGATTCAATTATAGATTGAACATTATTTCTTACATACTTTATTGGCTACATTTGGACAGATAAAACCTATCAGGTTGTATCATTTACACATCCTCTATAAGGTTCCCATGAAGTAAAGCAATTTTAGTCTCCTTTTCCTAAATTTCATAGTCATGATAAGATACAATGGCAAGCAGGGTCCAAACGGATTTAACCATGGTATCTAGTGAAAAGGTTTCAGTTAACACTTTGATCATGTTTGAAACCTTTTTCAACCAATCTACTTTTGTAGGCTTGTACATTACCATCCATGTCGGTCTTCTTCTTGAAGACCCATGTGCAGCCTATGGGTTTTACCCCTTTAGGTGGATCCACCATGGTCCATACCTTGTTGGTGTACATGAAGTCCATTTCAGATCTCTTAGCTTCAAACCATTTTTTAGAATTTAGTGCGTAATAACCTCATTGTAAGTAGTTGGCTCATCATCTTCAATGACCAATGTGTCCTCTTCTTTTGTCATGAGAAATCCATATATACGTTGCTCAATATGTGCCATACTAAACATTCTAGGTACTTATGTTATGATTTGACTTGAGGTTCCACAAAAAGTTATGATTCCTCTTGTTCCTTACGGACCTCCTAGGTTTAATGTTGAATAGTTGGTCTTGAACTTCTTCAAGTTCTATTTTCCTCCCACTGGTTCCTCTTAAGACAAATTCCTTTATGAGTAATACATAAGTTTTGGCAACAAATACTTTGTTGTCAAATGTAATATAAAGGTAGAAACCCTCAATTTCCCTATGGTATCCAACAAAAATGCATTTATCCAATTTGGGGCCAAGCTTATCGTATAACTCCTTGACATACAGTTCACATCCTCAAAGTTTGGTCAAAGATGTATTGAGACGTTTCCCATTCCATATGACATATGGTGTCTTTTTAATCGATTTGGAAGGTACTTAGTTAAGTGTAAATGTGGTGGTTTCAAGAGCATATCCCCAAAATGAAATCAGAGGATCAACTAAGCTCATGATTGATTGTACCTTTTCCAACAAGGTAGATTCCTTCTTTCTGAAACACCATTATGTGGTGGTGTTCTAGGTGGAGTCCATGGTGATACAATACCAAAATCTCTTGGAAGAGTCTAACACTATTGAATTAAGTATTCACAACCTTGTTCTGATCAAAGTGATTTAATTCTTTTACCTAGTTGAGTTTGTACTTCATTCATGAATTTCTATAACGTTTCAAAGGATTCTGATTTGTATTTCATAAAATACACATTTCCAGATCTACTGAAGTCATCAATTTAAGTGATGAAGTGATGATATCCACCTCTAGCACTTATTTTAAAGGTTCACATGCATAAATATGTATGAGTCCAAATAAGTCACTATCTCTCTCATTGTTACCGGCCAAAGGTACTTTTGTCATCTTGTCAAATCAATAGGATTGAAACGTCTCTATTGATCAAAATCTAAAGAGTCTAGATAACCATTTTTATGGAGTCTACAAATGTGCTTCTCATTTCTCTTCCCTAGATGACAGTGCCAAAGATAAGATTTGTTTGATTCGTTGAGTTTTAACTTCTCAGTATATATTATATATACATGCGTCTCATGATCTAATAAGTAAAGACCATAAGACATAGGGGCATTACCATACAAGATTGCATATTTCTATTCAAACAAGATACAATAATAATGTTTCCATTTATGATAGGTACATAATAGCAGTTCTCTAACTCTATTACAAGTCCACTTGGAAGACATAAACAATAAATTTGTATTGTATAGGAAACAAGTCTAGCTCCATTTACAATGCATAATTCCACCTCCCCTTTATTCAAGGGTCTACTTCTATTTAGTTGCTACACATTTGAGCATATGTGAGATCCACATCTAGCACTCAATACCCATGTTGAAGAAGTAGATAAGTTCATTTCTAAACATATATACCTGAAGTGAAGATCTCTATTTCATGCTTCTTATTCATCAGTTCCCCAAGGTAGAGAGGGAAATTTTTTTTCCAATATCCATCCTGGTGACAATGGTGACAATTTCCACCCATACCCACTTCTCATTTAGATTTAAATTCAAAAGACTTTTGGATAACTTTAGAACCTATCTTAGATTTTACTTTCCCCTTTCTTTTTTGCTTTTCTTACCATCAACATAGGATGGGGCTTTTCTTTCATTTGCCCCCACAATAGTTGTCAACATGCCAAGTAGGTCTATCAATGGCTTATTAGAATTGTTCATGCTATAATTCATGACAAATTTTCGATATGAATATGACAATGATTGTAGGATCTCATCTATGGCCACCTCTTGACCTAAACGAAATCCCAATCTAGAAACACTTCCTACATACATAATTGACTTGAGTACATGGAGTCCAAGTGGATCACCTGCTTTCATTTAGCACTTAAATAGGACCTTAAAGACATCATTTCTCTCTTGCCTTGCTTGTTCTTAATACATATTTTTGACGTGTGTTATCACCTCAAGAACATCCATGATATTATCTTTTTGTGGAAGCTCATGATTCATGGTGAAAAATTATTAGTCATTTGATGTCCATAGCATCATTGAAATGGTTCTTATGAGCTTCCCTTTCTACCCTAGGCACATTCAAAGTTTGTTCATTAGGTACTGGTGTGTCTAGGACATAGATCTTAAACTCATTTGTGAGAAAAATTATCAATGTCCTGAACCACTTGTAAAATTTTTTCCCATTAGGTTTCTCTTTCTCAAGGACTAATCTAGTGAAAATGGATTGTTACTAGTGCTTTCCATTAACCTACATAGAAGATATTTTGCATGAGTCAATATTTTGATTTTAAATCTGATTTGATTTTAAACATCTAATTTGAAAAAATTCATTTGGACTTGAATTAATTATGCTCCCACTATTTCATTCAAATTAATAACCCTAAATATTAATTGTAAATATTACTACGAGCAATCTTCTAGTCAGCCAAGATCCAAAATACATTAAATCATGATTCAATATGGATGGCTACTCACAAGTTATTTGTTAAGGTAGTTAATAATTACAAGTTTCATTTTATGCGATTCTTGGATACATGGTTTCACACTCTGTGTGAATAAATAAACATATTCAACATATGTCATATTTATGCTTCTAGGTGCTTGAGTGCTTAATCCTATTAAGATCACCTATTTAAGTCCAACCCAAGGACTATACAATTAGAGATGCAACCTACTTCGAAGGCTCGCATACTTATGATCACACTTCCCCAAGGTAGTGCACCAAGCTGAGCCTGCCCACACTTATTCAATCAGGGTTTTCATGTATATTGCACTTAGAAGGTATATTCACCGTTGATATTACATTGAGGGATTTATATACATCCTTATGGATCCAATCACCATTACATATACTTATTATATGTATCATATACTATAACAATCACCATGTATGATAAAACAAGATATGGAAACTCATACAACAACTTGAGTGAATAAGTGTTTTAGAACAACAACCAAGAAATCCACATATAAATGCAATTCTATAACAACACTTTTAGCGATTTTGGTTACGCAATCAGACAAGTTGGTCGGTCGATTAGAAGCCCCTAATTTGGCCAGTTCTTGTGTTATTATTGATCCATCATCTTGTCTTCATCACAAACCCTTGAAGGACCATCCTCTTCAGTATGGGCTTATGATTGTATCCTCCTCACCACCATAGTCCACCAGTGATGTCTTCACATCATCTTATTCTAATTGCATAATTAAACTTTACATGTATATTGAATAGAGAGAGACACGACATGCAAACCATACACATGTTACATGATATTTGATCAAAATAAAAATAGCATTATTACATGTTATAGATGACACCATATAGATCTAATTGCCATATCCACATCCAAACAAAATGATTTATAAGGCGTCGCATGCATACGCACACACACACACATACACACACACACATATATATAGGGAAACGATCAAGTGAGAAACATATCTAGTGAGAGCATGAGGGGCATTTGAATAACTCTCCACATAGATAAATTTTTTATAATCCAACCATATAGATTACAAGTATACCTTAATATCTACCTCCCTATAAAATTTTATCACCATCCAATTTGTAGATCATTCACAACAACCAAATAATTTTTGATGCTCTATATTGAAATTCAGGATGACCGTTGGATGTAAAAAGTGTATATTGTGCATATGGACATGTAAAAATTGTCTAATTCCAATGATTTTAAAATCCAACCATCTATATGGACATGTAAACTTGACTAGTATTAGTTAAACTTATAGTGAGGATTAATATTGTCTAAAAATGAACACGTCAGTACTTGTGAAGTAATGGTTTCATCAATGACATATATGAGTCCAAACAACTAAATGATGGAGCTTGAAGTGTGACTTTGAAAAGTAATTTTTGTAGATAGTAAAAGTCATTTGATATGTATTGGAGTTTAATATACCTATATGTGATCCTTTGTGAAGGATTAATATCATGTTGTTGAACATATGAGTTTTGTATCAATCTTTGTTAAAAGGTGGACTACATTTTGATTAATCAGAGATTAGATTTTAAAGAATAAATGATCCTCATATGAGAAGTTATTTAGGTTTTGATGATATGTGAATTAATGACTTTAATAGCTGAGAAATATTCATAGTTGTGACATTGATATATCACCATGGCCTAGAGTTAGCAAGGATGCCTCCATCCAAGTCATTGCTACTACTGATCCGGAAATTGAGAGCTCATCTCCTAACCCCTAATATTGTTGACTCACACTCCTCATCTCCATAGGTTGCAGGGTGATCATCCCTAGACACATGAGCCAAATGCTCTGTGGGATTAGGAAATTCCCAATGACCTTTCATTGTATATCTTCATATAGTAGAGAGAAATTGACCTCTTGTCCTCCACTCCTCTCTTCATTTCTATAAGAAGCAAATGAGGTAGAAGAGGGGATAACATAGAAGAGTGCTTGTGGGCAAGACAAGCAGAGAAAAATGAACTCTGCAAGGAGCTGACTGAGGATTGTTGAGCACATCCATCAAAGGAGATGGGTAGCTCCAATCTTCTCAAGGGAAGGAGGTCCTTGCAAACCACTCACAGAGAACAATTTGGGGATGAGGAACCATGCTTCCTCTACTTGCTATCTATCAATACCTGCAAGCATGTGTATGACAGTGATCACATAGAGGCAACAAACTGAAAATATAGGCCAAGGTGATACCGACTTCATCCCAGGGATGATCGTAGTAAGTCTCCCTTTGGCATTATGGGTCGCCATGGATTCATCCCCTGAGAGGTGAATCATGGTAGTGCCACTATTTTTGGAAGAGAGGTAAAATATTAGAGATATGATAGTAGGGAGACAAAGCCCTACCACACCACCAAGCAGTGTCAGGATGGAGCTTCACTGAATGGATCAAAGATCTATAGCAGGGAACATCTATGACTGTGGAAGCTTGGAGCAGTTTTGTCTTCCTCACCAGAGCTCATGACTACCACTATGTCACAATAGATCCTCCTCACCAGATATCATGTTCCTACAATGGTGCTCCTACAACCTAGCAAGCATGGATGAGCATCAGGCCCTGGGAACCCTCGCGGAGGTGTAAGCGAGGGAGAGGGCGACAAAAGCCAAATCGTGTGGGAGAAAGGAAGAGTCAGCCTATGAGTCCAACAACCAACTTAATCGCTCGGGTCCTCATGAGCTACGTGGCACCCATATAGCACCCAACGCAAAGAATCTAACGACCAGTGAATTTACGAAAAAGGTAAATACCTAATTTTAAATACAGATCCTAGAAATGCGACTAAAAATAGCCCCTTGACCAAATAAATCTAAACAAATACCCCTAGACTCAAAAAAATGTCTATTATAATATACGAACCCTAGATTAGTCTTTTGGAGAATGATTAATGATGTTTTATAATAAAAATTATGATTATTCACTTTAGGGTTCTTTTAAATAGTGTAATTAGTATATGATGATTATCAAATATGATAAAAATAGTTATGAACCCTATTGTCATGTGCAAACAAAATATGAACTCTAATATAATTATTATGCCAAATTATTAGGTCTATTCTCATTTATGTTGAATTAAATGTTTTTAGTGTCAAATAAATTTTAAAAAATAGATGAAGCATCAAAAAATTATGAAAAAAGAACTAGCCCCTAACTATGACCTCCTGATCAGTGTAAAAATATTTCATAGTAAGATATAGATCAGTTTAACCCTAGGTTTGGCCAAAACCCTAAATTGGACCTTAATAACATTAATAATGGTGAACCATGTATTAATGATGAATATTAGTTATTAATCGGGTGACGACCAAACTACTATGTGATCAAAGATAAGTTAAGAATCTATGAACTCAAGTACGTGGGCTTTATCTAAGTATATGACTAGTTTTCTTGTGTGAAATAGCTATGATGTATTGTTTGTTCTTATTTGGGACTGTTGCTTGGATGTACTATGATGTAGTATAGATCTTTGCCATATCACTAAGAACAACAAACAATATGGATGTTTACAGCTACTAAGGTTTTATACTCTCTCTTTCTCTATCTCTCTCTCCCTCTAAATATAAGGTCAGCACGTCCCCATAGCCTAACGGGTAGGGATATCCATAGCCCAGCAGGCGGGGAGAAATGAAGTGTGACACCACTAAGTAGGACAATCACATCAAAAGACATCTAAAAATGTGTCTACCTGATGATCACATTAAATAATGTTTTCATTTACTCTTTATTTTCTTTCTCAAATTATTTTGAAGTATGCAAGCACAATATATATGTATCTTTATGCCCATGTACACAAATTCTTGTGTGTTGATTTGTTGTTTCACATATGTTTAGGTTTAGAGCTAGAATGGGAGAAAAGGATAAGAAGTGAGCAAGTTGTAGAAGTTGTACCTATTGTCTAGGATCCTTGTTAGCATACATGTTCAGACTTGTGAAATTCTTTGTTCAATGTGTAAATGTGAGTTGTAATAATTTATTTTGTAATATACATGTTGAATGCTCATAAATGTTATTGTGTATTCATTATAGTTGTTTGTTCATGTATGCTTGTGTTGCTTCTGCATCACACTTTGATATAATTGGTTAACATTTTCGGATTTTGTCTTCTCATCCCCATGGGGTTTTGAGAAGGAAGAATGTGAGGACGATACAACACAATTGTCATTTTATACAACAGCTTCCCCAAGACTCTATAAGTGTGACTCATCCTCTAATTCATCCATGCAGTTGTAGAAGAACATGTTACACCACCTTGGTCACCAAGTCAAAGTGGAATAGGAGTGGTCGATGTGCTAGTCATCTCAGAACTCTCTTTCTTCTCCTATATTGGGCAATAATCCTTAGGGTGACTTCTTTTCTCCAAGAGAGAAGTTTTATAGACAACTTGTCTCTAAAGTTGTCTCAAGTGTTGTGTCAAACCCTTTGGGACGTGACCCCTTTATATAGGAGAGTCATTGGCTTAGAAAAACCTAATTCCAATATCTTTCCTAATCATAATCCCACAAACATTCTGATGATGGGCACTTTGATTTGATGATTGGGTTAGCAGATCAGCTAATTAGGTCAGTGATTGTCATAAACTGCACATCCAAAAAGCAGTGGATCTAAAGTAATCAGACTTTATATTTAAAACTTGATACGTAGATGGTTGCAATAGTAACAAGGGGGCCTTGTGTAGTAAGAGAGGTCAATCTCAAGGACAAGGGTGGAAATTGTAACGAATCTAAAGTCTTGACTTAGTTACACCTAAAAAAGCAAGATATATGTTCCTTACGGAATGAAGGTAATCAAATTACAATATAATAAACAAAAGTAAAGTAAATATGTATGAACAAGATAAAATTGGAACATCAATGTTTACTTGTGTTTTTAAATATATGAATAGATAGAATCTTCGATTGGGTCTCACATCTAAGATCTCTCACTAACATGCAATACTCACATTGTATACCCTTAGCCATTTATATGCAATCATCTTAAGTGTTTATTCTCTCCACTGTCAAGCTTTGGATAGATATAGATCATATGGTTGTTCCCCTCTCAAGATGGAGAACAAATAAACAACATAAAATCATTTGATCTTAGCTTTAGAATTCCAACATCCTCATGCATTCATACTACTCCATAACTCTTAGATATAGGGTAATATTACTTTATAAAGGCATTTCCAATGAAACAACCCAAGATGGTAGCTAATCATGCAAGTGAAGCATTAAGAACAAGAGTATGGAGATAATAATTTCCAAGAGTATATACATCAATGGATATAAGTATTTACATGTTTGAAGAGCCTTAGTGGCTAGTCCCAACCCAACAAAATGAATTAGCCACTCATGGTGGGGAGTGACATAGTTGGGTTGCTAGAGTACGATGACATGGCGATGGATGGATGAAGGAAGATAAATTGATCAGAAAAGGAGGGACATACAACAAATAACAACCCTATGGATTGAATGTTGGTGAAGACCTCCTCCTTCATTGGATCCAGTGATGAAGTGGTGGTGGCAGAGTCTGACAGTCCTTTCTCTCAGATAAAAGCTTATGATTTTTCATAAGATGTTGGAGATCAACAAAACATTAACACTCACCCTTAGTTATGTCGGTATATGACTCTGGATTGGATTCAGCAACACTTTGTGGTGGAGGAGGAAGGTCCACAAAATGGAGAATTCGGATTTCTATTTATAGATGTCTCACCTATACCTGAGGCATCTGAGTGGAGGTACTTGTTCTATTGGTAACCATGGAGAACGTCCCTTCGGGCATGTACTATAAAGAACTCTATGGTGGTGGCATCCTTTTTTTAGAGAATGTGTTGGTATATGGACATGCACAACCATCAAGATGTGGCATTTTTAGGTTGTGCTCTGGCTGGGCTCCCATCGATGGAAGGGATTTATAAGGGAAACCAATGGGTTGTTGTAATGTTGATCGATGGTCCTGACTGACCATCAATCATCATGGGTCAACAGAGTGTTAAGTCTTTCAGGTGGCTTTGCTTGGCTGCACCCTGATAGAGCTATTCCTTCGTGTGACCGTTGCTTTGTTGGACTTTGTCTAATGCTCTACCTAAGTTATGAGTATAGGGGACTGATGTCTCTCCTACTATAGTCATCAGTATGTTTTCCAAACAATAATAAGGTTTGTCGGGCGTCGACAAGTGGAGAGGATAGATTAAGTAGTTTTCCTACATAAGGACACAAAAAGTAAGTAGGGAAATGATTATTCATGAACTGCTAAAACATAGGGAATTTACAAATATAATCACTAAAAATTCAAGAGAATGAAGGTAAAATAGGCATATAACATCTATATAATTGGATGTTATCAACCCCTTAAACTTAGTTTCTAGCTTGTCCTCAATATATTAATTAGGATCAAGGCATTAAATAAAATTAAAGGCCTTTATTATTTTAGTATTTTTGAACATCATTTGTGTCCTTATGAAACCTTTAGGTCAAGATATATGTGTCACTTCTTGATTTGCTCATGTAGTCTCTAGTTTCATTCTCATAGATCTAGAATTGTGTGACCCTTTTTATCTATTACAACCTTCTTTGAGGAAGGATGTAACCTCCACAATACACACCAACACTCATTTCCTAGCCATACTTTTGTAGGTTCTTGTTAGAGGTATCTTTCACATCCAACTTATATTTTTCTGGGTATCCTATCTATCTATCTTGGGGTGGGTTAAATCTATGGTGTATAATGTCTTTCTCAGGGTCATTTAACCATGAGCACTATTTTATCAAGCACAACTCTCAAAATGTTATTCTTACTTCACTTTTGTTCTTCTCACCATGCTTAGTGCATTAGGATTTTTAGGATGAGTAGGTTTTCAATCCTCTTTTTATCTCTAACAGGGATTTAAGCACTTGAAGGGGTAGCTATTTCCTCCCGTGAGAGGTATGCACTTTCCACCCTATACTTAGAGGACAAAGTGATCTATCATGAGTGTATCAGATTGAGTCCTTCTTATTTTAGAGAATTTCTCTAGGGTAGAAAGCATTCATTTTTCATCCTACGATGTCTTGAGATAAAGATGGTACAAAGACAAAATTTGATATGAAATTTTTAGATAAATTTATAGCCCAAATATGTCACAGTAAAATGATTATGCTAAGAAGACACTTGAATATAAGAGGTTCTAAAAAATAGGAGTGAGGATAGCATATAGGAAAAGTGGATTAAAATTTTTCCCTTAAATTTAGTTAATTTTCCTAATTATAGTTCAAAATTTTCAATTATTTTAACTAAAAATTTATGTGTAGAATGTAAATGTCACTCAATAAGATAATAATTTGAATGATGAAGTCATAGAAAAGATATTGTTAGAGAGATAGGGGTGGTACATCCCTCACCTATTTACACCCCCATCAAGGATTCATGCACTTTATCAAAGAGTTTCAAGGTATGAAGATGGATATAGAAGGATGAGGTTACTTGTTTTCTTTGGGTCCCTCATTTTTCCATTGAGACCACAGAAGCATAGAAGCGTACTATCCTCCTAGAGCATGGTATCTTTCATGTTGTAAGATTTTAATCTCACCCCCCCCCCCTTAAAAGCTAGGGCTTGCATCTAGCTTGGGCCATGAAAACCATGGTCATTTGGCTGATGCATATGCTATGGGCTTTTGTGGAAGAACTACGGCTACTGGAAGTCTTTTCTTGGGATGATATGGTATCCCTTGTCATGTTACTAGATGCGCACAATTAATTCTTTTGCGCAAGGCTTTGATTTCTCTTTTGTGAATTCTTCATCTTTTTCAGGTTTGTAAATTTGTTTGGCGTGTATGCAACATCAGAGTTGTTATACAAGACCAATGTCTTTGCTTTGATATTAATTGCAATATGTGTCCAATGATTGTCGTGTATGATAGGTATGAAGGTGAAGTCTGGTAGAGAGTTTTGTATGCATTGTATAAATCTCTCCTTCTTGCATGAACTTTAATTGTTGAGTATGTCCTCCTATAGTAGATAGTAAGCCATATATATGTTTGGAATACCATCCCCATAAAGTGATTGGTAGGCTTACATCACGCTTACTGACATGTACTCGTCTACATTCAACATGTAAAAGAGGTCATTTTTCAAGATAAATATTCCATCTCTCTCAAAGATGTTATCCAATGAATTATCATTCTCCTTGAGTTTATCGATGAACATCTCCAAGTTTTCTTGGGAAAGACTTTCACATGACTACTTTTTTATGTTTGGGAAGAGCTAGGATAGTCCCAGCATGTCCCTATGACCTTTCTGATACAAAAGTTTATGTTTGGACTGATATGGGGGTCATCATCATTTATCTCTCCCTCCTCTAGTTAGTGTTCCATAGTAGGTCATATTGTCTCTATGGGAACGACCACTACTATTTCAATGGGAACTATAGTGATTGTTTTTGTAGCCTCCCATGACATCCATATTGTTGTTGTGTTTTCAGGTTGTCAGTCATGATCATTTTGTGTACCAGTGCCATCCAACCTTTCAGCCATGTTAATGTTCTTTCCTTCTCGGTAGGGCCCAACCACATATCTTTTCTGATTTCCCACCAGGGATTCTTTCTGATAGAGGTAGGCCCACATAAAGTCTGTGTGGAACTATATCTATAGGCATTGTCAAATCACTAAAGATCATTGATCATAAATAAACTTCATTGTGCATATGCCACGTAGTCCATGTAAATATTCTACAAACAGGTCCTCCAAAGGAATCTTTTTATTCACCTCCTCTAACAATCTTAAAGTGATGAAGGAACAATCCCCGAATTCATCGTGTTCTTAGGGTGTGCTTATCACAAAAATTTTCCAACAACTATTGTGTTTGTATCTTGCCCTATGTATCACATGCTATAGTCTTGTTAGGATCTTCTAGACTTCACTTGCATCTATTTTATATAAGACCAAGTGTTACACTTAATTTCCATTGTGCAATAGTTTTATACTACCATCAACCTTTTGTATAAGTCCACCATAGTCAGCACCCAATGTTTTCTCATCTTGTACGACAATGTGATGACCGTGTTTCCTTCATGTTCAATGTTGACTGAAGTTAACTTATAAAAGGGAAATTGTAACTTTTCTTTGACAATTGATTTTAAAAAAATTATGCAATGTTAAAGACCGATTTGAAATTTTGAGGGTGCAAAATTGCTTTGAGGGCAGTTGCTCACAACACCTTTAATAAACATGTGTGTACTTTAGAAGTCCTCCTAATGATCCCCTTGAGGTCCTCAAACATCAATGTTCTGCCTTGATTGTTGTATAAGATATTTCTCTTAGTTAGAGTGTCATTTAGGACATCCTCAAGGACATGGATGTCCATGCACGAAATCCTTGACACATTTGTCATGTCCATACCCAAAATTTTACAAGGCAGGGATGGAGACATGAGGCCACATTGCTCATCATCCTGGATAAAGGGATGGGGGTCCTAAGAAGGTATGTCTTTGAAAAAAGAATTTAGTCCATCCTTTTCTTCTTCATAGTTCCCTTCTACTATTGATCCTTTTAAGGTTGGTGCTGCTTTGGCTATTGGTTCCTCTGATAGTGTGGGTTCTAGTATTGTTGCTCCCATTTTAGTGCTTTTGTTAGCTATTTCCCCATCAAATATTACTTTGTCAATCAGGGTGTTGTCACCATGTTAATTAAACTATAAATATGAATCACAAATATTAACTTCTATTCTGATAACACTTTATTTTACACACTTTTTGTATACATTTTATGCCCTTATAGCATATCTTTTGCTAAATTTCACCACTAATTTAGCATCTTATGTCAAATACTTCACTTACACATTTCCCCCTTGATTTTAGGTACATATCTAGCCCAGGTCACGGTCATCAGCTCGACCTCGACTCATTCACCCAACCAAGACCATCTCACCAAGGTCGAGGTCTCTAAGTTCACCCTAATACCCTATGCTCACGGTCAATTTGCACTCAAGCTCTTTATGACCACGACCAACACAAGACCACGGCCAATGTGAAGACTGCAACCTTGACTTTTCCAAAGCTAGGTACACCTCGACCATGATGCTAATAGAAGGTCACCCAACTAGACCGCGACCGAGGCAGTTGTTAAGTCAACCTCATCCGTGATCCTAACCCAAGAATGCAGCAACCAGACCGCAATTGAGGTAGGGGTTCAAATGACCTCGACTGAGGAAAGGATAGCTATAAAGCCTCGACCGTGATTGAGCTTCATCCAAGACTAGACCTCAACCGTAGTCGAGGGGTTAAGTCGGTGGAGTGTGCCTATAAATAGTCCACCCACCCATCTTGTCAAATCATGGGATCATACATCAGATCTGATAGTACCATGAAGTGCTACCACTTTCCAGAGTTAGCTCCATCCATCCATCCAATTAGTCTTGGATCTCCAAAGGCAGAAGCTGAGGAGAGAGAAGTTTGAAGGCTCCATTTTATTTGAGAGAAGAAGTCTGTCTGTGCCATCAGACCTCTAGATCTAGATCTAAAGAAGTACTGAGTTGTATCATGTTCTTCTCTCTCCATCTAGATCTATCACTTCCATTTCACTGTACTTCCCTCATCACTTCTTGGAACTTGATGTATCTATCTTCTTGTAACACTGTTATGCTGCCCCTGAACATGTGTAGCTAAACATCTTAACTTGGGTTGGTAGTAGCCACTAAGGCTCTCCCAACATGTATATTGTCTCTCCGTTTTGAATATACATATACTCTTGTCAAGATTATCTCCAAGCACCAGTTTTAATGCTTCACTTGTATGCTTAGATAGCATCTTGTGATGTTTGATTGTTGATATCTCAAGAGAGTAATATCACTTTTATCTTGTGTTATGGAGTAGTATGAATGCATGAGAATGTTGGAATGCTAACGCTTGAGATCATACGTTCTATTATGTGGTTTTTGTGTAGTCATCTCGAGAGAGAGGTTACCCTAGACTTAGATCTATCCTTATCTCGAGAGAGAAGGGAATAGACACCATGTATGATTTCTTATAATTTTGATAGGAGTATATGAGAGGGAGGGATGATATTGCATGTTGGTGAGAAGACTTAGTAGGTGAAACCCAATCCAAGTTTCCCTCCATATCTTCTTTTACATCTTCTTTTATTATGCTTTGTTCTTCTTATCTTTGTTTTATTTACTTTACTTGAGTTGGAGTACCATCGTTCCTTTAGGAACACCATTTTAAACTACCCTTTTTATCTGGAGTATACGAGCATGAGACCTTGTGTGCTTAACACCTGCTAACCTTGTCCCTGTGGTTTGACCCCGATTACTACATCAGACCCCGTATAAAAGTTGCAGGACTTAAGTGTCGGGTTACTTTATTAAAAGTCTGACTACTCTAGATCCTCTCCTTTTTGGACGTGTAATTTAGGCCGGTCAATTTTTTGGCACCGTTGCCAAGGACAAGGCAAAATAGCACTGTTAAGAACTTGAGTCCACTCACTATACTCCCGTGTCTCAAGCTTAGTGATAAGCCTGACCGCACCGTTACTTTAAGTGTGCTACCCTGCATTTGTGTAGAATAGTTTGTTTTAACACATCCAGTTTACTAACTCGACTGTGCGGTCTATTTAGGCACACTGGAGGAAGCAGACTCATTTGACTTTGCTCCTTAACCTTGAGTTACCATGTCACCTCGCGTAGACGTTACTCTCACTAGGGATGAGCATGATGCAAGGAACCAACACAACCCACCATCACCAGGCTCGGACGAAGAAAGAGATGGTCGTTACAATGACGGTCGTCCACATGAAGAAGAATGTAGGGATGAAGATAGTTGTGATGATGATCGTCGTGATGAAGAACGATGCTACAGACATCGAAGAAGACACCACCGCAACCATCATGATAATAAACAAGAGTATGTTGGTCGGGATAGCGATAGTGAGGATGATGAAGAAGGGAAGACTCTTAGAGAATTGGTAGTAACAAGGGCCAACGAGTCTAGATGCCTTATCATCATACCACACTTCAACGTAGCAAATTTTGAGTTACAACCAGCTATCATCTCAATCCAGAATAAACCTTTTCACGGGAATTCAAGGAGTGAAAATCCATACCATCATCTCGATGCATTTAAAAATATTTGTGATACCATAAAGATGAGGGGAGACCCGTAAGAGGTGATATACTATAAAGGATTCAACTTCTCTTTGGAAGACAAATATCTATCTTGGTACTTCAATCTCCCTCACCAATTTATAGATGGGTGGAAACCCCTGGCAGATGCTTTAGTTACTAAGTTTTATCCTACAGAGAGAACCATCTGCAACATGCAGAAGATCACTTCTTTTACACAGAAGCCGAGAGAGAACTTGCACAAAGCATGGGAACATTTCCAAGAGTACCTGAGGGATCATCCACACCACAACTATTGTAAGGGGTTCCTCATGATCACTTTCTACAATGGGATAACTCCTATGGAAAGGACATCATTAAACACAGCCGCTGGTAATGATTTCCTTGGGAAAAAGCTAAGAAGAACCATGAAGATAATATAAAAAAATGGCTATGTTGTAAGCAGGCATAGACTATGACAGGAATGACAGAGGTCCAATGAGGAAAGTAGGGTCTGAAGGATAGTCTATTAAAGCCAAGGATTTAGAGATCATAACGGCATAGATTCAGAACATAGCAACTGATGTAAAACAACTGAAAGATACTGGAGTTGAGGGAAAGAAGCATACTGAGAAGGTAATGAAGTGTGTCACCTGTAGAGAAGGGGGGCATGGTGTTGATAACTGAATCTACACTAGGCCCGAGGAAAATGATGAAAGCAAAATTGAAGAGGAGACACAGAACGTTTCCTATGCCAACTTCAAGAGGCCAGACTACCCCAATTTTAGTTACGGAAATAAAGATGCAGCCGAGAATTTGCACCAACTGAATAGCTCACAAAAACTGCCCCCAGGGTTTGAAAAGAGAAGCGGACAAACCAAATATACACGAACAACAAAGTATTAGACTAATAAGAACAACTATCAGGACCAAAGTAAGAATCTAAATAGTCAAAGCACAGGACCAAATCAAGGGCATAACCAAAACCAAGGGTCAGGTCAGTGAACAGATAACAAGCAGCCGGATTTAGTCATCCAACTATTTGATTTTGTTAAAAGGCAAGCTACGGTGAACGATCAGTTAGCTCAAAGCTCTCTTGATAACTTTGGATTTTTGACCACTATGCAAGTATAGATGGTTGACATGCAGACCCATCAATATCAAATTGACCAACAGCCGGTGCAGTTGGTAGATCTGGTAAAGAATCCTTTAGGGAAAATTTCATCAAACACTGAAACTGTAAATATGGCTACCCTCCGATCTCAGAGGATGCTAGGTAACTCAAGAATTGGAAGAAACAATAAGGAAAGAAAGGATGATGAACAACCACCTAAGAAAGAGGTCGCTCTTAAAAAATTAGTTGATAAAGAAAAAGTGGAAGAAAGCAAGGAGAAAGATGAAGAAGTTAAGAAACCTGATGTTGTTGAGGAGATTTTCACGAAGAGGAGTCCATATGCACTGAGAGTCCCATTCCCATATAAGTTCATTAAGGCACACCTAAAGATAAAATATGAGAAGTTCATGGAATTGGTAAAGAAACTTCATCTGGACATTTCGTTCCTGGATGCTATAGAGGAGATGTTGACCTATGTCAAGTTCTTCAAAGATCTCATCACCAAAAGAAGGAGAGGGGACCATATCGAGATAGTGTAGTTAGCTAATATGTCAAGTTCTTTCATCCATACAGAACTGCCAACAAAGAAGAAGGACCCTAGAGCATTCAATATACCATTCAGTGTTGCAAACAATGTAGAGAAAAAAGGTTTTGTAGATTCGGGAGCAAGCATCAGTCTTATGGCTTTAAGTCTAGCCCAAAGACTTCGGCTGACAGATATGGTTAAAACAAACATGAGGATTGAATTGGTTGATCACACTTTCAAATGACCTATTGGAATAGTCGAAGACGTACCCATTTGCATTGGAAAATTCTTTATTCTCTATTATATCATGGTGATTGACACAGTTGAAGACCCAAAGTGCCCGATAATATTTGGGAGACCATTCTTGGCAATTGGAAGAGCATTGATAGATGTCATGGAGGGGATTATTACCTTATGCACGAGCAATGACCACGCAGACTTCCAAGTCTAAGATGCCATGAAGGGACCATCTCTTTTCGAGTCAGTCTCCTCAGGTGGATAAGATGACTTGTCTTACAGAAGCAAGATCCATGGCTGAAAAAGTATAAGAAAAAGGAAACTATTCAATATATATGAATGATTATGTTTAAAACAAAGTAAGAACTATGCATATATATACGGGCTTAAAAGTGACAGAACAAAATCTTTTAGGCATGTAAACATGGAAAACCATGTCCCCGGCAACGGCACCAAAATTTTGATCGGTCTAAATCGTGTGTCATGAGAAAGGAGGCAGACTCAAAAGAAATCAAACTTTAAATCTATAACCTGAAACCTTCAAGGACCCCCGTAACTTTATTATGGGGTCGAAGTAGGTATATGGGGCTGAACAAAGGGATCTGGGGATGCTTAGGACACTTAAGATCTCTCTCTTAAGTCAGATAAGCCAAACTGATAGTCGATAAAAGTGAGGAGCTAGAACAAGTCCAGCAGGTTGTCACGAAGTAAAATAAAGCGAAGAAAAGAAAACAAAATAGAGTCTACAGGATTCTACTAATCATAGAGAAGGAGTTCCTGGCTATGTAACCACAAGTTGGGCAGTCTATGCACCCATTCTCATGCATAGACAACCCTCGAACACCTCAACAAGCAACCTACATCCAAACATAATATGTACCTTGGTATCTGTTCCTGTAGGGTCATCCCACTTGCTTTCGCGTAGCATGACTAAAACCCATCAATGATGTGAAACCTCTTTCGAGGATGACCAATCAGCACCTTAAAGTATTCTAGATACCCTCTCAGGTCTAGAAAATTCTAAGATGCTAGGAACAGGCATGATTTGGGTAGAACCGAGTAGTGGACCTGATCGGGCCTAGGTCTATGGTTATGCACAGGTCACCTTGAACCATCCTCCTTTCATATTTCGATCCAAACCACCTTCTCTTATCTATTTCTACCACGAATCATTCGATATAGGTAGGAATAGAAGTTCAAGCAAGAAAGAGATCAACCAAACTAGCAATCATAACCAGAAAGAGAAGATCGAATAGCAAACATACTAGATCTGAATTAAAACTGCTTTCTTAAGGTAAAAGTACATAAACATGCCCAAAATAGGCTACATAGCCAATAAGGAGCTCAACTAGCCATGGAAAAGCATAGTTGACACTGAACAAAGATGAAATAACATCATTGTACAGAAACAAAGGAGAATAGTAGAAGAAAGGAGAAGAAGAAGAGATTTATCCTATAGAGGAGAGGTGACTCTTGCTCCTTAGCCTCCGTATGGGCCGTATCTCATCTTTGGGTCGTCCTCCTTGATCTTCTGGACTCCTCGGCCTCCTTTCTCCTTGATTCTGCCCCAAACAGTAGCTCGGTGGATGTGTGGAGGTGGAAGATGGTTGGAAATGGTGGGAAATGGGCTAATGGAGGTGGAAGTGATGATGGATGGAAGATAACTGAAGAGACGAGTGTAGGACGAGTTTGCCAACCTTTCCAGGTCCTTCAAACTCTCCCATGGGGATTTGGGAACCAAGAGGGGTTGGAACCACACAGTGGAGACTCCCCAGATTGGAACCCCTCTACAGGTCGCGAGGGTGTGTATTTATTGGCACAGATCACCAACTTAGTATTATGGTCGAGGTGTGCACCGACTTAACTTCAGATCGGGTTCAAGGTCACGGTCATGGTCTATCTTCCAACATCACATTCGCAGTCGCAATGTGGTCAAGGTCGACTTTGTGATCACGGCTAACCCACGGTCACAGTGTATGCCTCAGTCGCGGTCGACCCTGCAATCACAGTGTTGGTTCGGATCACGGTCGAGGTCGCGGTCACAGTCTATCTTTCAACATCATGGTCGTGGTCGCAACCTATCTTTCAGCATCACGGTCACAGTCGCACTGTGGTCAAGTTCAACTTTGTGATCACAGCCAACACGTGGTCACGGTGTATGCCTCGGTCGCGGTCGACCATGTAATTGTTGCGTTGGTTCGGATCACGTTCGTGGTCCTGCTCACCTCGATCGGGGTTGTGATGGATGGAAGCCTAACTGCTGCAAAAACCATGTGTTGGGGGGAAAACTTAGGGCAGATGCTTTTCAAGTTCAGTGCCTGCAAGTCCCAAAATTGTCTAGTTTGACAAACTTTTCTATGAAAGGGTATAAATTACTAAAAGATAAGGAACATGGGATATTTTTGGGCATATCAAGGCTATAGCGACACAAAACCATAGATAAATGCTTAGCATAGATACATAAATTTGGGTGTTATCAGTATCTTGGGTGAAGACATTAGGTTATAAAAATAAGGAAGTACAATTATATTAACTTATAAATACAAAAACAATTATATTTTAAGGAATTGAATAATCCAAACAAAGATATACGATGAATTTTCTAACTTAGGTTTAGATATTAGTTGATTCACACATATCCACCATGTATGTGAGCATGTATCATATTTGCTAGTTGGCCATTTATAGTCTTTGACACCATCTCATGGTGTGCATGTTGTCTTTCCACTATTTTGACATCTAGACTTCTAGTGGTGGACACCATGTCATGGTGCTTGTTGTTCGTTGCTCAATAAGTGGAACAAAGAAGACAGTTGGTATCACATGACTGAGGAGTATCATTTTGACCGTCACATCATGTAACTTGGATTCCATTTGCTATAGAACAAGCCACCACCCCTTGTCGCTTCTCCACTTCTCTTGTAGCATCAGCAACAAAGATGAAATTGGAGTTAGGAGGAATCAAGGATGATTATGATGAGCGTAAAAGTTCTCAGTGTGTAGAAATTTTGATTCCCTCTCCTTTTTGTTCTCCATAGCTGACAAAGACAAGGTTGGTTGGCATGAAAACCAATTTTGGAAGCCCTATGCATATATTTTTGACTATGATTAGAAAATGATGCATAGTTCATGGTGTCTATGGAATGCTCCTTGCCCCTTTTTCATGAGAAGTGACGGAGCAAATATTGTCCCTGTTCTTACCACAATGGCGGCAGGGGGGTCTATGCAACCGACCGGCTTAACAATGGATTCTCCATAGAGTGAGATGGTAGGATGCTTGCCTGGGAAGCTCTCCTTGGAGCTATTGGATGCTACTCTTGAGAAAAATGAAGCTTGATGTAGGAAATCTATGTCTCATTCGATTTTGACAATATGGAGACCCATAAAGAAGAGGCTTGCACAAACATGCATGTTAAACTAAGAATGAATGAAGAAATGGATAGGCATAGACTAGGTTCCACTGACCAAAGCTTCTTGATCTACCAAACTATTGTGTCCCTATGGGTTATCTGACATCATTTGATCTCCCATTTTTTAATATATAATGACCCAAGTTCTTTTCCAAAAAGGTAATTCATTTTAATATCCTAAAAACACATATTATATTAGAAATTACATTAAATATTGATCTGATGACCAATATATTTTAGAAAAGACATTAATCAAGAAGGTTCCAACTTTCAAATGGAAGCAGTAAGAGGTATAATTTTAAAAATGCAATGCATATGGAGTATGAAAATGTCATTTCATTGTTTATCAATAACAACTAGTAGGAAAAAACTATGAAAATTCAAAAGTAACTTTGACATCTTGTATAAACTCCTTTGATAACTAAGATGATGATGTTTAAGCAAAAAATTATATGTTTTTCCTCGTATGGATATTCAACTTTAGTTAACCTAAAAAATATTAAAATTAATTACGTTAAAAATGATCAAATTGGAGAATTGTTATTATAATATATAAGTACCAAGAACCATATGTGAAACTTAGAGTTTTAGAATAATAAATGTAATTCGTGATGATATGATAGTAAGTCCTGCATTTGATATGAAAAACTAATTTGAATAATTTGTAAAATAATATAGTACTAAAGAAAATAGTCTGAATAGGAAATTTTTGACCATTTTATTATGCCCTAATTTGTATTTTAAAATTAGTAACCTAATTACTTAATGTAATACAAGTAATAAAGATGCATTTTAAATTCTAAGCTAAATTATATAACAAATATAAGTACGGTTAATGATGAATAATCCAACATTTGTAAGATGATCTTGTTTTAACAAACAATTGACGGATAGATATTGAATCAAAATTTGTATTAGGATAAAACAATGAAACTATGTGGAAGTAATCCTCTTGGTATGTGGTTCTTCCACTTGGGATGATTTCAGTATATTTCTTTAATTCGATGACTAACTTTGATTCATTCTAATATATATTGGCATATGATCTTGATTTATCATATGTGCACAAGATTTTGATTTTATATTTTCTATTGCAAAGCATTCATTTTATAGGATATGATTATTTATAACATACTTGAATAAGTTTCATGTAATGCTACATGTGGTGCATCCCTTGGTGCATGGTGCACCCTAGAAAAAGATTAGTACCTCCCTCTAAGGAAGAAGGTTCCATGAGGTGTACTTGGCTCTGGTATCTCTATGCATATTAGGAACCCCACTTTTATGATAGGTAACAAAATGTCGATAATGTGTATTTAAACACAAAATAAGAGAAAATAGATATATGTCAAACTTCAATACATAATAATTTGAATTTTGAATTTTTGAAAGCATATGTTTTCATGACAAAAAAACTATATTCCAATTCAAATATTATTCAGAAGAACCCCATGCTCAACATTTGTTTTAATTTGTCTACAATTCATATTTTTAGATTCATAGGTAACATGGTAGTTAATATGTGAGATAAAGCAAATGTGAACCAATTCTCTAGAGGTCATGTTGTAGATCTAGTATGCTTACACAAATATCATTCAATGTGTAGTATCAAAATTTGTAAAAATGCATTTTGTTACTATATGTTGAATAATGATATTTTTGTTGTGGCTTTTTTATTGTTTAAGTACATGTGCTACTTTTCTTTGTGTGTAAATATTCTTACCTTTGAATTGATTTTATTTTCTTCTTCTTGTCTAGTGTATGGTGTTTTAAATATGGATTTTCACTTAGGTAATTGTTTCAACTAGTGTGCACATGTGGATGAGGTGTAAAAAATTAGGGTATCTCACAATAACCCAATTATGTGTTAGAAAATATATGAAACATACCTAAACGATTAGAAAAAATCATGAGACCATTTGACTTGTGCTTTGTTCCACAGAAGAAGTCCCATGGGTAGGTTAGAATGAAAAAAGGTGTATGGTCTTTGAGATAGATCTTTGGATTATGTTTTAGAATATATTTTAAATGTATTTCCATTGATGATCGATGCATACAAAGTGTGGTCAATTTAACTAATCAAAGAATCCCTATTATCATCCTCAAAGGTACTAAAAAGAAGCAATATGTTGTTATCTCTAATCTATAGGTAATCAAAATTATTTTGGGTGTATCCTAAATTTTTTAAGTAGGAAATCAATTCTAAGATAATTTTTGTTGTTGACTTAATTTTATTTGATTAAAGTAAAAAAAAAATATTCTCAAATCCAAAAGACATGATAAATTTAGAGGTTTACTATAATTTATTGATTATACTTGAAATATCATTTTGAACACATTTCCATTTACTCATCCATTTATTTCATCCATTAGGAAAACGTTTCTAGATGTCTTTGAACCATAATACTATTGATTAATACAAAATAAAATGATAATAATCCAATAGTATCCTTCTATCATAATATATGTTTCAAGACTAGGAATCTAACTCCAATAGTTCACGCAATTTCATATCACAATTGCACTAATTCTAATTTACAAGATATTACATTTTTGTTTTCCAACCATATAAATTTATTATGTATATATTTGGAGATGATCTATCACAATAAGAGTAAATACAAAATAAGAATGAGAAAGAGAGTAAAGAGTAAACATAATGAGATAAATTGGATGATTTGTTTATATGTTACTCAGTACAAAGAAACTACTTCTTTATCCAAAAAAATTGCAGTCCAAAAGAAATTCTGATGTAGAACATAGATCTCCATAACATATGCAAATAGTATGAGATAAACATGAAAAGGTAGAGTTGAAAAGACAAATGATTTTAGAAGGAGATTTCAGTAGCATGTAATCACTCTATGAAGAAGTTAACATGTTTCATTTGATATCTTCTTTCTATGCATGATTTTGTTCCTCCTTGGCCTCATATCCTTGCCCTCTCTTTTCTTCTCTATATAGGGTAATCAGGCCCCCTCTCTAGATACCTCAAGTTTAATGGAACTAATCCAAATCAAAGAGAATCAATACAATTCACAATTACACTTGGTTTCTATATAAATTTTATCTATAAATGGATGTATGTGACATGTCGTCAGGATTTAGTGGTGTATCCCCTATATGCCAAAAGTATTAGAAATTTGACTTTAAGTCATGGAGTTTATGAACATTACATGAAATGTTAATTAGTTTCCAATAATACTTGTGGGCTCTACCATGATGTGGTTGGGGAATGACACATTGTATTGTACCCAATTGTTGATAGTGGAAGTAAGTTCAGGTAGTTATTTGATGGCATGTGACACACTAGAGAGACATGTCATATCATGTGTTGTCTTGGCTTGATGCTTCTATTGTAATTGTACATTATGTATGCATTGACACAATTTTTCAAGTGTTTTTGGGCGTTTCTTTTTGTTTTTTTATCATTTGGATACCATATATGTAGGGCCTTGGTGGTTAAAGATTATGCAATGTATGCGTCAAGATCATCATTATAAATTATATAATTCATTGCAAGATTATTTTTATTGAAATAGTGATCTAATACAAATCAAATCATGAAAGAAGGCATGAAAAGTGTATGAAAATCAATTTGAATACATTGCGCAAAATGTGCAAATCACCCTACAATTCAAATGACTTCTTATCCTAGATAATCAAAACAAATCAACAAAGAGAAATTTTGTACATTGGAGATACATTAACAATTTTCAAACAAAAACATCATGCTTCATGTTTTTAAAGACTGTAGAAAGAGTATGAGTTGATGTCTATATTCTAAGAGTTAGCATATTGAAACCAATATCATAATTTGTCACGAGTACAACAAGATTATTGGATTTAAAAATGGCATTTCCTATTATTTTTCACAATGAATAAGGCCTTAATATAATGATATGTATAACCCAAGATTTTATATTTTTTATTTTATGTGTAATGAAACCTTGCTTTATATAGTGTTAAGAACACATGAGATTTTCTATGGACATTAGATTATCCTTAAGATGTGAATCAATACGGTTATGGAGATTTACTCACTCAAGTGGTCCATATGGGAAGCTTGGCCTAGTTTAAGGATATTAAAATTTCATTTATTATTTGCATTTCTATAGGTTAGTATCCCATATCGGAGATTCCAAATTTTGATAATGTTCATTATGCAACTTTTTATCTCAGATATGATATAATAACACTTTGATCCCTCTTCACATGTTAGCAATTAATTAATGAAGTTCTTTAAGAAAAATAACAAACCTTTTAATTGAAATCATGTTTAAAAACTAGTTATCAATATTGGTATATATTTCATGTAGTTATTCACATTTTTTTAACTCAACATACATGAAGATGTGAAGTTAAGTGCAACTTGCAAGATGTAGCATGATGTCTTCTCACAAAGGCACCTTAGCAGTACATTGTTGATGCATATCTATATCCCTTTTAGATATTTCTTGCTAGTTTTATTCTCAACCACAAAAAATAAGAATACATAAAGAAAGGTAGTACCAAAACAAGAGAGCATTTTATTTTCAAAATAATTTAGGTATTATGTTTGAATTAGATATCTAGAAATAAAAGCCATAAAACAAAAGACTTGAATCACATATGCATAGCACATTTGAACAAATAAGAGAAAACACGCAAGAAGATAAAGAAATCAACCCAACTACACACATGATATTTTATTTCTTTTCCTTATTGCAAGGGAAGAACAAAATTAACACATGTCGTCTTTATCCATTAGAGGGATAGTCATAGAAGTTCCCCTTTGGTTTTATCATAGAAGTATCTTCTAGACTATTCATTATATTGGTAATGATGAAGAAAAGTTTCTTAATATGTATTTCCAGTCACTTCATGGAAATAAGTTGACTTTACAAGAGTTTGTTTGTCTAATTCATTTCTTGGAGTAGATAACCTCCAAGTTGTTATAGTGATCATAGGATTGTTTCTTATCTATACATTTTTGGTTGGATTGTTCTTGGTTCCTACATTAATAATTAGAAAGGTTCTTCCATCCAAGTTGTAAGTGTTGAAAAAGGGTTTTGTTATTATTGTGGGAAATTTTATTGACTTCTTCTTATTTCACCCCAATAGAAGACACCAAGTTACATTCAATATCTTTATGTACACCTATGCATTTATCACATCTCATCACTTAGTGGACTCATTTTCTTGGTGAGAATGCCAATCTTTCTATTGAAAGAAGAAATACATCCACTTGCTAGATTCCACTTTTGAACTGATCCTCTCACTGCTCCTTCTATCTTGATCAAGAGACATCATTTCAATAATCTTCATGGCTCAGTACCATTCTTCCAAAGGAATCATTCATTATATGTTGAATTTATGAATACCATCACATTATCACCTTACCCATTGTAAAAGATGTACACTTGGTTTTATTTTGGTAGGTTGTGGTGATGGAACTTCCTCAACATTTCTTTGAAGCATTCCAATGATATCACAAATGGTGCTCCATTATGCTTCTTTAATATTGTGATTTTTTTGTCAATATCCACTATCTAACCTAATGTAAAGATATTTTTTAGGAATGATATCTTCCTTTATTAGAGAGAAAATGGAAGAAGTTAAATCCATAGTATGTCATCTATCATCCTTGCAATCTTGACTACGTATCTTAATTGGAGAAAGTTCTATATGTGTATGTTTGGTTCTATATATGCAACGTCCACAATATTATTTTGATTGCATACTTTCATCCAAGTGGCAGTGGTTTACTTCCACTCTCATTCTCCCAATAGACAAGTTTGATGCTTTTTGGTTCCATCATGGTGTTGGAATCTGTGGAGAGAGAGCGGTAGGTGCAACAGAAGCAGTAAATAACAAATTTGTTTATCTTTCCATTTTTTCCTCCATGGATCTCATCAATGACAATATAGGGGAAAGAAAAGTTGTGAATTTATACCTTTCTCATAGAGTAGTTCCATGATGAAGATCACAAGAATAGATAAGTAAATAATGTCAAAGATGATCTCCCAACATAGATACCAATGCGTACACATCACTATGCCATCCACAAAAATGACAGGGAACTCCACCTTGCTCACTAAGAGCCAATTTGGAAGGATTTGCCTTTGCATTGGAAATGTGTTAGAGTTGCACAACCTCTCCTCACCCCTTATTTCCTTGATGGAAATGGTGGTTGGTCAAAGCCTCTCACATGTCCCTCCTTTTCTCACAAGAGTTACCTCTCAATAGTTGTCAAAAGATTGTAACCAAAATCTTGGCCATCATATCCCTATATATAGGAAAGGTAGGGAAGCATGGTTTTTAAAAAACCTACGGAAATGAAAAGGTACATCAGTCATTTTTAGTGCCACCTCGATATAGTCTAATTGGATAACTAGACCAAATCTAGTTGGCCAAATGGTCTAGCCCAATAGAGTAAAAGGACCCAATCCAGTCTGTCGATTGTACCTAGTCTAGTTAGCCTACTGGGCTCGATCTAGTTTGTCGATTGGACCCAATCTAGTCGGACAAATGTTCTAGTCCACTTGCGATGCTGGATTGAATTTAATTAGAAAATGGGCCCAGTCCATGGCCAATTAGCATGGTCTAGTCAGTCTTCTGGACTCAATCCGGTTGGGTGATTGGGCCTAGTCCAATTCATCGGTTGGCTTGGTCTAGTTGTCCTATCAACAGTTTAATTAGTTTCCTAACCTTTTAACAAACTTTTAATCATATTCCCATTATTAAACTCATTTTTCCTATGCATCCTATGTGTGTGATGGCATAACATGAGCTCCTACATAACAAAAATAGCCGGAGAGGTTTTGGGGGAGTCCAAAGGTTGTGGGCCTCCACAAAAAGAGACTTGGTGGTGTAATGATGAAGTACAAAAGGTTATTAAACTAAAAAGGGAGATATATAGGAGCTAGCCCAAATCTTGAGAGGATGCAACATTCCAGAGATACAAGCAAGCAAAGAAAGAAATGAAAAAGGTTGTTCACGAGGCAAGGTCTATATACTTTGATGATATTTATAAGAAGTTGGACATTAGAGAAAGGTAAAAAGATATATATAAAATGACTTGTATAAGAGAAAGGAAAGGAAGAGACTTGAGTCAAGTAAAATGCATCAAGAATGAAGATTGTAGAGTGCTGGTAAAGGACGATGATATCAAGAACCAATGGAGAAATTACTTCCATAAGCTTTTCAATGGAAATATTGTAAATAATGTTAGAGACTCGTGTGATAGGGATACAAGAATATCATTTACACACAACGAGTTTCACATTTTGAGGTCAAGAATGCCTTGAAAAATATGAAAATGAGAAAGGCATGTGGAGCAGACAGTATACCCATTGATGTATGGAAGAGTATGGAGGATGAAGGAGTTATGTGGTTAACAAATTTATTTAACAAAATCATGAAGACAAAGAAGATGTTGGATGAATGGAAAAATAGTACTATAGTCCCCATCTACAAGAACAAAGGTTATGTTCAGAGCTGCACAAACTACAGAGGTATCAAGTTGATGAGTCACACAATGAAGCTTTGGGAGAGGATTATTGAGTAGAGGCTAAGATCTATAATGCAGATATCAAACAACCAATTTGGTTTCATGATTGGTAGATCAACAATAGATGATATTTTCCTGATAAGGAGGCTTACGGAGAAGTATTGGGAAAGAAAAAGATATCTTCACATGGTTTTTATCGATTTGGAAAAGTCATATGATCGAGTACCCAAAAAAGTGTTGTCGATGGTTTTGAGGAAAAAGGGTGTGCCAATCTAATACATTGACTTGATTAAAGACATGTATGGTAGCTCTATTGCAAGTGTGAAGACTCCTGGAGGTGAGACACCAACTTTTCCCATTATAGTTGGGGTACACCAAGGATCCACACTCAACCCATATATGTTCGTTCTTGTTATGGATGAGTTGATAAAGAATGTTTTGGATGATGTTCCTTGGTGTATGTTATTTGTTGATGATATTGTTTTGATTGAGGAAACTAAAGATGGTTTGAATGATAAAGTTGAACTTTGGATAAAGGCATTGGAATCAAATAGATTGATGATTAGTAGGAGCAAAATGGTGTATATGCATTGCAATTTCAGCCAATCTCGTAGTGTGAATGGTGGAGCCAAGTTGGACGGAGTAGATATACCAAAATGTGATAAATTTCTTTACTTGGGCTCTATCATTTAAACATATGGCGATGACCAAAATGATGTTTGTCATAGGATCACTACAGTATGGTTGAAATCGAGGAGTGCAACTGGAGTATTATGTGATTGGAAGATCCCTCTCAGACTAAAAATCAAGTTTTATAAAACTTCTATACGGCCAGTCATGCTCTATAGGAGTGAATGTTGGGCAGTGAAGTAACAAGGTATTGGTATGGTATGCCTAGAGCACCAATCATATAATGATTGTGATGAGGTATTAGATACCTGATTTGATAATAATAAAGGTAATTTTGTCTATTATGTTTTTCTTAGTCATGAGATGATGACACATACATGATAGATGTCTAAAGAATGATGTGACTCAATGACATATGTCTTGTGGTTGAGGACCTAAAACAATGAGACCATATGTATGATAAGAGTACATACATTCTTGATATGTCCCTAGTCAGATATTACTATGGAAGAAAAATAGACACCAGTAATACATAAGACTAGAGTGTGTGTTGACTAATGACAAAGTCTCATTAGTCATGATATCAAGTCAAGCACATAGATATATGTTAAAGAATAGTATATCAGACAGACCCACCGTGAGAGTGATACATGGATACCATGGAATGGTAGTCACAAGTCTCTCTTATAGTGATGGTGGTGATTTTGGTTCTTAGACCTGAAATCACTACACTCATCACATGTGAATGGGTACACTTTAACATCATCAAACGCAGTCCTAAAAATGGGTTGTTATAACAGTGATGATTAGGTGACTTTGACACATGGGGACTTGACTGTGAGTGATAGATATGGGATTTGTCCCTCCTACAAGGAGTATGATATCCAGGGCCCCTTGATAAGAAAGATTGAGAATTGTATGGCCATACTCATGTGATTCAATATATGATATGTGAATTAACATGCATCTCAGACAATCTTCTCTAGGTCAAGGAACATGGATTGAATGTTGAAGAGGATGACGTTCCATTCCTTGAGTTAAATTCAGATGTTAGTGACAAAGGAACTATACGATCACGATAAAACTAATCACAGATTATAGGTTGAAGTTGTTTTCCAACTTTCTGAGTTACTTGGGTAACAATGATGAGTTACTAGATTCTGCTCATTTCTTGTGATGTCATAAGTTGTTATGAACATTCACTACCAACATAAATTGGAACTTGCATGGTCACAGACACAGGATACCCCTGGAAGAGGAGATTGTCTATGAATAATGTTTAGATTGAGACTAAAGGTGTTTAGGTACTCAATTAAACATACAATTGACTGACTGGACTCAGAACTATTAAGTTCAAGTGTTGAACTAGCTTGTTAGAGTGTCAGGTCGATTGGAGACTACATTGGCATTGTCAGGACTACCAACAGACTGGTTCACCCTTGTGAGCCTATCGGCTGGTGTGAGCCAACTAACCAGTTCACTTGGTGAACTGGGTGGCTCACAGTCCTTCCAACTGAGGAAATAAGGATTTTCCCAATTGGAGGAAAACTTTCACGTTTCACTTGTTCAATTCGATTGGAATAAGGATTAATCTTTGGATTAATTGGAAACGATTGAGGAAAGTCAATTGCAGGCAAGTTTGGGAAGTGATATGACCAGTTTAGTTAGTGAACCGACCGGTTCACTAGTGAACCAATCGGCTCACCTTGCCAAATGACCATTTCAGTTATGAAACGATCAGTTCACCTGTCGTAGTACAAACTATTCATGGAAATTTTGGATCCTTCTACTCCCGAACAGACCGGGAACCCTGACCGTACCCTCTACTATAAATAGAGGGGTACAGGGGGCTTATTAGAACATCAGTTTCTCTGCAAAGTTGTTTTCCTCTCTAGTTTTGGTAACCGAGAGAGCCCGAGCAAGTGCTACCTGACTAGAGAGGCACAACGAGGGAAAGACAATTGCAGAAAAGTAGTCTGATTTTGGGAGAGTAGGTTGGTGCTAGTACACAAATAGGAGGGTCGTCTCCTTCCTACCAGTTCTTCTAGAATGGTAGGAGTTCTAGGTGGTCTGTGAGGACTATCTGTAGAGGTGGGAGATGTCTGCCGCTTAGGAGGGCATGTCATCTGCAGTCCGTGGTGGAGGCTAGAGTCCATGGCGAAGACTAGGAGCTGTACAGACACTGTCAAAGACATGACATTGAAGACCAAACATGGCTGCAAGGTATTGTCACTGGGCAAGCCCCAGGATGACTTATATCTCACTAAAATTATCCTTCCCATTACATAGTCATTGATGCGATCTCCTGTTATGGGTTAATGGCCAGTAAAATTTTTGTTTCTGCTGCATACTCTGATGTCATAGAACCCAACACAAGGAATCAACAAGATGAACGTGGCTAGAATTTGTCTGTTGATATGGATGTGTGGGAAGACAAGAAAAGACTGCTTGAGAAATGACTATATCAAGAACAAAGTGGGGGTGGTGAGCATTGGGGACAAGTTGTGCGAGGGCCGAATCAGATGGTATGGACATGTGCAACGTAGACCGACTAATGCGCCTATAGGAATCAATATTATTGAGGCAAGCACAATTAATTGAAGAAGAGGAAGGCCTAAATTAACATGGGAAGAGCTTATAAAGAGAGATTTTAAATCTCTACATCTCAACCAAAATATGAACCATGATAGAGCTGAATGGAAAAGAAGGATCCATGTAGCAGACCCCAACATAGTTGGGATTGAGGCTTACATGATGATGATGATGATCCTATGTGTGTGATCCTATATGATCTAAACTATTTTGGTAGCAATATCAATAAACCATATTATGATTTAACAAATTATGATTGCTATATAGCAAGACTTCATTTTGACCAAATTAATTGGAGAAGTTGGAGAGAAACTTTAACCTAGTATCATGATCAGTGTTACACTAACCATATAATCCCTCTGTCACACATATCCAGATTGAAACTAAGGCATGGAATTGTCATACTGTTACCATTCAATCTATTATCCTTGAACTAGAGTAGAATATTGAAGATATTGTGAGCTCAATATCATATATTGACTCACATGAGCAAGGTCATGGATTTCCATAGTCTCAATTATCAATTTTTCATGATATAACTCCAAAGGAAGGACAAATTCGATCTACATCACTCTCACCACGCCAAAAGTGTTATAATGTACCCAATTATTACCTCACTAGAACCCTTATTTAGAGTTACATTCGACTAGTTTCAAAGTACACAAAACAACATGTGATTACTATATTGACTTTAGGTCTAAGGATCAACAATCACAACTACCACTTTGAGGTATGACTCATACTTGTCATTACATAGATTCCATATATCATTATCAAGGTGGATATTTTTGATGCACTTGGTATGTATCAAGTACCTATGATCCTGATTTGATATCCAATATTATCACCAAAGAGACAAAGTCATCACTCAACATACATACTACTCTCATGTTTCCCATAATATCAAAAATAGTAACTGAATTGGTACAGAACAAGAATGTGTACTCTTAATTGTTCGTATGATCTCACATTTATCTTCTCAATGCAAATCATATATCATTGATTCAAAACATTCTAACAACATTATTAGGTTCATTCAATATTTTTTTTAGAAAAGTGCTAGAGACATATTTTATTCATCCTGCTCTCTACTACGGGCAAACATGGATGAAATGAAATATTAATGTCTAGCGATATCCAGTTGGGTTTCACACTGGTGAAATGATGATTTCCACTAGAGTACAGGGTGTGTTTTGCAATGTGGTCTTCCACCACGTTATGTTGGTGGGGAATGAAGGAGAGTTTGATTCTCGAAAATGTAGACATGATGGTAGAGGTCTTCCTTCTCAGTGGCTCAAATCTGCTTGCAGCTTCCTTGGGTTGTAGAATGGATTCAACCACAGACGAGGAGTCTGAGTAGATGATAGAGTTATGCCATCCATGGGACCTATAGGTTTTTAATGCCTATAGGATTCCGTTCATTTCTGCCTCCTTGGCTGAGGTAGAAAAATAGTGGATTCCCCGCCCAAGGAGACAAGTGCCTTGCAGGTCAGTAACATGAATGTTGATACCTGTCTTGAGACTATGGACTTGGAATGCAGCATCCACGAAGATGATATGCTGTGAGTTTCTTGGTTGTTTGATAATTGGGCCACACGACATGTGTCTATCATGGGTCGATGCTATGGCGAAGTGCATAACATCCTATGTTCTTCCTTGGATGAAGGCAGCTTGAATTGTCGGTGGCTTGTGATCCCCGTTATGTATAAAGTTATTACACGCACTCCAGAGCGCCCAACAACTAATGCTGCCAAGGATCCTATCTTCAGCATTTCCTTTCCCATTAATGATGAGCTTAATCCACTCTTCCTCAGATCCACTAAAGAAAGTGTGGTCCATCCCGAGTTAAACCCAGACATGCCTGCTAGAAGGGCAGTGTCTAAGGTAGTACACGATCGATTCACTCATTGTGTTGCAGTGCCGGCAAGTATCCTCCACTGTGATATGTCTTTTGACCATCTCCACATTAGTCAGGAGAGATTTGTGCCTAAGGAGCCATAGGAAGGTTTGATATTTGTTGGGTACTGGGTTGGACCAGACGTTCTTCCAAATGTTTGAGAAGTGGGGCAGGTTCTCCCCCCATAGCCAGGTATAAGTTGTATGAACAGTGAGCTCTCTGCTTGATTCTAATGGCCATAACCATGTATCCAGGCCTGCATCAGCATAGGGTGTTAGTGTGCTATCAATAAGGGGCCACGAGCTTTACGGTAGGTGAGCGTGTATGAAATCCCAATCCCAAGCTCCGTTGAGTTGGGTCATGTTTTGGATAGTGAGGTCATCGAGGCCTTCTGGGATTGTGGTGTTGGGATCAAGATCCATGATAGACTTGCCCAACAGCCATCTATCATGCCATACATTTGTAGATGTGCCTGAGTTTATGGTTTTATGGCAGTATCCTTCCAGCTAAGGAAGGTGTGCCTTAATGAAGGCCCATGCAGTAGAGCATGGTTTTTTGGAGAGTGAGTTCCCCCGTACATATTTCCCCCTGAGTATCCTTTCCCACAAGCATGAGGGGTTGTTCATGAATTGCCAAGCATTCCTTAGCATCAGAGCTTCATTTTGGGTGTGAGCCTCTTTGAGTCCTAGACATCCATGTTCCTTGCTTTTAGTGAGCATTTTCCACAAGAACAGAGAGATTCGCCACTGCTGACGATTCCCTGACCAGATGAAGTCCTTGATATGGCGGCTAATGTCATCACAAAGCGTGGGAGATAGCTTAACAGTTTTCATGGTATATGATGGAATCATCTGTAAAGTGCTCTTCGCCGAAGTAACACGGCCAACAAGTGATAAATGGCAAGCGAACCAGCTGTTCATTCTAGAATGAATGGACTACAATATAGATGTGTGTGTATGCTTATTAAGGCGGTGATGAAGTAATGGCACTCCCAAATATCGACCCAAGTCATTGGTGCTAGAGATTCCCAGTCTATGACAAAACCCAAGCTTCTCCGCATTCGAGGTGTTAGGGGAGAAGAAGTATCTTGATTTCTCATTAGAAAGGATATGTCTGGATAGTTGAGCAAACTTGCATAGGATAGTTTGATGGTGATAGCTTGTATGTTGGAAACTTCTGCCATTAAGAGGATGTCATCTGCAAACATAACATGTGTGTGAGGAACTCCATTCCTTGAGAGCATAATAGGTTTCTAGTTCCCCATGTTAGTAGCCTCAACAATTTCCTGGCTTAAGCGTTCCATGCATAAGAGAAGATATATGGGCTTATAAGATCTCCTTGGAGAATGCCTTGGCAGGCCTTGAACGCCTCTAGAGGAACACCTTCCCATAGGATGGAAGTACTGCCCGACGAGATGATCTACATAATAAGCTTGATTATTGTAGTTGGAAGCCCAGTCTGTTGAAGAGTGTCATCAATGAAATCCCATCTCATACGGTCAAAAGCTTTGGACAGGTCAAGTTTGATCACCATCCATTTCTTTTTTCCACACATTGATTTCATAGAATGAATAACCTCCTGTACGATGAGGATGTTGTCGTTGATGTGCTGACCTGGAATAAAGCTAGACTGGTTTTCTGAGATCCAGCTATTGAGGAGGGGTTTGATCCTCTCTACAATAATCTTAGAAATGAGATTGAAGCAGTAGTTGTTCAAAGATATGGGCCTGAGATCTGAGTAGTGTTGAGGGCTAGGCACCTTTGGGATGAGGACCATTAGCGAGTCAGCAATACGTGCATCAATAAGGCCAGTCTGGAAATCAGCGCAAATGGTAGAGATGAAGGAGCAACCCACATGGCCCCAGTTAGTCTGCACAAACTCGTTGTGGATGATGTCAGGGCCAGGGGCTTTGGCTGGGGCCATAAGGAACAAGACCCTCTTGATTTCAGCAGCATCCGGTATAAGACCTGGGTCACATGAAGTGGGAATGCCTAGGAATACTCCAATGTAATTAGATATGGCCACACGACTAGGATCTAGGGTAGTCTCGGTGCACAGCAGTTTACAAAAATAAGATCTGACCAAAATACAAAGGAGAGAGGGTGCCTCGATCCATAATCCATTATCATCTTGAAGTCTAGAAATCTTGTCATGATGGCATCGGGCTTTGACAAAGGAGTGAAAGAACTTGTTGTTTCCATCACCATGTTGGAGTCAGTTAATGTTTGCTTTTTATTGCTAGTCAGCCTCTTCTCAGAGAAGGATGGAGTTGAGTTCCTCTTACAGGTCAATAGAAAGAAGCTGGTTAGTGATATTAGATGAATGAGTGTGTACCTGACATTTAGAAAGCCTTCTAAGGATGTTTGTCTTTCTTTTATGTTTATGTTTATGACGTTCAGAATCCCACTTAACTGCAGCAGATTGGAAAGGCATGAGAGCTTCAAGAAAAGGCTTAGAATTATCCCAGATCGAGAGGAGCTCGGACTTGAAGGTTGGGATTTGGTTCCAGCTCATACGAGTTCTAAAATGAGGCTAATGATGTTGTGGATTACGTTGTCCAGCAATCAAGATGGGGCTATGAGCTCTATAAATCAGTGGTAGAATGTTGACTATCATTCTGTTCTCAACGGAGAGCCAATCCACGTTGGCAATAACCCTGTCCAGTTTTTCTAGCAACATTCCTTTCTTATAATTAAAACAAATACCCGTAGACTGGACATTAAAGAGTCAAGCGTTAAGAAGGAGGGAATTGAACTTAAGGCAAGAGCGGCGATCAAATCCCTTGCCACCCAGTTTTTCTGACAGATCTAGCATGGTATTAAAGTCGCCAATAGACACACAAGCACTAGTGATGTTAGCAGCTAGGGAGGACAGTCTTTTCTAGAGGAGGTCCCGTTTCATAGGATTCGGGCTACCATATACGAAGGTGAGGTACCACGCGTTGTTGATATAACAGTGGATATATTGCCGATGACTTTGAATGATATCTACTTGGCATTTGTGGCAATCCCAGAGGATCCATATGCCACCTGAGAAGCCCAGGGCCTCCACACGGTGGGAGGAAGAATAGTTGATTTATGTATGATGTTGTCTGTAGTAATTCCACTACACCATGGTTCAATGATGGCAAGAATGTGTAGGTTGTATCTCCTTTTGTATTCACCTAAAAGATTTAATTTATCCTTGGAGCAATCTCCTTGGATATTCCAGCATAGAACATTTGTCATATAGGGAATTGTAATGTATAGAGGCCTGGTTATTCAATGGATGGCGGTGAGGAGGCCAGATGCATCGGCCGCCACAACCATTGTTTTGTCTGCTCCAGGGTCGACTTCATTGAATGAAAGTGACTTCTTGGTGAAAGGATTGTGATCACTGCTATTGCCTACAAGTTGGGCCAACTTACCCTTCTTGCGCTCCCTTCTAGGGCTCACCTGCCGATAGATAACCTTCCTGCTTCGGAGCATGATGCCTCCACTACCACCTCTGTGAGTTCCCCAGGTAAAGCCTAGAGGGACCTCATTAGAGGAGCTTGGGACACTGGCTTGGAATCGAAAGGAGTCCATCATCTGTTGAGAAGGCCTTCCCTCTACAATCTCATCATCTACAAGAACCACTACAGTGTTGTTCTTCTAGGACAGAACCTGGGAGTATGGAGGTGTCCTAGCGGTGGCTTTACAAAGCTCTGTCCGTTTGACACAACTGCCTTTTTTATATTCTTCTTTTTGTTTTTGCGATTTGTGATCATCTCCCATTGGCCATCGTGATCGGTCTCTTCAACGGTGGCTTGTGTAGAGGCGACCTTGTCTTGTTGAACAGGCGGCTTGTTCTTGGGGGGTCATTTTTTTGGGTAATGGGAACCTTCTTCGTCAGAGGCTTACGTGGAGGCATCTTGGCATGGATGGCCTCCTTGTAAACAGGCACAAAGAGGAGAGGTTTGGGCTTCATGGACGAAGCCTCGGTGTTAGGGAACTTAGGCCCAAACCTGCAGTCCCCTTCAGCGTGGCCGAGACAGCCTCACTTCATGCAAAAGGTGGGAAGGTTTTTGTACTCTAGCCGGAAGTCCTCACCGTTAAGCACTACTATTCGTAGCAGGGGCTTCGAGGTATCCACTTCAACCGCGGTCTGAGCAAACTTGTCGCAGTATCCGGATTGAGTGGTGGCATCAATTTTTATTGTTCTCCCGATCAAATTCCCAATGCTAGATAAGAGTTGGTTTTGAAACAGATAGATTGGCAGGTTTGTGATTCTTGCCCAGACTACCAGTTTATATGGGATAGGGTCTAAGGGTCTGAACTCCTTCAACCAAGACTGGACGGAGAGGTAGTGGTTGAATATTGTCCATGGGCCTCCTGTCATTGCTCAGATGAAGTCATTGTTATTGGACAACTGAATGATATAGTAATCCATGTCAAGGTCGATAGCTCGAAAGTCACCGGATAGGGCCCAGAGGACGGTGATCTTGTTCATAAGAGCATTGAAGCTAACGTTTGTTCTGATGACCTTGATAACAACAACATACTTCCAGGGCTCCAAAAGAGGAGGCAAGGATGCAAGGTTAATGGAGAACTGTGGCAGGTTGCCGTTGTAATCTATCTGGATTTCATCCTCTTTGAGAAAATCCAGGGAGGGCTGAGTAAGGGATGTTGGTGCTTTGGTGGTGTGACCAACCATTATATCCTTGTATGACTTTCCGTCTTGAGGTGGGGGAGGGTCGGGCGACGCCATGGAGACATCTCCTTCGGTTTCATCCACAGATCTCAGATTGGTATTTGCGTCCAGGGGAGGTTCATCATTTCCAGTAGTATGGCTGGGTTCAGGGTGAGAGGAAAAACGGCCGCCGCCTCTCCCACCTCTGCCTCCGAACCCTAGCATTGATATTTCAACATTGATAAAAACATAACAAGTGGAATTATGAAATAAAATACAAAATATTCCTTTTACAAACATCACATGATGTCTCTTAGCATATATAACCAAAAGTCTCCCACTTACACTAGAGTCAATCACTCATGAACCTAAGTCTAATAGATGTAACATGACCATCATGCTTCTTCTATGAAAGTGCTTTAGTCAGGGGATTAACAACATTGTTTCAATTGGTACTCTATAAATACTCACATCTACTTAATGTACAATCCCTCGTATGATGGTAGCATATAGTATATGATTGGATTTCTAATGTGATCTGGGTATTCCTAACTTGTAAATGGCTCCATTATTGTTATAGTAGAGATCTATTGCACCTTCAATGGATGGAATTTCTCCTAGTTCACCAATAAACTTCTTGATACATACAAATTTCTTTTTTTCAGTGGAGGTAGCAGTGTACTTGTCCTCAGTTTTAGAATTAGCTATCGCCTCTTGATTGGAACATTTCCATCTCTTATCTCTTCCATTAGGAAAAACACAAAACGTGATTGTGATTGGAAGTCATCCTTGTCGGTCTGGAAGCTTATGTTAGTGTAACCTTTTACATCTGACTCTTCCTCACCACCATAAATGAGGAATTTATCCTTATGTATTCTCACAAACTTAAGGATACTATTTACAAAAATCCAATGACCATCATCAAGATTTGACTGGTACATACTTGTCATGCTTACAGCATATGAGATGGTAGGACATGTACATAACATTGCACACATGATATATGTGATTGCATAACCATATGGAATCTTATTTGTGTCTTCTGTTCATAAGATTTGGGACATTGAGCACTAGAGATGCTTATTCCATTTGACATGGGTAAGTTTCCTATCTTAAACTCTTGCATGTTGAACCTTTTCAACACTTTGTCAATGTATATACTTTGACTTAGACTAAGAAGCCTTCTAGATATATCTCTATAGATCTTGGTTCCAAGTATGTAAGATTCTTCCCCTAAGTTCTCAAAAGGTATTTAACAATGTTTTAATCATTTGTAGCATAGGGATGTCATTCCCCGTCAACAACATGTCACCTACATACAAAATGAGGTAACCAAATATGTTCCCACTAACCTTCTTGTAAACACGAGGTTCATCTTCATTTTGCTAAATCCAGACTATATTTTTTTGTTTTATCCAATGTGTTTCTCATTTTGACTGTCATCAAAATAAGTATTCTAGCTCCAAGATGTATGCTTCAGTACATTTCTAGTTTATAGACTTTATTGACTTCATTAGTGGCAATAGAACTTTCTAAAAGTGTCATGTATACATCTTCTAGAAGATTCCTATTAATGAATGTGGTTCTGATGTTTATTTTACAGATTTCACACACACGAAAATGTACATAATTCATGATCTTAATGGATTTAATCATGAAAACTGGTGAAAAGGTTTCTTCATTGGAAACACCTTGAACTTATTTGAAACCTTTTTCTACCAATTGACCTTTATAGGTTTTTATATTACCATCCATGTCAATCTTCCTTTAGAAGACCCATTTGCACCCTATGAGATTTACACTATCAGGTGTATCTACCAAAGTCCATATATTGTTGGTATACATGTAGGCCATCTTAGATTTCATGGCTTTAAGCCATTTCTCAAAATATGCTCCCTCAATAGATTCTCTGTAGGTTGTTGTCTAATCATCATAAATAACTAACACGTAATCTTCTTGAGTCACAAAAAATACATATCTCTCGGGCACACAATGCGCCCTATTAGAGCTTCAAGGTTCCTATGTTACTTAGGATTCCATAACAACTTGTGATTCATCTGGTTCCTTATCAAACTTCATGGTTTCAACATTATCTTCTTGAACTTGGGCTTCTTCAAGTTCTATTTTCTCCCCACTGGTTTCTTTATAAATAAGATCCCTTTTTAGGAATGCAATAGTTTTTCTAAAAACACTTTCCTGTTATATAGAATATATAAGTCATATCCCTTCATTTCCTTAGGGTATTAAAAAAATGATTTTTTTTATATTTTGGTCCAAGATTTTGAAAAAAAAATATTTCTTGACATAAGCTTCATATCCCAAAATCTTCACAAGAGACATATTGGATGTTTCCCAAACCACATAATATAGTGTCTTTTGGATTTATTTAGAAGGTATGTAGTTAAGTGTAAACTTTGTGGTTTCTAGACCATTTCCACAAAAGGAAGTTGAAAGAACTTCAAAATGCATCATGGATCATACCATATACAATAAAGTATGTTTTCTTCTTTATTATACACTATTATGCTATGATGTTCTAGGTGGATTCCTTTGTGATACAATACCACAATCCCTCAGTAAAGCCTCAAACTCTTTGATTAAGTATTCACCACATTGATCTGATCAAAGTGTCTTAATTCTTTTACCATGGTTATTATGCACTTCATTCATGTATTCCTTGAACTTCTCAATGGATTATGACTTTTATTTTATTAAATAAACAGCCAAATTTATGGAGTCATCAGTATATGTGATGAAGTATTGATACCCTCCAATGGCATTTGTTCTAAAAAAACCCATAGACATCAATACGTATGAGCCTAAATAAGTCACTTGCCTCATCACTATTTCCCATAAAAGGTTCAGTTGTAATCTTTACTAATAATAAAATTCACATGTTTCAATTGATTCAAAATCAAATGAGTCCAGGTATCCATATTTATGGAGTCAAGAAATGCACTTCACATATATGTTGCTGAGACGACAATGCCACAAGTTTTATTTGAGTTATCTAGTTTCTACATCTTAGTGTTTATGTTATAGATATGTGTCTAAATATCTAAGAAATAAAGACCATAAGACATAGGGGCACTGACATAAAAGATCATATTTAGAAATAGAAAATATACCATGATATGAAATTCAAAACCATTCATGTCCAAGCATGAAATAGAAATTATGCCACTTATGGCAGTTACATAATAGTAGTTCTCTAACTCTATTACAAGCCCATTAGGCATAGAAATATAGTATGTGCCTACAGTAGTGTTAGAAACTTTTGCTTCATTTTCTACATATAGCTCCACCTCCCCATTCTTCAGTGGTCTACTTCTTTTCAAATCTTGCATACTTGAACATATGTGAGATCCACATGTGGTATCTAACACCCATGATGAAGAAGTAGATAAGTTTATTTATATAACATATATACCTAGAATGGAGATATCTAACCCATTTTTATCATTCTTCAGTTCCTCAAGATAGAGAGGACAATTTCTATTACAATGTCCAACCTGGTGACAATGGTGATAATGACCTCCGTTCACCACTCCTTCTGCTTTAAGTGCAAAACACTTTGGGCCAGCCTTTGATCCTTTCTTGACTTTGCCTTCACCCTTAAACTTTCATTTTCTTATATTGACCATCAACACATAATTAGGCATGTCTTTCATTTTCTCATCAACTATTCTTACTATGCCAAGTAGCTCTATCTATAGATTAGAAAAGAATGGTTCATGTTGTTTTTCCTGATAAATTGCTTGTATGAATCTAACAATTATTTTCGAATCACATATGTGGCCAACTCTTGGTTGAAACAAAATCCCAGTCCAACTAGACTTTTCATATACCCAATTAACTTGAGTACATGGGGTCCAACTAGATCACCTTCTTCAATCTTGCACCCAAATTATGCCTTGGAGACATCATACATCTCATGCCTTTCTTATTCTCGATACATGTTCTTGGGATGTGTTATCATCTCAATGACATTTGTCCTCTCATGTTGCTTTTGAAGGTCATGATTTATGGAGCATAACATAAGGCACTTTATGTCCATATCATCATCAAAATCCTTCTTATGAGCTTTCCTTTCCTCCAAAGGTGCATTCATAGTTGGCTCATTAGTTACGTTTGTGTCCTCAACATAGGGCATCTGCTCATGTGTGTGAACATTCTTAGTGTCCTTAACCAGTCGTTGAAATTATTTCCATTTTTATTCCATTCTTCAAGGACTGATCATACTGATAAGGGATTGTTTGTGTTTGACATGAATATACTTATGAAAATATTTGCATCAGTCAAAAAATTGATTTCAAATGAATTTTTGTTTCAAAATATAATATGACGAAATTAGCTTAGAATTAATTTTATTACTCTCCCAGTATTTAATTCAAATTAATAAGCCTCACTATCAATCAGATAGTTTGTATCATACCATTTTCTAGTAAGTCAAGATTCATATTTAATCAAATCATGAGTCAGCTTTGGGTGAACGCCCACAACATGACAATTAAGGTAGGAAACATTTTTCAATAGAATCTACTACTACTCTTGATAGATCGATGCAAAACTCGTTGTTATAGCGGTATTTATGCCTCTAGGTACTTAATTCTATTAAGTTCATCTAGTTAAGTCCAACCCAAAAACCGTTAGAATATAATATGCACCCTACTTTGACAAACCCACATATATTCCCACACTTCCACAAAATAGAAATTGTACCATTCTTTGGTGTTTCCACACTTTGTCAATCAAGATTTTCATGTGTAAACTTTATTGGAAAGCATATAAGACTTAATATTTATTCAAGATGTTTTAATTTTTACATATACATTTCCACAAACAACATACTTATAATATGAGTCATATACACATTATATCAATAATCAACAACCACAACCATGTAACATAAAAAATTGGTTTTGGACATACTAATGCAATCATTTGGGTCCACAAAGGACTACTAACTACCTAAGGCCATTGAATGATATGCATCTTCAACCTATGCACCAAGATTTGTGTAGGACAATGGCTCCATGGACATTCCTTGGATATTCATGTTTTCCTCATCACATCAAGTCCTCCAAAGATTATTCTATTATTATGTCTATTAAATAATTGTTACAAACCTTGAGTTACATTTGAGGGGAGTATGAAGGAGTAGAAACATTACATCATGAAATAAAAAGTGAGTCTCATTATGCAAGAAGAATACTTGTCAACCATAATAGGATCCATCCATAACTTGCCAACAAAAGAGAATTTATCTATTACCATGCACACATTCACATAGAAAAATATTTTTGATAGCAATGTGTATGATATATAGAAATATCATATCTTATATATGTATAAAGATGTATATTTTCATATAGGACAATCATGAGACATGCATGTGGGGTTAAAATGATATGCATGTTAATAGTTAATCATTCACATTATATGTAATGGGAAAAAAATGGCATGAAAAAAATTTGATCAAATCAATTTAGAATCCTAATTATCTATATTGATATGAATATGATACAACTATTGGTATCCATAAAGGGAGAGAGAGGCAAACATAGCTCAAATAGTATACAATAGGACTTTTTGTCTCTCTATGATTCCATCTGTAGATCTCGACAACAACGATATAGCAGGATGGATGGTCATGAGTTGATACCTTTATCACAAAGAGATATGACTATAGAGCTCGTAAGAATAGATAAGGAAAATAGCATCAAAGATGATATTCAAATATAGCCACCAAAGTGTCTGCATCTTTAAGTCATCGACAAAGATAATACAGAACTCCACATTATGTTCCAAGAGCTAATGTGGAATGAGTTGCCTTTCTATTTGAAATGTGCTAGTGATTCACAACCTCTCCTCTCCCCTTCTTTCCTTGATGGTAATGATCTCTAGTCAAAGGAATCTCAAGGGTGACTCCTTTTCTCAAAAGAGTTACCTCTCAAGAGTTGTCAAAAAGGTGTATCTAAGGTTGTAGCCAAAACCCTGGCCGTCATAGCCCTATATATAGAAAATATAAGGAAGCATGGTTTGTAATGAACCTATGAAACAAAAAGGCAAAACAACAATCTTACAACAACTTCCCCTGGATAATCCGGTCAAGCGACTAGACTAGTCCACTTGGTTGACAAGGTATAGCCTAGCTCAGCCATTAACCCAGTCTAGTCAGGCGACTAGACCCATTCCAATCGACCGATTGGACCTAGTCTAGTTTAGCCACTAGACCATATATAGTTTGGGGGCTATCTAGGTGAATGTATTGGTTCAGTTAGGTTGTTGTACTCAGTATGGTTGGGTGATTGGACCCCATCCAATCATCCTATTGGCTTGGTCTATTCAAGTTATTAGATTCAGACTAGTCGGGTGACCAAACCCATTCAACCGACCAATTGGCCTGGTCCAGTCATCCCATCAAATGTTGAATTAGTTGCCTAAACCACTTAGTAACTTATTATTCATTTTCCCATTATTATACTCATTTTCCCTATGTATCCTATGTGTGTGACCCTATAGGATGCAAATTACATTGTCAGTGATGTCAATAATTATATTATGATTTCACAGACATTTATTGGTACATCGAAAGACTTCATTACAACCTGAGTAACTAACGAAGTTAGAGAACAACTTCAACCTATTATTATGATCAATGTTACAATAACCATATAATCCCTTTGTCATAGATATCCACATTGATTGAGGTCCATACCATATTTTCATCCTCTTATCATTCAATTTTTGTTCCTAGTACTAGAGTAGACTATTTGACATATTGGGTGTTTAATATCATACAGTGACTCACATGAGAGCATGCCTATGCATTTTTGTATTCTTGCTTATCAAGTTGTTGTGATATCACTCCAAAGGAGGGAAAAATTCTATCTACACCACTCACCTTATTCCACAAGTGTCATAATGCATCCAATCACTAACTTTTTAGAAATCTTTATTCAAAGATACATTGGACTAGTGTCAATGTACAAAAAGAACATGTGATTGTTTTAGTGACTTCGGGTCTAAGGACCACAGTCACCACTATCACTTTGAGATATGACTCTAACATGACATTGCATAACTTCCATGTGTCATTCTCAAGGCAAGTCTATCCATTACACTTGTTCTCCAAAAGTACATATGTATTGGAGTTGGTATCCAATATCATGACTAAAGAGACATAGTAATCACACAACACACATTAGTCTTATATATTATTGTTGTCTCATAAAATTTTCAATAATAACTAACTAGGGACATAACACTAATGTGTACTCATAAGTATATATATGATCTCTTCTTTAGGTACCCAAATCATATATCATTGAGTCAAAAGATTCTTAGTATATTTTTAGGTTCATTCATCTTATCAATATTGAAGCAAATGTAATAAGTGGAATTGCCTTTATGTTGATAATCAAAATAATTATAAAATATCCCATTTACAATCATCATATGATGTCTCACAAGGCATATAACCAACACATGGGCTAGTCCATAAGTTTCCTCTCTATTGTTGATGAATCAATGAAACTTCATCTTGGTTATACGTTAGGTGAGGAATCATGTCTCCTAATTCTTTTCCATTTTCTAGATACCAAAAGATAATCTCTATATTACCCAGAATTTGAAATAAGCCTTCAATGCTAGACCTTGTTCCAACCATGTACAAATGTTGCAAGGATGAAAAGACAAATTCATTAACAAAGATACTATGAATGAAACTAAAAAGGTAAACAAACAAATATGTATATAATTACTCATGCAAATATAAAAGAAAGAAAGTCACAATTTTGGAATATGAATTGATTCCACGAAAGCAACACTAAAATTGCTGGCTACGAAGTGTGTCACCATTTAATTTGATTTAATAAACACTATGTGACTTGCAATATTACATAGTATAAGTATTATAGTTTTAGGTCCAATCCACAAGGAATTGATTCTTTTTATATATCTTTAACTAGTAAAAGAGACAATTGGGTATAATATGAACAGTGACGTTGTTGAATATATCTTAGTATAGAAAAGGAATCATAAAAGCCTAATTTAGGAAAGTAAAAAAATTGCAAAACCTAAGATGTTGAGATGTAATAATGGTTTAGTTCTAGTTGAAATAATATTTTAACACGTCTCAAATTTAATCATCTAATCATTTAGTCAATTTATGAAACGATTAAATGATGTATTCCAAAATTTCTCTTACTTCCATTAAACTATTTGAACTAGACACTCATATATATTACATTGATTTCATCAATGGTTATCCTATCACAAATATTTCTTTCTAAATTAGGAATATACATTTAGTTTTTTATGCATTTTCATGTCAAAACTCCACAACTTATTTTCACAATAGATATTTTTCTTCTCTTTCAACCAACACAGATTATTACTTATAGATATTGAGGTGATAATTACCAACAAGATGCAATATAGAACGTGAATTAGAAAGAAAATTAATATCAAATTAATAGATTAATTAAATAAAAATAAGTTCTTAGATGACCTAGTACAAACAAACAACTTGTTAATCTTAAATACATTAAGATGAATTATATTGTGATTGTTTCTTCATCACATATACAAATATTATGAGATATACATGAAAAGGATCAATTTGAGAATTAGAAATCTGAGTTTAGTAGAGGATTATAACATTAGATCATTGTATGGTGGAGTAGGTCCATGTATAGAACTTGCTTTCTTCTTCGTGTTCTTCATTTTCTTGTTCCTAATCCTTCTCCTTCTTCTTCATTTTCTTCTCCATTTAGTTGAGGAGAAGGCTTCTCTCAAGAGACCTCAAGTTGGAAGCAATGAATTTTGACAAAATGGAATTAACCCTCCAATACATTCAATTGATTGAATTTATAGTTATCCCAAAAATCAATAGGCATGACATGTCTCAATGGTGACATGACATGTCTAATGTGCGTCAAAAGAAAATTTTTCAAATAAAAAATAGACATGGTGAAACTAATATGAAGTGCCATATGTGTAAGTTGGAAATGCCATTACAGACTCTGAGATGACGTGTCTTGAGAATACAACATTATTCATGTCTAATTGTTGATATACAAAATCATATGGGGCAATCTTGAGATGGGACATAGTGTGATCCTTAACAGACACGTCATGTATCATGATGGATTGGCTCGTTACTACTATCTTAAGTGTACACAACAAGGGAACATGTTCACACGTCGTATAAGTGTTTTTTTTATGTTTCTTTGTACTTTCTTCACCATTTGGACACTACATCTACATGATCTTGGTCCTTAAAAATACAATGATATACACATCCAAGATCTAGATAAAACAATAAGAATTCTATGTAAAATGATATGCATAATAGTTATGTGCTAATACACATGAATTCATGGAAAAGGCATGATAATTGCATTAAATTAATGTAAAAATATAGTATAAAATGCACTTATCAATGACGGAGGTTGGGTCTACAGTGATTTAGGAATTAGATGAGCTCGAGTTTGGTTGATGTGCTCAAGTAACAAACAACTACAATATGTGCAAGCTCATCCAAAATGTCAATTGATGATAAGGATGATATATCTTATTGGATATATCATGTAAAGATAGATATTCCCCTATGGATTTGTTTAGGCTTATCAATAGTATAAATTTCCCTTAGAGAATGGAACCAAGTTAGTGGAATTGTCAAGACCTTCCCAAAATGATTCACTAGAATTGAAAGTATGTAAAGTACCCTTAGAGGATATAATTAGAAAAGGGGGACCTTCTTAAATAGATAAAATAAAGTAGTGAAACTGGTAGCATTCCTCAAAAGGATATATTGGAATCACAGAAACCCATCTGTGTGGGATATGAGATTGTCAAAAGAGATTTTCAGTTAAGTAATAATAGGGTTGAAGAAAAGGAAATAGAAACAATCATTAGAGATAATCATGTGTATTTCTATTATCTAATGATAATAGTAATAGAAGTAGTATAACAATAATTGTTATAGAGTTTGTGTGTTATTGATTTTTCAATATTTTTAGAGATGGATCTAATATCTGGGTGGCAAGCATCTAAAGGATGGATGAAATGAAGTTGTGGTTGATTGTTGCAAGTGTTCTATTACCATGTGTACCTTTGTTCAAACTGTTAGTTTGCTCTCTAGAAATAATGACTAATTTAGTTTGTGGGTGAAACAATGTGAAGATTTATACAAGCTAGGCTTGTAGTTGACCGTGTCCAAGTTTCTAACCAATTGGCACTCTAAGGTTAGTCATGTTGAAACTATACTAGTCAAATAGTGAAAAGAGAGCACTAAATCACCTAAGGAAACAAATATACATGAGATACATTACAATGAATGCTCCTATAAGCTAAAAATGATTTTTCTTTTAATTATTTACTATGCCTTTGGATTGGAAACACACATAAGTTGGGACGATGGCATGTGACTAGATATATTGCTACATTAATAGGAGTTTTAAAGGAAAGAGCTCCTTTTGCAAGATATTGTGAAAGAAATATGTCATTGAGTGAGTGACAAAAAGAAATTGCAAAGAAGAGTGTGAAAAGGTGGAGCTTAGAGAGAACATCTAGACTCATGGTACAAAAGAGTTTTTTTATATGAGAAGAATAATTGTACCTGATTGAAGATGAAGATGTTAAACTTTCTGTTGTAAATTTTGATTTACGTCGTTACATGCAACAACAACATGTGCAATTTAATTAACAGTTCAGGTCGATCCAAATAAGAAAATGCAGAATAAGCCAATATAGGAGAACAAAAATAAAGGTTAGGAACTCAGACCAGATCATTTATTCAAAAACGAGCGTGATACTTAAAGAGATTAGTGTCCTGCAATCCTTCTGCATAGGCGCCGATCTCCTAGTCGACCCGATCATGAACATGATGAAGAGAACACCTCGCTCGTGTTGTAAACGAACGATACAGATGATGAGATGCACTACCAGTACAGTTCAACGACCGCAGGGACCACCGCCTGACAGAACGCGTCTCAGAAGAGAGAAAGGGACTTGCTCCGCACAGGGGAAAGCCTCTAAGGAGCAACTCGGGAGAAACGGTAGGAAGACACCAGTTAGGGTTTGCAAAATACACACTCGATGATGTTCACAAGATGTGTTTTAATCCTAATGACTGGAGTCTTATTTATAGCCTTACACGCACCGAAATCTTATTTCTATTAAGACATGAACACTTGATCACTCTTGTACACGTTGCGAAAAAATATGCGAGACAAACACTTTCTAATTAGGATTGATAAATTTATTTTTAAATAAATAATTAATTAAGTTAATAATTAATTACGTAGTTATATCCTTGTGCAAAAAGAAGATGGAAGACAATTCCCACAAACCACAAGCCCGAGCATGTCCCCGACCCGGTGAGGTGAGGCGTGGTCTGTGTGCATGTGTTGTGGTCATAACTCCCTCCAAGGAGGTTAGCATACACTCCTCTAGGATCCTTTGGGCACTAGTGTCACATGTGATCCTACATATAAGGACCACAAAAGTTCTAGGAGTGAGCATTGTGAGATAAAACCTCTTACCATTTGTACAAGACAACACACTACCTTTTCCACTATATACTAACAGCACTACATTGGGCTAGCCGAATTGCTAGCCAAAGAGTAGACTCCGGCTAGACCATATCAATTCAACATTGGGCCCTGTCATGCGAGGATCAAATACAGTATACTTCTAGAATTTGTTTTAATAGCTACTTTTAGAATATACATAAAGGAATGATTAGGTGCAGAAATTAGGTGGTGGGGGTCACGCCAAACTTGTTTTGAAAGAAAGAAAACATAGGTTAAGATCTTTTTCTATCCACCAGCTCGCAAATTCACAATCAACCTCACTCATTCTTGTGTTAGAGGGGCTGAATCGGACCTCCGTTTAACCCACCTACAAGTAGTCATGCATGTAGGTTGGGAGCATGTCTCTAGGGAGTTTTCTATGGTCATCCGCAAGAAACCTTACTGGTTTCAGGTGTTTGTCTTGGGTAACAGCTTTATAATGGTATGATTAGAATCCTTACTGGATATGCAAGAGATATGGACACGGAAATAGAACGCACGTTGGATTAACAACATTGTCTCTAATGTCTATGTTGGGGCATATGTCGACCAGCAAGTAAATTAGCAGACAACTAAACTAGTTTTTGAACATCCATACGCAATGACCTGGTCAACAGGAAAGGAATTAAGGAAGAGTGATGACTGAGTTAGCAACTTGTGTTAATTTTTATATACAACTCTCTGCGTCTACCAAGACTTCCTTTTAAGATCAGTATCTTCCCACGCGTTTTGCCATCGTCTACCGTGATTTGCGGTAGGCGCCGCATCCATAGTACCCCGTCGAACTACTGTGTCTTTAGATGGCAGTTGAGAACTCCGCATTGCTTAAACAAATGAGCTGCAAGTTGGAACACAACGTGGAAGCTGCTTCGTTTTGAGGCCAGGCATCTTTCTCAACGTAGATCGTGTCTCATGTGCGTATCTGATGGCCATTATATCGGAGAACACGGCCTTTTACGACGGGTTGCTGTTTGGGGAATGGCTTTACAACATGATCGGATTTACTAGGCAAGGACGGAAAAAGTAGAGTGTTTATTTCCATAACCCACTAACTTTCTGAAAATCCACGAACCCCCCCCCCCCCCCCCCGCGGGTCCTAGTGGAATTCAGAGCATTTTTTGGGGTTATTATACGAATATGTTGTCCCACGTCCAACTTTAATTCTATTATTTCTTTATTTGTACGTAGGGACGTTGTATATAAAATATAACATTAGTCAATTCTAATATTAGCAATATAGAGATTGGTTCCTGTTGATGATTGTATAACAAATTTGAGGCTTATACTAACCATTGCAGGTGTTAGTAAACTAGTTTCGTGTCGTACCAACTTCACAGTAGCCTAGGGTGTTAGTAAACTAGCTTCGCGTCTATTTCTGGTTAAACAACCATTCGGATTTGTCTAAAATTGTTATTCTAGGAACCGTCTCGAATTCTAAATTGTTAATAGTATACTAACCGATCATCAAACTTGGTTTTATATTGCGTACCCTGTCAAACCCAATTTAATTCCAAAATCTATAGTTTATTATTTTTTTAGCAAGTTGGAAAGTTTATTTAATTACATTATTTTAGTCTATTTATATCATGGGCCTAGTTGTGTCTTGACCCATTAAAATTTGTCTTGAGTCTGTATATTTTCCTCTTATCTTATATATAGGGGGCAGGGTACTTCCCTTCTATCAATAAGAAAAATTTACACAAAAGGAGAATTTCCCATCATATCATTTTCTTCATGGTATCAGAATAGATTTTCAAGTACCGCCCCCAAATCTGAGAGAGTGAGGGAACAAAGGAGAGAAGCATCCCTTTGCGGACAGCTGCCGCCGCTAGGTGTTGCTTGACTGCCCACAAGGATTTCTCATCCCTGCTTCTTCTTGGAGTCATCTTAATGAGCTAACTCCATATTCAACAATAGAAGTGACTGCTTTAAAGTTGTTGCTATGGATCTACATGGGTCACCATATCACGGCCATGATTTGTTGCCTTTGAAACTTCCATATCTACCTTATTTGACGTCGGCATCTATTTTGTTGTTGGTTTTTCTACCCTCATTATTTAACCTTTGTAGATTTACACTACCATCATCAACATCTCTACAAATCTATATTGTCTTTGTTATCTATGAATCTATTGAGATCAAATCCCAAATCTTGAATAAAGATCTCCCATTTCTAGTGATTATGGGGACATATCATCCCTATATTGATATCATGGAGATCTAGAAGGATTAATCCATTTGTTATTGTTGCCTAAGAGGTTTTTCTACTGTTGTTCACCTCTAACACGGCATATTGCTTCATGACACAGTGTGTAGGATTTGTTTGTCTTCGTTCACAACTTTGTCTGTATAATCTGCTTGATGACACGACGTGTCATTTTCTGACACATTGTGTTGGCTATAGTTTGACACGGTGTGTTGTCTAAATGAAATGGAGTGTCACTTGTGTTCTTCTCCAATTCAACCCCACATCTTGTCAACTGATGTAATGTGTCACCTCAAGACATGAGATGTCGTTGGCTTGTTGTTGGCGATGACTTCTGTTGTTTCATCTACCAATGTGCGACACTACGCGTCCCTTCACCAACATGATGTGTCACCTGCTACTACTGCTACATCTTGGCATGCTACATTATATACAATAATTCTATATATGGCGGAGGTATCTATACATGATGAGTTCCATCTTTACCCTTAGCAACAACACTATCTTCCTTTTCTAGTAATTTTATATATGTGTTGTTCTTCAATCCTTCTTTCCTTTTCATCCCTACTTACATATTGCCACCTCCCCGATACTAGTACCACCCTTCATATATATATTGCACCTAAGGATAGTCAGATCTTAAGATTTTATGACCTATTCTAAAAAAATTATGGGGGTGCTTGACTCGAGTTTTGAGTTACTTCCTCCACATACTTGCCTACATATCCCTTGCTTCTATCATTATTATTAACTTTCCACCCCAACCACTGTCTTGAATCATTTTTTGTGATTGGTCTGAGAGGGAGAATAGAGGCACTACTACAGAACCTACCTTTAGTGTCGGTTATTTAAAGCCTTTAGTGTCGGTTTCTAAGCGACACCTATGTGGGCGACACTAAAAGTCCGCCAATCAGGCGTCGGTTCCAAAACCGACACCCAAACTCTTCGTGCGCCACCGAAAACGCGCCATCATGGGACTATAAGCGCCGATTATTAGTTAAAAACCGACGCCCAAACCCTTCGCGCCACAGAAAGGACGCCATCTTGGGAACTATCAGTGTCGGTTATAAGTAAAAAACCGACACCATATATCTTCGCCCCACGGCCGTGCTGTCCATCACGGTCGTGGTGTTAAGGACATAGACGTCGGTTTATTGTAGGAACACCGACACTATATCATTATGTGTCCGTTATTTACAAATAACCGACGCCTATTGGTTTTTTTTTCCTGTGAGTCTACAGACCTGCTGTGGCTGGTCGCAGGATGAGAAACATATTCAGTTCAGTTATGAACTGCAGGTTTTACGACATCCATTGATATCAGCCGACAACAGGCCGCCAACCTACAAAATTAACAATAAAAAAGTAGCACATGCATTTAGCAATGCAACCTGCAGTTCCATTTTATTTTCACACATTTATAAACATTCACACATGCTAGCAATTTGTAGTTCCATTCATTCACATTCACACATGTAGAAACATTCATATAGCAACCAACACTTTCATTCATTTTCACTCAAACACATGTAGAAACATCCAGACATGTAGAAACATTCACACATATATTATAATTCAGAAATTCATTTACAAAGTATCATTATTTAGTCATTATTCGCTATCAGGATCCCAATTATATTTTAAAGCCCCCACTAATTGTATGGTTGTTGCCCATTCTTCTCTTACTTCATTTAATTCTCCCATTGTATAGGGAGCATTAACATTTGGTAAGTCATTTCCTGTAATGGGGTCAGCTTTAAACACCTGTAAAGAGAATGATGTATATATATAATTAATGAGCTATAAATAAGATTGATATATTTCGATCATATTATCTAATGAGACTATATAATACCTGAGTAATACAATCGATGTCCATTGCGTCATATTTGACAAGCATGTGCATATATCGCATGACATAGTATCCACATGCCCATCCGTTATCTTGTGTAGCACACTATAAATTCAAACATACAAAATATTAAAAAATACAACTAATTAAGCATTGTTCACATAAATAATATATACGTATATTGCAGTCGGGAACTTACTTGCACGTTCTTCCAAATTATTGGCTGGTTCTTATTCGTGGGGACCTTTCCTCCAGCCTTCTTGTACTCCTCAAAACCCCTACATGTTAATGTAACACAGAACATTGCAATTAAATAGTAATGTAATAACATATGTTAACGAATATGAAAAATGAAATATTTCTCACTGAAATATTGCCATTTTCATTATGTGTCCAAATCTTGTATTCAATTTAACCCCTTAGGATCTAGATAATACACAGTGAACGTCTCGGGGGCAATAACCAATAACTCCCAATGCCTACCCCTAGAGGAAAAAAAGTTAAAAATTAATAACTCAAAATCCACAATAAAATGTAATTTTCTTAAGTTCAAATTATAATAAGCAAAGTAAACTTACTCTACATTGAATGGAGCCATTATCACCGTCTTCTTTTTTACAGCAAAATTTGAAAAAGACTCACAGCAGTATTGTTGAACTGATGTAGGGTCTTTAGCTACTAGACTAATCAAGGATGGAATCAAAAACCCTACATGTTCGAATCCAAAATCTGCACATATGTTGTCTAAGTAGCTGCAAAATATGTATTAATTATGCATGCATTAATAAATAAGAAACCAGATCACCAGATCATACACAAGGTATATGGATGTATAAAGAATATCTCACCTTATCCATAGCTCTATCACAGATGTATTTAGCCAATCATATCGAAACAAGTCCAATATATCTTGTATAAATAGTTTTGTTTCGTATGACTGACCTGTAGAATCTGAATCAGAAGAAACAGTTATAGGGGAGTTTATATCATGTTCCCCTAACCATACTGCCATACCCCTACAGTTAGGACCTAACGGGACAGGTAGTCATGTGGAACCCAACTAGGTAATGCAGGAGGTGGAAGTGGAGGCCTAGATGCTGTGGGTGTCTTCTTTTTAACCTGTATATATATATAATTTCAGATCAACTGCCAGCATATACACACACTAACAATTGAACGTAATGTAAATTTACCATACCTTATCAGTAAAGAAGACATCCGCTTTTAGCCACAATATCACTCCGCCTACTGCCTCACCAAGCGTTTCACAATCTGGGTGGGTATATGGCAGTGGAAGTTCCAGAAATTGGGGGAATATATGTATCGGGCTCACCCGAATCTAACCAGCTGGTACTGGAGACCCGTGACATGTTTCCCCTGGTAGGTATGGGTAAGTCGACGCCTCTGCCAAGACATATTCTTTACTTTTTAGACGGCATGGCTTCAACCTCTACAAATTTTTGTGTAAAGAATGTTATATACATATATACATATCATCTTTTTTTGAAACGACTACAATTTCATATATACGTATCATCTTGAATTAAAAAACTAGTTACTATGTCATAAAAATACTTACACTGGATGTGCTAGGTGGTGGTTCTACAGGATTACTCCCAACCTCTGTAGTAGGAGTAGGAGTAGAGTCTGCAGTAGGTATTGTCTGGTAAGTGGCAGTCTGAGATGCCTGCCACTTTTTCATTGCTTCTTCGAGTTTCCTGTCAAATAGCTTATCCACCTATACATGGATAAAAGAAACATCAAATTCTAATTTTTGAATTCTCTTTTACAGTAACATTATAAAGAAAGAATATGTTACCTCTTCTTGTGAAAGTCCCGCTTTTGGGACATGTTTGCGCTGGGATGACCCAAAAAAAGATTTGATGCCCACACCAAGGTTACCCAGAGCAACTATCAATTCATCATTTGTTCCCTCAGGGATGAACTTTCCTTGTTTCCTCAGCTCGTACAGCTCCCACTAATCGCCAAAACAAAAATTTGTACTTAAGTAAACAACACAAATAATCAATATTCGAATGATTGCTGTAAGAGTTATATTTTACCATTTTTGCAGCCGCCTCAGCAGTTGCGGCCTTAGTTATTTCTCCCTTCTTATTTTGCCTCCCAGCTATCCAGACATCATGGTGAGGCAGAGGTGTGCTACCTATGGTAGAGGACTCCTGAGTAGCAGCAGACTGAGCAGCAGTAGCCTCAGCCTGTAGTCTTTGGCGAACGCCTGCATCCCCTTTGGACCCATTCTGTGGTCATGCACATTCAGTGCATGCCTTGATCTTTGTGCCTCACTGAGGGCCTAGTTAGTATGCAAATTAATGATTTGGTTAGTAACACTAAATGTTAATCTTGAATAAGTGAATACAACATATATTAATTAAAGAGATTGAGACTGATGCCTAATACCTTGAATTCATCAGTTTGTCTTGAAGCGACAAACGCGTCCCATTCTTCTTTGTCTAGGAAGTTCTACTGTTCAGTGGTTGTCTTCTTCCTCTTGTCGGCTTATTTTATGTATTCTCTGGTGAGATTTGTCCTATAGTTCCTTAGGACTCTCCCACAGCGTTGCATCACGCATTTACGATGCAGCTTTTCATCCAATTCAAATATACTCTGCAAAATAGAATTGCTATTAACTAGTATCCAAAAATTTAGTAATCTACAAAATAGAATTGCAAATTAATAATAACTCACACATAAATCCCTCCGTATTAAAATTTTCTTCTCCTTAGAAACTTTATGCCAAGAATCTAAGAGACAACCGCAATGGCTACGAGCAACAAACCCAAGATATGAAATAAATGAATTGCGATTCACACCACATGCATTTCCTGCATTATCAAAATCCACAACAAGTTTAGGTCCATTGCCCTTTTGCGCAATTAACTTCTTCATCATAGTGATGCCCCTTCTCTTGTCAACTTTTTGGTGTTGTTGATCAAGTGCCTCAAGTGCTTCAGATGGTACCTGTGCATCATCAACCTAAAATTTGACAAAATAATTCACATTTATAAGATATAACTATAAATGGACATATAGATATAAATATATGATATATTTTTAAAACTTACATTGTGAGGCGGCGCATTGATGTCCTCACCCTCACGGTAGTCATCAGCACGGTCATCAGGAGAATGGTCAGCCATCTGCAAATTCACATTCAAATTGTAAAGTTCGCATTATAAACTAGTAATTCAAAGTGTAAATCTCACATTGTAAAGTTCACATTATTACAACAAAGTATATATCACAACAAAATTGTAAAGCTCTATGATCAAAGAGAAAACAAGTATATATTACAACAAGATTACGGTCTAGGGTTAACAAATACATGTGATGTCATTCTTATATATAATAAATGTATATGTACCACCTATCCCATCCTTGAACACCTAATCTCACTAGTAAGTGTATAATGTGTATTGGGTTTTCAAGAAAATTTCGGCAGCATTTCCCCGTTGTTCTCCAAGTACATATGTACTTAGAGAACAAACGGGGAAATGCTGCTGAAATTTTCTTGAAAACCCAATACACATTATACACTTACATCCTAAGCGAGATTAGGTGTTCAAGAACAGTCCCAAACCGGGGACTATCCAAGATTTACTCCTAATGAGTAAATCTTGGACTGATTTCTAGGCCAACAAATAATGTGTTGTCATTCTTATACCTAAAATCATAGTTCTTCAAGTTAGGGTGATTATTGATGTCTTTAAAAGCATGATTGACAATTTAGGGAAAAGTTCATCATTTACATTCCAAGCATGTCACATGTGTACATTACAGTTCATCATTAAGCAAGAAGGGTGATTAGGATTCTCACCAAGAACGGGTTTTGATTTTCTATACAATTTTATCAAAAAATGCACATGTATGCATATATATACTATACTTTTTGGAACCTTTATACATATCTGAACACCCTAAATAACCATACTAAACACCCAAATACTTTATAACACAACTATAAAACAATGATTATAGCTAAACTATTAAACAATAGACTTGTCACACATAAAACACCCTATACAACTATAAAACAAAAAAGCATTAAGATATGCATGATACAATAACTATTTTGCATCACATTACAGTAGACTTATCATTGATACCTTACTAACTTATTGCTACATTTATATATCATCACTTGATTAAAAATTACAGCAGTACATTTAACCAAAGTATGCATTCTAAAATCTAGCTATGTCATGATTAGTTACATGTAATTTACTTGGATATACAGCAGTACCCGATTACTATGTCTTACATACAAAGTATGCATATTAAATTAACTAAGGCTTATCATAGAACATGATTAGAACATTAAGTAGATGATTAAATCATAACAAAATCAGTACATAAATAACCAATAGCAACCACGGTCATGTGGGCTGGCATAGTCGTGGATGTGTTGGCCAACCACACGGTCGTGTTGGGTAGCACGGCCGTGTGGTCGGCCAACACAGCCACGGTCGTGCCAGCCCACACGGCCGTGGTTGTTGTTGGTAAGGAGAGGGAGAAGGAAGAAGAAGAAGAAGAAAGGAGGCCTACTGTTGGTAGCAGCGTGGAGAAGGAGAGGCGCTGATGTCGAGCAGAGAAGGAGAGGGCGCCAGCAGAGTAGAGAAGGAGAGGGCGGCGGCGAGGAGCAGCGGCGAGAAACTACAGCAGTAGGCGGCGAGCGGCGTCGGCGAGGAACTGCAGCAGCAGGCGGTGGCGAGAAACTGCAGTAGCAGGCGGCGAGCGGCGCCGATGAGGAGCGTCGGCGGAAGGGAGATTAGCAGGCGAGGAGCGGCACCGGGCGGAAGAGAAATCGTCGGAGGACCAAACCCTGAGCACGAGAATGAATGAAATAGAGAAAGGGGAAGAGTCGGGTTGATCTTTTGCGCGATTTAAGTTAACATTAGGTGTCGGTTTTTTAAAAACTGACACTGAATGTTTTTATTGTCGGTTTACAACAAAACACCGACACTAAAGGGAGGTGAAAATTTTCGCGGTTAATAGCGCAAAAACACAACGGCGTCGGTTATTGTCACAAAACCGATGACAAAAATTGTACAAATTTCTGTCTCACAGAAAAGCTTTAGTTGTCGGTTCCTCCATTAAAAACCGACGTTGTATGTCAATTTTTGGAGGCAATTTTTTTCGCTGGAAATTTTATTTTTGGCGGTTACTTTTAGGTGTCGGTTTTTTAATAAGTAACTGACACTTAATAAAAGTTGTACCCGTGTCTGGTCGCCCTTCATAGATTGGATGTCGGTTTATGTTATCAACCGACACTGTAGAGTTTAGGTGTCGGTTTATGTTTACAACCAACACCTTGAAAAGTGACTTTATAAGCCATTTCTGTAGTAGTGAGGATGATGAGTAGAGGGAAGAGATGAGATGGAGGATAGAAGAAGAACACTTTAGTTTTTCTATTAAACACATCTTTATGCTATTTTTTGCTTCTTTATGGTGTTATTTCTTGTTTTTATATGGATAAGTTTGCTTCTATTATTGATTTGACTACCTTATGAAGAGTCTGAGAATCTTATTCATCATCATCTCACCTGCTTCTATGAAATTATCTAATTCACTTGTGTTATCCATTGATCGATATTCCTACTACTTTACTTGTGCTATCTATTGTTGATTTTCATTTGACGACACCATTCTTGCTACTTGTGTTATGATTAGCACGTTTTACTTGTTGTTTTGTAAGTTTGCACTATATGATGTCCATGTTGTATTTTCTTATCGACTATTTGTATTTTCCTACACACCTCAACTACTATTGTGACCCAACACTCTCACGAATATGATGTCTACTACTGTGATGAAAGCTATATGAAAGGAGAAGAAGATGAAGAGTTCTATATAGGTGATTTTACATATACATGATGGGATTTCATCTACATTCGATATTGAAGTCCTTTATCTTCCTTCTACTTCAGGTACTGGTCTTCTATGTGCATACATTGTTTAGTTTTTGCTACTATGTTCTAGCACTATCTGGCTTGTATGTGCCTTGTACATGTTGACTCTTTTCTTATCCATTCTTTATATACATGTTGACTACTATTTTTTGGTTCCATCATTCTCTAGTCTATTTGTTGACAATATTGATTGAGAAGAAGACCATGATGCCTAGTGGTTGCTATCTACTTCTACTCCAGATGTCATTTCGTAGTGATCAAGAAGCTCCTTTTTCCTGCCTGCTTACTTACTTTGAGATTATCTGCTTGAGGGGGAGTATATGAAGATTTATTGTAACATTTGGAGGGGGAGAAACACTCTTGTATGGGCTTGATTTGTCATTTGTTATTTTTTTTAGTCTATCTATCTGTGTGCAAGCTGACTTAGGATTCTCCCAAGCTCCATCTTGAGGGGGAGTGTCAAAGAGTATATTTAGTTAAATTATTTTAATCTATTTGTAATATGGGTCTAGTTGTGTCTTGTCCCATTAGGGTTTGTCTTGATTCTATAAGATTACCCCTTAATCTATATATAAGTGAAGGGGATACCCTTCTATCAAGTAAAAATCTACAAAAAGAAGAATTGCCCATCATATTATTTGTCCTTAAAGACATATAATAAAATGATACATTGATATAAACATACATGTTATTATATAGTAATTTATAGATCTAATTTAGATGTAGTTTTACATGTAAATAATTGAAACACTGTGCTGCATTGAGCTTATATTGTCCCAAATTCTATGAGAATATTGTCTATGCAAAGTCAAAAAATTTCGATGATGAATATCTTAGTTTGTGCAGCTCAGTGATCCCCATTGGGAGTGTCACTTGTAGTGGCAAAGCCACATGTAAATCTTTGTAGGAACATGCCCCACCTAGGATTTTCATTATACATTGACTCATACAAAGATAAACTAAGGTTGTAAAAAAAAATCGTATTGTTCCCTACATGATACTATAAGTAGAGATCTCAAGTTAATAGTGCCCCAGGTGTAAATGGTTAGCTCTACCACTGGCCACTGATTTGACTCCTAATAAGAACTCCTTGGAATCGAGTCCTCTGGCTTTGCAGTTGCCCCCCCCCCCCTAGTTTGCTAATTGGAAGAAGCATTTTGGATAGGTGAATGGTCCTTCTAGGTTTACTATGTTAGGTTAGGTCCAAGAAAGACACTACATGATGTGGATGCCTAATTAAAATAAGAAAATGATCACCTTCAATTCTAATCATCAACTTCCACTCCTCAAACACATCATTGTAAAAATTCAAATACCTACATAGTTGACTAGGGTATGACATGGCAGTTCACATGTTCACAACAACTTTAAATAAATTTCAATAAACACCCTAATTTATACCATTGAGAGCTGAAGTCAATCTCTTTCAACCCTAACAAAAACCTAATCCAAATGTCAAAATAAGAACCAATTAAAATGTGATATCAGTTATGCATGAACAATGTATTTTCTTGTTTTCATGTACTTCCATTTAAAAATAAAACATGAATTACTAGCATTAAAATTGATAAAAGTCAAAGAATAATGACATAAATAATCATGTTGCAATGAATTTCATGACTTGGGATGAGAGTGTGTATGAAAAGAAACAAAACAACTCCAATCAATATGTTGATGAGAGGGTGTTGGTTTGAATTGGGGGAAGTGGAGGGGTATTTTGGCATTTTCATAATATACAAGGATCATGGTAACAAGATAAAATCATAATCAACGTGGGAGGTATATATGCAAACTTGGAGTCGTAAGCCTTGGTCGATGGGTTTTGGTTTAACTAAAAGGTTATCATGAGATGGGGATGGAAACAAACAAGTTATAATTGTTGGCCCAAGGGCATTTCATAGACTTATTTTGATGAATGGCATATTTCTTATGATTTGTTGTTTCTAACTATGTTAATTGAGTGTTTTCAAAAATATATGAGATAGAACAATGCAACTGAACAATTCACATACAATGATAAATATTTAACATTATTTTTTTCTAAAAGCAATAGAAGCCCTATATTTTTCCATTGATTTTTCAAAAGGATTAATGTTCATGAGCCTACTAGACATTTTTGTCTTAGTTAAGTCATTGGGAATACAATGAAATTCATACCAATTATTACTTACATGTGTAGGGTCAAAATAATTTTTGGGTGACTTTTAGGTCGGTAGAGTTTTCGATTGAACTGTAACTGAACTCTTAGTTTAGTTGGGAGACATCTAAGAAGCAAATCTTCTTTTGCATGTCTCTTAGTACAAAATATAGTTTGACCAAGTGGTATCTTAGTGAAACTCTAGTTCGGAAGATGGATATTCAAAACTAATTAACTCTAATTTCCTAGACATTGTGTTGAATCGATAAACATCCATATACACTTCCATCGAATTTATAGATCAACTAAAGGAAACATGGATTTAAGTACAACTCAACTAAGAGATCAGTTCAAACACCACTGGCTTCATCATTTTGTTTTTGACTCAATGCAATGTCTTCACTAACCAAAAATGCTCGTAGAGACTCTAAATTTCATCCCTAGGGTAATCATGCTACATATAGGGACCATTTTTATCACTTATTCACACACGCGGTCAATATAAATTATTGAAAAATATTAAGTAAGTGGTGTTCCTTAGTGAATCATATTGTGCTCAAGCAGAACTTATCCTTCTTCTAAAATATTTAAGATGATTTATTGATGCTCTTTAGAAAGTCCTCTGTGATAAACACTATATTTGTTACAATCTTATCCTAGTGAAGAAATAATCTAGGAGATGCTTCAATGTGAATGAAGTGGCAACCGGTCTAGAAGAAAATAGTGGTCCTTTTTTATCCTGGGAAAGAGAACACAGGTTGTTTTTGGTATGTATGCCTAGAGATCCAATTATATGATAATTTTAATGACATAACTTATAAATAAATTGATTAATAATAAAGGCAATCTTCCATTTAATATGTTTTATTCAGTAACGAGATAATGATATAACTTAATAAATGTCTAAAGAATGATGTTACTCAATGACATATGTCTTCAGGTTGAGGACTTGAACAATGAGATCATACAGATGTTAAGAGTAAATACATTCTTATTATGTCCCTAGTCAGTTGTTAGACGGTAATAACACACAAGACTACAATGTGTGTTTTGGTTGATGGCATAATCTCATTAGTCATGATATGTGATATCAAACCAAACACGTAGGTACTTATTAAAGAACAATGTATCACAGAGACCCACCTTAAGAGTGATGTGTGGAACCATTAATGGTAGTCAAAATCATCACTCATAGTCACAATGGTGATTGTGGTTCTTAGACCTAAAATCACTGCACTCGTCACATTTTTGATGTACTTTGACATCATCCAAAATGAAATTGAATAAGGGTTACCATAAAGGTAATGCTTAGATACATTGTGACACACAGGGAATGATTATGAGTGAAGTAGATGGATTTGTCCCTCCTACAGGAGTTTGATATCCAAGTTGCTTGATAAGAGAGACTAATAAATGTATGGCCATGCTCATGTGAATCAATATGTGATATTGAGTTGACATATATTACAAACACTCTTCTCTAGTTCAAGTAACATGGATTGAATATTGAAGAGGATGACAACTCTATGCCTTGACTTCAATCTTGATATCAAAGACAAAGGAACTATACAATCACTATAACGCAAATTACAGATTGTAGGTTGAAGTTGTTATCCAACTTTCCAATTATTTGGGTAGCAATGATGTCTTTCTAGATACCACTCATTGCTTGTGATGTCATAAATTAGTTACAAACATTCATTGCCAACGTAACTTGGGACCTATAGGGTCAGACGCGTAGGATACACCCAAAATAGGAGTTTACTCATGAATATGGTTTAAACTTGATTATTAAAGTGTTAGGTATTAAATTTAAACAATCTTGGCAATGAGAACTCTAAAATGACCGATTCAGTACGTGAACCAATCGGCTCACATGTCTAAACCAATTGGTTTAGGTTGTGAATTGACAGTTTGGTTGATCAATGAGATTGGATCAAGGATTGATGTTGACGTCATGTTGTACATTAATCAAATATTCAAAGTAAATACAATTGAAAATAGGAAACATAGTGAACCAATCAATTCAATGGTTGAACCGATCAACTCACATGTGAACTGACTGGTTCATGATTTGTAGGTTCTAGGAAATTCATGAAATTATGTATCTTTGACTCCCAGATGATCTGGAAATATTGACCTTGGCCCTCCTATAAATAGAGAGAGAGTTGAGGCTTTCTAGAGACACAACAATAAGCTTTTACAATTGTTGTCTTATCGTAGTTGTTGTAACGTGAGAACATGAGCAAGTCCTACCCGTTAAAGGGAGGGACAACAAGGGAGAGCAAGTCGACACTAGCATGTTGACAAGAAGGGAAAACTCCTTGTTATCCATTCCATAAGAATGATAGGAGTTCATGGTTGTCCATGTGGACTACTATAGAGGCAAGGAGGCCTTTTCTACCCTCTAGGAGGATGCAGTCAACTGCCATCCGTGGTGATCAATCAAGAGGCTACTGTCAACAGTCGTCCAAGTGCAACTTGAAGAAAGAAGCATGTTGCAGCAAGAAATAGTTGATGAACTTGCTCCAAGACCAGGTATATACCTTGCAATCCTCATTCCCAATCATAGTTGTCGTGGCGATCTACTGTTTAAGGAGAATATGGAAGTAAATTTTTTGTTTCTGCTATCATATCTGATGCCATTTTCCCCAACTCTTGTGACATTTTATTGGCTATGATCAAAAGGTGTTGAGACAGTTTCCTAGAGGTTCAAAATGGAAACAATGGTAGTCTATTGTAGACAAAAATTAAAGGAGATATTTAAACATATTGATATTCAATTTTTGTTGTTTAAAATATATTCCTATATTTTCCTCCCTCTCAACCTCACTAATGATTTCTCTAACAAGCATAGTGATTGAAAAGCCAACTAGATGTAGATTAGGAAACCTTTCTTAGTTCCAAATTGTTTTAAATTGTTGTTTTCTTGTCCACTCTTTCTCCACCTCCTTTTTCACTTAAAATTTAGTATATAGTTGTACTAAACAACTACTATTAAAAAAATGCAAATTGACACCATGTTCTATTCAATCCTCCTCTATACTATACTTTCAATTAGTACCAAAGTAGGTCTTCTAGGAAACTTCCAATGAATCTAGAAGATAGGAGATAATGTGGTAGAAATTCTCAAATTGGAAGGAGACAAGAATCACACTAAGAATGCTCTCTCTTATGAAATAAACTACACATACTATAAGAGAAGGATGTAATTATTGAAATAAGGTATTATCCATGATTTTTGGAAGATGGTGGTCAAGTAGTACAAAGATCATACAACACCAAATTTGGATTGAAATGCAAACACAGAAAGTCATGCTACTCTTAATATAAAATATATGTGTACTCTCTATTCCATACATTCTTTTTTAATATTATAGAACACGATGACTCCACATAAGAAATATTGGGAAAAATATCAGTCACCTATGAGGGAGCCAACCTAGTCAAAGAATTCAAGAATAATATGATTAGACATTAGCTAGAGTATTTTCGATGGAAAAGAAAAAATTCATTGCTCAAATTTATTCTAGATTTTCTATCCTTATACATGATCTAACATCTCTTGGCAAAGATGTTATAAAAAAGAACATCTTACCAACATTTGAGATCCCTCACTCCCAAGTGTAAAATGAAAGTGACTACAATAGAAGTATCAAGTGAACTCAATATCTTGAATATTGCAGAGCTAGTTGGAAACCTCAAAACCTAGGATGTTAAACTGAAGATCAAAGGGAAGAAGAATATCAACACAATAAGAAAAGTCCTTAATTCAAAGATTCAAAGTATTCATATGAAGAGTCATGTGATGAAGAGGTAAATTTGTGTAAAGGATAAGGAAGTATTTAAAATATTTATTATAAAAACCAATTTTCAATTTCTTTAAAGTTCTATGAATGTGGAAGAAGAAGAAACTCGAAACTGAATGTCAAAACCCATGAAAGAAGTAAAGAATTTTGTGAATCAAGAAGAAGAGATGAATAATACAAATGAAAAGGCATACACAACAGCTTCAAACATGACTTCTAAAAGTAGCCCAAGAGAAGATGAAGAATCCAATGACTACAACATGGTTGTCTAATGTATTCTTACAAAGGAGGAATCATGAGGCAAATTAAGGTTTTTAAGTTTCATTAATTCATGGGAGACTTTTTTCTCAATTCAAGATCAAGAAAAAGAAGTGGATATGGATGTAGGTTTCTATATGGACAAGACAAGTGAAGAATATTTAAACGAGGTAAACCTAGTTGATATACCAAAAGAAGAATCTATTCGTATGCTCTCCTTCATTAGAACTAAAATTTTCAATGTAGAAAAGTCTAAAGGATTTATCTAATATGGTGGACATCATACATGAGTATTATGATGACCTCTCTAGTGAAGTTGATGATCGCAAATATTCTCCCTCCATTGATGATGATATTTCAACTCTTATGTCCAATATGAATGTTACAATGATTGATTATACTTGTTTGACTAGACATAACAATAATTTTGTATAAAAATTTCAATCTTAAGAATCACAACCTATCATATGTAATAATGAAGTTTATGATCATATGTGTTATGATAAGAACACACATTATTCTAGAATAGTGACTCTTAAACACAAATTATGATCTTGTGAGTGAAAACAAAACCCACACAAAATGCAGTCTCCAAACTCCTAAATGGGTAGCATGGGCTAGATACCTACTCCACCAAAAATAAGAAAATCCAATTCCACATTCCTTCCACTTTTAGTAACATCACAAGCGATACATATCTACTCATAATGAACTCAAACATAAAAAATTAACTCAATAGATTCATCAATACATATTTGAAAAACACAGAGGTTGACAAGTTAACAACACCTTATCAAAAAATATGGTTAACAACATTTTTAGGAAATGGAACAAAGAATACACTTCCAATACATATGACAATTTTATTCATCCTGGCATCTCTTATAAATACAAAAATATGCAATGGAGTTCAAAATGTACAACCAAAATCACTATCCTTATATGGATCATACGTCATAAAAAAATATTAATGGGTGAAAATCAGAACAAAAGTAGATTTCTAGGACCAATTATATGCTATATTTGTAGATCCTCACAAGAATACACATAATACCTTTTTATTCATTGTGAAGTTGCATACAATATTTGACACAAACACATACAAATTCCTAGGTTCATAACATCATAGAGGATACAATCAACTTCATCATTCGTGCCAACCTCAAGCAACATGACAATACATACCCAAATATTCTTGCACTAAAAGTTTATTGGAACATATGGAGATAAATAAATAATATGTTATTTGAAAATAAATAAAGACCCATATATATTATTATCACTAACACCAAAAACGTATATGATGACATTGTCTCCTCTCATAACTGATGCAGGAATTGGAGCTATTATTCACTAGTAAAAAAGTTGTAGAAATCAAGATGTCAAACAGGGATGCCAGTATATGATATAGCTCTTTTCTGTTGGAGAAAATCCTAGAGGATAAAAATGAGGATAGGAGAAATTGTATCTACTCATCAGAAGACTATTTCAACTATTTGACTCTATGTTAAAGTTATTCACTAGTATCTAGGCCAAGTCTTGTTCTAAGGCGTGCCTCCCCTAATATCTAGAAGCTCCCCTACTCCTTGAGGTTTTTGGTACCTTTGGTACCTAAAACACAAAGATCTACCCTTCTATGTTTCTTCAGATTTTGATATGTGATTTTGAAACTTTTTTTTGGGGGGGGAGTCAGAAGGCATTCTTATTCATCCCTCCCTTCTCTTACAGGTAAACTGGTTAAATTACAATTATGTCCTACTTTGAAAATAAATTTGGTGGGTATCCCACCATTACAATGGAGAAGAGGTAGAGGGTGACCCACAGGGTCGAGAGGACAATCTGTGTAAACACAGGTATCCTTAAAGGTTTTTAGGTGTTGTTTGGTGAGGGCATCCACAGGTCTAATGTTTTCTCTCAGTGTCTTTAGAATCTTCACGTTCCCAAGTCGTGCCAGACAATCTTGAATAGGTTTGGCCCAGCTATACAGACTCAAGATTTTCCCAGTGGTATCTTCAATGGATTCCATAGAAAGTGAGTAGTCAGTAAGGATGATAGTTGGTTTACTATGGTCATTGCTTGAGCATAGCAACCCCAGTGTAATAGCTCATACTTCTGCCTCGGCTGGTGATTTCATCCAGATCGTCTCGGCCTTCCCAAATAGCCAGCTACCATTGCCATTGATATGGATAGTAGTAATGCATGCGTGGTTCTTCTTAGCAGGTGCATCCACCATAATGATTTTACCTTCGAAGGGCATGTCGATCTCATTAAGTGGGTCTTCACTAGAAGGGTTGGTTGTTGTAGCCTTCGTATGTCTACCTTCTTCAATGTGTTGTTGTAGTTGAGTGATAAGCATCAACTACTGCTCAAGACGGGGAGGGATATTGTCAAAAAACCAAGCATTGTGCGTCTTCCATATAGTCCAATAGGTGATGGCGAAAGAGGACTGACCAACCTGTGAGCATTTCAAATTCTTCAGTATCAGTAGCTTGTATTATAGTTTGAGTTATCAGTTACATTTGCACCATGCGGGGTACGTTGCCAGACCTCCATAGCATAGGGGTAGTATAACAGAGCATGCAATTTAGTTTCCTCCACCATATCACAGCAAGGACACACCACACTGTCAGTGAAGGTTCTTTGTTTCCTGATTTTGAAACTTTTATATATATGAAATAATTATAAAAGGAAAAATACTTCACCAATCCTATAGACAAGTAGATAGAATTTCCCGTGGCTACAAACCTAAGAATCACACACCAAAGGAAAGATTCATAAAACCATAGGACAACCATTGATCCAAAAGCCATAGACATTTTCTCTTTCTATAATCATTATGGACATCATGGTTATCATTTCTTCTATAGGAAGAGTGACGTTTTATCTTCAAAGGCTCCCCACCCATTTGAATCGTGCACTATTAACATCAAAGTGTGATCTAATACTAATTATGCATATCTTCCTATTTTATAAACTTTGATTTATAATGCACACTTACCGTATTACTTAATATTCTTTTATTAAATGGATGATCACAAAGTCATTCAAATGTTTGAATTTTGTTCACTTTGACAAATATTTTTTTAGTAGAACATTTAGTTCTACTTGACAGGTTGTTGGTCAACTTATAATTGAAACGGGGATATGGTCTTTCCAATTTCATTGTGTGTTAAATAAATTATGTTCTCATTGATATACTATATGATTTAATCACTATATCTAAAATAAATCTTCTTTATAAAATAACTAATAAAACATATCTTGTATAAAATTTATCATTCTAACCAACAATAACCTACACATAGGTAAAATTTAAACTTGGGAAATTGGGTGACTATAGTGGGTACTCCAAGAAAACGAATGTGGATAAAAACAAGTGCAAAATAATGGAAAGAAGAATAGAGGAATTGAGACTTTTGTGACCATGGAAAAGGTAAAGTTATTGGAAATGGAATTGTAGGTAGTAATCCTTTTATGAAACAATTGTACATGTCGATGGCATGCATTATATCCCTACTAGTATAACTCTATGACAATGTTTTTGATGTTTTATTTCAAAAGGATGAATGTAGACTTATTTCTAAAAATATGGTGGTGTTATTTACACGGGAAAGAAAAATGGAAACTTTTTTATCCTTAATCCCAATTCAACTAGTCAATTCAAAGGTAATTGCCTCATATCAAATGAAAATTATGAAATCCTTTAGCACTGAAGACTAGGACATGTGAGCATCAACCTAACACATAACTTGTCCAACCTTGATCTAGTAAAAGGTCTTACCAACATCCCCTTTGAAAGAAAAGATGAATGTGAACCTTATACAAAGGGGAAAATCTCAATTAAGTGTAAGATCATCTTATCCATTACCTCTTTAACTCATTCATATGGGTTTTCTTGGATTAATGAGAGCATAATCTCTTGGTCACTTCGTTATCATTGGTGATTTCTCTAGATTTACTTTGGTCTACTTCTTATTTACTAACTCAATACACTTAAAACATTCTAAATATGTTGTAGTAGTGTGAAAAAGGAGCTTTAACTTAAGACTAGAATTGTTAGAAGTGACCACGTCTGGTAGTTTAGAAATAATGAGTTTGATAATTTTGTGACAAAAGAAGTATATGGAAATAATTGGAATTCGGTAAGAAATTCCCAACAAAATGGCCTATTCGAATGCAGAGTTATTCACCTAGGCTAGTACAATGCTTCTTAAACACAACACTCCTGAAACCTTATGGGTAGAAGCAGTCATTATATCTTGCTACATTCAAAATAGATTTTTTATCTCTCCCTATCTTAAGAAGAAACCCAAATTTGATTATGTCCATAGCTTTGTCTCCATATTATATATCCTCAACACAAAATATGATAGAGAGACATTTGTTTCCAAATCCTCTAAATAATCCTTTCTAAGATACTCTCCAATAAGTAGATTATATAGGATTCAATAAAATGTATCAATGGACGATAATATGCATTGGAATACAAGAACATACCCTTCACATATATGTCTTATGGAAATATAGGGCATAAAAGAGAATATTACCATACTAACAATGCTCCACACTAAGAACGATAAGCTAATTCAAGAACCTTCGAAAATATGGAACATAAAAATCAATGGGAACCTTTCTGTAAATATCTACATGCATATCCAGCTTTGCACAAACCAAGGAAACAACAAATTAGTAAACAAAATACAACTGTAAACACCCATAATCAATTATATGTACTAGGAAATTGTACTATGGTAAACAAAGAAGAAATTAATGATATCAATCACTTATAACATGCAAGGGATCACCTCAAACATCCCCTGACAACCCAGCAATAATGATAGTTGCAACTGAGTGAAACAGAATCAACAAGCATCCAAAACAAATACCTAGAGCTATTATCATATTTCATCTTACATTGATATGTAGTTCTTCTTTAAAATAGAATTGGATTATGCTCTATCAATTTAGTCACTCTTATCTATGAGATAAAATCATTGACCACAACACTACAAAAGAGTCACACCATAAATCCCAAACCAAACTACTAGTAGAAAAGAACAACAACATCATACCCATGTCAATCCCACTGAGAACCAGACAAGCTTTGTATGCATTTCCACCAGTACCATTGTGTCAACACATTTCACATTTAAAAGGTCCTCACCAAATTCCTCACCAAACACAAACACTTGTCAATAAGTAAGAGGAGTAGGACCATGAATCCATTTGATAAACTAAAATGTCAACCCTTGACTTTGCAAATTACCTGTTCAAGTTTTAAAAAGATAAGAAAGAAAACACATACATAAGTTGTTGAAGAACAATCCCATTCCATGCATAGACCAGTAAACTATACAAAGAAAGGCTAAGAGTCTCCATGTCCAAGACCTAAATAAATTCCTCATAGTCTATTTATATTTTCTGTAATATGGAATGTATGGGGGATTTTTGGCAACTAAACACAAATCACCTAAACTCTTAGATACAAAAACACAAACCACTCATCACTGCAATCCTTGAACCTTGCATGAATTCTGACACAACTACACAATCATCAAAAGACTTCGCTACTAAAACTAACATAGAGTAGAAGAAAATGGGTTCTTGGATGAAATATATTTATTATGGAATGAATAATATTGTGATGTACAAATCATTCTTATCCACAAGCAATTTATTCCTTTATGGGTGAAAAACTCTTTTATTTTCGCATTCATATATGCAAGCAAAAATTCTCACATTCCTCGTGATACTTGGGAGCATCTCAACAACCTTTCTAATATATTAATCTACCCTAGGTGATAGGAGGAGATTTCAACACCACTGTTTATCTCGATGAAAGAGTAGGAACTAACTATTTTGACCCTACAAATGCTCAATATTTTGTTGAATGTCTTGACACAACAGGTCTTGAAGAGATCATAGTATCAGGACCAAAATTTAATTTCAAAATAGGCATCGTACTAGCAAGTCTAGATAGAGTGGCAACAAACAACATGTGGCGGGAATATTTTCCTACAATAGTATGATGTATGTAGTAGAATAAACTTTGATCATTACCCTCTACTCATCTAAACCCACAATAATACAAATACAACAACAAGGTTCTTCTACACAAGCACATGTGGCATGTAGAGCCATCCTTTCGAAATTTCACAATGACACCTTGAGACACCCAAGAACCTTTTAGTTAAGAAACAACATACATATGAAAATTGCCAAACAATGTGATATAGATCACATACATCAAACTTAGAAAAAGAAAGAAAAACTCGAAATCAACATTCTTTGAAAATAGCTACTCCTCTCAACTTACTATGACAAAGAGTTAGATAACTCCATCGTAGACCCACAAGAGGAACTTAACATCATATTAGCATAAGGAGAAAAGTAGTTGCATCAACATTCTCACAGCAGCTGGTTGAAACTTAGATATGCTAATACCAAGTTTTATCTTCTTATATCAAGTCAAAAAGAAATAGAAGCACAATTATAAGACTACAAGATGAACAAGGAACCTGGGCTGAAAATGATAACTCACTTAAATCCTTGGTCAAGTCATATTTCCACTCCATGCAAAATGTAGCCTTTCAAAGATCCTAACTCAAATGGAATAAAATCTTGGTGTCTCATCTCTTGTATAATAGATTCACTAGGAGATTATCCCTAGAGTTTAACCTTTTAACAACTATCAATTCTATTGTAAAAGAATCAAATTGATTTTAGTAAAGAAAGGTAGCGGTCGCATGGAACATATTTTTAGAGATTAATTCAAACCAATTGTGGTGAACAAGATTTAAATTCAAGAGTTGAGGAGTGGTCAATCTAAAACAAGAAAGTAAATTTGCAAAAGTAAACTAGATTATCAAAGAGGAAAACTAAACAAAAAAATAAATTTGTCGAAGTGAAACTAGTTACCAATAGAAACACTAAACAAAAAGTACATTTTCCAAAGTGAAATTAAATTATCAAGAGATTAAAATTAAATGACAAAGTAAGCAAACGTGAAACAATTAATCAAATATTAATTTTACTTAATTGGAATTTATAGAAGTATAGGTTTCACCACCACAAGCCTTCGTATTTATCTTAGATACAATTTATACATTTTTAAATAAATTTTAGATTAGGATCATGTAGGTCATTTTTAAATAAATTTTAGATTAGGATCATGGAGACATATCTCATGGATCAACCTACTCCCAAACCTGGGGTTTCATTTTTCTATGGGTCATGGTCCAATCATCCAAAAAGTTTATGTTTGGTGTCTCATCAAGGATCTTGTGAGCCTCATTCAATGTTCAGGTCCATAAGTTTGGGGTCTCATCATCATGGATCATTACAGTCACAAAGAACAAATGATTAGTTCATAATTCATGTTTTTCATCGAATGAAGACACATGTTTTATTTGGTTAATGAAGTCAAAGTTTGTAAAGATAAGATATGGGCTCATGGGGATACTCCTCATGTCCCAAAAAAAGGGGGACTACTTGATATCTCTCATAGAAACAAGAAAAAGGATAGGAAGAAGAGAAATCATGTTGATAATGGCACTTGCAGATTTTGTCTCTCCTTTCCTTGCTTCGTTCTGTTAGACACCATTCTAAGATGATGGGGTGTTGATAGAAAATGAGATGCCTTTATTTTTACTCCCCCTCCTTTTATAGTATAGGAAGCATCCTGAAAACCCTAAGTAGGGGGTTGGCGGCAAATGGAATTCTCTGGAATCAGTGCACCAATTATTCAATTAGATTAATTGTTGTGTGACTTCTAAACGGGGGAGGCTTGACTGGTTGAATTGATACTTTAGTCTTAAAGAAAATTAGTTGAACATTTGAATCATGAAAAAGCGCCTTCCTTCATGGGTTTGAATAGATCGATAGGATCGATAGTCGACCAGTTGGCATTTGTGACTCCTTCCAATTCTTCAGATGAAACAGTCAACTAGAGGGGGTGAGTTGATTGACTAGACTCTTAGAAGGTTAAAACAACCTCTGATTATTTAGGTAATGATGTGCATTCTTGGGTTTGGGTTGAAGAATGGAAAATGAGAATAAAACCTACAAAATGAGAATGAAAATGATAAGAATTCTAATTAAAGAGACAAAAGCAAGGAAATTTCAATTACTTCCTAAAATTAAGAGAAAAGGACATAATGTTTGAAATAATAGTCCTAAAGGATTCAATAAAAAGGTATAAATGTGCATTTATCCCAATGCTCACTTCCTTCAAGAAATTACAAATATGTAAAAGTTTCCATCCTAAAGTTCAAAAACCTCAATATTAGAATGTGTTGCGGCCTATTGCTCTAAATAATGTTTGTTCTATACGAATTTCCAAAATCATAGTTAGCAGGCTCAAATTGTGGCTTGCAAGATGGATTTCTTCACCTCAAAGTATCTTTGTCCCTAGTATACATATATCATACAATATTCACCTTGTGTAAGAGGTTTTAAATACTATGCAAACAAAAACGACCAAAATACACCTTCTTGCCATAAATATAGACCTCTCTAAATATTTTCATAAGATGAGTAGTACATTCATTCGAGATACTCTATCTACAATTGGTATCCCACACTCTCTAATCAACATTATCATGATGATTATTAGCTCCTAAAACAATCATATATCATGGAATGGTTAGCTTTTAGGGAACACCTAATCAAGAAGAGGGGTCAAGAAAGGAAACCCACACATTCCTTACATTTGTGTTATTTGCATAGACTATCTAAGATAGATGATTGAAGACGGATTTTGTAGTAGCAAATGGAAATTAATTCAAATTTCAAGAGATGGTCTAGAACCTCACACATATGGTTCATACATGACATCATTCTTTATGGAGAAGCTATAAGGATGAAATTCAAAACAAGCATTAAATTCCTAAAACATTTTCATCAATCCAACAACTTTCAAATGAAAGTTTTCTACTCTTCTTCTTGAAAAATACTACAAATTAGTTCAAAAGAAAACATGCTTGAATTCCCCTCACTGCAAATCTAGGTAACATCTTGCTGCCCTCCTCATTCATGAAAGAGTAAAAAAACTCACCTACTCATAGATCACTAAAATAATCAAAGATGGATTAAATACATGGTTTGGGTGTAGGTATGTATGCCCCGAGAGCCAGTCATACGATGATTGCAATGGCATATCTTGTAAATGATTTGATTAATAATAAAGGCAATTATGTTTATATGTTTGTTCAAATATGAGATGATGATAAAACATGATAGATGTCTAAAGAATGATATTGCTTAATGACATATGTGATTAGGTTGAGGACCTAAACAATGAGATGATATATAGGATAAGAGTGTTTACATTCTTGATTATGTCCCTAGTCAGATATTATTGTGGAAGCTAATAGACAACAATAATACATAAGACTAGAGTGTGTGGTGGTTAATGACAAAATCTCATTTGTCATGATATGTGATACCAAACCATTCACACAAGTACTTGTTAGACAACAGTGTTCCAGACAAACCTACCCTGAGAAGTGATACATGGATAGTAGTCATAATCACATCTTAATGTGATAGTAGTGATTGTGATTCTTACACCTAAAGTCACTACACACATCACATGTTGTTCAATGTATTTTAACATCGTCCAACATGATTGGCCATAAAGGTGATGCTTGGATACATTGTGACACATAAGGATTGACCGTAAGTGATGTAGATGGGATTTGTCCATAAATGTGATGCTTGGATACATTGTGACACATAAGGATTGACCATAAGTGATGTAGATGGGATTTGTCCCTCCTACTAGAGTTGATATCCTGGCCACTTGATAAGTGATACTGAGAAAATGTATGGCCATACTCGTGTGAGTCAATATATGATATTGATCTCATATGCATCTCTACAGTCTATTATGATTCAAGGAACATGGATTGAATGATTATTGGATGGCATTTCCATGACTTGAGTTCAATCAGGATATATGAGACAAATGAATTATACAATCATAGTGACATTGATCACATATCTAGGTTGAAGTTGTTCTCCAACTTTCCAATTACTTAGGTAGCAATGATGTGTTGCTAGATACTGTTCATTTCTTGTGATGTCATAAACTAGTTATAAATGTTAGGGTCACATGCATAAGATGCACCTATGATAGGTGTTTAGTCATTAATAAGGTTCAATTTGATTACTAAAATGTTTAGGCATTCAATTTAAAGAAAATTGACTAAAACTTGGCTAACTATAAATGTGATTTGATCAACTCAAGTGTTGAGTCGGTGGATTTAGGTGTCGAGTTGACCAACTCATAATTCCAATTGATCGACTGAATGATCAGTAAGATTGGATCAAGGATTGATGCTGACATCATGTTGTGCATTGATTGATGCATTTAAAGCTAATATGTTTATGAATAGCAAAACATTTGAATCGTCCAACTGGATGTTCTAGTCGATCAACTGGGGTGTGAGTTGGTTGACTCAAGTGTTGAGTCGATCTACTTGTGATTCACGACAGACAGAAATTCAAGAAATTTTGTCTCATCAACTCCTAGTTGATCTAGAAGCCCTGGTTGTGACCCTCCTATAAAATAGATGGGTAGTCAAGGCTTTCAGAAGACACAACTAATAGTAACAAACATTGTCCTCTCATAGTTGTGGTAAAATGAGATCCTAAGCAAGTATTACCTATAAGAGAGAGAGAGACATCAAGGGAGAATAAATCAATGCTAGCACATTGACATCAAAGGGAAAACGTCCTCCATGTTGGCTCTATCAAGTTCCATGTGGAGTTCCTGATAGTCTGTGTGGACTATGTAGAGGTGTGGAGGTTGTTAGCACCATGTGAGGATGATGTCACCAACTACCATTTGTGGTGCCAAACCACAAAGCCACCCCAACTGCCGTCTAGGTGTTGCTAGATCTAGAAGCATTGTGTTGTAGTTATTGTCGTTGGACGTGCTCCTGAACCAAGTATATACCTATCAAACCCTCTTTCCTAAATATGTTGTTGTATACATGATCTTCTTGTTTGTGATGTAGACTGGGAAGCTTTGTTTGGGCTACCTTATATATTGCTCGAATTCCCAACAATGGTATCAAAGCCATATCAATTTATAGTGTATTGGGAGTTAATCAATATGATTGGATTTCATTTTATCATTTATGTGTTTCATACGATGTGAATTCTTAAAATGATTAATGTGTTTATCCTATGAAAACCACATACACTCCTATATATATGATATGATATATATGCAATCGATACATGTTACACTAAAATTTGTTTTGACGGTGGATATATGTGTGGTTATGGCCAAACCCCCTTGTGGATATGTGTGGTGGGTTGAATAGTTTTTTCTCCTGTTGTTATTCAGTTTGCATACTAAACTTATACCTTTTTATCCACATCTAATCTAATTATTTCTCACTATACTCCCCTTATATGTAACTCTAGGTTTCACTTCTATAATGTAATAAATTAATAGGAATAAAATGGTTTTAATTTATATTTTGGTAGAGAAGGTGTTTCGCACCAGGCAAGTCGATTAACTGGGAAGTCAAGTCAATCGACTGGAGGACCAAGGAGGCTAGACGACATGAGGAGCCAATCGATTGACGAGAGGCCCAACCGATTCACAAGAGGAGCCCAGACACCGCTTGAGCCAGGAGCTAGTTGACTGATCCATGGAGACCAGTAGACTAACCAGAAGGCCAATCAATGGACTGAAGAGTTCCGTTGACCAACTAGGATGGTTCTAGCATAGTTTTTCAACAAGATTAGGTCGCTACATGTGATGTGGACCTTAGGTGGCAGCAATTCTTTGTAGATCCAAAGAATTGCATCAGTATCATCATAATTGTCACTTGTATTATGTGATTGCATGTTTTGTTTATAGATATAGCATATATATGATACATATTATAAGTATGTGGTGATTGGATATGTATATGTATTTATTAATATGAAACTCTCAACTAAATATTAACTCTTATATGCTTTCCATAAGAACAACACATGAAAAGCTTGACCTACTAAGTGTGGACACACCCTAGAGTGGTGCACCTTCTATCTTGTGAGAGTGCGATGATAGATATGTGAGTCTGCCTCCACGGGATGCATATTCTATTATGTTGGCTTTTAGGTCACGCTTAACTAGGTGATATTAATGAAATTAAGCACCAAGAAGCATAAGGATGGATTATGAGAAAGAGTTGTGCATTCCATCCATCAAGAGTTTCATATGATGCAATCGACGAGTGTTGCCTTCTTAAATAGTCAAATTGTAGGATATCAACCCTAGATAACTCATGACTTTGATGAAAAATCGATCTTTACTAACTAGAAGGCTATATACTGCAATCTTATGAATTGATAGTGAGGCCTATCAATTTGAACAAAATAGTGGGAGTGATAATTAATAAAAGGCCTAATAATATTTTCATATTTTATTTTTATCAAATCAATTCAAAAAGTGTTTTAACAAAATGCAAATTTCTTTTGTAGAAGCTAATGATAAATTACAATGTTTTCATTACAATCAATCATTGAGAAGGACAAGTTAAATGGGAATAAATTCCATGACTAGTTTTGGACATTATTAATCATTGTCACATAAGAGCGCAAGCTCTATGTCTTGGAGACACCACAGCCAGATGAACCTACTCCCACTAAGCATAAGGCTGAAAAGGATGCTTACAGGAGCATATTAATGATGTCATAGATGTCAAGTGTCTGATAATATTCTCAATGAACTATGAGTTGCAAAAACAACATGAAAACATTGATGTTATTGAGATGGAAACACATCTTAAGAACATGTACCAAGATTAGGCAAGAAAAGAGAGATATGATCTCTCTAAGGTGTTGTTCAAGTGCAATATGGTAGAAGGAAATCCAATAGGTCCCCATGCACTCAACTTGATTGGGTATGTGGAGATCTTTGCTAGACTGGTTTTTCCCTTGGGCCAAGATTTGACCACAGATGTGATTCTACAATTACTTCTAGAATCATACAGTCAGTTTGCCATGAACTACAACATGAACCATTTTGAAAAGTCATTGTTAGAATTATTTGGCATGTTAAGAACAAAAAAAGCATGGATGAAGAAGGGCACACCCAAATTTGTGATGATGATGATCAACAGAGGAAAAGGGAATTCCAAGGGCAAAGGTAAAGCTAAGAAGAGTTCTAAACCTTGATAGAAACCCAAGTCTTCTACACTGAAAACTATGGAAGGGGTGAACAAGGAAGGCAATGTCACCATTGTCACTAGGCTAGACACTAGAAAAAAAATTATCATCTTTAACTAGAGGAATTGCAGAAGAAGAAGCAGGGGATAGGGATCTCCACTTCAGGTATAGACATTATTGAGATAAATATATCTACTTCTTCATCTTGAGTACTGGATAGCAGATGTAGATATCACATATGTTCTTGACCGGTCTAAATCACACATCCAAAAAGGAGTGGATCTAGAGTAGTCAGACTCTTAAATTTATAACCCGACACTCAGGCCCCCACAACTATTATACCAGGTTCGATGTAGTAATTGGGGTTGATGTACAAGGACAAGGGTGGTCAGTGCTAAGAACATAGAACCTTTTCCTAGTTATACCAAACAAGAGGGTAGATTAATTTTGTTGTTCCTTACAGAATGATGTTACTCCAATCAATGAGTAAAACAAAAGAAGTAAAACAAACCAAAAAAACAAAATAAGTGTAAGGACCCTGACCCATGTTTTGGGCTAACCCTCTTTGCTTTGCTTATGAAAGGTGCTTAGAACCTTAATCTAATCTCTCTAGATGTTTTTGTATCATGTGATAAGTTCATGTTTCTAATTTGGTCCCATTTGGATGTTGTTTGAGCAATGTTTGCTTGTTTTGGACCAAAGTGCAATTTACCCAAAGAAAAGGATTATATTGCAATATGTCACATGTAAAGAATTCCTTTATCTCTCTTGCATCATTAGAAAGAGAATGATGTTGTGGGGTTCCTTGTGGAGGACCTATGTTCCAAGTTTGAGCTTGGTTGGATGATGTTTATGCTTTATGTGCTAGTTTTGGTGTATATTGCAAATTACCCAAAGTGGAGGGTCAATATGCAATTTATCATATCTAGAGTCACCTACCTTTTGTTTGGAATCATCTATAATGTGGATGTAAGTAGGGTCACCTTTTTTGGTTGATAGATGAGGAGTGACATCTCTATATGGTCTTTATATCATATATGTGTCACATATGCCACCTTGTCCTTTAGTGTATCAGCTAGGGCTTGGAGGTGTGTCGCCCAAGAGGGTGTATCAACCATGGCAGTTGCCCAGATGCACGATACACATTTTAGATTGTATCACCAAGACATTCATGAGCATATAGGGTGGAAACAAGTGTCGTTAAGTGCAAGAGCAAGTGGCATCTTGATTTATGTGGTTATGACACCTCTCCCTTGCTACCTCTCTCTTCCTTGGTGTATATAACCCCCTTCCTCCTTGACCAAGTGCTACCTTTCGGCCACCTTCCTCCCCCTACCTGTATGGGATGAGCATGGAAGCATAGGAGCTTGGGAGGACGAGCACCTTGGCCATGGAGACTCCTTGCTCAAGATCTGACCTTGGTGAGTCATGCTTCTTGACTAGTCTTTCCTTGTGCCTTCTTCTTCATCTCCTTACTTCCCTTTCGGCCATGGATGGGCTCTTGAGGAGAGTAGGCATGGCCGTGGTTATCTCCCCTCTTTTCTTCTTCTTGAGCTATACATAACCATAGTATCTTCTTCTTCTTCTTTTGTTCCTTGAGGTGGTGGTGTTGGAGCCGAAGGCAAGCTTAGAGCTTCAGATGGATGGTTTCCATGGAGAAGAACGTGTGTTTTCTGCTTGGATCCAGGATATTCATGCCTTTCATGGAGTACCTCTTAAGGAGGGTTACATAACTCTTAACCATCTCTATTATACACACTCTCCATATATGCATATATTGGTTCTTATACTTAAATCGATACCTTTCTCCATGATAGATGTATATATGGAACTTGAAATCTTATCTAATGGGAATGCTACGTTTTATTACTGCCTTTAGCTTGTTTTCCTTGTGCAAGATGGTAATGGGTGGCTAGAGGTTCAATATGACTAGCCCGATATGGGGCTTTACCCGATACAATACCTTGCTTAATAAGTTATGCTTCAGTTATGGTTTGTGGCAATACCACTTTCTCTCCTTTGGACTTGAAAGGTGAGTCTATGGCCTAGATGTTTGGGGCGATATGTTGTGGTGACCGATATCTCTTTCCTACCCTAGGGTTAGGTTTGGGCGTTATGGTTGGTGGACACCTAGTTGGCCCCTTGGCCGATCTGTGTTCTGCATGGTGGTTCCTTGAAGTTGTTCCCCGATAACCCCTCCTAGAGTTGAACCTTGGAAGATATGATAAGTGAACTCTTTGTTGACCTTATGACTGATATGCACATATACCCAAGATGATGGTGGTTGGCCAACATAAAACCCTAACCTTAGTGTCTTGGATGATATGGAGCTTCAACCCTAGGTTGGGTGATAGAGTTGTCCTGGGTGACATGGATGATCTACCCTTATTGCACGACATGGTCTTGAGGTTGAAGATGACCAACTTGATATGGTCCTTGTGCCCTTGCATGATACACCTTTTTGGTGCCCTAAACGATACCTCTTCATCTAGGGTTTGCCTTGGATGTTATGTTAAGTAAAGTTCTATTAATATTGTTTCCCGATATGACTATTTACCATGGTAGTGTTGTTGGGCGATATGGATAGGTCTTGAGCCTAGAAAGGTGAAACCCTAGGTGGGCGATACCATGGCTGCTTCCTCAACCGATATGCGTGTGGTAGAGGGACTTTTGTGTCGGGCATGAGGTTTGTTCTTGCACGACACTCCCTAAGTGGGTTGCCTGACATGGTGCCATAGTTGTCACCCTGCCCATGGATGACATGGAGTTTTGAACAGTATGATGTCTTGGACAACATAGTGCCTTGAACGACATGGTGGCTTGGACGATATGATGAAGAGGGTGGCCGATAGAAACCCTAACCCTAATTGAACGATAGGGTTCTTGGAAGATAGAGTGGTTATGATGCCTTTGCCCGACACATGCTTGGTTACCCGACACATAGGGAGGTATAGGTTGTTATATCTCTGAGCTTGGGTGATATGGTGTCTAGGACAACACATGTTGAGAGCTTTGATGGTATGGCTTTAAATATGAAGATCCATATACTCATCCTTATATAAATATGCAGCCTAGGGTTTGAAGTCTATTGGCTTAGAAAGTATGCATCATATCAATGATCATGGATGAGGTAAAAAGGGAGTTGACCATGTTGGGGTTGACCTAGAGGATACCTTAGTCACTATAAGGTTATGTGGTTCTGGGTCGACATGGTTGCAAGATTTCCCAACCTGATATGAAGTGAAACATGAGTTGCCCGACAACCTAGAAGTTGGTCCCCTGACCATGATGGGATGAGGTGTGTCTGAATGATATGACCTTGGTGGCTTCTTTGGACGACATGCTTTGCCCCATACCAGAAATAGGTGGAGCTCACGGGTCTTATCTGATATGAATCTTGTCTGATATCACCTTGGGTTGTGATGTTTAAGCTTTGTAGCTGATATCGGCTTTTAGTGAGGGATTTTTTGGTCGCTGTCTGTTTTTAGTGAGGGTAGGTGACACCTTTAGTGAGGGTTGTGCCTAACCCGATAACCCTATGCATGTTTCTTGAGCTTACACCTTTGATCATGATGAGCTATGACAAGATAGGTTGTGAACCCTTGTATAGTGGTTACCTATGGTTAATGATAAATGGACCTCTGATAAAGTTGGATGGTAGATCATGGTGTATGATCCTTAAAGATAATCCTTAGGGATGATGTGCTTAATAACTTGAGATGTAGGGTATGGTGGGATACCCCTGACATGATAGCAGTAGTGTGTATCGATTAATACATCAGTTATGACATTTAGCTGCATATGTTCATAATGATAGAAGGATATTCTAATACTTTAAACCTTAATCTTAATATCATGATAATCATGATATGATCATGAGATATAGGGCATGGTGGATGCTCATAGTTTGATATCAATAATGTAATTTGTTTACAAGACACAGCTTTGTGCTTCATGTAGTTATAATCATGGATGTTGATCCAATCATGTACCTTCAATCCTAATAGCATGATAATCATAAATATCTATGTCTGGTGATTCAGTTAGCTCTCTCAATATGTATACTAACCATGCAGGTGTATCCAATGAATTCATATCCAGGTAAGAGCTATGAGGAATATGTGTTCTGTATAACACTCAATGATGATAATCCTTGTTGATGAGATAACATGTATCACCAGTATGATGTGGAAGGTTTGTGGACCTGATAAAGGCTGAGTGCCAAGTTGATGTGGTATCCTCTGATGTTGAGAGAAGGGATTGCTATCCCATGGTGATGATGTAAGACTTGAGAGGCAGTGGCATTCTGTGATGATGGGATTGAGTCTCAGTGATGTTGATCCTTGAGATGGATCTTGATGATTGGAAAGAGGCCAAGTGGTAACATGTAATGTTGTCTTTGAAAAATAAGAGTGACAATGTAACACCTGACAATGAGATCTATGTTGTTTACTTGTGTTTTAGTTTACATGTTACATAACTTGGTTGAATTTTGCAATCCGCTTAAAATGTATTAATTAATGACAAGTGGAACCTTTCATGTAGTTTGCCCTAGCCATAGATCCATCATCGTCAATATTTAGGTGATGGTGAAACGGGTTCTCCTGCGGGTAAACCCGGAGCGCATATTATTGAATATGTGAGGTTTCTCCTAGCCGAAAATAGGAGGATCAGAGTGTGACTACGGTTGTGGACTCAAGATATGTATAAGAGCATGGTGATCAGGCCCATGACTCAGTGTGAATGAGCATGAATGCGTTCATGGCTCAGGAGCACAGTGAATAGGCCTGTGGCTCATGATGAAAAGGGCAGCCTGTGGGACTAACCTTGTGGCTGAGGCCACTTAAGAAAGAGACTACGGTCCTGCTTGTTGATTGTTGTGCACTGACCACGAAGAGGTGAGGTCATGGAGTCCAGCTCTTCCAATGACCTTGTATGGCACCAGTTTTGGGCTTCGCAACCAAAGGTTGGATTTGAGTGGGACGACTCACTTCCTCAGGGAATAATAAATCATAATCCAGTAGTATAGAATATATTGCTTAAGGCAAAACACGGAACATTGGTTGAGGCCTTGCATGTATAGTTTCACTAGTTATATCTTGCAGGTTATTTGTGATGAGTTCATATAAAGCTTATCTTGTCAATCATGTTCCATAAAGAATGCATATTATATGCCTCCTGGATAGTTTGGTAAGAATGTTAATAAAGCTAGCTTTGCTCAGTATGTTGCTCTTATAATCTGCTTATATCAGTGATCTGTGATCTAATAAAGTCGGTAGAGGGTTATGTTTCTCACTGGGACTGTGTGTCTCACCCCGCTGGTTAATAACCCTTTTTAGGTGGACGTGCCTGGCGAGATGAAGATCATGTGGCTACGGATGATATGTAGAGGTATCATACCCGGTGGGATAGATAGTGTCTAGAAGTAGAGTCCTATGTGTCGTCCATGTACACTCAGGTCTTTGAGAGAGATTTTCGATGTTTCTTGTATAATGATCGATGAACGGTTTTTGGTATGTATCTTGATGTAAAGTAGCATGACAAATAGTTATTTCATGTAAAGAGATGATGGGAAATTATGTTGTAGCACCCTGAAAAGATGTTATGAAATGAAAAGTGTTGGCTCAGATATTATATGTTTCATCTTGTGGTGCTTGTTGTAAATCGGTTTTAATTTCCTGTGATTTTCAGTAATCCGTTGGTTAGCATGTAATCGTGTTTTGTTGTGGATGGGGTGTTACAATAAGAGACGAGAACAAACAAAGAGTGTTTTAAAAAAAATGGATGGGAACTTGGATTAGGTTTCACCGTCGAAGATCTCTTAATAACATGCAATACTCACACCCATATTATACCCTTAGCAAGATTACAAGCAAACATCATATATGCATGCTCCCTCCTCTCTCGAGCTTAGGATAGATATAGATTATAAGGTTGTCTCTCTCTCAAGATGACAAGCAACAACCACAAAGGTAACCATATGATCCTTAGCTTAAGCATTACAACATTCTCATGCATTCATACAACTCAATAACACTTAGATAAGATTAGTACTACTCTTTTGAAACACTAAAAATCAAACATCACAAAATGGTAGCTAATCATACAAGTGAAACATTAAGAACAAGAGTATGGAGATAATCTTTTCTAGGAACATATATATATTCAATGGATGCAATTATATACATGTTGGGAAAGCCTTAGTGGCTACTCCCAACCTAAGTTATGAGTTTAGCCTCTCATGTTCATGAGCAGCATTATAGATTTACAAATGAATGTGATCATAAAGCAATGTTGAAGAGAAGGGATTGAAGAATCATATGAGCAGGGAAAACTGCGAGATACAAGGTACACCAATTATGACCAATGTATGGCCACAATTGAAGGTCAAGGTCTCCCAATTAAGCTTGATGCAATGTTGATGCAGCTTTGTCCTTTGTTCGCCTTCCTTCGAGGGAGGGCTTCGAATAGAGTGGGAGTGGAAGTGGACAGTAACAGACTAGTCAGACTCTCATCCTTCAGGTTTGTCAACTGATGGCAGAGGTGGAGGATGATGGTGAGCTTCCTCTTAGGCAGCACTTCAACATCCTTCTGTTGTGTGACCATTTCTTGTTGAGTTTGTACAATCATCGCCTGACGAACCTGCATAGACATCACCTAACAAACTATGGTCACGTAGACTATTCATGATACTCATTGGCTATGTGAACCGATGTTTGGGCTGATGACTGCTATAAGGTTCCCATCGGTTGTGGCTACTGATGGATTTTTCTCCATGGCAGAATACTCCACTTCCTCAATCACCTGCATGAACTATTCTTGTTGTCCTCAAGTAGAGGTAGAAAAAGAATATATGTGCAAAATGGAGAGAAGTGAGTGGAAATTCACACATTGAGAGAAAAATAAGAGGCAAATTAAGGCCTATAATATCCAAAACATTGGATGTTATAACCCCCCAAACTTAGAGTCTATCTTGTTCTCAGGCTAACAAATAGAATTAAATCATCGAACAACTTTAGAGAGCTTTATTAGGTTATTGTTTTTGTGAGTGTGAAGAATATGATAATGTCAGCCTTAAGTTGAAACATAGGTATCGTGACTAGATGTTGTCGATCCCAACACTCTCTCTATTAGATTGGATTCATGGTACACGTATTTCCTGCTACAACCTTCTTTAAATGGAAGGGTTTCTCCATCGTGATGCACAAGTGACCCTTTTCCAGGCTGTACTTGCTAAGGTTCGGGCTGAGGTAGCTTTCACACTCAACTTTTATTTCTTTGGATATCCTAACTATTATTTTGGGTTGGGCTAAAGATACAATGTTTTCTACCTATTCCAGGTTTGCTCAACCATGTTTGTTGTCGTAAAGATAGTTTTACCCAATTGGGCCTTGATGTAGTGTCAGGTGGTTGTGTGAGGTTCCCTTTGAAATGTAGGTGTGTAAAAGTTGGCTTCCAGACTCCACTACCAGGAACAACATATCTCAATTCTTGAGTACAACAATACATCGGCCATGTGAAGTCCCTCAAGATCTTCTCGAGTACAACTCTCACAATTTTATTCCTCTCAGGTTTTATTTTTCTTACAGGCCTTGGAGTGATAGGATTTAAAGGAAGTTTTGGGCTGCCAACCGTCTTTTGACCCCAAATCCAGGATTTTTACACTTGATGAGGTAGTTGTTTACTCTTTTCTAGGGTTATGTTCTTTCCTACCTGTACTTGGGAACAAGGTGATCAATTGGGAGTGTATCGGGTTGTGTCCTCCTTATTTCAAGTATTCATCTTGGGGGATAATATCTTTGTGCTTTCTACATTATCTTGAGGTAAAGATCACATTAAGACCTTATCGCACTCAATATTTTAAGTAGATTACATAGCCCAAATTTGTCGTTCTTGAAGTAATTACTCTAAGAGTTAGCTTGAAGACAAGTAAGACTAAGGATGAGACTTGTGACTATATCCAAGAAATTGGATCCAATATTTTCCTTTCTATACTACTTATTCATCAAAAAAATCTTCAAGGAAATAAGAGTATATGCATGTGCAAAAATATAGTCAAAATTGGCCATTTAGGCAATTCAAAAATTTTGGCTAGAAAGCGGGTTAGGTAGAATAACGCAATGTGGGAAAAATTAAAATGTTTAGTGTAAGGGTGTACCATGTCTCCTATTCAAAACCCACCCACCCACCCCCCCAAAAGAAACTTATCTTTCACCCTATCCTCAGGGTGTTAGAGGATGAGTTTGATCTAGAACATGTGATTTAGAGATGGTATTTTGATATTAACCATTCTAAAATTTAAGATCTTCATTGTGTATTTCCCTTGAATGTGGTGGTATTATTTATCTTGTTAGTGCTATACCTTTTGGTCTGAAGTGGCCAACATCTGCATCCCGAAGATTACATAGAAACCATAATCATTGGAGAGAACTTCTTGTTGCAAGAACCTATGGAAGAACTGCAACTTCTTGAATAGTAGATCATCTGGTATGTTGTGTCCATATGTTCATATCAGCTCCACGGTCTTTGTAGCCACCTTGGAAACTTATTGTTCAACAATGGTACTATCTATTTTATGATATTTTGTGTGTTTGTTGTTGGACATGGCATCTGGACTGTTGCAAAAGATGGTAGTTCTATTCACAGTATCAACAGACAATAGTGTTTAATGACCATCATGCAGAATTGGCATGAAAATCCACCTTAGGACATTGTAAATTAGGTGGTCAATCAGTCATTGCAGCTCACCAGACTCCTTTAATATAACATCCCCCACTATATGGTAGAACACCATGTACACTTTTGAGAGTTTGTCATCCAGAAGTAACTAGCATGCAACCATGACATTCACAGTCATGTAACTTCCAGTTATCAAGATATCTTAGAGGTCTGGTAGGAGTATTTGAACACTTTCCCTCTCAAAAATTATTACCAGACCATCCTCTCATGGGCGTGATTCATTAAGGAGGAAGGTAATTTCTTCAATTGACATCCCATAATGTGCCAGTTTGTCAATGTTTTTTTAAAGTGGGCATAATTATGTCTAACGGTGTTGGTCCTTCCTTGGGTTGATTATCAGTTTCATATTCCTCAGTGTGTTCTACTGCCTCTTAGTCAGATTTTGTTTTTGGGGTGGTAGCTTCCACTTTCACAGAACCCTAAGTTCATATTCCTAATGGCTACAAAGCCAATGGCGAGTGAACTTGGGCGCATGTTCGTAGAATGACATCAAAATGTCACACATATAGTATATATGTAAAAGCAGTAACAACAAGTGATAACAAGATACTAAACATGGAGATAAGAGGTATGTACCCATTTCTACTTCTAGCATCCCATTGATGTTTCATACCAGTACTCAGAGTCTTCAATGCAGTGAATCATCATTTAGCAACTAAAAATTCAATAAACAAAACATATTAATGCTAAAGCATTAAGTGCGTTGTGAAAAGGCATGTAAGTAGTTTAAGAGTAATACAAAACTTTCTTGGCTAGGAAACATGATAACGAACAAGACATGGAAACAACTCGAACAAACTTAATGATAACACTTAATAAAATGCATATTTTAGTTGTCTTGATCCATTACATCAACAGTAGGTTGTGTAATGGATTAATATATTATAAATAAATAAATCTTATACATGTAGATTATGTATTAGGAATCTAATCTAGAGAATTTCCATCTCGAGTTAGAGAGAGAAAATATAAAGCATTGTCCAATATAGACTTGAGGGATGCAACATACATAAAGAGAGAGAGAGAGAGAAGTAAATTGTGCAATATGATTTAGAAGGGAGTGCAGCGTACCTCAAAAATGCTTGTAAAAGGTCTAGGTCCAAAAAGATCCATATTATGAACTTTCACCTAATAACACAATATGTATATAAACCATTAATTAAGGTGTACATTATAAACCCTAAAATTTTGACTTCTTATTACATTGAACTTAGTTTATGAAACTTCTACCATTATATAGGGTTTATCTTTTTAAATTTAAACATATTTTCACTTATTTTTTGGATAACTAGAGCATTAGTTATGAATTTTAGAAATAGTGACCAATCACAAAATCCCAATAAACTAAGTTTAAAACATTATTAAAAAATCCATTTGGCATGGCCTAGTAAATGTTGGACATGTGACCATGGGTCTTCTCACAGCAAAGCTCGGTTAGTAGAGGATTGAGAAGCTAAAAGATGAGAATATCCACAGATGCATGCCAAATATCATTCAAAATCGAGAGCAAAATAGTCAAGCCATCGCAATCACATGTCTTTGTCACCTTCAACCCATGAACAAGCAATCTCTTCAGCAAAACCCTAGGGTGAGAAACCAAATCGAGTGATCCATCACAAAATAACATGAACAGATGTATTCTTCATCACCATGAGGTCTACCAACATCAGCAAACCTGCATAGAACCCACGATATGAGAAAGGACTCATCGTGTAGCTACTTTAATGGTAGATTTATAGGGAAGGATCAGAGACACAAAACCACAATGTATAGTACCAGTCAAGACAAGAATATCCCTCTTTAGATTCCGAAAAATATACACATGAGAAACCAATGTAGATATAGAACCAACGCATGGAATACCACCTTGTATACTACAGAATCAAATAAGTTACCAAAAGAGAGAATCATACCCATAACTTCAAATAAAGAAGAAGGAAGTACTAGGAGCTCTGCTTGATGCACAGATTATATTTAGGATGGTTCCAAGGAAGATGCCCAGGAAGTGGAGGTCTACAACTCGCATCACCAACCTTGTGTCGACTTCCAATCAGTGAGGTCGGGTTAGTCAGGAGTAGCAAGGGTATAAAGAAAGGGTGCAATTTTTTGGCTTCTGAAGGCGCGAGCATGGTCTTGGGACTTTGTGATAGACTGGATTTTGGCTCCATTTCCAGGATGAAATTTCTTTTAAGGTGTGTAGGATGTGATACAGTGAACTTTGGATGTTCCACTGACTAAATTCAATAATTGAATCATGGGTTGGAGATTGGAATAATAAATTTTTGTCTATATGATTTTTGGTGATAATGATGATGATGATGTATATGTTGTGATGTTGTCATCTTACTTCATTTTGCGTACTATAATGATGTAATATTAGTCCTTGAATATAGCTTTGATCAAATGAAGGTACACTAGTTAGTTTGACAAAATTTGAGAGTCATTTGATGTTAATATCACGATTACAAACCCTATTTATGTGACATTTTGGATTAAGAGGTTGATTGGTCAAGTAGTGGTAACTTGGCAACAAAATTTAATAGAATGTAGATATGATGATGATAAATCTATGGTTCAAATTTCATAAAGTTTTAAGGTTCCTAGATGAAGTTATTTAGGTTTTAATATCATGAAGTCATGTGGATTATAGAGTACAATTAACCAAGTTAAAAGTTATCTAGCTAAGTTTTGAATGTGGTTGTCACACTACTGGTGAGTTATGTGAGCCACGGATTTACTACTTGGGTCATTTTGGGCCCTTGGATCTACTCGATCGAATGGTTCATAAGTTGTCTTCTTATGGTAGTTACATCTTGTCCATGGTGATGACCTTCCACGATGTGGTGGCTTTGAGAACGTGGGCAAGAGTAGAGGATGGATGAAGAGCTGATCTCGGCTCATATAGATGAATACCATGACTTCTCATGTCCGGTTAGTGAGTGAGTGATGAGGGAGAACAAACTTCCAATTCCTCCCCCTTCTCCATTGCGGTGCACAGAACAAAAGAAGGAGAAGACCATGGGGAAGAGAGCCCGAAAAAGGGATCTAAATAGAGGAGAAGCAAGGAGAAAGATACAGGAGAATGATGCAGGCATTTACAGTGAACTTCATGGTCTTTTCATGGTGGACGACCTTCAGTTTGTTGGAGATGAAGGACGAGTTAGGGAGTGGACTGAGAGACCTATCTAGTTCGATTGGAGGGCCTCACAAAGTGGATGGGGGTTCCTCGTAGCCTTTTGAAGATTCAGACCAGTGTGAGAATGAGAAGAGGTATGTTTCCCTCTTTGCTCCGCCGCGGACAAACTAGACGACTCTGATCTTGAGGAGAATGAGCTACAGAGCCGAACCCTAGGAGGTGAGTAATCGTAAAGGTCTAGCGGTTTACGACGAATCTGATGGTGGCCTTAGTAGATGATGAGGAGCACTGTGACTCTATTCCTAGCTCGTCGGAGATGAAGCTTATGGTGGCGACCTGTAGATCAAAGACCCAGCATGAGGGAAGATCGCGAGGAGAGAGGGAGTGGACTGGGTCAGGCTAGGAGCCATCTGGTCCAACAAGAGTCAACCAGACAACCTAAACAGGATGGCTCAAGCTAGGGTGAGTCCCATCCTAGACAGAAAGGAGTCGCACCCCTTTTGGGTGACGTGGTGACTTGTGATTGGCCGCAATAAAGGTAAATTCCCAAAAATGTATAGATCTTCTATAATTCATAATAATTAGCCTGTTTATCTAAAAAATACAATTAATATATGGGAATGCTCAGAAAAATGAGTAGAACAATATGGAACCATAATATCATCCTTTTGATGCTTAAATCACATTAATATCATGTAATATATATATTACACTTGCTTCATTAATAATAAATATCAAACACTAGCCTACAATTACGAAGATGTGCCAGAAACTCCTAAATATGATATATAATTCATACAACGTCGGATATGATCATGTCATGACATGTAATGATGTAATTTTCTTAGAATTTCTATCTAGGGTTAAAAATCTTAAATAAAATATAGAAAATGCATTTATGGTCAATAAATGTTGGGATATTCAGTGTAAGATGATATCAATATATGAAACCTCGGATGAAATTCTAAGATCACAATGATTCACATAATTCATGTTATACAACTATAGTTGCTCTTAATGTGATATAAACACTAACATGTTTAATGAATATAACCTAGGATTAATACATGCACACAATGAGATGGAAACCAATGGTCATATAATTTATTCTAGTATGAAATACAACATCAGTAACGTCAATCCTAGATAAGAAGAAGAGTAAGACAAATAATAATACACATACCTTAATGAACTAAGCTAAACCCTAAAATGGACATATTAGGGTTAAGATGATGAGAACGTGATGGTAATATGTGATCTTGTCTTAATTAGGATTTGATCAAGAGTGGTAGTTGACATCAGAAATGTGATGATCAGAATATTTGGTTCAAAGTGTGCTTTACCTCTTACTTGGCTTATTATAAAGTATGCTTGTATTATATGTGTAGTAAAATACTTGGCATATGATATTAGATGAAACGATTGTTCATGTATGATATGTTGCTTGATTTTCCATACTTATAGCTATGAACATATGAAACATAAGATATCTGATCCATTATATGATAGCACTAAATCTCTTTGGTATAATAATGCATTGATGAAAGTACTAAATATCTTTGCCAGAAAAATACATGCAAGTACTAAATATCTTTGGTAGATTAGTGCAATTATGAAAGTACTAAATCTCTTTGGCAGAATAGTACATGTGAGCACTAAATCTCTTTGACAGAATAGTGCATGTGGTTGATCAACTTTACATATAACGGAAAACATGCCTAAAATATGTGTTCTCTTTTGTTAATAAATATTTCTTTGTTCAATATGCTTCTATTATATTTGTTTATCACTGTTAAGTATTAGTTTTATCTTCTTACCTAGTCTTAGTATGAAAGAGGTATATAAAAGGACACGTAGGCATACTCAGTACAATATTTTAGATTATTGTGTTGATGTGTACTACATGTAATCTTTGTTTTAGGTATGTGGATGTATGATCTTGAGAACTTAAATAGTTGAGAGTTGTGTGGCAAGAAGATGTACATGTGGACCTATTGTCTAAAGATCATGTCGTAGATGTAGTATGTGTACATGTAAAAGTTTACTATTTAATGTGCAATATCAATTTGTTATAAGTCATCTTGTAACTATATGTTGTGAGCTTGTGGTTATGGTTGTTTATGGTTTATGTGCATGTGCTACTGTTGTTTTCCTCTGACTACCTTGATTTTTTTCTTCTTGGCCTAGTGTGTGGTGTTTGAATTTGGATTCTCACTATGGTGAGGGTTTCAATTTGAACGCCACAAGTGCGGTTAAGGAGTTGAAAAATCGGAGACGTCACAGACCGGTACTTATATGTACAAAGTAGGGGAGGTCCGGTAGTTCTTCTAGAGAAGGGAAATAGGGAAAGGAGAAGTCCGTCTTGGTTCAGAAATCAGGGCAAGGGAAATCACATCGAGATTGGGAGCTCTTGAGTTTAGAATCATGAACAAAATACAAAGGGAAGGCAAGCTAGGGGTGAGGAGGACCAAATTGAGAGGAAGAGAGATTGTAGGAAGGAAAAAATAGTGATCCCACCGACTGTGAGGAGTCCAGAGAGTGCAGACACGAGGTTGAAGAAAGGTGGATGCCAATGTGATGTTGATCGAATGGCTTAGATCGAGTCTGGGATATAGCCAAAGAAAAAAACCAGTGTGACCAGCAAACCTAGCTAAAGATGTGAAAAAATGAGAAATATATAGATAAACCAAGGTCTGGTTAAGATTGGGATTGTATAAATTAACACTATCCTATCAAATCAAATTGAAATAGAAAGCATTATCTGATTTGGTTGAAACTTCACATATAAGCCAATTAGGACTCAAGGAATCATTTTTTAGGCTTAGATCTATAATCTATACTACTATAAAAAGAGTGAATAATTTTCCATAATTACAGACATGCCACGGACCAATCAGATCTTAGCATTTTCAAGATGCTGAGCTCTCCTTGTCTCACCTTCTTCTCTCCTTTTTTTCGGAATTTTTTCAACTTTTTATTATCTTCCAATTGTAAGTTACGCTAACCCCTCCCACTTCTCCACGATGGTCGCAACAGACAAGTCATTCCATGCCCACTTCTTTGCCCACGTCCCTTTCTCTCCCTTAAGTCCTTCAGAATGAGTCATGTTTCCCTCCTAACCAACTGCCACCTCTTTCTACTCAATTACTCAACCCCATAAAGCACTTGTTTGTTCATGTCCTACCACATATTTGAAATTTCAGTCATTGGATCGTGGGTGAAATAACAACCGGTTAGTTATGGTAAAACTCCACTACGATGCCTACTTCCGCAAACGCAACTGCAACGGCGAAACGTGATCATGGTGGGCCCATGGTTTGTTAGTCTGTAACAATGATCATCGTGGCACTCACATTCATTCACGGCTCCAGTCTCACCTTCAATGCAACAAAAAGGAAATCATTTGTAATCACTGCACCCCCTCAATCGTTCACTTCGGATGTTGTCGTCTCCACCTAGGTAAATGTACGGCGGGTGCTTTTGTTCATGAATGATTATCACCTGCAAACTGTAGGATTAAAGCCATACTTGAACAAACTCATTGTCGCCTCAGCTAGCAGGTGCATCTGAGGGGCTACGTACTCAGTTCCCAAGTATGCAAACGGTCACCGATTAATATTCGATCATGATGATCCATCTCCACCAGCCATCATCACAGATCTGAAGGTACAAAGCAGCATCACCTGCACCAATCGATTGTCACCTTCACTAGCAGGTACCTCGACACCAGGTACTCTGATCGTGAGCATGCGAACCGCCGCCAAGCAAACATACAACTATGTTGGGACATCGCCTCCAACCATCACAGTTAATATGAAGGTACAAACAGTACCTCAGAGACTTTACCGCTTTGTCACTGTAGATCCCTAATATATATTTTCCCCTTTCTCCCCTTATGTCTCTAATGCCTTATTCCCTTTAATAAGGCAATAAAACTATGATGCAACGACGCCAAAAGCATATCAAAAGATTGGAGGAAGAGGCGACGCCCAGTTGTCAAAGATCTTTTGTGTTCAACGACTTCGAGCATGAAATGAAGTACTGGATACGTATGGATCTCTACTCATCATCAAACACTTTTTATTGTTTTTTTTAGTACAACAACTACAGGTACAAACTAAAAACCCGGGAAATATCTTTGACAGATAAACACTACCTTAGATTATGGATGACTGTAATACGGAACGCGATGACTGTAACCATGCAGGACCTTAGGTTATGGATGACTGTAATACGGACAATCCTACGAGTTTTCGCTGCTGCTCCGCTTGAGGTCTCGCGACTCAAGGGGCGATTAGGGAGTCGCGACTAGGGCTTCCCGAACGTGACGCCTCCGACCGGGTAGGTCGCCTCTGTGCCTGCATCGACAGGGCTTCTGGCCTCTGGTGCCTCATCGTCGTGCTCCCCTCTCTGTCCTAGCCCCTCTTTCCGTGACGGGTGGTTCGGGTTCCTGATCTGGGCGTAGCCGAAGCTGGGGTGGCGGCTTCGATCTGTCTGAGGTGGCTCCGGTCACTGGTGAGATCGTTTGGGTGTCCTGGGACCGGCGTGCGGCCTCCCTTTGGCCTCTGCCCCTGTTTATGCGGGAGCTTTTCCTCCCTTTTTCTTTGTTAGTCCCTCCTCGGAGGCTGGTAGTTGCCTAGGCTTTTACCCGGCGTTGGTAGTGATCGTGGGTTTATCTCCGATCCTTTTCTTGTAGTTGTTTGAGTTGCTACGAATGTCCTCCTGTGCTGATTCGCTGGTTGGTGATGGCCCTATGGTGATGGTTCTGTTGGCTTCAGCTTCGATGTTTCAGATCTTGAATCTGCTGGTGGTGCTCAAGTTTGTGGAGTGTTTCCGTTTAAAAGCATCTTATTGCGTGAAGAATAGGATTCCAGGCAGAAGAGACTTACCTTTATCCAATCTTACCTCAGTTGTTTCTTTGTATCTGCATCTCTGAGTTGGTTTCAACTTCACCCTTGTTGTAGATTCCGTTTGGCTTCCAATCTAATAGCAACTTGATGTTATAAAAAAAAAGTTATGGATGATTGTACTATTAAATCAGTACCTTCCACCCGGCCCAGACTTCCAGGGTGGTCAGCAAATGGCGGTGGGGACGATACAATGGACTCAACCTGCTTCCCGACTCCTTGGAGATCAGTCAACAATGCCTTAATTTTTATCAGAAGAATCATCTGGAACAAAATTCATGTGGGCGCTCGAGCACTTGAGAATTAATAGCAAGAAGAGCTCCTCTTTTCCTATTCTTTCAGGTAACAACACAACAACAAGTCCATTATGTGGTTACCGTCGTATTTCTTTGAAAATTTAAAGTAATTTTATCGCGTGTCCTTATTTTGTCGGTAAAATTTTAAGTTAATTTTACCATTGTACGCCGTACTTCTTTTGTTCATCAGTTCTTTTCCTTCTTCATTTTTTGCGACAGACAAGTCTTTTGATGCAACGTACATCGGTTCCAGTTCATTTGCTTTGAGAACACGGTTCAATTTTATCTCTTTTTGGGTTTGACATATTAGAATATTTTTTTCAGAACTTATTATATATCTCTTGACAATATGTTTGAAGTTTATATTCAAGTGGACACACACTATTATAAATACATCTCACTATCCTTTTTTTAATATAGGAAGTCATCGTATTTTTGAATTTTGTAATCTTTCTTCCGTGGGTCAACTAAGATGTTTATTCTATTGTTCTCCAAAGCAATGGCATGGATGATGCGTTTTAGATTTTATTAGTAGTTTTGTTATGTTTCTGTGAGGGTGTTACTTTATAGCTGTTATAGTCAAAAAAATTATAGTGTAACTATAAAATATTTTTATACTACTATTATTTTCATTATTTAAAAGTGTATATGCTATAATAGTCACATTATGTAATCCATATCACACATGAAAATAAAACCATTAGGTATTTTGTATTTCACTATGAAATTAGTAATTTTATCGTGAATTTTGTTTTCATATATATGCTCTATCATAATTGCTTTTGCATTGAGTTTATAATGAGAATGCGTTAATATTAATAAGATTAGAAGAAAATTTATGGTGCAAGTATGGTCATTTACGTCCTACATGATTTGTAAATGAATTGATACCGTTCCACATGTTGCTAACATTTTAAAGAGAAGTCAAGTTCATTTAATTTCTTCAAAGTCACCCTCTAATCTTGTGGCGGACTTTCTCTTTGAAGGTAACTTCGATTGGTATGATGGCGTGTTAAAAAAAGGGTGATCTCTAAACAAATGTGGATCTTTATCAAAATAGCAACAACACACATCCCTCTCTGCTCTTATTCATTAGTTTTTCCTAGAAACTATATAGATCCCAAAAAAAATTCATGACTACTACTTATATTTTCAAAATTAATTTCTTCTACGTTTTACAAAATGCTCTTATATGAGATTATCTATAATAATGTCGAAAGGTGGATTTTATATCGATAATTATAGATGCCTTCACTATATTTTTTAGGGAAAAATCAACACATCCTAACTTCTTATCTGTCTTCTCTTCTTTTGTTAGTAAATGTTTTTATAATATCTTGAATAAAAATTGTAAACCACTAACAACTAACAAAAACCCTACCATTACGTCATCTTCCATGACCAAATGTCTGTAACCCCTCCCTTTCCCAATTTAGTTATCTGATTTTCTGATAATTAATGAGCATTTAAAATTTTACTTACTTTATTTGGTTTTCTGATAATTATTGATCATTTAAAATTTTTCCTTACCTCTATATGATTGTGTCTTCTCATGTCTTATGTTATTTACTCTCTTCCTTTTTCTTTCCTTCCCCGGTCCGTTTCTACAGCCTACGTTTTTTGGATTCAATTTCTTTTATCACATCTCTCAAAACGAGGTGCAAGGATAATGCAATAATTATATTTGTTATTAAAAGAAAATATGTATGAATTGTCTATATACCGCACACCTTAACAGATTATTTAAAACCCACCCTCATTATATAAAAGTTAGCATGCCCCATTGGTTCTCTATCCGTACTTCAAACAAAAATGAACACGAGTTTGGGTAAAAAAAATTGATATTCCGAACATTATGCTCGGTCTTTAACTACTCACTGCTTGGTTTCTTTTCGCTAAAATGTTTTTCTTCTTCCATTTATGCCAACTTCAGTCGACGTGTCATTATTGTCTTTACCACCCTTTTCTCTTCGCGGTTATCAAAACTTCACGATAACCTTCTTACCCAATAACAAGAACATGATAATTTCTCACACACCAAAAATTTTTCTCTTCAATTCGCACTACTCTCCCAAAATATTGATGTAAGACAATACATTTTTTAGGGTTTTCTCCCATAGTCATTTTTAATAAAAAGAGTTAGTTCTAAAACATACATTTTTCTTAATTCCCCTTCTTATATTTCCTCACTTTTTTTATCTCTCGCTAATCCAAGACCATTTATTAATTTACCTTCCCCATTTTGAAATAAACTAATGCCCACAGCTGATCTGTTTGACTTGCCATCAAAATCTCTACCCACTTCATCTCGCTGACATTCATCAATGTATCTTCCCCATTTTTATTTCATCTCACGGATTCTCTTTTTTATTTCTTCACCATGATTATATTTTTAGTCTTTGTATAATTACCTCCAAAAACTGTATGTCAATTAATAATAATGTCATCTTGGAGGAAAATGTACTTCAAATCGGATCAAAATGTGTCTCTTCATTGGTAAAGTTATAAAAGGTAAGAGAACATATATATATATGATCAAATATTTGCTATAAAGATTATTTTGTTTATTGTATCTTGATGTACCATACTACATTCTTCTGTTGTGTTACTATTAAAACGACATGGCATCCAGGATTGGTGTTGAAGAGGAGAAATTGTGAGGATAGGAGGTATAATTTATCCATAACACGAAGGACTAGAAAATGAAGGTTGTCTTTAAGTGAACTTAGTTTGAAATTCTCAGACGCCTTGTTTGATTTCTAATCAAGTGCTGCATGTATTTGTTTTATAGGTATCGTCTTCATTTTCATCCTTTATGACTTCTAAACAAGATGCAAGTTTGTGTACTTGTTCTTGGATGGATGGTTAGCTTATATATTATTGTCATTTATATGGGACATTACCAAGATTGCCTCACTAACGTGCAATATTCATCTTTTTAGTTAAAAAATAATTTTCATATAGTCTCACCTTTTCTAATGATTGCAATTTTACTTTTTTCTATAAATGTTGTGTAACTTATACTGTCTATATGAATTGTCACTTTTTTTAATGTATTGTTAATTTTCTATAGTAAATGTTTTTGAATGTATATCTAGCATTTGTCTCAATTGTTATTGAAGATAAAAAGGTGTCCTTCTCTTGACTTCTAATCATTTTATGAACATGCGAATTCAAAAGATACAAATTATTTTTAAAATTCATCATCCCTTTTACCTGTATAATTTAATTATATATAAAAATTAATTGTGTTTTTAAAAAATCTGCCTCAACCAATGGCGAAGTCATATTACGGCCTATGTGGGCATTTACCTATCTAGGTTTCAAAAATTTGCACAAAATGGTCAAATGTTCCATGAAATCCCAAGGCAAAAATATATGTTTGTCATACCTAGATTAATGTTTCACATTTTATTTTATGTGGTGCTTTCTTAATAATTTTTAACAATAATACAATAATATGTTTCTAAAAATAAATGACACTGGATAAATATACAATACCTATTAGCATTTCAAAAAATTCTAAAAAATATTTCTTTTAAAAATATATCAAATTATATGTAGGTGTCTATTAAATCTTATTTGACAGATACAACAAATATTATGATTTTTTTAAATGAAATATCTAATGAAAAGATACAAACATAAAGTGACACGGGCATGTGCACGTGTGTGTTTACTAGTACTATAATAAGAACGAGTTTGTCAAAAAAAACTTACACATATACCATTTTTATTGTACTAAAAAAATTATAACCAATCAGGGTGCAGAAAATCTGAATGCTGCAATCTCCTTAACTCTCTCTCTTCTCACAAATTTTCTGAACTTTTTTTTACTGTAATTCATTTTCTCTTTCACGTCTCCATTATCATGGTGAGTAGTTAAGTGATCGTGGTCTGTTTATATCATCCGCTCCTTCCACACACCCCACCCCCCACAAAACAACCACCGACCCAATAGTCTGTTATGAAGAATCGGAATTACGATGAATCAGAACCACGTGTACAATTCCCTCTAACATTAACCGCAAGCCTACCTTCCGATCACTCTCTCTATCATTAAGTAAGGCATAACACCTGGTTTACATCCACGACAGATGGCAGTGCTCCATGGCAGTGGTACCAACCCCCTCACACAACCTGTCCTGAAACCGCTCCTCCTCCATAAACCGCCTCCAAGTGCCTGACGTAGTCCGCGACAATTCTTCCTCAGTGAGGAATGTTTTTCTGGCCCGGCTTCAAAACACTCCAATGTGTGCAAAGTCGTTGGTGGTGCAGGCGGCATAAAGGTTGGTCATCGGGGCTGTAGCAGCGGTGCACTGGGAGCTGGTCTGGCAACAATGGGAGGATGAGGAAATCGAAGTGGAGAAAGAAGTGGGCGATGGGGAGAATGAGGAAGTGGAAAAGGAAGAGGAGGAGGAGGATGGGCAGTGATTGATTGGTGGACGGATGCGGAATCAAAGGTGTAAGAGGTTGTCATCATAGGCAGCTATATAATTTCTTTGGGACTTGCGATCATCTGGAATCGAGCAAATACCACGAAATTAAGTGGGGCTTTTAATGAGTAGAAACAGTATACAATATTGCCTCGAAGCTTCATATGCCTTTCCAGCTTTGGTGGCACTGGAAAATTACTCTGTATCAGCATATAAAACACGTCCCTATTATCAAGGCTCAAAAATGTAGTTGTCACACCACTCTTCTGAATCTGTCCACCCAATAATGAGTATACATGTTGCCAGTCCAGTGCAGAACCTACATCTACATGCAGCTGCAAGTAGTCGGACCGTGGACAATGGCTGTCATCTCCTTCAAAACACTACTAATACATAACAATACCCTAATTTACAGGCACAGTGCACTTAACACGCCGGTCAATACTGACCTGTAGAAAGCTACGCACATGAATCACACCACACAGTTAAGTGGCTACATACATGCAATATGTAATTACTAATTAATTTCTGGCATTACGTTTTTTTTTCATTAAATCACTATGTAATTTTTTATTTGTCTTACGTGCATGGTTATTGTCGTAAGTAAATAATGCATAACAAAAACAAAGCTACGACTAATCTTCTTACATCGTTTCCCATTCATATTTCTAAACCCTTTTCCATTACATCATAGAATGTTACACCTAACCAGCAGGCCACATAATTACAGAAGTGACGAACAACGATGATATGTACTACTTTTATTATAATTTAATTAAATAATAGTATATGTACAAAAATGAGTGCCTATCAATTTGGGAACCAAAACGTGTGTCGGTTATAATAACAATAATTCTTTAACTGTAGATTTGCTATGTAGAAATGTTTTTATTAGTAATGACCTGTTTATGCAAAAAAAATAACCTATCGTTTGATATTGACTATGTTCTTGGCATTTGATTTATACCGTTTCATTGAATATAATCGTTTTTACAAGTAAAACTACCCATCCATCTCTATTTGAGATTCTTATTTTCCTCTATCGATATTAATAAGAAAAATGTATGAAGAAAGTACTTTCACATCCCCTTCACGATTGGGCACCCCCACGCACACTATCACTTTTGAATACATGGAAATGTAGGAGATGGAGTTGGCACAGCTTTTTCATGTCACAAAAGAAAGCCCACTCTAGCTCCCGTTATACTTCCACGAAATGTTTATTGAAAACTCTACATATGCATAAGATGCATACAACTTAGGAGCACATCCAATCATCTTTCACTGAGAAAATTAAACTATATTGTATTTTAATCGCCAAATCATAAGAAACATGCAACTCCTCGCCCAAGCAATGACCAAACGTAATTTTCTAGCTATATATGTGCAATGTGACTAATTTTTAAAACAAACAAATATAATAGAGTAGGAAATTAATGTGTACTATATTTCTATTTCATGCATTATCCTTCTTTTGATAATCGTTAGTTATTATTGATCATTGTTAATATTTTAAAATCAAACTTTAATCTAATTAAAAGATGAACCAAAATTTTTTATGTGCAAGACACATGTGTAATGTAATTTTTGGTAAGAGCGGGATAGAAAGAAAATTTTCTTAATGGAACAAACATGCATGAACTTTTGCAATAGAAAAAAAAGTAAGATTATTAATGTAAAACTATTTAACTTTTATTTTACTTTTTATACACTTTACAAGAGCAAAGATAATACCAACATTTTAGAGTTTAATAAGACAAATAATGATGATACATTGTGCTAAATTTATATAAGATTATTTTTTATCATAATATGAAAAATTCTTCATATGACCCTAATATTATGATAGCTTTTTTTCCTATGACTTTTTGTAACACGTTTTATTATTATGTTGTCATGTAAAGTTGAGCATCAAATTATGGTGTATCCCAAATAAATCATTACTAATCAAAATTTATTATACAATTGTTTTATTAAATTATCTTGAAAAATTAATATATTTATGTGTTTATGTGCATGTCCATGTGTGGGTTCACTAGTTTAAGTTTAACATTAGCTTGTACGAGCGCCAATACAAATATCATTCTCAATAATCCAGATATAGAGTTTATTATCCTCATATTATCTCATAGGGGTTTCTATAAGATTATCTTGCACAAAATTAGTTATTTTATTTCATTATCATTAAGTCCATTAATTTCAACATTAACTCAAATAATGACACACTAGTTATCTCCACTTGTTCTAAATATCAATATGTTTTTAGATTATACATATTAGTCACATTAACTTAAATAATGACACCTATAACATTTCTATTTACATGAAAAGCATTATTCCATCACACATATTAAGTACACTAGATACCATCCCAACCATTTATACATGTTTATACATATAAAATCCTTATGAATCACACTTAGGTCATTATATGTGAAGTAGTGAACAGTGTGACATATATTTTATAAATTCATTCACATATTAAGTCATGGTTATATTATTAGGTAAATATGAGTGTCCCATGATATGTGATATGATTCTGGAACCTAAATTCATGAATGCATCACGAATGTCACCAAGGACGCATACATTGGGGTTAGTCAATAACTATGCATTAGGGTACACACATGCAAATTACTCATTATTTGCACACTATATGTTTATTAGGGAACGACCAAGCATGTTAGGCTATAACTCTAACCTTGTTTTGGTAAAATATAAAGAACCAAGCATACCAATCTCCTGTCCTTGTATTTAGAGTTTCTAGAGTTTATATATCCAAAAATCGGTCTGTTACATGACTCCACCTCTTAAAAGGATTTTGCTCTTGAAAGTAGTGTATCCACATTCTATATGGTTATACCCTCCACCCCTTAAAAAGATTTAACCAAATAAGTGAAACAAACTAGGGGTTCAAGGATGAGTCTAACATAATCATGTATACAATCCATCACCTCGTCAATTACTCTTCCATATCACCATATATCAAAATCTTAGTTCCAAGGATAGTCCATCCGAACATGCGGGTCTACTTTGGGTATAAAAACTTAATACATATAACGCCATCATCATCAAAAAATTCCACTCTTAAGTCAAATTGCATGGCTACAAAACATAAACATGGGTATCACACCAAGTACCTTGGGGAAAAGGCAACTGGTGTCCAATCTAATGAGGATACCCTACTCATGTTCTCATTATCATCTTATTAGATTCTATATAATTCTCTCATCCTGACATGATCAGCATATGTAAATTCTAGTGTAGGCATCTTATCTAGAGAATTTCCATATAATTTAAGGATCATGTAAGGAACTTATAGGAGAGGTAAAATCTTAAGGGTGATAAAGATTGAAATATTAAGATTAATGGACTACCTTGGCCCTAATACCTTACTTATAAGGAGTGACACCTGAGAGGGAACCACTCACTTACTCTGGGGAAAAAATAGAAATCATCCAATGCCAAATTTGATAATAATTTTTACAAAGGAAGATATACTATAATTCAAATATGTATTGTATCATTCATCATAAAGTGTAGTAGTAGAAGATAAAATATCTAAGTTCTATAAAATTATTGTCTTGTTTTGTTCTTCACCATGCAGGGTGTACATCAAGGAAATTGATCTATAGCATGGAACCAATAGAGGGTAAACCAACCACTTCAATATGTTGGTATGTATGCCCAGAGAGCCAAACATGTGATTATTGTAATGGTATAAATTGTAAATGATTTTTTTAGTATAAATTGTAAATGATTTTTTTATTAAAAGACAAGATTTCAATTTATTATGTTACATTAAACTATGAGATAATGATGTAACACTATAAATGTCTAGAGAATTATATAACTTAATGACATATGTTTTTAAGTATGTGACTTGGAAGAAATGAGATCATACAAATGTTAAGAGTACATATATACATTCTCATTATGTCCCTGATCGGTTGTTGTTGTGGAAGGTTGATAGACAAAAATAACACATAAGATCAGAGTGTGAGTTGGTTGATGATAGAATATCATTAGTCATGATATGGTAATATCAAACCAAGCACACAGATACATGTTAGGGAGCAGTATAATGGACAGACTCACTGTGAGACTGACACATGGAAGTCATCATCATTGAAGTCATAGTCATCTCTCATAGTGATGGTGATGGTTGTGGTCCTTAGACCTAAAATCATTGTACTTATCACATGTTGTTGGGTACACATTGATATCATCAAATGCAATCTTAAAACATGGGTTGTTATAAAGGTGATGATTGGGTAACTTTGACACATGGGGATTGAATGTGAGTGATAGAGATGGGATTTGTCCCTCCTATAGGAGTATGATATCTAAGTCCTCTTGATTAGCAAGACTGAGAAAAGTATGATCGTACTCATGTGAGTGAATATGTGATATTGAGCTTACATATATCTCATGTAGTCTACTCTGGATCAAGAAACAAGATTGAATAATAATGAGGATGACTGATCCATGCCTCTAGTTCAATCTGAATATCTATGACAAAGGAACTATACAAATACGGTAACACCATACATAGATTGTAGGTGGAAATTCTTCTCCGACTTTCTATTTACTTGGATAGCAATGATGTGTGACTAGAAACCGCTCATTGCTTGTGACGTCATAAATTGTTATATACATTCACTGCCAACGTAATATGGGACCTGTAAGGTCACACACGTAGGAACTCATTTAGAAGAGGAGTTTGATCTTGAATGATGATTGAATTGATTACTAAAGTGTTTAGGTACTCAATTCATAAAAAAAATTAGCTGACTAGACTGTCATACGTTCAGTTCAAGTGTTGAGACTATCATTTGGAGTGTCATGTTGATTAGAACTGAATTGGTTGAGTTCTCCCTAAACTGGTAAGCGAGATGACCGCCTCGTGGATGATACGACCATTTTGCAAAAGTGAGATGGTCGTCTCGTGGTCATGAGATGACCATTTCACAAAAGCGAGACAACCATCTTGTGGTCGTGAGATGACTATCTCGCGAGAGTGAGATGCCTGATTCATGGAGATATTCAAGTACATCAAGGATTAGTGTTGATGTTATGGTGAGCATTAATTGGATTTGAGTTGGTAATTCATGTGTGGTTGGGAAACATCGTGAAATGACTATTTTGCTCAGCGAATTGAACATCTCGCATGTGAGATGACCATCTTGGTTACAAGATGACCGTTTCAATGCACGCAGGTTGCGAAACTTCTAGAATTGTTGTGAAAATTCAAGATCTTTCGGTCCCTTCCACTCCCACGTAGATTGAGAACCCTGAACCTAACCCCACCTATAAATAGAGGGGTACTAGGGGCTTCCTAGAACATAACACAGATAATTGAGAATAAATTGCTCTGAGAAACATTGTTCTCTATGGTTGTGGTGACTACGAGAGACCAGGCAAGTCCTACCCAAGTAGGGAGGGATAGCCAAGGGAGAGAAATAATTGAGGATCATTGTTGTGGGAGACCAAGTTGGTGATTAGTATACCAACGGGAGGGACAACTCCTTCATGTCTATTCTAGTAGGATGACAAGGAGTTCTACTTGGTCTATGTGCACTACTCTAGAGGCAGGAGTCCTTTGACTGCTGCTAGGAGGGCAACATCAACTCATAGTTTGTGGTGATTTTAGAGGAGCCATTGCAGTAGTTGTTTGAGTCTGTTGTCCATAGAAGAGCATCCAGATGAGTCTTAGTGAAACTAGGAGCTACACAAACACCGTCTAAGATAGAGTGTGCATTTACATTGACAAAGATTGTCACTGAACTTGCTCCAGGACCAGGTATATCTTTGTGAAACCATCCTTCCCATTGCATAGTTATTGACATGGTATGCTAGTTAAAGGGAAATATGTCAATAAAATTTTTGTTTTCTCTTCCTCTTTGATGCCCTATTTCCCAACAACGGTATCAGATCCACATCCATTAATTATGTTTAGGGATAATTGATATGATCATATTTTGGTTTTATAGTGTTTATTTATTGCATGTGATGTGAATATTTAAACTAGTTGATGTCCTTATCTATCTTATCACCACATAAAGAACTCAAACATATATATATGCATAATTTACACACGTCGTCATAAAATCAGTTTTGATTGTGGATATAAAGTATGGTAATGGCCAAAGCCCCAAATATGTATGTGCATGGTTGTGGTTATTTATCCATATTGTTAATCAGTCTGCATATCGAGCCTCCCTCTCCTTTCCAAATGTAAATTAATGCTCTTCTTCCTATTTCCCCTTGAACGTAACTCAAGGTTTTCCCCCATCTACAATGTAATAAGAAATAGGATAGTTTTAATTTATGTTTCGACGTGAGATGATGATCTACACAAAGGCAAAATGAGCAATTTGTAAGATGACCTAGTCGACTGGAGGACCGAGGAGGCCAGAGGACAGGTCAATGAACCGATCGACTGGAGGCCCAACCTATCGAATAGAGGTATCCAGATGATGCTTTGACATGAGAACCATATGACCATTTTAGAAGAGCCCAACCAAGCGACCAGTTCCGGAGTTGAACCAATCAACCGAGATTGGTTTGAGCACAGATCTTCACCAACAACATGTTGCATATGATGTGGACCATAGGTGGTACTAATTCCTTGTGGCTCCAAGGAATTACATTAGTATGGCCATAACCATCGCTTGTGTGTTTTATTATTGCATATTTTTGTTGTGGGGTATAGCATGTATATGATATGTACTATATATATGTGGTGATTGGATAAAGTATATGTATTTATACAAACAAACTCCCTCAATTATAATATCAAAGTCTTAGATGCCTTCCAAAAGAGGCACACATGAAAGGCTTGATAGACCAAGCGTAGTTTATGCCAAAGCGTGGTGCGCCATATATCTTGTAAAAGTGTGATGGTATTAAAGTAGTTTTCATCAAAGAGGGGTGCATTATTATTGTGTCGGCTTTTGGGTCAGGCTTGATTGGTGATAACTTGGTGAGACCAGGCACCAAAGGCATGTAGATGATTATGACAAAGAGTTGTGCATATCATGTATCTAAGAGTTGCATTCATATGCAATTTGCAAGTTGTCCTACCTAAATAATCAAGTTATGGGTGATCTTCCAAAGTTGAGTCATGACTTGATGAAATGTGGATCTTGGCCTACTAGAATATTGTACATTGTAATATGCTGAATTGATATTGAGGGCTATCAATATGAACAAAATAGTGGGAGCAATATTTAATTAAAGACCTAATTAATATCTTCATATTTTTTAAATCAAACCAAAAAAACATGTTTCAAAAAAGGTTGTAGTATTTCTTTGTAGAATCATATGTCAAACACCAAAATGTTCAAATTGCGATCAGTCCTTAAGAAGGACAAAATGGGATAAAGTTCCACAATTGTTTAAGGACTTTGAGAAATGTTCTCATCAATGAGCAAAAGCTCTATGTCCTTGATAGATCAATGCCATAGGAACCCGCTCCAAATGTGCCTAAGGCTAAAAGGATGTTTATTGAAAGTATGCCAATGATGCCATAGACATGTTAATACATAATGCTCTGTTGTATGAACTATGAGTTGCATGAACAACATAAAATATGGACATTTTCAAGATGGTATCATCTTAAGAATCATGTAAAGCAACGAAGGTATATTGTCTCCAAAAGGCATTATTTGAGTGTAAACTGATAAAGGGAGGTTCAGTATGGCCCCATGTACTCAATGTGATTGGACATGTAGAGTTACTGAAATTTCTCTTAGGTCAAGGGTTGATCATAGATATGATTATGCAAATGTTGCTTGAATCATATAATTAGTTTATCAAATGATTGGCATGTTGATGCCAAAGCAAGGAAGAAGAAGGAAAAATCCATGATGATGATCAGCAAAAGTGAGCCTAGGACAAAGGCAAGGCTATGAAGTGTTTTGAGGCTAAGCTTAATTCTATGTCTTCTACACTAAATATTATGGAGAAGGGTAAGTGTAAAAGGAATATTTCCTTTTTACTTAAAGTATAAAGAAAAAGGATGTGCCACCATTGTTGTAACATCCCAAGATTTGAGGCCTCAGATAAGTTGATCTTAAAAGGAATGATTGGACTACCCATATCACCAAGGTGCACCTCCTTTTCAGGGAGCCCATTTCTAAAGAACTCTGCGGTTAAGCGTGCTCAGCCCAGAGTAGTACTAGGATGGGTGACCAGTCAGTAAGTTTATCCTGGCTTGTGCGTGAATGGGGACAAAGCGCCTTGTTGAGGCTAGTGGTGGTTTGTGGGGCCAGTCGTCATTTCTGAAACTCTGCTAAAGCCTTGGGCAGTGGGCCCGGGCGTTACAAATGGTATCAGATCCATAACCCCTCTAGTAGGTGGGGCCCACATGGGCATGTGGCATGCCAGTCTTGAGCCGTGCGGTCCAGGCAAGTTGAAAAGGGCTATCCGTAGAGACGAGATGGAGCCGCCCTTGCGCTGGTAGCCGTGGATGGGAGCTGGGTGTCCATGGGCCATTGTGGGTCTGCACTGAAATGGGGTCATATTATGAGGCCATATAGTTAAGCCTTGACGAGGACGTCAAGAGTCTAAGTGGGGGAGATTGTAACATCCCAAGATTTGAGGCCTCAGATAAGTTGATCTTAAAAGGAATGATTGGACTACCCATATCACCAAGGTGCACCTCCTTTTTCAGGGAGCCCATTTCTAAAGAACTCAGCGGTTAAGCGTGCTCAGCCCAGAGTAGTACTAGGATGGGTGACCAGTTGGGAAGTTTATCCTGGCTTGTGCGTGAATGAGGACAAAGTGCCTTGTTGAGGCTAGTGGTGGTTTGTGGGGCCAGTCGTCATTTCTGAAACTCTGCTAAAGCCTTGGGCAGTGGGCCCGGGCGTTACAATTGTCACCTATTTGGACATTGAAAAGGAGTTATCCTCTTCATAGATGATCTCAAGAAGAAGATAGAGATAGAGATGTCCACTTTAGGGCCTAAGAAGTAGTAATCTAGAACTATGTGGAGCAAGTCTTGCTGCCACTACAATTGGAAACCATCATTCATGGGCACATAATAGAACCAGTGAATTGCTAATATGCATTTATTTTTTTGGTCAGACAAAAAAGCGTGTTACTATTAATACCAAAAACTTTGGACACTAAGTACCCCATTACATCGAAAGAGAGATAAAAATCTCATTTAAGGGTCAAAATCCCCACGCAGGGGGACACACAAGCTGTCTAGGTGAAAAAACAAAACTAAGAAACCAAACAAACTAGACAAGTTAGGTCCAGGCGGACCAACCAGAAGAAGACTACAACAAGCCACTATTACATACATTCAGCGTACCCACAAAAAGTAATAGCAACTTGACATAGAACAAACACTAGCAATCCATCCTATATCTAGACATGAAGTTTTTGGCCTTCTTAGCTATCCAACTCCAGGTTTCTTAATGGGCGAAACACCCAAAAAAGGAACCCCTAGAAACAGATCAGCAAGAAGTTGAACAAGACGCAAGAGAAACAAGAACCATCACGTTTTAACAACAAAGATTGGGATGGAAAGGTCAGCTCCAAATCACTCCTTCATGTGTAGCACAGCACCAAACTATCTATTAAAAGTACCCACAAATTGTGGTACTATGCCAAGATTAGGGAGATCCTTCGAGCTAACATCCTGCCACACAACCTAGTTGCTCATCAGCATTGGTCCTTGATCTAACGGTAGAAACTGTTAACATAGAAGCAAACACAAACACCCAGAGGGTGTTTCCTGCACGCAGGAGCAAAACGAGCAAAGAAAAAGAGAAGAGGAATCTACCCCTCTTAAGCCCAACCCCTCATGAAACACATGAATGCATCAAAGCATTTTTTTGAACACCTTAAAGATGTTCCAAACCAGCTGTAGAAGAGACACCACTGTGAGCATGAGGCCCTGACTATGACGAGGCTCGATCATCTTGGGGGTGACCCAACCACGCCAACAGAGAGCATCAAAGCACAAACACGTTGAAGGTGTGTCTGCACTCATCAGTAGAAGGGACCAAAAAGAAGGAGAGGCGCTCTGCCTCCCCTTAAGTCCATTCCTACATGAGGCACCTGATTGCAATGAGACACTCGATGACCAGTTTGAGGGAGACCCCAACTGCGGCTGTAGAAAGGCCATGTGAGAGCATCACCAACACCAGTCGACAGGGTCACAAGCTAAGCGTCTGCACTCCCATGTAGGACTCCTCCTCGATTCTCTATCTTCTCCAGTGGAGGGGGGCGCGCTGCCAAGCAGGAGCAGCTAAACCACCCAGTCCACGACCTAGAATAGGTCGAGGAGCTGAGCCCCGGAAAGGGACACTACCCTCACAGAAGAGGAACCGCTCAGAGAAAGCATGAGAGGATGCCAGTGAAGTAAGGAGAAGGAACCCCTTTCTTCAGTAGCATGATGGAGCAGCAACAGACTACGGATCTAGAGCAGAGCAACTTCTCTCCGTCCGGCATGCTTGAGCAGATAGGAGTCGACTGAGTCGAGGTAGCCAAAACTAGCCCAGATCTGAAACCACTCATGCATCACATCGCCCTTTCACCCCGATCGACTGAGCCGACTCCAGCAACGACGGAATGCACTTCTTCTAGAGGTTCACTCCGACTCGCTATGGTCTCGCCAAGACGGTTGATGGGCCAGGGGAAGGAAAGCATCATAAGACACTCCCTCCCCCCAGCGATGGCCGCTGGGAAAAACTAGAGAGAAGTGGGAGCTAAACCCTAGAGAGAGGACCCTCCGATCCAACGGCAATTGCTAATATGCATTTGTCATTGATGAAAACATTATATGCTTTGTACAACAAGAACATTATGTTTCATTTTAAAAGATATGATATTTTATGAAAATGTCCTATGTCTCACAAACAATACATGATAGTTGTAAAGACAAATGTGTATGATACATATATTGAATGACTTGATGACTCAAACAATTGAATGCTTATAGCATTGTCATCTAGAGAGAATAAACAAGAAATGAATTTCTAGAATCCATATGGTGGTTATCTAAACTTTTTGGTTAGTGAACCAATAAGACACATGCATGTCTTATTTATTGGGCAATATGACAAGAGCATCTTCACTAGATGTAGTGGGAGATCGATTATTCCATTAGGAATAGTACATATTGATGTTCATAGACCTTTTTGAATGAATGCTAAAGGTAGTTAAAAGTACCTCATTACATTTATTGATATGATCAGTAGATATTGAAATTTGTATTTAATAAAATACAAGGTTGGATATCTTTAAGTGTTCAAGAAGATTATAAATAAAGTATGTAACTTGGTAAAATTATTAAGATACCTCAATATGATTGATGTTGAAATATGTAAACTAAGAGTTTGAGGACCTTCTGGGAGATCATGATAGTGTATTGTGATGAACTCCACTTGAAACACAATGATAATGTATCATTAGAGTGTATGAGAAATAAAGAATCACACCTCGTTCAGTAATGGTGTGATTATCAACAAATCTAGCTAAATCTTCCAATATTCATTTTAGCACATGCTTTACACCAAAACAATGTATCGTGTAAATTGGTTCAAAAAGACACCATACCTCACCATATGAGATATGGCATGGGAAGTGTCCCGATATGTCTTTTATAATGATTAGGATTGAAAGATTGTATAAGAAAATGGTTTCTTAAAGGGCTTTATCCACAAATCACATGAATGTTATCTTGTTGAATATTAATTATATTACAGGCTGACAATAAAATGTTTGTTTCTTGGATGGCTGAATTCTTAAATGGAAATTAGTTCCAAAGGAATCAGTGGGAGTAAAAGTAGAACTCAAAATGTTCAAGACAAACAAGAAAACATAGAACCTAAAGAGGTACAATAGGAACAAAGAGAATCACAAGTTGTTATGGAATCTCAAGTTCCTTATGTAACACACAAAACTCGTAGTTCTAGTTGAACACGCCTTAAGTTTGAAAGATTATGGTATCTTATAACTCAAAAGGCAGTGAGTTGATCATAGAGATGAGTCAACAACCTACCTAGAAACTATTGAGGGATAATAATTGAAGAAATGGCTTCGGGTCATGAGATCAAAGATGTGACTCTGTGTACACCAACAAGGTATGACCTTGTTGGATCCACCTGAAGGGGTAAAACCCATAGGGTGCATTTGGGTTTTTGTAAGAAGACCAACATGGAAAGGTAAATTGGTTCAAAGTGTTGAACATGATGAAGTCTTTTCACCAATTATCATGGTTAAATCCATCTAGATCATGCTTGATGTTGCAACTTAGTCTGACTGTGAGATTTGGCATATGGATGTTAAAACTACATTCCTTAATTGGAATAATCAAAAGCATGTGTATGTGACATAGCCTAATGATTTTATAAATATATTAATGCAAATAAAGTCTATAAGCTACAAAAGTCAATCTATGGATTGAAGCAAGCATCTCAGAGCTAGAATCTTCTATTTGACAAGACAGTCAAAGGGTTTGACTTGAGTTAGAATGAAGAACGAATCGATGATTACAAAATATTTAGTGGGAGCATATTTTATATTCCACATATGATGGGGAATAACTTCCTTATCCTACAAATGATAAAACCTGGAAAAGAAAGTACATTCTCTGAAGGGTTTAGGTAAAGTATCCTATGAGATAGGAATTTAGATCTATAAAGATAAATATGGAAAGCTTGTTGACCTAACAAAGAGCACATTCATTGGCAAGATGTTGAAGGTTTTAGCATGCAAGACTCAATGAGAGAAAGTGTGTACATGTTCCATGGAGTTAGTCTCTCTGGAGCCTAGTGTCCCAATTCTTATGAAGAACACGAACACATAACATAGATGCCATATGCATTCAAAATTGGATCTATCCTGAATGCAATTTTATGTACTTATCCCCTTATCTCATATGTATTGGACATGACAAGAAGATATCCAGTAATCTTGTATGCATTGGACATGATGAGAGGATCCAGTCATCTCATATGTATTTGATATGATGAGAAGACATATATATACATGCCTAAAAATCTTGTATGTATTAGACATGATGAGAGGGTATATGTCAGATACCAGTGAGAGTCATTGAACTACCATAAAGAACATCTTTAGGTGCTTGTGAAGCACTTAAAATATTAGTTCCTTGGTTATGTGATAAGGAAGAGTTGGATGTAAAGGATTACACACACGCAAGCTTCCAAACTGACAAAATTATCACAATTTAAATTTATGTTTGACATCAAATCAGAACTGTAAGCTAGAAAGGGTTCTAAGCTAATGACAGTTGTTCAAATATACAAAAGAAGTCGAGTATCTCTGTGTTATAAGAATAGCATAGGATACTGTATGGATCAAGAAGTTCATATGGGTGAACTTGTGTGAGACTCCAACCACTGATGACATAGTAGAAATACTAATGGAAACAATGGAGCTACTAGTTAGGTTGGGAATCTCATAAAGCATACTATGGCACTTCCATCTCATACGAGTAGTCATACAATGAAGAGATGTGAAAATTGCAAAATACCAACTTAATGCAAATGTTGTTAAACCCTTTATAAGAGCACTTACACAGCAGAAGCATGATGGTCATGTTAGATCATTCATAATGAGATTTGTTGGTGATTGGCTCTAAGTGAAAGTGGGAGTTTGTTGGTATGTATGCCTAGTGAGCCAATCATGTGATGATTGTAATGGAATAAATTATAAATTATTTGACTATTAAAAGGCAAGCTTCCAATTTATTATGTTACATTCAGTTATGAGATAATGATGTAACACTATAAGTGTTTAGAAAATGATATTACTCAATGACGTATGTCTTCAAGTACGTGACTTGGAAGAAATGAGATCATACAAATGTTAAGAGTATTTATATACATTCTCATTATATCCTTGATTAGTTGTTGTTGTGGAAGGTTGATAGACATTAATAACACAAAAGATCAGAGTGTGAGTTGGTTGATGACAGAATCTCATTAGTCATGATATGGCAATATCAAACCAAGCACACAGATACATATTAGGGAATAATGTATCAAACAAACCCACTGTGAGACTGACACATGGAAGCCATCATCATGGAAGTCATAGTCAGCTCTCACAGTGATGGTGGTGGTTGTGGTTCTTAGACCTAAAATCACTACACTCATCACATATTTTTAGATACACTTTGACATCATCAAATGCAATCCTAAAACATGGGTTGTTATAACGGTGATGATTGGGTTACTTTGACACATGGAGATTGATTATGAGTGATAGAGATGGGATTTGTCCCTCCTACAGGAGTATGATATCCAAGGCCTCTTGATTAGCGAGACTGAGAAAAGTACAGACATACACAAGTGAGTCAATATGTGATATTGAGCTTACATATATCTCATGCAGTCTGCTCTGACAGCTTGATTCCTCTAGTTCAATTTGGATATCAATGAAAAAGGAACAATACAAACACGGTAATACCATACACAGATTGTAGGCTGAAGTTGTTCTCCAACTTTCCATTTACTTGGGTAGCAATGATGTGCGGCTAGGCACCTCTCACTGCTTGTGATGTCATAGGTTCTTATGGACATTCACTGCCAATGTAATATGAGACCTATAGGGTCACTTACATAGGAAGTCATCTAGAAGAGGATTCTGATCTTGAATGATGCTTGAATTGATTACTAAAGTGTTTAGATACTCAATTCATGCAACAAATCAGCTGTCTAGACTTCCATATGTTTAGTTCAAGTGTTGAGACTACCATTTGGAGTGTCATGTTGATTAGAACTAAATTGGCTGAGTTATGCCTAAACTGAGAAGTGTGATGACTATTTCACATAAATGAGACGATCGTCTCATGGTCAAGATGACCATTTTGCAAAAGTGATGCAACCGTCTCGTGGCCGTGGGATGACCGTCTTGTGAGAGCGAGATGCCCGATTCTTGGAGAAATTCAAGTACCTCAAGGATTAGGGTTGATGTCATGGTGAGCATTAATTGGATTCGAATTAGCAATTCATTTATGATTGGGAAACATCACAAAATGACCGTTTCGCTTAGTGAAATTACCGTATTGCATGTAAGTCATCCATTTTGGCACACACATGTTGTAAAACTTCCAGAATTGTCTGGAAAATTTGAGATCTTCTGGTTCCTTCTACTCCCACATAGATTGGGAATCTTGACATTGATCCCGCCTATAAATAAAGGGTTATTGGGGACTTCTCAGAACACAACACATACAATTGAGAATCAATTTCTCTAACAAATGTTGTCCTCTCTGGTTGTGATAACTATGAGATCCCAGGAAAGTCCTACCCAACTAGGGAGGGATAGCCAAGGGAGAGAAACAACTGAGGATCATTGGTGTGGGAGAACAGGTTGGTGACTAGTACACCAACGGGAGGGACAACTCCTTCCTATCCATTATAGCAGGACAATATGAGTTCTAGTTGGTCCGTGTGGACTACTCTAGAGGTAGGAGTCCTTTGGATACTGCTAGGAGGGAAACATCAACTCACAGTCTGTGGTGATTTAAGAGGAACCATTGCAGTAGTTGTCTGAGTCTACTATCCATGGAGGAGCAGTCAGACGAGTCCCAATACAACTAGGAGCTGCACAGACACTGTCCAAGACAAAGTGTGTATCTAGATAGACAAGGATTGTCATTGGACTTTTTCCAGGACCAAGTATATCTTTGTGAAACCATCCTTCCCATTGCATAGTTATTAAAGCGATCTGTTGATTAATGGGAAATATGTTAGTAAACTTTTTGTTTTTGTTGCCTATTTGATGTCATATTTCCCAACACAATCTACCTTCCAAGAACAATCGGCTACACCTGGATAAGTCCTGGTTAACTTTGGTTCACTCCTCCTTACTCTCTACCTATGGGTTGGAAGCATACCCCATATGAGAAGACAAAGTGGATGTTGTCAGCATAAAAGTTGGCATCATCAAAAAATAGTAATTAGATAATATTAAAGATAAAGTGGATTTTGTCAGCATAAAAGTTGGCATCATCAAAAAATAGTAATTAGGAAATATTAAGGAAAAGGGGAAAACAATATAGTATATCAAGGATTCTAAAACAAATGAGAGAAAGAATTATCCAATTGGATATCAAAAGAGATCGTCCTATAGTAAGATGAAAATATTATATGAAGAAGTAATAAAGTTTAAATGAACAATTCTTTCCTTAAAATCTCAAATTAAAAAACAACAAATAAATAAAATCTTTTGCATGCAGATTAAGTATTAGAGTGCAATCATCTAAAAACATGGCCAAAACATGTCTATATGTTATGCCTAGTAAGTTGGTCAGAGCATCCATAATCCTACACAATGGTATATTTATCCGGTGAGAGCACATGGGACTTAGGTGAGAGCACCAAAAGCCCATATATAGTAGAAGTTATACAATAGGGTCAAAACCCATAATGTACTACTACTAGTAAATAATAATAGCCGCAACAATACATGTATATAATAGAGGGGAAAGATAAGTATAGTCTAAGAAATTCATCAAATAAGGGTTTCCATCATTAAATGGAACAATAATATGCAAAATTGCAATAAGAGTTGCAAAGTGAATAATTATCAACAAGATCAAGAAAAAGAGATACAGTTTGCATTTTAAATAGTCCATAAGATATATTTAAAGGAATTGGACCGAATTAGCTCAATTATGTATAATTAGGTGACATATAAAGCAATATGTCACAACAATGTCAAAGAGAGAGCGAGAGAGAAAATATAAAGCATTGTCCAATATAGAATCGTGGGGTGCAACATACATCAAGAGAGAGAGAAATAGTAAATTGTCCAATCTAATTCAGAAGGGAGTGCAACATACCTCAAAGACACTTGTAAAAGGTATGGGTCCAAACTATAGATCCATATTATGCACTTTTACCTAATAAACTATGTATATAAACCATTAATTGAGGTGTGCCTTAGAAACCCTAAATTTTGACTTCTTAGTACATTGAACTTAGGTTGTGAAACTTATGCCATTAGATAGGGTTTATCTCTTTGGTTTTAAAATATATTTTCACTTATTTTTCAGATAACTAGAGTGTTAGTTATGAATTTTATAGATAGTGAGAAATAAAAAAAATCCCAATAAACCACTTTTAAAACATTATCCAAAAAAATACATATGTTTTGGCCCAATAAATGTTAGACATGTGACCGCAAGCCTACTCACGCCAAAGATCGGTCAGTAGAGGATTGAGAGGCTAAAAGACAAGAATACCCATGGATGTGTGCCAAATATCATTCAAAATGAGGGCAAAATAGTCAAGTTGTCACAATCACATGTCTTCATCACCTTAAACCCATGAACAAGAAATCTCTTCAGCAAAAACTCAAGGTGAGAAACCAAATCGAGAGATCCATCACAAAAAAACATCAGCAGATGTATCCTTCATCATCACAAGCTCTAACAACACTGAAGAACCCACATAGAGCATGAGATATGAGCAAGAATTCATCTTATAGCTACTACCATGGTAGAACTGTAGGAAAGGATTAGAGACATTCCAGTACCAATGAAGACAAGAACATCCCTCATTGGATTCCAACAAATATACATATGAGAAACCATCATAGACTCAAAGGCAACTCCTGGAACACCACCTCATAATACTACAGAAGCAAGTAAACTATCAAAAGAGGGAATCATACACATACCATCAAATAGAGAAGAAGGAAGTATGAGGAGATCTATAGGTCATATAAATCATATTAGGATGGTTCTAAGAAAGACACCTAGGCAATCACCCATGCCTTTGGTGGTCTGTAACTCCCACCTTAGACATGGTGTTGGCTTCCAGTCGATGAGGTTGGGTTGGTCAAGAGTAGCAAGGGTAAAAGACAAGGGTGTAATTTGTTGGTTCTGGAGGTGCGAGTATGGTCTTGGGACTGGTAATTGTCCAAGGAGGTCTAGGAGTCCTATATATGGGAAATAGGGAAATGAGAACTCTGGCTTGATTGGTAAATCGACACAAGGGAAATCTCATCGAGACTAGGAAATCTTGACTTTGCAATCATGAACAAAACACAGAGGGAAGGAGATCTAGGGGTGATGAGGACAACCTAGAGAGAGAGATAGAGATCGAAGGAAGGAAATAAATAGTGATCTCATAGACTACGAGGAGTCTAGGAGAATGTTGACGCAATGTTGAAGAAAGGCAGATGTTGACACAATGATGATCAAATGGCTCCAATCAAGTATGGTAAAAATTCAAAGCCAAAACTAGTGTAACCAATGAACCTAGAAAATATGTGAAAACCCAAGAAATAAATAGATGAACTAAGGTTTGATAGAGATTGAGATCGTATAAATCAACATTATCTTCTCAGATCAAATTGAAAGAGCAAGCATTACCCGGTTTGGTTGAAACTTTGCATCTAAGCTAGTTATATCGTTATGCTTGTGTCTAGTACTCCCAAAAAACAAATCTAATTTTGATTATTATCAAATAATGACAAAAAATTCAATTATTATAGGCTCAAAGCTTATATTATAGACTCAAAAAAATAATTAGTACAAAAATTGACCCAAGGAATCTATGTTTGGGCTCAAATTTAGGTTTTAGCATTATATTATAGGAGTCATGATACAATTAGGTTTTAAACCATTATCTTTGTATCTACTATCATATATTGACATTATCCTCAATATTCTAGGTTTAGAGTTTATTATCCTCAAATTATATCAATAGAGGATTATACTAGATTATCTTGCACGAAATTAGGTTATTTTATTTAATTTCTCATTAAGTCCATTATTTTAACATTATCTCAAATAATGACAATTAGTTATCTCCACTTATATAAAACATCTATTTGGTTGTCATATTATACTTACTAGTTACATACTAAAATAATGGCACCTAAATCGTTTCTATTTACATGGAAGTTATAATTATTATCCCATTATATATTAAGTAAATTAGGTACCATCCCAATCATTTATGTACATTTACACATCAAATTCATATTTATCACATTTAGGTTGTTATATGTGAATTATTGCATAGTGTGACATATAATTTATGATATCATTCACATATTAACTCATGGTTAGGACATTAGATAAATATGAGTGTCTTATGATATGTGATATGATTATGGAGCCTAAAGTCACTAATTCATCATGAATGTCACCAAGGACATGTACATCAGGGTTAATTATCAACTATGTGTTAGGGTACAAGAATGTGAATTACTCATTATTTTCACATTATATGCTTATTAGGGCATGACCGAGCATGTCATGGTATCCTTTAACCTTGTTTTGGTAAAATCTAAAGAACTTAATGTACAAATCTCCTATTCTTGTGATTAGACTTTCTAAAGTAAGTATAGTCAAAAATCAGTATGTTGCAAGACTCCACCCCTCAAAGAATTTCGTCCTTAAAATCAACATATCTACATTTAATAATGCTAATAACACTCAACCCTTAAAAAAATTTAACCTAATAATTCAAACAAACTAGGGATTCAAGGGTTAGTCTAACAAAACAATGTATACAATCTATGACCACATCACATACTCTTCCATATCACCATACATCAAAATATTGATTCCAAGGACAGTCTATCTGAACATGTGGTTCTAACTGGGGTATAATAACTTAATACATACCTCATCATCCCGATCACATAATTCTACTCTAAGTCGGATCTCATGATAACAAAACATAAGCATGGGTATCTGACCAAATACGTTGGTAAAAAGGCACTTGGTGTCCAATCTAATGAGGGTCAGCCTACTCATGATTCTCATTATCATCTCATTAGATTCCATATACTTCTCTCATCCTAACATGGTCAACATAGGTAGATTCTAGTACATGCATCTTATCTAGAGGAATTTCCATATAACTTAAGGATCCTATTAGGAACTTATGAGAAAGGTAAAAACCTAAGGGAGATATAGATTGAAATACCCAAATTTACCAACTACTTTGGCTCTAATACCATAATTGTAAGGAGTGGCTAAGAGGGGATCCACTCTCTTACTTGGGAGAATACAGAATACCATAAAATGCCAAATTTGATAATATTTTTTCACAAAGGATGACTTATTATAATTCAAGTATGTATTGTATCATTCACCATAAATTGTAGCAAGAAAAGATAAAACTAAGTATTATAAAGTTTATGTATAATGTTGTTCTTCACTGCATAGGGTGTACATAAAGGAAACTAATCCATAGCATAAAACCATCAGTGGGTAAACCAACCACTTCAATCCACCTCCCTAGAATAATCAGACACACTTGGATATTCCTGGTTAACTTTGGTCCACTCCTCCATTCTCTATACCAAGAGGTTGGAAGCATTCCCCCACAAGAGAATACAAAGTGGATGTTGTCAGCATAAAAATCATTATGTGTATATAATAGTAATTGGACAACATTAAGGAAAAAGAGACAACTAAATAATATAACAAGGTTTTCCAAATAGAAGAGAGAAAGAATCATCCAATTGGATATCAAAAGAAATCTTCATATAGTAGGACAAAATGATTTTATGAAGAAACAAATTGTTTACATTTAAATATTCTTTCCTTTAAATCTCAAATTAAAGAACAACAAACAATTAAATCTTTTATATGTAGATTATGTATTAGACTACAATCATATAAAATCATGGCTGGAACACTTCCACATTTCATGCCTAGGTAGGAGGTTAGAGTACCCACAATCCTATATAATGGTACATATATCAGGTGAGAGCACTTGGTAGTACTTAGGTGAGAGCATCAAAATGTGATATATAGGAAAACTTGTACAATGGGGTCAAAAACCATAATGTATCGCCACTAATACATGACAAATTATGTCTCAACAATCAAACATGCATATAATAGAGAGGTAAGACAAGTATAGTCAAAGCAATTCATCAAATTAGGGTTTCCATCATAAAATGTAACAATAATATGCAAAATTGCAATAACCTCTGCAAACTAAATAGTATCGACAAGATAAAGGAAAAGAGATTTAGTTTGCATTTTCAATAGTCCATAAGATAAAATTCAAGGCATTGGACCCAATCTGGTCAAATAAGTATAACCAAGTGACACTATAAAGAAATGTGCGACAATTAAGTCAGAGAGAGAGAGAGAGAGAAAAAATACAAAACATTGTCCAATATAGAATTAAGGGTATGCAATATACATCAAGAGAGAGAAAAAAGAAAGTAAATGTTCCAATATGATTTAGAACAGAGTGCAACATACCTCAAACATGCTTGTACAAGGTCTGGGTCCAAACCCTAGATCCATATTATGCACTTTCACCCAATGTTTTAAGAATCGGACCGATGGTCAGACTGGTTTGGACTCGAAATGGGTTGAGTTGGGTTCAACTGGAGTGGTTGAACCGGTTGGACCGGAAATAACGACAGCATGACGTCAAAAAAAATATGAACCAGAAAAACCGAACCGATCACCACAATATAAGGGAATTAGCAGTCGGACCGGTCAAACCAGTTGAATCGGGCACAATGTATACATATATGTACATATATGTTTGTATACATATTTAGACACATATATTAATACATATATATACATATACTATATACATATATAGATTTATAAATATATATACATATATATATGAATATACATATACATATATGTATATATATGGATATATGTATACACACACACACACAAAAAGAACACAAACATATATATATATATATATATATATATATATATATGTGTGTGTGTGTGTGTGTGTGTGTGTGTATTTGTGTATATATATGTGTATATATGTGTATATATATGTATGTATATATATGTATATAGTATATATTTATATGTTTATGTATGTAGATATATATACACATATACATTTATATTTATACATATACATATATACATACATATATATAATTATATGTATACACACATAGCCGACAAGGAGTGTCTCAAGTGGTCAAGCATGGTGTCCCTTAACAAAGGGAACCAGGTTTGAATACCATTTATCGCCTTGATTTACCACCCTGTTGGGAGTTTGACCTCTGCCATGGGTGTGAATAGGGGGAGAAAGTTTTCTCTCTTAATCCCATATAAATATACATATATATACATATATATCACATAGTTCATCCTCCAACTAAGAATATAAAGCATTTTTCTCTTTTATGTAATTAGTATATGGTATCAGTTAGGTGGGTCATGACTTTATTTTTGTATTATACCTTTCATTTTTTTTCTTCTATGTGAACCATTAGTTCGACCCAGTTCGGCCTGGTCGACTGGTTGGACCGGTCAGACCGTGTTTCTAACCGGTTAGACTAGAAAAGAACACAACCAATTTTTTAGGCTTCCGGACCAAACGGGCACCAATTTACTGGTCTGACCTGTCAGACCAGACGGTCTGATTCAGTTTTGAAAACACGACTTTCACCTAATAACACATTATGTATATGAACCATTAATTAAGGTGTACATTATAAACCCTACAATTTCGACTTCTTATTACATTGAACTTAGTTTAAGAAACTTATACCATCAAATATAGTTTATTTTTCAAATTTTGGAACATATTTCTACTTATTTCTTGGATAACCAAAGCATTACTTATGAATTTTTTGAAATAGTGATCAGTCATAAAATCTCAATAAACCATGTATAAAACATTATCCAAAAATATCCATCTGTCATGCCTCACTAAATTTTGGACATGTGCTCATGGGCCTGCTCACACCAAAGATCGATCAGTAGAGGATTAAGAGACCAAAAGATAATAATACCCACAGACGTGTGCCAAATATCATTCAAAAACGAGGGGAAAATAGTCAAGACTTTGCAATCTCAATTTTTTCTCACCTTCAACCCACAAACAAGTAGTCTATTCAGCAAAACCCTAGGGTGAGAAAACAAATCAAGATACCCATCAAAAAACAACATCAACATAGGTATCCTTCATCATCACTAGCTCTACCAACATTTTCAAACCCACATAGAGCTTGTGATATGAGTAAGAACTTATCCTATAGCTATCGCCATGGTAGAAGTATAGGGAAGGATTAGATACACAAAACCATGAGGTCCAGTACTAGCGAAGACAAGAACATCCCTCTTCATATTCCAACAAATATACATGCAAGAAACCACCATAGAATTCAAAGTAACTCATGAAACACTACCTCATGATACTACTAAAGAAAATAAGCTATCAAAAGAGGGAAAAATATTCATAACTTCAAACAGAGAAGAAGGAAATGTGAGGAGCTTTGTAAGTTGCATAGATGGTATTTAGGATGTATCCAATGAAGATGCCCATGTGGTTAGCCTTGCCGTTCTAGGTCTAGAACTCCCACGACTGACCTAGTATTAGCTTCCAATTGACGAGGCTTGGTAGTTAGGAGCATCAACGGTACAAGGAAAGGTTGCAATTTCTTGTCTAGGAGGTGTGAGTATGGTGTTGGGACTGGTACGTATAGGCATGTAGTCTAGGGAGGTCTAGGAGTTCTACTAGAGAAGGGAAATAGGGAAAGGTGAACTCGTGACATGGTTGGAAAATTAGGGCAAGGGAAATCCCATCGAGATTGGGGACTCTTGAGCTTGGAATCATGAATCAAATGTGGATGGAAGGAGAGATAGAGGTCAGGAGGGTTGAATTGTGTGTGTGTGTGTGTGAGAGAGAGAGAGAGAGAGAGAGAGAGAGAGAGAGAGAGAAATAGAGATCAAAGGAAGGAAACAAATAGTGATCTCATGGACTATGAGGAATCCAAGAGCATGTGCATGCAAGGTTGAATAAAGGTGGACGCCAACACCATGTTGATCAAATGGCTCAGATCGAGTCTGGGGAAAAGCCAAAGAAAAATCAGCATGACCATGGATCCTAGATAACAATGCAAAAACTAACAACTATATAGATAAACCAAAATCTAATTAAGATTTGGATTGTATAAATCAACATTATCTTCTCAAATCAAATTCAAAAAGGAAGCATTATGGCAACTGATGGGCTGGCCAAGTTTCATCTAAGGAACAGGTCTGGTCACTTTCATTACACCAGACCACCGGAGGAAGTTACTGAGTGGTATAATAAAGATCTCTGTAATGGTAGTAGTACTACCATGTTTAATTTTGCTAGTGTATCCTGTAATCTATCGTTCAATATTTTCCTACATGAGGAGAGCGGGATGAATAGATGATCTCCTGACTTTGCTAAAAAAAAGGAAGCATTATCTGATTTGGTTGAAACTTCACATCTAAGATGATTAGGACCCAATGAATCTATTTTTGAGCTTAGATTTATCTTTAAATTATCTTGTATGAGTTTTAATACAATTAGAGTGAGCACAATTATCATGGTATTTATGATTATATATCAACATTATCCTCAATATTTTGGATTTAGAGTTTATTATTCTCATATTATCTCCATAGGGGTTTATATTTGATTACCTTGCATGAAATAGGATATTTTGTTTAGTTCTCATTAAGCCCATTAATTCCAACATTGATTAATACAATGCCACATTAGTTATCTTCACTTATATTAAACATCTATTTATGTCAGATTATGCCTATTAGTCACATTAACTTAAATAATGGAACCTAAATCATTTCTATTAGAAATAATATATATGATTCTATTCATATTGTTAGTGGGGCTTGAACTTGAGACCTTTTATTGATAAGTGTGTTACTCTCTACTGATAGTCAACAAAATTCTATATAGGTATAGTGAGATATAGGAGAAAATCTCACAAATGGAAAGGAAAAACCTATCTATGCATGACACTATTGTAATCATTTACTATTCTATGCCACACTACCTTTGTAGTGAGATTACATTTTTCAAAAGTGATTTGGTTTCTACTACTCCAAATATGGTAAAAAAAATGGTTATGGCCATTAGTCTCATGTTTTTCTCTAAAAACTTCAGTAGATCCTCAATGCTACCAGGATAAGTTGGTAGGAGGTACCGTGCCTACATCCAGATCTATTTAGTGAAATCATAAGACTAGGAAATGTGGTTTACATTTTCATCTTCTATATGTCATAGTTATCATCTAATGGATAACCTCTGCTCTACAACATAGATTTAGTAACTAGCTTATTTTGTAGTGTTTTCCATGCAATGATTTTGAACCGGTGGTGTAACATACCAGGATTTGAGGCCTCAGATAAAAAGATCCTATAAGGAATGATTAGACTACCCATATCACCAAGGTGCATCTCCTTTTCTGGGAGCCCATCACTAAGAACTCCATAGTTAAGTGTGCTCAACTTGGAGTAGTACTGGGATGGGTGACCTGTCAGGAAGTTGATCCTGACATGCACGTGAGTGAGGACAAAGTGCGTAGTTAAGGCTAGTGGTGGTCTGTAGGGCCAGTCGTCATTCCTGAAACTCTACTAGAGCCTTGGGTAGTGGGCCCAGTCATTACAAATGGTATCAGAGCCAATTCCCCTCCAGTAGGTGGGGCCCACATGGGCATGACATGCCAGTCTTGAGTCATGCGGTCGAGGCATGTAGGAAAGGGTTGTCCATGGTTGACGTAGCCACCCTTGCGCTGGTATTTTGTGATCGGGAGCTGGGTGTCCATGGGCCATTGTGGATCTGCACTGAAATGGGGAAGAGATTATGAGGCCTTATAGTTGAGCCTTGACGAGGACGCAAGATTCTAAGTGGGGGAGATTGTAACATCCTAGGATTTGAGGCCTCAGATAAAAAGATCTTATAAGGAATGATGGGACTACTCATATCACCAAGGTGCATCTCCTTTTCCGGGATCCCATCACTAAGAACTCCATAGTTAAGCGTGCTCAACTTGGAGTAGTACTGGGATGGGTGACCTGTCGGGAAGTTAATCCTGACATGCACGTGAGTGAGGACAAAGCATGTAGTTAAGGCTAGTGGTGGTCTGTAGGGCCAGTCGTCATTCTTGAAACTCTACTAGAGCCTTGGGTAGTGGGCCTGGGTGTTACAGGTGAGGAGCCTTTTGAAGTCCACACCCATTGAACCACATAGGCTTTGAGTGAGAAGACCCACAAATCCTCAAGGCTCCTTTCAAAGTAAAATCATGTAAGTCCTCAAAGTAGTAAAGATATTGTGTATCTTTCAATTGGATCTGTGAGAAAATGTTCTCAAGTGCTTGAATACCTCTCACACAAGAGAGAACCCAAGCCTTATTACGGATAATTGAACTTAGGTTATGTTAGCCATTCAGATCATTCATGAACATTAACTGGGTTCCAATGAGTTCTCGAAGGAATTTTCCATTGGCCCAGGTATCTGGTCATAATGATATAGAGTCCCCAGAGTGAATATTGAACTTCAATAGAGGTAGGAAATTTTCCTTATATCTCATAATGGTTTGCCACATCCAACTTCAGACTTATTGTAGCAAACCAAGGATATTACCTATCACGAAAACGTTCCTACCCCAATCCCAATCCCACTACCTAGACAGTGGTAAAAGGATTGAAGCATCCGTCTTAGAGTGGACCAAATGGATCTCACACACTGGCATATATAATAAGAAATAATAACTCATAAAATAGGAGATTTAGATAACAAACTAACCCAAATATGAGATTTTTAAAGATTTATCCTTGCCAATGATGTGGTACCTAAGTGGTAAAAGTGATGTTGTATGATCGAGAGGTTGTGAGTTCAAACCCCTTCTCCACAGATGAATGAATTACCATTTTTTACAAAAAATGAGTATATCAAGTGTTGAAGCGATCTAGTCAATGTTCCATTTGTTTTACCTAAAATCAAGAACATCAAGACATAATCAATGCAATTGCATGGTACGCTATCAAAAACAAGTAAAATCGTTTATAGCAAAATAGTACACTTGGAAGGACTTATATTCAAGAAATATAACAAGTGATTTTCCAAAACCAATATTTATTTGAAAAGATGTTTATTTCAAACAATTCCATTTTTGTTACGAGTTCCCATTATGCTAATTCAAGAAGCATGCTTATATATTTTATGTGGATCCATCACCCCAATGAGATGGGGGGTCACCAGGCTCCTTCTCTCCATATGAGTTAGGATGTCGATCGACATGTACAAGATTCAAGATCATTCGACAGGTGCAAGTTCCACCCTTCGAATGAGGAGGTTACTTGTACTCAATATCAACATTATCATAATTCGGGCAGTGATAATGGGCAATATCATTTATGTTTTAAAGTTTGTCTCAAAATATAATATAGGAAAAATGGAAGCCTAATCAATAGGGAATAGTAGCTCAACCAAGTATATAGCCAAGTATACAATCACGAGATACATAAAAAGTATCTTCAATACTATCAAGGAGGATATATAGAGCACTTTTCTCCGAAGATATAGAGTACAGATCTCAACAAGTAATAGGTCAACCCTTTGAGTCAGATCCTAAATCAATAATATTGGATCAAGCGTCAAGATCATGATGTTTAAAATATCATGTTTAAATGTTCGATATTAGGGTTACATTTTCCTATTTCAACCTTAGGCTTAGGTCATCCACTTATGATCAAAAACTCCAAGATGTTCCATACTTATTCAAGTGTCAAGAATATGTCAAGTGTGAATGACCTACCTAGCTTTTCTAGGATCATATGTGTTAACCCTAATTTTATGATCATTATCCAAGTTATTGTCATCATCATGATGAATTATCATCATTGGTTTTCAATACTAGATCAAGTTTCAATTGATATACAACTAAAGTTAGAGATCAAATATCAGGTCAAATGGTCAAGGGTTTCACAAGATTTAGATCCATCATCATAATATTAAGGTTAATCCTTATTTCAAGATGCATGATTGATATTCTAGGGTAGATGAGTCACAAGATCATATCTAAAATCTTATTTAGTCAAGTATGCTTTTTGTGTTCCAAAATAATCATCAGAGTCAAGTATTAAGAGTTTTCAAAGATTACTCATGATTATTGAGTCATTTGACAAATTAAATAAGCAAGAGTTTAAGATCTAGGGATATTAGTGAGAATAATTTGGAATCAGGTCTCAAAAGTATATTTATATGATCTGTTGGATTTTTTTTATCAAAATTGACTGTTTATTTGCAATATTTGGAGTTAGGAATCAAGAGATATGATTTTTGCAAGATGAAATAGGTAATCTAAAATATTTAGTTGAAAAGATGGAAATTACCGAGAAAAGGGTGGTGAGGAAAAATGTCGACCGTTGACCTTGGTCAGCGTTTGACCACCATTGTTGATCAACGGTTGAGGGGTGATGGCCTCCTAGCAACATGATGCGTAAAGAGACAACAAAGGATAGGTTTGCACAGAGGGTCAGGGCTATTAGATCTCGGTCCACCTTTGACCGGTGTGGGGATCCTATGGCTCCCGGTCACCTTCTCCAGTGTGACCAGCCTACTCGTGCCTTAGTTGGGCCACAGCGGCATGGCAGAGGATCAAAATAGGGAAATGAGGAGGAGATTGTGAGGGAGAAAGGAGAGATCCCGTCGGGGATCGTGTGAGCAAATAGAACGCATAGATGGGAATTTTTTATAGGCTAGGGTCTTGGGATTTTAGGGTTTTGAAGGGGTTGGGTTTGGCAAGGTTGGCAGCGAGTTTGCTTGGCTCCCAAGAAATGATCTTGAATGATTAAGAGGAAAAGAAGGGTTAGATGGGCATGAAGATGTGAGGCGGAGCTCTTCGTTTGGTATGATTTTCAAACTAGGGTCTCGACGAGTCAGATTGCCCACTCGGTCACAAGGTCCCTTCCTTGTTGATTATGGGAGGTAGGGGATGATGGATCGGCCGTTCAATCGGGCCTGGATCCCCATGGCTCATATCCAAGGGTTGGGTCTTGTCCCCCAAGCGAGCCCTGGATAGATGAGGTGCAAAAGTCAGAATAATAGGAAAATAAAAGGGGTTCTTAGCATATAACTCCAAAAATTCATAGAAATTGTAGGAATGTCCAAATGGGATGAAATTTGGATCATAACTTCAAAAAAATGTGAAGAACCTTTATAAAAAGTTTGAGTACCATATGATGAAGTTTGATAGACAAATTTATTTCTTTAGATAAAGTGATACTTTATTCTGATTAGTAATGTCATAATGTGTATATGAATGACATTGGTCATCATATTTCAAAATTGAGTTTCAATAGTGATCAAGTAGCTAAGAAAAATATATTGGGTTCAAGAGAAAACATAATGAGGGTAAAATTAGAATGAGTTCATATTTATGCAAAATTCACTTTGTCACATCCTTCCCTCCTTAAAAATGAATTTTGTCCCCAAAAATCAACACATCCTCAAAAATTGGGATTATCAAAATCCAAATCGTGTCCTCAAATATTGGAGTATCCTTAACTATATAATCAAAATCACGCCCCCAAAATTATCACCTCATCAACAGTCTCTCATAAAATTACATTGATAAATATAGAGGTCAAAAGGTTATAGTTCACTTTTCAAGTTATGTCTCCATACTGAGAGAAAATTGAGATCGACAGTCGAGATTAAGTGGCATGGATCAAAATGGGTCAGGCACTAACTAGTTCATGTTTCGAGAGTCAAGATTCAAATATTCATATTTTGATTTCCAAAAGTGCAAGTCTAGGGTTTTATTCTTATCCAGACCACCAGTGTGGTCATTCACCCATTAAAACAATCTATCAATATTTTGAGATTTCAATATCAATTTCTTTTATCAAGTATATTTAGGGTGGGTGAATGATCCAGACCTAGGTCATCTTAGGAAGTTAACCCTATACATATTTTCAATATTACCATCCTAAAAATACAGACTCGTCAAGACCTCAAGATTTTGAGTCAGAGGTTAAAACAATGGATGGTCTACTTGTAGGTCAACATAATTCAATGTCACATTAATGAGTCAAAATTTCAAAATTTGAGTATGTTGAGTCAAAATTCAAATCAGGTATGAATTTTCAAATATCATAGAGTTGAAAGACAAAACAACATGAGTACAAGGTTTATTTCAAAATGTTACAAAGGGTTACATAATCAACACATCAAAATCTAGATCTAGTGGTGATTTCATTGGTTGTGATTGCACATGTCCTCCTTTGCAATTCCAACCTCTATTTAATTCTCTATCTCCATGACTACGGACTTGGATGTAGGGGTAAAGGCAGTCATGGTGACTTGGACTACTCTAGGAATTATCGATGTTGTGTATCTTGCCCATTTGGTCATAGCATCCATTAGTATCTTATTTTGTACTTCCCAAGCATTATCCCTATTATCATCATTGATCCTAGTTCTTTTTCCTTTGTCTACACCATCCTCGACTTTTCCTTCAAGAATTTTCTTTTCAGCCTTCCTTTTTTCAATCTTCCCTTCTTGATCATTATTGGCTCTAGAGAATCTTGCTTTTTCACTGTGGGTTTGTGGGGCCATCTGCAAGGTACATTCATTTGTGAGTCCTTTATTCTCATAGGTCGAGTTAAGAGAATATCACATTATAAGATATTAATGGTTTTAAAATTATTTCATAACTTTGTTGATTCTCATACTACTCAAAAATAGGGAGATTGCCTTTTGTATCATAGTCTTACATCATGGTTTTTAGAGTTTCATTACTCAATAATTTGATGGCATAATCATGATGTGTATCAAAAAGGGTAAGAGTTTATTTAGCTATGTTTTGAGGTTCAGTCAACAATAGGGTAACATGAACTTAATCAAATAGGGACCACCTCATTAGCAATGAGGTATAAGGTATAAATACTTCTTATTTCATCAAATCAAGATTTACCTCAAACATAGAAAACATGCAATCTAATTTTGGTTAAATCAAGTTTTCATGATATGAAGGGGTCATACATGAGTATTTGATTTCAAAATTTTCATTGATCAAAATCAATTTTCAGAACTAAGGTCAGATCATGGCATCAACTTTCACAATTTCTAGTAGCTTTTATTTTTCCCATACATAAGTTACCCATAATTGAGACCTGGTAAATGGTCACAAGAAAAGTACCACATGAGGAGATGAGAAGACTACCTAATCATCATCTACTTGGGTGTCTTAGGATGGTCCTTGAAGAAGAGATAAAATGCTAGAAGAGTCTCTAGGGTTTCAATTGTGAACATTTAGGTCCAGTTCTTGATCAATTAAGTCCAGGTAGAGCAGGGAACCTCAGCCACTGTGAAGATGGATAGGAGGTATTATGCCAGAACCCCGAGCCTAGACACCTCAATTTTCACCATTATAGACTTTAGGGTTTCCGAGGTTCAAGAGACTCGAGAAATTATTTACTTAAAGTATATGGGAGTGTGTATGCTATGATACCAACTATCATGGAACCATTCTTACCCCAATCCCAATCCCACTTCCTAGACAACGGTAAAAGGATTGAAGCATCCATCTCTGAGTGGCCCAAATGGATCTCGCACATTGGCATATATAATAAGAAATAATAACTAATAAAATAGGAGATTTAGAGAACAAACTAACACAAAAAGGAGATTTTTACTGATTTATCCTTGTCATCAGAGTATATCAAGTGAGGAAGAGATCTAGTCAATGTTCCATTTGTTTTTCCTAAAATCAAGAAAATTAAGACACAATCAATGCAATTGCACAGTATGCTATAAAAAATAGGTAAAACAATTTATAGAAAAATAATACACTTGGTAGGATTTCTAATCAGGAAATATAAAAAGCAATTTTCCAAAACCAATATTTATTCGACAAGATGTGTATTTTGAACAATTCAATTTTCATTATGAGTTCTTATTATGATGATTTGAGAAGCATGCATGTATATTTTATGTGGCTCCATCATGCCAACAAGATGGGGGAGGTCACCAGGCTCCTTCTCTCCATATGAGGTAGGAGATCGATTGACATGTACAAGTTTTGATATCATTCGACCGGTACAAGTTCCACCCTCTAAATGAGGATGTCACTTGTACTCGATATCAACATTATCATAATTTGGGCAGTCATAATGGGCAATATCATTTATGTTTTCAAGTTTGTTTCAAAATATAATATAGTAAAAATGGAAGCCTAATCAATAGGGAATAGTATCTCAACCAAGTATATAGCCAAGTATACAATAAAGAGATACATAAAAAGTATCTTCAATACAATCAAGGAGGAGATATAATAGCGTACCTTTCACCAAAGATTTAGAGTAAAGATCTCAACAAGTAATAGGTCAACCCTTCGAGTCAGATCCTAAATTAATATATTGGATCAAGGGTAAAGATCATGATGTTTAAAAGATCATGTTTCAATGTTCAAGATTAGGGTTATGTTTTCCTATTTCAACCTTAGGTTTAGGTCATCTACTTATGATCAACAATTCCAAGATGTTCCATAGTTATTCAAGTGTCAAGAATATTTCAAGTGTGAATGACCTACCTAGGTTTTCTAGGATCATATGTGATAACCATAATTTTATTATCATTATCCAAGTTATTATCATCATCATCATGAATTAGCATCATTGGTGTTCAATACTAGATCAAGTTTTGATTGATATACAAGTAAAGTCAGAGGTCAAATATTAGTTCAAATGATCAAGGGTTTTACAAGATTTAGATCTATCATCGTAATATTAAGGTTAATCTTTATTTCAAAATGCATGATTCATATTCTAGGGTAGACTATTCAAAATATCATATCTAAATTTGTATTTACTCAAGTATGCTTTTTGTGTTCCAAAATAATCATCAGAGTCAAGTATTAAGAGTTTCCAAAGACTACTCATGATTATTGAGTCATTTCATAAATTAAATAAGCAAGAGTTTAAGATCTAGGCATATTAGTGAGAAAAATTTGTAATCAGGTCTAGTATTTTTAAACTATCCATTGGATTTTTCTGATCAAAATTGACTATTTATTCATATTATTTGGAGTTAGGAATCAAGAGATATGATTTTTGCAAGATAAAATAGTTAATCTGAAATATTTGGCAGAGAAGATGAAATTACCGAGAAAAAGGGTGGCAAGGAAAAATGTCAGCCATTGATTGTTGGTCAGCGTTTAACCACCACCATTGATCGGAAGATGAGGGGTGATGGCCTCCTAGGCACGTGATGTGAAAAGATACAACAAAGGATAGGTGTGTGTGGTGAGTCAGAGTCGTTAGATCTCGATCGACCTTTGACCAGTGCGGGGATCCTACGGCTCCTAGTCACCTTCTCTAGCATGACTAGCCTACTCGCGCCTTGTCTGGGCCATGGCGGTGTGGTGGCAAATCAAAAGAGGGAAACAAGGAGGAGTTGGCAAGGGATAAAGGAGAGATGTTGTTAGGGATCGTGCGAGCAAACCGAACACATAGGTGGAAATTTTATAGGCTAGGGTCTTGGGATTTTAGGGTTTCAAAGGGGTTGGGTTTGGAAAGGCAAGTTTGCTTGGATCCCAAGCAATGATCTCAAGTGTTTAAGAGGCAAAGAAGGGTTATATGGGTGTGAAGATGTGAGATGGAGCTCTTTATTTGGTTTGATTTTCAAATTAGGGTCTCGACGAGTCAGATTGCCCACTCAATCAAAAGGTCCCTTCCCCACTGATTACGAGAGGTAGGGGATGATGAACCAACCGTTTGATTGGGCATGGATCCATGTGGCTTAGATCTAATGGCTGGGGTTCGTCCCCCAAGCTAGCCCTAGATCGTTGAAGTGGAAAAGTCAAAATAAAAGCCAAATAAAAAGGGGGTTTTAGCATATAACTTCAAAATTTCGAAGAAAATTGTAGGAATGTCCAAATGGGATGAAATTTAGATCATAACTTCACAAAAATGCGAGGAACCACTAGAAAAAGTTTGAGGACCATTTGATGAAATTAGATAGACATGTTTATTTCTTTGGGTAATGTGATACTTTAATCTAATTAGTATTGTCATAATGTGTATACAAATGACATTGGTCATCATATTTCAAATTTGAATGCCAATAGTGATCAAGTATCTAAGAAAAATATATTGGGGTCAAGAGTGAAGATAATGAGGGTAAAATTGGTAATATTTCATACTTATGCAAAATTCACTTTATCACATTACCACTAGAGTGTCCCATCTTAGACTAACCTAAATCATTTCTATTTACATGAAAAGTACAATTATTATTCCATTTCACAAATTAAGTACATTAGATGCCATACCAACCATTTATGCACGTTTATTCACATCAAATCCTTTTTAATCAAATTTATGTCATTATATGTGAATCAATGAACAATGTGACATAAACACTCACAAATTTGGGTTTTGATCCATTTAATCACTTTAAAGATAGCAACTTTGAAATGGTAGGGTTTGGGAGCGCTGGAAGAGGCGGCGGCCGGGGAGGCCGTGGTGGGAGAGGCGGCTGGGATTTCAGACCACCGGATGATTACGACCCAGGGAGAGAGGTGGAGATCGCTGGCAATGATCAGGATTTCATGCCGATGGATAGTGACAACAATATAGCGGAGAATAGAAGCCAAGAGGTCAACGGGGAGAATCGGAAAGAAGGAACTGGACTCGCTGCGGGAGTTCTCAACAGCATCGGACTTAACTTTCAATATGCCTCATATGAAACAACCCAGCCAAATAGCCATGGTTCCCGCATGGGTCAGCGGGAAGAGGTTCCGGGAGAAGCGGAGTTTCCAGATCTCCAGGGGAAGATGAACAACACAAGACAGATTACGGAAGAACAGTAGAGAACTGATCCTAGAACTCCGATAACATACAGCGATATTGTAGGCAATAAAAGCAAATCGATCCTGGGATTCGAAGACAGCGAGATTATCTTGGGCAAAGAGGATATTAGGGTTGTGGTACAAGACGGAACACCCCATATGGAAATTAATCCGAACAAGTATGGCGAATTAATGAAACCATGGTGTTATACTGTTATTGTGAAGGTCCTTGGTAGATATGTAGGATTCATGGCGTTGCAGACTCGGATCAAGGCCCTGTGGAATCCTTTGGGAAACATGCGTCTGATTGATTTGGAAAACAACTACTATCTGGTGCAGCTATTACGCGAAGACGACTACATACAGGCTTTAACCGGTGGCCCTTGGCCTATGATGGGCTCGTATCTGTCTGTACAACCCTGGGATCCGGAGTTCATTCCTTCCGACACTAACCCTAGATATGTGGTGGCGTGGGTGAGGGTCCCGAAACTACCAATTTTCCTATACCAGCAGCGAATACTAGAGGAGATCGGCAACACCATCGGAACCACTGTAAAGGTAGATAACAATACCATCCTCAAGAGACGAGGGAAGTTTGCTAGAGTGGCAGTCAAACTGGACACTTCTAAACCCCTGGTCCCGTCGATAGTTATCCAAGACGAGATGTATAAACTGGAATATGAGAACCTGCCTACAATTTGTATGTATTGTGGTAGGATCGGGCACAAAGAGGAGAACGGTAAGGCGAAGGAAACAGCGATGGAAACAGCAAGAAAGCAGGCTACTGAAGATACCACGAATACCCCAGCAATCCCCAGGTCCAATGGAGCCTATACTCCTGCGATGCATGCAGCGCCCATGCAACGACACCAACGGAAACAACCTCCACCACAAACAGACCGTGCTAGAACCAACAACAGATTCGTGCATTTGGCTGTAGAAGAGGAAACTCAAGAAACCCAACCGAATCACCAGGGGGCAGCAGATAGAATTACCAGTATAGACTGGCGAGCTAGAAAGGAGACGACAAGAAGGAATAACCAGAACCAAGATAAGCAACTGAGTGAAAATCAAGAAGGGCGTGAGCCAGCAACTACAAAAGTTCTGGAACAAAACCGGAAACAAGTTAATCACACAGGGGAGAAAGGAAACCACCAGGCTACTGTCATTACGGAGGAAGATACAGTAGTTGTCGTAGGAGATGGAGAGGAAGAGATGTCGAATCTAGCATTTTGTTTTGGACAGGCTACCCCTACGTCCAGAAGCAACAAGAAGACGGAGGGCATCAAAAACCCTCCGCGAGGAGGAGGATCAGTCAGAATTCACCTGAGAAATCGGAAAGTAGGTACGGATACGGATATTCTGAAACAAGGAACGAGGAAGAGAGGGAAACAATTCCACCAGGAACAGGAAAACCGGACGGAGGAGGGTGAAACCAACCCCTTCGTCCCCCCATCGGTTGCTCAATGATCTATGCCGTTTGGAATGTCCAGGGAATAGGCAAAGAAGATATCCAGAACGCTATCCACAACTACAAGGATAGACATAACATCGATATACTGGCTATTGTCGAACCGTGAATTAGTGGGGTTGCTGCAGACCGAATCATCAAGAAGCTTAAATTTGATGAGTCTCATAGGGTGGAAGCAAATGGCTATTCCGGTGGTATTTGGGTTATGTGGAAAAGGAGTATTGGAAAGGTGGAGATACTGGCACTTCACCGCCAGTTCATTCACTGTCTTATTAACAACAGCAAGCTAATTACCTTCGTGTACGCTAGCCCGCAGCAACTGAAGAGAAGACTGCTGTGGAACCATTTGAACACTTTATCTACTGCATCCTCGCTGCCATGGCTGGTGCTCGGGGACTTCAACGCTATTCTTAATCTGGAGGAGAAGAGAGGGAGTGACATTGTCCATATGTCGAGCTGTCGTGAATTCGCAGAAGCACTGGCCTGCGCAGGTCTGGAAGACTTGGGGGCTTCAGGCCCTCGTATGACCTTTAAAAGGGGTTGCCTTCAGGAACGGCTAGATCGAGCGGTTGCCAACTGTGAATGGATCGATGTTCACCCAGACACGACGGTGGAGGTACTGCCTAGAATGGCTTCCGATCATGATCCGATTTTGGTTAAAACTAACATACGACATGGCTCTTATAATAAGTATCTTAAAACAAGCACAAAATGGACAGCCCGAAGCACGTTCCCAGCCCTGATACAGGACCACTGGAACGCTGCTGAAGAGTTTACAACAGCAGCGGACAAGTTCATGACTGCTGCCGGAAGATGGGATAAGGAGGAGCGGAAAAAGGAAAGAAAGCACAAGAACTTCCTGCTAGCAACCTTATCCAAGAAACAAAGCGAACTTAGCATCCATTACTCTGTCGAGCTGGACAAGCAAATCAGAGCCATTCAGTGTGAATACATGGATGTTCTTGCTAGGGAAGAAGCTGAGTGGCAGCAGAAGGCGAGATGTGACTGGCTTAAGTTGGGGGACTCGAACACACCTTATTACCAAGCTCTGGTGAAGGCGAAGAGAAGAAGGAATATCATAACGAAACTCAAAAAATGACAGAGGTATATGGGTGGAGAACGATGAGCTGGACTCTCTTGTTAATAACTACTTCTGTTCCTTGTTTACAGATGAACGACTTGCTGCTCACCGAAATACTTTTATTGATTATCCTGGAGTTTTCCGGGCTTGGTCGCAGATTAAAGACCAAAATATAAGGCGCCATCCTACTGAAGACGAGATTCTAGACGTCCTGAAGCGCATGAACCCGGTGAAGGCCCCGGGGCCTGACGGGATAGATGCAGGATTTCTGCAAAAGAACTGGGGCAGCATTAGGAGTTCTTTACTTCTAACGATTGGAAACTGTTTTGCAGGTCTTTCAATCCCCCAACGCATGGCGAAATCCACTTTAGTCCTAATTCCAAAGAATAACACTCCTGAATTATGTAGTCACCTACGGCCGATAGCCCTTAATAATGTGAGCATGAAGCTTTTATCCAAGATCATAGTGGATCGCATCAAACCCTTCCTGAGTGACTGGATTTCACCTAGCCAGACGAGCTTTGTACCGGGCCGAAGGATTTCGGACAATGTCATTTTGCTGCAAGAGGTGGTTCACTCCATGAGCACGCGAAGAGCAGGGCAGAAGTGCATGACGCTGAAACTTGATTTAGCAAAAGCCTATGATCGGATGAGATGGGATTTTATTCTTGATACGCTAAAGAGAACACCGATTCCATCATCACTTATCAACGTGATCATGAACATAATCACCAGTGGGGAAATATCCATCTCATGGAAGGGTAAACTGTTGCCGTCCTTTAAACCTTCTCGAGGTGTTCAACAAGTAGATCCACTGTCTCCGTATTTATTTGTTTTATGCCTAGAGCGGCTGAGCCAAGACATATGCGCTTTGGTGGATAATGGCAGCTGGAAACCGTTGCTAGTCACGAGAAGAGGCCCAAGCTTGACCCATTTATGCTTCGCCGATGATATCATTTTATTTAGTGAAGCATCAGTGGTTCAGGCTAGATCGATTATGAAATGCATTAAACGTTTCGGGGAGGTATCGGGCCAAAAGTTATCTGCTGAAAAATCTTCTGTATTTTTCTCGAAGAACACAGAACGTCCGTTGAGAAGAAGAATCTGTCGAGCGCTTCAAATGCAGGAGACAGAGGATATGGGGAGACACCTTGGTGTTCCAATCCTACATAGAAGAGCTAACAAGGCCGTTTATCTAAGCCTTCTCAATTCCATAGATCAACGCATCAGCTCTTGGACGGCTCGCACTTTATCTCTTGTGGGAAGAACCACACTGGCTCGGTCAGTTATCAACTCAATACCCACACATATTATGCAAACAAGTCACCTTCTGATGTCAGTATGTGACAATATCGACAAGAGAATCCGAAAATTCCTATGGGGAGGTCCAAATGCTAGCAGAAGCATAAGCCTTATTGCATGGAAAAAAGTTGTAGCACCGAAGCACCTTGGAGGTTTAAACATTAAACCAGCGAGGCAACAAAATGAAGCGCTACTTGCTAGATGCATATGGGATTTCACTACTGCGTCTGATTGTATTTGGAAGGAAACTATGACAAAGAAGTATATGTATCGCCGTGATGAAGGTAGGAGAAATGGTTCTCGTTTATGGAAATATATACTGGATAAAAAAGATACCGTGAATGTGAAGCTGGCTAAAGCTGTTGTGAATGGAAAGACGACGTCCGTGTGGAACGACAGATGGGTGGAGATGAAACGGATACCTTCGTTAAAACCACACCTCATCATTCTGGACGATTTAAAAGATCTGCAGGTTAGTTCGTTGGCGTCCGAGGGGACCTGGGATGCTGATTTCATAAAGTTCTGGTTTACCGAGGAAACAGCATATTCGATTTCACATATGCTACCACCGAGGCTGAACGGAAGTGCAGATGTTTGGTGTCATATGGATGACAATCATGGCCGGTTTAGAACTCAAAATTATTACAAGGAGCTGATTAATCAGACTTGTACTCGTACACCCGGGAACTGGACAACAATATGGAAACTCGCCATACCGCAGCGCATGAAGATTTTCTTGTGGAAATCCTTGCATGAAGGATTGATGACCAATTATAACAGATCCAGACATGGCTTTACAGTGGACCTGCTTTGCCCCAGATGTAGAACTACCGCAGAAACAACAATTCATGTGCTTAAAGACTGCCCACATGCACAACAGGTGTGGCAATACATAGCGAGCATCCAGAAGATCATGGTAGATCCAGGAGACTCCATGATGACATGGTTTGCGCGGAACCTGAAGTATAAACGTGATGGCAGAATCAAGTTGATTTGGTTTGCTACCACGGTGGAAACTCTATGGATGCACAGAAATGAACTGGTTTTTCATGGCAAGAACTGCCCCTCTGTGACGGCTGTAGGGATAATTGCTACTAAAGCAAGGAGCATTAAGCATGCTTTCCAAGAACCACCAGCTACTTCTACGAGCCTTTCGAGCGCTGCTTGGAAGCCTCCACCGCCATACACGATCACCATTAATGTAGATGGTTCTGTGCAGAAGAAAAGGGGTCGAGCAGCCACGAGCTACGTAGCTAGAGACACTGAAGATAGATGGATCATAGCCGGGGCTCAAACAGTCACGAGCTGTGATGTTCTGGTCACTGAATTGTTGGCTATTTGCAGGGGCATTGAAGCTTTGATTCATAGACCGGAAGAGCTACTTATCGAATCCGATAGTAAACTGGCTTGTGACATTCTGAATAATACGAGGAACGCTATGCCTAAATACAAGATTTTCGGTGAAACGTTTGCATCACTCAAAGCAAGGAAGCCAAACATGAGTATCAAGTTCATCAAACGAGATGCAAATGCTTTAGCTGACAGCCTTGTCAAATGGGCGGTCAGACATGTCACTGAGTCCATAGTTTGGACACAATGTCCAGATTTTGTTCCGGCAGAGATCCGGAATGAACGAAGGATTAATCTGAATGATCATGTACCCTCTAATTTGGCCTGCAACCCGAGAGCAGGATGAATAAATTATCTCGGTGAGTTATTAAAAAAAAATGAACAATGTGACATATATTTTATGAACTCATTCACATATTAACTCATGGTTAGGTTATTAGGTAAATATGAGTGTATCATGATATGTGATGTGATTATGTAACCTAAAGTTGATAATGCATCATGAATGTCACCAAGGATGCATAGATAATTATTAGTCATTAACTATGCATCAGGGTAAAAGCATGTGACTTACTCACTATTTGCATATTATATGTTTATCAGGGCAAGACCAACCGTGTTAGGGTATTATTCTAACCTTGTTTTGATAAAATCTAAATAACCAAGCACACTAATCTCCTATTTTTCTAACTAGAGTTTCTAGAGTCTAGATAGACAAAACTTGATAGGTTTTAGAAATAATAATAACTTGAGTATTATTATATAATGGTCCTATTGGGGTTCTAGTGATCATTATAAATGTGCATATAATTTGGGTTCAATATTTTGGGTTGTTAAGTTATTGACCAAAAGGAACAAATTCTCTAAAAGGCTTCTTCTCTTAATTCTTGTATTGATTATTCTTGCATACTTTTATTGCTAGTTGTTTTTTATCCATATTGTTACTATAAAAAAATTTAAAATGTCACCTTATATTAAGAAAATGTTTACGTAATCCACATTGCAAAAGATTTATACAAATGTAGGTACATAGGAGAGAAAAACTTAGTACAGCTAAGTAGGGAAGACTGGAAGCAGATGGTATACTTCATGTTGGATTCCTCTCCATCATGCTTGTCATAGTATCTTTTAGATAGAATCAAACCATGACCTTGGATAACACCTGCAAATAATACAACTCGTATACCATGTCCAACAATCACAAGATGAGAACCATTAAAGATACCAATAAAAATTCCAAGATTACAGCTAAATGTGAGAATTGTAATCCATTGCTTGAACTACCAAAATAGTTCTAAGGGGAAACCGCGACATTGGTTGGGTACTGGAGGAAACTCAACTCATGCCACCTACTTCATCCACAAAGTAAGGGTTGTAGCCGTATTAGATAATTAAATGGTGGTGATAGGAAAGAGAGGGTCTGCCAAGATATTTGAACCAAAACACAAAAGCAAAACTTAACTACCTACATTATAGGAACAACAAGAACGAGGGAAATACCCAGACAATGGACAACAACTAGATCAAGATGAACCTAAACCCTCAAATTAGAAAGTGGTCTCTTGAACTATGATGACCCATTTCCACAACAGAGAGATTATCAAATAAAACTAAATTAAAAACAACAATCCTTATTATTCACTTAAGACACATAGAAGTCACATGCCAGAAATTTCTTTCAACATTACATGTAATAGAAATAGAACTACGTAATCCTTAAAAGAGTTCACCAGAAGATATTACATAATCAACAAAATATAAGACATACATACTTGATGTGTTCATAAGCCACTTACAGAATGTCTCATCAAAATGATTATCATTTAGACATTATACAAGGGCCACGACTATAGAGAATCCACATAAAGCCTCAAAAATCATATAAATATGTCTCTAGAGGTCGTGCATGCATGTTAAAATTTCAAAATGCAAAAACACATATAAAAAACTTGCCTGTGTGGATCTAAGTGTACAAGGACAATGCTCGGAGACTACCCCTATACATTTTACCTCTTGAGGAGATCATGCAAATGTCACCTACCAATGAAACCCTTTTGATAAATGTATATTCATCCTAGTTTTAGTTGCATTTTCAGCTTAGTTTTGCATACATTTCCATCATTTCACTTCAAAACTAGCGTATATAGGATATCTTAATTTTATTATATTCTATAAGATTTTGGTCCATTTCCTTGGTTATCATGGCGATCTTGAACTTCATTGCATGGTAGGACTGTAGGAGGTGGGGGTCCCGCTAGTCAGTTATGTTAAAGGAGGTGATTAAGTTGCAACTTTTTGGGATCATTTATCCCATATTTGACTCACCATGGGTGAGTCCTATGCAAGTTTTGCCAAAGAAAGGAGTCATTACAGTTGTTTTAAACAAGAAAAATGAACTTATTCCCACATTTACTATTACCAAGTGGCACATGTGCATTGATTATTGCAAGCTCAACAATACAACTCATCAGACCACTTCCCACTTCCTTTCCTTGATCAAGTCCTAGAGTGTCTCACTCACTAAGATTTCTTCTATTACCCATATGGATACTCTGGGTTCTATCATATACCCATACATCCTATCATTCAAGAAAAGGCTAGCTTCATGTGTCCCATTGGCACATATGCTTTCCGCCAAATGCCCTTCAGATTACGTAATGCACATGCCACATTCTAGTGTTGTGTTTATGTTATTTTTGTGGGGCTTACTGAAACCATAATGTAAATAGTCATGGATGACTTCTCATTCTATGGAGATTCTTTTGAATGATGTCTCCTTCCCTTGTCCTTGAACATTGTGAAGAAGTGAATCTGGCACGTTTGTGGAAAAATGTGACTTCTTGGTGAAGGAGGGTATTATTTTAGGGCACCATGTCAACTCCAAAGGGATTAAATTTGACAAAGCAAAGATAGAAGTAATCACCAAGCTATATTATCTAATATCATCAAAGAAGTCTGGGCACTCCTTGGACATGTTGGATTGTATAGGAAGTTTATTTACAAATTCAGCAAGATTACCAAGCCTCTGGCAAACCTTCTTCTGAAGGATGTGGAATTCATCTTCAACTCTGAATGCATGAAGAGCTTCAACACTTTAAAGGAAGCTCTAATCTCAACTCCCATCCTTCATGTCCCATATTCGTCTCTTCCTTTTGATATCATGTGTGATGCTAGGGACTATCACGTAGGGGCAGTTATGGGGCAATGTTTCAACAAGTAACACCATGTCATCTACTATGCCAACAAGATGCTAGACAACACGTAGAAAATTATGCCACTACTGAAAAGGGGCTTCTCACCATTGCCTATGCCTTTGACTAATTTCACTCCTATCTCATAGGCTTTAAGTCACCATCTACACTAATTATTTTTATATTAAGTATCTAATGTCTAAGAAGGATGTGAAGCACAGTCTAATCACATGGATTTTACTACTAAAGGAGTTCGATCTAGAAACTAAGGACAAGTTGAAGACTGAAAATGTTGTTGTTGACCATCTTAGGTTGCACATCCAAGATAACAATGCAATACTCATCAAGAACTCTCTTCGTGATGACCACATGTAGAAGGTATCTACATTCACCCCTTGGTACGGTGATTATGTAAACCATCTAGTTGTGGGTGTCCTTCATCCACATTGCACAAGGAATAAAAAGAATTAGTTCATGTTAGGCATTCATCATTACAATTGGGACAAGACATATCTCTCTCAATTATGCTCAGACGGCCTCTACCGTCAGTGCATCTCTGAAGAGGAAGCTTGAACAATGTCACACTTGAGCAACTAAAGTCACATCATCTCGAAGAAGACATTATTTAAGGTCCTCCAATGTGGTTTCTTTTGGCGTACTATCTTTAGGGATTCTCACAGATATGTCAATTCTTGTGATCAATGCCAACAATATGGTGATATTACTAAAAGGAATTAGATTCCCCTCAATCTTTGGCAAGAAGTGGGACATTTGGGGCGTAGTCTACATACATACATTCCCCTCCTCTTATGGTTTCTCCTACATCCTTGTTATTGTTGATTATGTCTCCCAATAGGTAGAACCTATCCCTATGAAGTGTAGTGACTCCAAGTTGGTGATCTTTTCAAACTATTCGAAGATATTATTTGTCCATGTTTTGGAGTTCCCCGCACCATCATTTCCGATGGGGGTCTCATTTCCTTTAGCGTAGCTTTGAAGCGCTCCTTCACAATTATGGTGTCTCTCATCATGTGGATACTCCATATCATCCTCATACGATTGGTCAAGTGGAGGATTCAAACCATTAAATCAAAGCTATTTTGGAGAAGATGGTTAACAAGATAAGGAAAGATTGGGCTAACAAGTTGAATGATGCACTCTGAGCATATCAAACTACATAGAAGACTCATCTAGGAGCTACACATTTTTACCTCATCTATGGGAATTCATGTCATTTACCAGTGGATCTTGAACATAAAGGTCAATGGGACATCAAGCAGATCAACTTTGACATCCATGCAACAAAGGAAAATTGTTTTCTTCTATTGCAAGAACTTCTGACAGCATATGAGAATGCACATATCTATAAGGAGTGCAAAAATATGTGACATGAATGGAACAACTCCCATCTCCATCTCTTTCTAGGACAATACCCAATGTCCGGGTCCTTTCATCATCAAACACATATTTCTTGATGGAGTTGTAATATTTTGCAGATAGAAGACAAGAGATATCACGGTCAATAGTCAACAACTCAAGAATTATTTCACAATCACTAATATGAAAGCCAACCCAGTACTCTCACTCCTTCCTCCAATGTACCATGATTGAGCTTTAGGAGTTGAGCCGTCGACGCTAAAATAAGGCGCTTCTAGGGAGGCAAACTGAGTGTTACTTACATTTCTAGTTGTTTTACATATTAGTTAATATTGCATTTAGATAGTTAGTGTATCTCATGACAAGGTCATATGTTCCAACAAATTAATTCTAGGCAAATGACTTTTTTTGATTGAAGAGAAACCACAACCCATGGACAATACATCAAAGTTCTTTCCCCTTTATTTCAGATTTAGTGTTTGCTCTACAATGAGCATATATCTAAGTTTGTGGTGGAGGGTGGGTGGTATGTATTCTACTCTCTACCCACACTTGCATGTTTGTAACTTATGATCTCATCATCTCATAATTGCATTGCAATTAGCTTAAATATTTTTAAGAAAATTGTCCTTTAGAGTAATCAAAGATATTATATTTTTAGGTTATATTCAAATTATTGTTTGCAACCATGCATATCATCATAGCTCAACTCCCCTTACTCATAGTAAAACCACACAATAACCAATTTTAGAAACACCCAATGGATAGAAATCACCCCTTATGGACTAGGAACGCAAATATCATGTTTCTATAGAAAATATGACATGTATTTGAGAAAGTGATAAGGATCAAACACATCATTCTTCTAAATGACTAGTGAAACAAATTCATGTAGACATTACTTTTTCTCTTATCATGTCACCATTCGAGCATTGTGGGAGTAGGAGAACAAGTCGATGCACTAAATTGTAAATCAACTTGCATGTAATATGTCCCCTTTTCTACATTTCTTCTTCCATATTCTTACCTCTCAACCATCAAAAAGAAAATTAAAAGTCATCAAAAGTGACAAAATCTAAGTTCAAGGTGGCACATTCCCTGCCTAGTCTATCTGCTTATTCCATACCATCTCTATGTAATAGGGGTGTACCACCAAAAAGAAAAGATGTCAATGTGCACTAAATAAAAAAATGCTCTAATGTATTTACTTGCACACATAAAAGCAATCTCGAGTCGAATAGAAGAGATATTTTCATCTTCCTTTTGCAACCCCCTTCTCCCCATTTTTCTTCTGAAAAAACAATGAATGTCTCATATCGATATCCTTTTCACGCACCCTAGTTTCAGACCATATCACTACTTATTGTTCTATCGGATTCTTTGAAATCTTACAAAACTCTTAGATTGCCTCGTATTGGGGATAGTAGTGAGGAAGTGTTTTTAGAAAGAAAAAATAGAAATGAATATATAGATATGTGTTTTGTGATCTCAAGAAGTTGGGTAGCTTGGCCATATTAGGTGGTAGGGAAATGAGCATGATGTTAAGGTGAGGCAATCACATGGGTTGCATTTGACGATTATTTGAGATTTTTTGTTACTTAAGATCTTATTTGATGAATGCATATTCATCCTACTTTAGCTCCATTTTTATCTTAGTTTTGCATCCATTTCCATCAATTCACTTGAGAACTAGATTACATTTAGGCTTTATTAATTTTATCATAAATTATAGGATTTTGATCCATTCTCTAGTTTCCATTGTAGGTTTGAACTTCATTCCATGGTGGAAGTGAAGGAGGTGGTGGTCCCGCTAACTGACTAGTAGGCACACAAAACTTTTGAATAATTGGACCATAATTTTGATGATGCACTCCTTCATCAGTTGTTGAAGCAATCAAGTTACATCAGACCTACTCATCCATCGATTTTTGTTGATCTTTCCTCCCATGGGTTGATGATTTCTTCGGTTGTGGCCTTGTGAGTGCAGACCCTTTGACACCCAACAATCCCCCTAGGTGAGTTTATCTCGTCAGCAATTTGATTGATTGACAACTGATGGAGGATATTTTGATTTACATCATTATGATATGCATTTAGTTTGCATCATTTGTTGTTCCTTTGGATGACAACTAAAGGAATCCTAGTGCTCACTGTCTGTGGTCACCTTCTGATGGTTGGTCAGACTCTACCTACTGATGGCTCTTCTGCTTTCATCTTTTGATGGTCAATTTGACTCCGCCTTCTGAAGGAACCCCTATGTGTAACTACCGATGGTTGTTCTGTGTCAGCTTCTGAAGGGACCTCTGCACATGCCTTTCGAAAGAGTTTTTGCACACATAAACCAAAGGAAATCTTGCACTTGGGTTCATTTTACTGCCTTCTGATGAAATCATTGCATCCACTTTTAATGGAACCTTGACACTTGACGTACCAAATGGTCAACCTGGCTCTTCACCTATGGAAGGAAGTTATGTAGTTCTACAACCCATCGTCTTCCTCCTATCGTTTCTATCTCTTCACCTCTGTGGCAACTGAGTATTAGCTCCAAGGTAGTTGGGAAGGGATACAAACCCTATCCTCTCCCTATACATAGACGACTACTACCAGCAAAAAATAGGATCTGCCATTGATGCCACTAGGATGCTACTATCCACATTCATGTTCGACCTTCATCTGCCTTTGACCTCTTCCATCAATTAACAATCGTCAACTAAAGTTGCTTCCACCTGCGCTCCCACCAAGGTACTAAGATTCCAACCTCGAAGGAGGTCTGTTTAGTGGAACTTTCACCATCAATTGATGACTTCATCCTTTTTCAATTGTCACTCTATCGTTGAAGAGATTAGATCCATCCTTGAACAAGGAAGAAATATGTTTGAAGACTACTTTTGATGAACATATAGGGGTATATTTGATGTTGTGTTGATTGTTATCAGTCCATATCTTGAGGACCAACATCCGCATACCACATGTAGGCTTTTATCTTCTACTTTGATGATGACTTTATTGTTCTTTTATATTGTTTCTCTTGTTACTCCTACCATGAATGAGTAGTTCCCTTTCTAAGGTGTGGGGAGTATCCTTGTACCTAATTTTGTTATCTCTATTGAATATATTATTGTATGAACCATTATATTTTTGGAATCAGCCATTTTTAAGGTAATACTCTTATTTGATCACCAACTCTATAGGTTAATCACTTGGGTGCAGAGAACATTTAACGCAAATCTAGGATAATCGATTGATTCCTATTAAGCCTTTGATGAGAACTTTAGATAGGTGTTTTCAAAGGTGATAGATGTATCGTCTCTAGGTAACACGACGGCGATCTTAGAGCGATATCCATCTAGGTTTTAATCATAACATCAAAAGGGGATTTTCTTGGTCTCAACATATATTTTCATTCTTAATAAGATGTAATGAAAGAGTGAATGATAGGATGCAGTGGTGAAAACCATTCCACCCTAGTACTCCCATCATTTGATAAAATCTAGACTTTATTCCACCTTTTACTATATGTAACCTTAGTATAATCAACACCCTATCTAGTTTTGAGATACGTACTAGCTCTTTCTCAGTTAGATTGATCAGATAATTCATAAACAAGTTGTCCTTTGGATTAAATCTTGAACTAGACTACAATAATATTTGTCTACTTGTAGGTGGTGACTATTCTACATTGGTTAAGGTAATCTCTAAGGGTATCACCCCTTATGAGTTTGGATATGTGATAATATCCACATCACCTTTCACTCGGGAATCATGTACCTCCTTATCTAGGTCCAACTCCTTCCTTATTGATCTTCTCCTCTCCTACTAGGGTAACGGAGACACTCACCTAAGCATATAAAGAAACCACCAGGTGAGACCCCAAGTCCCAATGATATGCTATAATGTTTGAGATGTATATTACTTATTAGATAATAAATATTAAAAAGAAATAGTAAAAATTTGTACGTACAAATAATATTAGTTTACTTGCAAGTGCATGCTTATCCAACCATACAAGCATCCTTGACTAGCCTATCAGATATATTAAACAACATGTATATATTTAATTCTATATATATCTATCATATCAAGAGAACATCCATGTTCATTATTAAATAAACATAAACAGATTTTCTACTCGATAGGGATAGATATAATAATTTATTGGAAAGACTGAGGTGTACCACTAGATCAATTAGCCAGATGTTATTAAGCCACTCTAGCAATCTGTATAGGATCTAGGGATATCTAGATTTTCTAGATCCATCCACACAAATTTGGGTCAAAGTGAGGTAACGAAAAGGTAGATATTTCACTGGTTAAGTGCATCGTGGTATTTGCTTAAAAGTAGATCAACCAATTTTAGGTCGGCCCTAGGTACATAGATCGCGGAGTTAATCTTAAGGTAACAACCCATCATAAGCTATTGGGCAACAAAAAGATCCTCCATGACTTGGAGGAGTGTGTGTGCTATAGCAAATATTTCTCTCTCCTTTGAGCAAATCAATAAGGAGAAAGGGTAGGAGCAATCAAAATGAGATATTTTCTTACATTCCAGGCCAAGGTCATGTTTGCAGCAACACCCCCTAGTCTTAATCGGAGGAGGTAGAGTGAAAGGACTTGGGGAAATACATCAAGATCTGGGAATAGGGACGAATGAGTAGGTGTTGCTTTCTTGTTCTAGTTCTGGTGGTGAGTGAGTCATGAGACCTTTTTGGTAAAGCGATAGGGATCATTTTTATTCTTAATGAATGAGGATGTCTGGTCATTTTCATACTTGTGTTGGTCGAACATTCTCCTTCCCTGTATATATAGGTCTGCTTTCTTACGGGGAGATTTTTTTTAACCCTTCCCTAGTAAGCTCAAGACGTTGATGTCACTATGTTTCAAAAATGCATTGGGGGGTAATCCCTCCCTCACTTGTTGAGTCCCTTATGGTATTTGCTTAAAAGTGGATCAACCAATTCCAGGTCTGCCCTAGGTACAAAGGTCATAAAGCTAAACTGAGGGTAACAACCCATCATACCACAATTCAACATATCATTGCATCTCATATGTATTCCTCATTTGACTATCGCCTTTTTAACTTCCCAAAAACATATTAAAGATGATAGGATATAATGGCCCCTTTCATCCTCATCTATACACTAATATATGGCTCCATACATCCTCTCACAACTTTAGGTTTCTACAAGATGTCTTGGTTTTACTATTTCCCCTAACAACCCAGGAGAATAGATCTATGAACTCATGTCTCTATGGTATGCATTTCTCTTTGTTAGTTAGATTCATAGCTATGGGAAGCAAGACATAAATATATCCATTGATGAAAAACAAATAATCATGTTACTAGAAACTTTAAAAGATATAAAATATATGATCACTATAATCTAGCTTCTCAAATATGGCATATTACCACACCACTATCCATGTCGATGATTTCCATATATCACAACCCTCAAAGAGTAATGAAGGTTAAATTCCTTCCTAGAAATCCTTAAAAATCATTATTGAGTACCACATTATTAGGCACTCACAGCAACACAGTATAATATATGATTAGCACCATCCTTTTGCCCATGAAAGAACCATATTTATAATTTTTAGTAGCGTAATAGTAAGAGAAATTAGTGCAAAACATTTTTTAAGAATGTCCTCATGAAAGATCAGTATGTATTGGCACCCTAAAAACATGTAAGTCATCACATGCATAAAAGAAGTGTTCTTTATATGTATCCATAAATCAAAAGTGGAATCTATACATGGACGTATTGAACATTCACATTTCATCTTCATGAGACTAATTTAGGAGACATAACTACAACATGAAATTCATATCCTTGTCATACAAGGTTCAAGATGCATAAAGATCCCACCTTTAACATTTGCAGTGATTATTATGAAAGGTCTGGGTTTGCATGTACATAGTAAGTAATAAATGAGTGAAATATTATCATTTCCTGACAAGGATGGAATCAGGTTTACTCATGAATAATAGTGGTGAGTCCTTGAGCTTCATGACCAAACTCCAAAATAAAAGGCAAACTCTCCAAGATCTGAGGTCCTCATCCAAACACACTCTATAGGAGTTGACCCACGACTTAAAAACAACTAGACCAAGGATGGAGAAAGGGAAACATAGTGTAAGACTTAAAATTTAAAACCCTAGAGAAAAACAACCTAGAAAACAACCATGGAAGGAAGAAGGTGAGAGATCATCCAAAGGACAAAGGATCAAAGTTATGCTTACATTGATCTAAGCTTGTTAGTCGGGAGGAAACGAATTGCATGTCAGATAAAAAGAGATCTCTTGGCAGGAAACTCAATTTTGGTTTTACCCGATGTCGTCCTTTTGTACCTAGACGCCCCACATTTCTGACATTCTTTCATATCGATATATTCCTTTTGAAATAGCACACAGTCATTCAGGCATGCATGTATCTTTTTAGCCTCCATTTCCATTGGGCACAACATCTTTTTCATTTTTTATGTTGAGATTGGAAGCTCATTGCCTTCAGGGAGAATTTCATTCCACAAAAACAACAGAAAAGTGAAGCTTTTATTGCCATATATTGTTAGCCTTCAGAGTATATAGTCTCAACACAGTGCTCAACTTCGTAAACTTAGTACAACCTAAGTATAATGGTTTCTCAGTATCGTGCAAAATGCTTCTAAATAAGGGAGGTGGGTCTGTAACATTTACCCCGCAACTATCTAGCATTGCATCAACCATGTTTTTTGGAATTAGTTCATTCTCATCAACATCATCAGCAATTTCTTCTTGGACACAACTACCACTATCAACATTTTCTAATCTCATATTAGGAATCTCTCCACGACAGTACCATTCTGTATAGCCTAGTACAATGCCATTGCATATAACATGATCTTTGATCATGTGAACAGTGTCAATTTTCATGTTGTTGCTACAATTCCTACAAGGGCAATAAAACCTATCTCTAGGTTTTTTCTATGTTCCTCTACAAATCTTACAAACTCATCGAGACCATTAATAAACTTTGGAGTGCAATAATTTGGATTAGACATCCATGATCGATCCATTACTATATGATCAGATGGAAGACAAGTAGCTCATCAAGTTCTATCTATTAAGTTAATTTCAAAAAAAATATTTGAAATAATTGAGCCCTAATCATCTAGTACCATTCAAATTCATGAATGTGTACCACCTATCCCATTCTGAGCACTTCATCTCACTAGTAAGTATATAATGCGTGTTTGATTTCAATAAATTTTGGTAACATTTCCCCACAATTCTCCAAGGACACTGATGTAGATGGACACATACCCACCTACATATGTACCCAAAGAACAAAGGGGAAATGCTATCAAAATTTGTTGAAATCAAACACACATTATACACTTACATCCTAAGTGAGATGAAATGCTCAAGAACATACCCAAATCAAGGACTATCTAAGGTTTACTCCTAATGATTAAATCTCAAACAAGTTTCTAGGCCAACAGAGTAGAGGGGTTAGGGTTCACAAATTAGATTTTACTTTTTAGAAGTTTAGGATTTAGGGTTAATAAAGTAAATTTATATCAAACTCAATGTAAATCAAGTTAATTTAGAGCAATCCATATTGATATTAGTGTATTAATTCCTAGATGTTATCCATACTAACATTCAAATTGCTAACAATAAACAATGCACTTAACATCTAGTAGCATTCACATTCATGAATGTGTACCACCTATCCCATTCTTGAGCACTTCATGTCACTAGTAAGTGTATAATGTGTGTTCGATTTCAATAAATTTGGACATCATTTCCTCATAGTTTTCAAAGTACATCGATGTATATGGGCATATACCCACCTGCATATGTACCTAGAGAACAAAGGGGAAATGTTGTCAAAATTTATTGAAATTGAACACACATTATACACTTACATCCGAAGTGATATGAAGTTCTCAAGAACAGTCCCAAATCGGGAACTATTCAAGGTTTACTCCTATGGAGTAAATCTCAGACAGGTTTCTAGGCCAACAATTAGGGTTATAGATTAGTCTTTATAGATTAACATGATAATTATTATGTCTGACCAATCTTATCATGGTGGTTGGATGTGTCAACTAAGTCAAGTTATCATTTCCTTCAATATTAATTTTCAATATCTCAAAATAGGTCATGAATGTTCATTATCATGTTACATCATACAAAATGGATCAGTTTAGATCTTAGTGTGACACATCAATAGTTAAAGAAGGTATTTAATTATTAGGGTATCTACATATTTAACGGGGAGAATTATATAATTTGATCAAGATAGTCAACATACACATCGACATTGTCAACTCAAGTTATGTAGAGTCATTTTCATGCAAGAGTAATAATTAGAGGATAAAATGGACCATATTCCATGGCATTATTAGGTCAAATAGTCATAATAGAGTACAAAAGTGATCCACATATCATTAATCTATGTTCAACTCAATTAATTCATCAAGAACAATAACATGGTAGAGAGGAAGGAGGAGAGGAAATTACTTTTTGCAATATGGCTAACAGTGGAGGAGGAGGATGAACAATGTTACATCCTTGAAATTCATAGATTTCAAGCCTAAATGAAATTATGGTACAAATAACAAGGTAGGGAATTGAGGGCCCTTGGTTGATGATTCCAACCCTAGACTCACATAAAATGTTCAATTTAAGTAAATAATGTGCTTTTGAGCATGTGTTCATATGAGGCTAATATAAGGTGCAATGATTATCAAAGCCTCAAATTTGTAATTAGGAATGTAATTGGGCTCAGGGAACCTTTGGAAGGACCAAGATGTGATTCATGGGCCTTAGGGATATGTTTCTGTCCAATTGGGTAACCAAGGTTTACATATGGGTCCCTGGGATATGAATTTGGATATTTATCCTACTCATGATCTTAATAAATATCCAAGATATTTTCGATTGATGGATAATCATAATATAAGATAATGAGAGAAGTTATATAATGTTACAAGATGATATGTGGCTTAGATAATTAGTGGAAGATTTATCCACTTTTTTCTTAGAAACCAAGTTACCGGTTATTAAGGAACAATTTGAGTGTGTAACCTTATTATAATGGGAGATAAGGATGATGTTATCATTGTCGTAAAATTTGAGATAAAAAGGAGCTTAAATATGGGTTGTATAATTATTGTTAGAATGAGGGATTTTTATAAAGAAAATAAAAGATATAAGAAAATAGGGAAAGTCCAATCGGAGAAGGACTCTCAGACCCGGGCAGAACTAAAGTAAGAGAATCCTCCATCCTGACTTGGACTCCTCCCTCTCAATGCATAATAGGAGTCCCCGCCTCCCCTAGCTTCTCACCTCTGTGATCTTTATCTTCGATGAATAACAGTCTTGTTGGCATCACGTGGATGAGACGGACTCAACGAACCCTAGTTTTGCCATTATCTCTAAGAGTGGAGATAATGCCCAATTTCCAAATCTCCCAGGAAGTTGGGGGCTCGGTGTATCTCGTGGCTTCAGACCTATATAAGATTGTGGATAGCTTAGGGACGCGTAGAACGACGCACTCCAACTCATAGTTTCTCGCGATTATATCAGACTGATCAAAATTCATCTTCTCCTCCTCACCGTCGTGCCTTACCTTCAAGCCACTCATCGACCATGATCATCATACCCCTTTAGGTCATGGAGGGAAATGCACAGGACTTTTGGGGGTTCTGAGATCCCTTTCCCTTCATACCTTGGTGTCCGGTAAGGTCCCCGAACCTGCTAGAACCAGCTCCATAGCCATGACCCTGGCAGGACGACCACAACCTTGGTGCGCCAGCCGAGGAGAGCTCAAGTGCTGATCAGAGGCCCTCCAAGTCTGGAAAGGACTAGCGGAGCTTTCTAGACCCTCATACAGCTTCCTCGGAGCCAGGAGGGGAAAGTCAACAACATGTTTGAGTCGGCCAGACGTGAGAAAGCTTGTTCGCTAGGTAGAAGATGAGGGTCGAGCAAATGACCTTCCTACCCCTGGACCTAAGCTATGAGGTAAGGGTTTTTTGTGTCTTTTATGTCCCTGCCTTGCCCCCATCCACACAGATGCCAGGATGACATGAGCTCATTGTCTCTTGTGCATCCCCGCTACCCATATGGATAATAATAGAAATATTGACGTGGTGATCCCTGATTGGCTAGATTATCATTACTTTGGAATATTTATAACTAATTAATGGTAGATCCAATGATAGTCAAACTATATATGGATTTGATTAGAAAAATGCGTAGATTCTGAATAAAGTGGTTTGAGCACCTAATTTTGATTCTGAATCTAATTTCAAAAGTATACCTAATACATGTTTTGAGGTGACTTGTGATAACCTAGATTTTGAGTTTTAATAACTAATAAAATATTTGAGAGACACACATTCTATGTAGAGGACAAATACCAAATTGAGGAATTGGTAATAAAATCATGGATTCCTTCACCCAAATTAGGTGATTTGAGAAACGATAGAGGACTATGATACCTAATTGAAGTCAATTGTGAATGAATACCCTTACAAATTGATTAATCTCTCATGAGACCAATTATTCATTTAGTGATCCAGTGAGTAGTGAACTAATTTCTTTTGAGGAATTAAGTATATATGAATCAATATTAGAGTTTGATGTCAACCTTGATTAATTGTCTTATCAATTTCATTTAATACCATCCCTAGTATCATATAAAATCAAATTACAACAATATGACATATAGTCAATTGACATAGACAACAATCAAATTTCAACTCCAATTTTATACATAGTCACATATTGACATCATCAAGCTTACCTTAAAATTTCATTCTAGTTGGATAAGTCATTTGGGATATATAAGAATTTGAAATCATGTATAGTATATCATTAATTTGAACCCTAGAATCTAATTTGGGAATTACATGAATCAAATGTGTGACATTATGTGTCATGCAGCCTTTTAAAGCTTGGATGCGGGCCTTGATATAGGTCGAGATAATGCTGGTCGTTGATCAGGGATCCAACAGGGGATACTTTGTCATCTACCTCCCGCTTTCCTCAGTCCCGACCCCAACTAAAACACCCAAATCAACTGAGACCACGCGCCCGACTCCCGCATCTCTTGGGCGAGATCCTTGGAGGCTGATCTCGTCTCCCCAAACTGAACCCAACAAGCCCTCACTCAACCCCCCTCGCCCTCGGATCAAGGAGAATGAGCTCCCCTCTTCTTTGTGTCTCTCACTGGAGGTGGCACCCATTTTAGGGCTTAACCCTCTATGCCACTTTGTGCCTATATATTGCTCCCACAAGTTCCGCCGACCTTCTTTTGATCATCCCTCATCCTCAATTGCAACGAAGGTCACTTCTACCTCCCTAACCTCAAGCACCTCACCTCGCCTAATCCCAGTCTCCTCCTCCCCTCCAGGAGCCTCCTCCTTCCAATCCACCACAGCTACACCATCCTGGGGTCTCGGCGAGTTGAGCAGAACCCTCTGTTGGTGTTGCGGAGGCCCAGAGCCTCAGGTCGGCAAGCCGCCACAACCAAGCTCGAAAGCATCATCGCGAGCAAGGTTGGTAGGACGTCAAGCTACAGGGAGCTATCGCCGAGCCTCATGAACCTCGCACCAAACTTCGTGACCCATCAATCCAACTCGAGGGCAGGTATATCCTTGAAATCCCTTTTCTCTTTTCCCCACCTACTTTGGTCAGAGATTAGTGCCCAAACCACCATTGCCGACGAACTTGACCTCCTCACAACTGCCATGAGCCCGCAAACTCAACCAACCCATCAGCAATGCCCAACACCTCCTGGAACTCCACCCTCACCTTGATCCACCTTCCCATGTTCCCTCACTGCAACCATGGCGTGAGCGGAGAACAATCGAAGGGGTGTTTTCTCCACCTTGCCCATACCTGACAAGTGGATCCAATTGAAAGCCCCTGGGCAATCTTGACCTTTCACCCTCCTAACCTTCTTTTTAGACGAGCATCTACTCACAGGTCAGTGGGAGGATCTGATTAGTCAGATCCCTCACATGATCCGCGAAGAAAAGCTCACATTTCCTTTTTTGTTTATTTCGTTAGAATTTATCTGATTGGCCAGATCTTGTATAATTGATTAAAAATAGCTTTGATGGCCAATAAATCCCCATAAAATATCCCTATTCTCATAAAAATGAGGAGAATCTAGAAAAATTATCACCTATACCTGAACTAAACTCTAGATCGATGTGTTTCTTTAACCTTGTGATATGTTCCTTTTTAATTATTTTTTTGTGAAAAGTAAACAAATAACCATACATGTTGTAAAACCTTGAAGCATTAATCTGACCTTGATTCCATTGATTCAAAGTCCTAAAAGTATGATCTATAGTAATGAGGTTCACACTCCTATCACATAAATGACTCTCTTTTCTCTCACCTTCACTAATGGTGATTAAGCAAAGATCAACTCCCTTAAGTATCTACATCTGCACCCTGACCCCAAACCTGGATTTATGCTCCCTAGTACCATACCTCAATTTAAGACATGAAATACTTAAGGAAAACCTTAGATCTCACTCAAAACCTTGAACCCTAAAGAGAAACCCTTAATGACCTAAACCCTAATAAGAAACCCTAATATGGAAGGATGAGAACCCATGATGACATTAGGTCCTTGTTTATATTTCAGGGTGATCTTCTCTCTCTCTCTATTAATCTAAGACTTGTGGAAATTCAGATCTGAAATCAAGGTACGTGGATATAATTATATGACTAGATTTTGCTGGATGTTAAATATATGTACTTGCTTGCATGTATTTGAAGTACATTGTTGGATGTAGATGTATGTGTATTGACAATTTCCACCTTGAACATTTAAGAACATAAATGAATAAGAAAATGAAATGTAGTTACTAGTGGTGCTCATTAATCTCCCTATTAGATAGGGAAATAATTAATGTTGACTAGAACCTCCCTAATGTTACAAGGTACGCCGGGAGATCCCTAATGGTACAAGGTACGCGGAGATAGGGTCCAATTAATTTATGTTTGTGTTAAGTCCACCATAGTAATGCATATTAATTTGAAATGTGATTAATAATTTGGGATTACCTAATTTTCCGCCATTAAATAATGATTTTTTCTCTCTTTCTTCTTTTTCAAGTATTTTCAATATGCCAGCATAGTATAGCTCTTTAATTCCACGTACCAACTTTTGTTGATGTTTTTGATTCTCATATTTTCTAGGTCCAGAGCTAGAATGGGATAAAGGAATAGGATGTGAGCAAGTTGCATAGGTTGTACCTATTGTCTAAGATCTTGTTAGCATACATGTTCATAGATTGTAGAATCTTCATTTAAAATGTAATTGTAAATCATTGTGTAATAATTCATGTTGTATAAATATACATGTTGAATGTTGAGAATGTCATGGTGTATGTTATGGTTTTATGTTCATGTATGTGTATGTCACTTTCGCATCACTCTCTAATATGATTGGATGATGTTTTCCTATTCTGACCTCTCATTCCCAATAGGGTTTGGAGAAGCCAAAATCCGGGGATGTCACAGTTGGTATCAGAGCATGAACAATAGCTACACTTGACCATTACTCACCATGAAACACAAAACATAATTTCACCATTAACCTTAAATCCTAGAAACTGAGTAAGTTGTTCTATAGGAATAAGGTTTGACTTAGCCTCTAGGTTAGAACCTAGATGTCTGAGAACTAGGTCTAGACTGGTGCTTGTTTTATAGCAGGTCCTTAGATGACGTTCTTTCCTTATAGTGCAGCGGTATGGGATGTTGCATTATTTGGAAATGACATGCATCATGGGAAGAGAAACCTTTGACATATGATGCATCTATGTTTTAGGTAGCTACACTAGTCCACACCTTGTTCTCACCATTTCACTAGGTGATATGACACTAGACTATCTATTGTGTGTGGGACACTCAGTTTTGCTGATTTGGTTTTGTTTTCCAATCAGTTCGAGCCTCGATAGTTTTCTCTGATGTCTGCTTTCTCAGAGAAAAACTATATAATATTTCATTATCTGTATGTAAATATAAAAATGTGTCCCTCACAGTGGAGAGTAGTTAGTGTTCATGCAACCTAAGTGAAATGGGGTGACATCAGTCTAGAAGAGAGAGTATATCTAGAATAGATGTCTAGAGCCTTATAAGGATATGTGATAGATAGATAGACATTAGAATAATAGATTATATAAGCAAGGATGATCTTATATAAATTTGATCTCTGAGGTCTAAGTTCTCTATAAAGATCTAAGTTGTATATGAGTTCTGAGTCTAGTTTTGGATAATCTAAGGCAAGTATAGGTGATGAAAGTACATACTCTTTTCTTACTTAACATGAGCTAAATTAAGATAAAGTGAATATGCACGAGACTCAAGCTCTTTTACAAAGGAGGGCCTCTAGTGTTAGGAAAAAATACATGGTGAACTCCAGAGAGAGTAAGACCCACAGGGAGAAGGTCATAGGACCTAGCCTCCAATATATGAGATATGTGTTAAAAAAAATGTGTCCTACACTAGATTACTCTTGAGTGTTGAGTTGAGTCCTTATGCATGATTCAAATCTATATGTGAGAATTGGGTAAAAGAAAAGGATGGGTAGATGTCCCATATGATAAAGTCAATCCTTTGGCTGAGTTAGGTCCTAGTGGGAGTGACATATTTTGTGAATCTCATCACTAGTTGCAAGTGAGGTAATATATGAACTCTAGTTATGAGAGTATGATGCTTTGTGCAAAAGATACTCAACATACATGTTCTCCCTTCTTCTTCTCCTTCTTAATATACGATGATAGAAACCTCACTTGAGCTATATAGATGATTTATATATGAGGAGTCACTTGTATAAGCTTGACCTATTCTATATTTCCACCCTATATCATACATGTAGCACCCAAGATTGAAATCATGATAAGTTTGAATTTAAAATATTTTTTTACCTTCATATGAAACATGAAAGATATGATGCTGAGATCATGGGATAAACTTAGTATATTCTCTTTTTCCCTTCACATAATACATGCAAGACATAAAAAGTTGAACTCATGAACTTGATATAAAGATATTTTTGGATCATAGGATATATGATCAGAAATATAGTTTGTAACTTTGATCCTTCTCAATGTATGCTTCTAAGTTGAGTGTGAATATCACACCATAGGGTGAAACCCTAATGGTCAAACATGTTACGTAAGCCCTTCTTAAGTAGAAAAATTCTAATATCTAGGATGAAGATAAATCTCCTCTAATGCTGAAATCATTGTAAGATGTTAATGATGTTAGATTTGAATGATCTGAATACCATGGCATATAAACTAATTCCTCTTGAACTTTAAAAGTATGAACAAAACATGTACCCTTAGGGGTGATGTAATCCTAAGATATCATAATGTCATGTTATGGCTAAGACATTAAGTGATGCTTCCATATATATATATATATATATATATATATATATATATATATATATATATATATCACCAAAAATGTATGAAACCCGGCTTGAACGACAGAACTAGCATGTGTTGGTCCGAACATCACCGACCTCCGGGAAAAAAAGAAGAGGCCCCCTTTCGAAACTCCTGTATAAGTTTTCACTTGACTTGATTCTGCCGGTCGACGGCATGTCAGCCCTAGCCGTACCCACCAGGTTCCCCAATTAACATTAAGTGATGCTTCCATATATATATATATAAGGTGGGGTGGACACACCCAAGAATCTCTAGACCCTAATATGACAACTTAGAATGCATGCAATTATGGTGGTCTTAGAACCTAAGCAATGATGATGTATATGAAGTTGAACTCCTAAATAGCCTCTTAAAGATGAGATTAGTTGGATTCCAAGGACGAAATTCCAAATAAGGTGGGTTGAATGTGATAACCTAGATTTTGAGTTTTAATAACTAATAGAATATTTGAGAGACACTCATTTTATGTAGAGAACAAATACCAAATTGAGGAATTGGTAATACAATCATGGATTCCTTCACCCAAATTAGGTGATTTCAGATACGATGGAGGACTATGATACCTAATTGAAGTCAATTGTGAATGAATACCCTTACTAATTGATTAAGCTCTCATGAGACCAATCATTCATTTAGTGATCCAGTGAGTAGTGAACTAATTTCTTTTGAGGAATTATGTACATATGAATCAATGTTAGAGTTTGATGTCAACCTTGATAAATTGGATTATAAATTTCATTTAATACCATCCCTAGTATCATATAAAGCCAAATTACAAACAATATGACATCTAGTCAATTGACATAGCCAACAATCAAATTTCAACTCCAATTTTATACCATATTCACATATTGACATCATGAAGCTTACCTTAAAATTTCATTCTAGTTGGATAAGTCATTTGGGAGATATAATAATTTGAAATCATGTAAAGTATATCATTAATTTGAACCCTAGAATCTAAGCTAGCAATTATATGAATCATATGCGTGACATTATGTGTCACGCAGCCCTTTGAAGCTTGGGCACAGGCCTTAATATAGGTCAAGCTAATGCTGGTCGTTGATCAGCGATCCAACAGGGGAGACTTTGTCATCTACCTCCCGCTTTCCTCGGTCCCGACCCCAACTAAAACACCCAAATCAACTGAGACTCCACGCGCCTGACTCCCGCATCTCCTGGGCAAGATCGTTGGAGGATGACCATGTCTCCCCAAACCGAACCCAACAAGCCCTCACTCAAACCCCTCTCCCTCAGATCAGGGAGAATGAGCTCCCCTCTTCTCTGTGCCTCTCACTGGAGGCGACACCCATTTTAGGGCTTAACCCTCTATGCCTCTTTGTGCCTATATAAGGATCCCACAAGATCCGTCGACCTTCTTTTGATCATCCCTCATCCTCAATTGCAACGAAGGTCACTTCTACATCCCTGACCTCGAGAACCTCACCTCGCCTGACCCCAGTCTCCTCCTTCACTCCAGGAGCCACCTCCTTCCAATTCACTATGGCTACACCATCCTGGGGTCTCGGCGAGTTGAGCAGCACCCTTGGTTGGTGCCGCGGAGGCCCAGAGCCTTGGGTCGACAAGCCGCCGCAACCAAACTCGAAAGCTTCATTGCGGGCAAGGTCGGGAGCACGTCAAGCTGCAAGGAGCTATCGCCGAGCCTCACGAACCTCACACCAAGCTTTGTGACCCCTCAATCCAACCCGAGGGCAGGTATATCCCCGAAATGCCTTTTCTCTTTTCCCCACCTGCTTTGGTCAGAGATTAGTGCCCAAACCACCATTACTGACGAACTCGACCTCCTCCCAACCGTTGTGAGCCTGCGAACTCAACCAACCCATCAACAACGCCCAACACCCCCTGGAACTCCACCATCACCTTGATCCACCTTCCCATGTTCCCTCACTGCAACCATGGTATGAGCAGAGAACAATCGAAGGGGGTGGGTGTTTTCTCCACCTTGCCCATACCTGACAAATGGATCCAATTGAAAGCCCCTGGGCAATCTTGGCCTCTCACCCGCCTGACCTTCTCTTTAGACAAACATCTATTCACGGTTCAGCGGGAGGATCTGATTAGTCAGATCCCTCACCTGATCCGTGAAGCAGAGCTCGCATTCTTTTTTTGTTTATTTCGTTAGAATTTATCTGATTGGCCAGATTTGTATAATTGATTAAAAATATCTTTGATGGCCAATAAATCCCCATAAAATATCCCTATTCTCAAAAAATGTGGAGAATCTATAAAAATTATCATCTATACCTAAACTAAATTCTAGATTGACATGTTTCTTTAACCTTGTGATATGTTCCTTTTTAATTATTTTTTTGTGAAAAGTAAACAAATAAACATACTTGTTGTAAAACCTTGAAGCATTAATCTGACCTTGTTTCCATTGATTTAAAGTCCTAAAAGTATGATCTATAGTAATGAGGTCCACACTCGTATCACATAAATGACTCTCTATTTGATCACCTTCAGTAATGGTGATTAAGCAAAGATCAACTCCCTTAAGTATCTACATCCACACCTTGACCCCAAACCTGGATTTATGCTCCCTAGTACCATACCTCAATTTAAGACATGAAATACTTAACGAAAACCTTAGATCTCACTCTAAACCTTGAACCCTAAAGATAAACCCTTAATGACCTAAACCCTAATAAGAAACCCTAATATGGAAGGATGAGAACCCATGATGACATTAGGTCCTTGTTTATATTTTAGGGTGATCTACTCTCTCTCTCTCTTAATCTAAGACTTGTGGAAATTCAGATCTGAAATCAAGGTATGTGGATATAATTATATGACTAGATTTTGCTGGATGTTAAATATATGTACTTGCTTGCATGTATTTGAAGTACATTGTTGGATGTAGATGTATGTGTATTGACAATTTCTGCCTTGAACATTTAAGAACAAAAATGAATAAGAAAATGAAATGTAGTTACTAGTGGTGCTCATTAATCTGCCTATTGGAGATGGAAAGAATTAATGTTGACTAGCACCTCCCTAATGGTACAAGGTACGTAGCGAGATCCCTAATGGTATAAGGTACGCGGGGATAGCACCCAATTAATTTATGTTTGTGCTAAGTCCACCATAGCAATGCATATTCATTCGAAATGTGATTAATAACTTGGGATTATCTAATTTTTTATCATTAAATAATGATTATTTCTCTCTTTCTTCTTTTTCAAGTATTTTCAATATGCCAGCGTAGTATAGCTCTTTAATTCCACGTACCAACCTTTGTTGATGTTTTTATTTCTCGTATTTTCTAGGTCCAGAGCTAGAATGGGATAAAGGAAGAGGATGTGAGCAAGTTGCATAGGTTGTACCTATTGTCTAAGATCTTGTTAGCATACATGTTCATAGATTGTAGAATCTTCATTCAATATGTAATTGTAAATCATTGTGTAATAATTCATGTTGTATAAATATACATGTTGAATGTTGAGAATGTCATGGTGTATGTTATGGTTTTATGTTCATGTATGTGTATGTCACTTCTGCATTGCTCTCTGATATGATTGGATGATGTTTTCAGATTCTGACCTCTCATTCCCAATAGGGTTTGGAGAAGCCAAAATCTGGGGACGTCACATGACTAGTATAAAGGAAAACCTAGATTCCTTTAATATGATGCTTAAATAAGTAGATTCATTTGTTTTGAGGTAATACATGATCATGTCATGTATAATGAGGAAGTCCTTGATAATGATGAATAATTGATGTTTCTAGAATAATAATCTTATCCATGTAGATTTAGGGTATTGAAACCAATGTGAGTATTTTGTTATGATCTTAATGCTTATAATATGATCTAGGTATCACAAATAATCTAATATGCTCAAGATGATGATTAGGGTTTCACCTAATATGCATAACTAGAGTTTGTAATATTAGAAATCATGATATGATGGAATTAGGGTTTGTAACCCTTACCCTTAGTCCAAACACAAGACAACCCTAAACCCTAGTTTAGGATTGAACTTAGATATGATTAATGTAATGTGAATACATGGTGACACATATGAAGTATGCATGTTTCAAATAATGTTGGTTGAATGCTTTGTTAATTGGATGTTTGGATGCACACTTAAAGTACATGATTATGTTTATGAATATATGTATCAATTCTTGAGTTTTCTGAGGATTCTCAATGAGATTGAATGAATGATAACTGCTTGCTTGTTTATTTACTTCATGCAAATTATACTATTCCTATGAGTATCATGAAAGGTAAATTAGTGATATTCTGAACCCTAGGTTAGACTGATCTTAAGGATAATGCACATGATTCCAAGTATGGAAAGTGATTACACCTGAGATAGTAGACCAGATATGGGTTGGAATATGAAAGTAAATGTATGTTTTTATGTGCAAATAAAAGATATTGAATATATGTATACTTGTGATTATTGGATGAACCCACATACTAGTATAGAAATATACTGACCGCATATTTGTTTGTTGGCATTTTAGGTACTTGATATACTTGATTCATGGACATGAGGTTATAGATGAAAGATATTGAAGACACTAAAGTTAATCAAGGAGGATTAGATATAGTGGTAATTATTCTCATATGTATTAGTTCTTATGAAATATTCATGTAATTTCTTAGAGGATCTCATTATGGAATCATGTAATTATTTGTTCATTAATGGAAATTATTTACTATTCTATATTATTTGTTGAATATGATCCAGAGTTTATGAGTAATGATCTTCGACTTTAAGGTCCTTGGGACACTGAAAAGTGTGGGTTGTTACATTTGGTATCAGAGCACAGATTTAGCAACTAATACTTAATAGTTTAAATTTTCAAATCATCTTTAGAAACAAAAGGGAAAAATTATTAAGGCATAATGTATCTTCTAGGTTTCTCATCTCACATTTTGTCCACTTCTCATCTCGTTGCTTAATAAGCCTTGAAAAAAAATTGTTAATTAGAGAAGTAAATGTGAAAAGATGTAACCTGTTGTGTAGGTCCCTCTAGAGAGGGTAAACACTAGAAAGATATAAGTATGGGTAAGACCATTTCTAGATGAAGGTCTTTGATTGGGATATATGGAACTCTAAGGGGTAGAATATAATCCCTAATCATAACCCTAAAACCTTAATCATAAATAAGGAGAATGGCATAGTGATATGGAATACCACCCATATGAAACTTGAAAGGAAACAAGCAAGATAAAAGAAGGGTTTAGGTGACCCAATCTCCCATGCATGTGTGCATGAGGAGCATGACATTCATGTAAGAGGGTTTTGATAAATATAAGAACCCAGTGGTTATAAATATATCTAAAGATAACTTGTTTGAACCCCTCATGATATCTCTAGGAGTTTGGGGATGGAAATAAAGTCAATGAGATTGACTATGGTCAAGCCCTGGAGGGGAAGGTGGTCTAAATCCACTGTATGGACAAAACCCATGAGAGGGTATCCCAGAGAGATTGAGAAAATAAGGGTTGAGGAGTTATAATGATAAAAAATTAATGCATAAAGATGAAAATATGGAACCTTTAGGGCTAGTGTGTCAACCTAGGGTGGGTCGACCCAAGAGTGGGAAGATGACCTATGAGGAAGGAAAAACCTTATACCTTGGGGTCAGGTTGTGGGTAGAGAACCTAACGTCCTCCTATGAGCCAAGAAGACACCCTAGGTTAGGACATCCCCTTAAAAGGTAAGATGCATAAACCAATTCAAATATTGAGGTAACCTTAACTGCCACCTGAAGGGTGGAGAATTAGGGATATAAAGATGAAAGCACCTACATTCTTTGAACCCAAGTATGTCGTCTCTGAGGGACACAAGTGGTCAAACTCCAGATTGGGAAGACCAGTATGGCACCAAGCCCCAGAAAGGGAAGGTGGCCTGAGTTTATAGTGTGGACGACGAAGCCCCGGGTAGGGAAGGTCATGAAGTGGTCAAGCCCTAGGTTGGGAAGACCACTATGGAACCAAGCCCTAGGTAGGGAAGATGGTCCAAGTCCACTGTGCAGATGTTTATGGTCAAGCCCCAGATAGGGAAGGTCACATAGAGGTCAAGCCTCAGGTAGGGAAGACCGATATGGCACCTAGCCTAGATAGGGAAGGTGGACCGAGCCTAATGTTGGGACTATAATGGATAATGTTTACTCAACAAGGAGAGATGAAGGACATTTGGGTTAAAGAATTATATGAGAGGATAATGTGCTTAAAAGTTGTAGAGATGTGACATCGCAAGGAAACCCTTGTGAAGGGTAGAGTCATAATACAATCCTAAGGTCAAGTAGGGTGTTTTATAGGTACATAGGACTGATGGGGTTGGGAGTTGATTGTGCCCTGAATGCACAAGACCATGTGGTCAGGAGGTAACAACTAGGTTTGCCCAAGGTCCATGACTCAAGAGATTTGCTACCTTTGTGATGATCATGGGGCCTAATGAGTGAATGTGAGAGGCACTCCCTAGATGCATAAGGATGAGATCACTCCACAATGTACATGTACCCCTAGAGACCTCAAGGAAGTGGCTAAGGCTCATAATCATGAGGTGTAAATATAAAAGATATAATGAAGTCATGAAAACTTGAGAGAAGTTGTGCCCAAACTTAAAAGTAAGAAAGGGACACTTGACTTGATGAAATATAAGAATATTGTGGAATAAAGGTATGAATAATTTAGAGTCATGTCGAAAATGATTCAACTTAAAATGTGAAATTGAAAGATAATGTGCGGAAGTACCATCTCATTATGAGTGAGAGAGATCGGGAGGACACATGTTATGATTAAAAATTAAGATAAGAGGATGAATATACTACATTGAATGTGTAATGACATGAACTAGGGTTTGAGGTGCCATGTCACCCTTATGTGAAAATAAGGAACAATAGGTTGGAAACCTAGGTGAAAAGAGAAATCACCAAGTGAAATTGAGATCGCAAATTGAGAATGAAATCATCAAGAGATGATAAGGTGAGAATATTAGGGATGTGGGTATACTTGAATTTCAATTCAAGTGCCAACCTTAGTAATAATATGGGGTTTGGTATATTAAGGAATGTTTTTAAAGCTATCTAAGTAGGGTGCTAACCCTAAGATTTAAAAATAATATGATTTATCATTCACCTAAGCTAACTAGGTCTGAATTTTGAGGACAAAATTCCTTTTAAGGAGGGGTAAATGTTACATCCTTGAAATTCAAAGATTTCAATCCTAAATGAAATTATGGTACAAATAACAAGATAGGGAATTGAGGGACCTTGGTTGATGATTCCAAACCCTAGACTCATATTAAATGTTCAATTTAAGTAAATAATGTGCTTTTGAGCATATGAGTTCATGTGAGGCTAATATAAGGTGAAATGATTATCAAAGCCTTAAATTTGTAATTAGGAATGTAATTGGGCTCAGGGAACATTTAGAAAGCCCAAGATGTGATTCATGGGCCTTAGGGACACGCTTTAGCCCAATTGGGTAACTAAGGTTTACATATGGGTCCCTGGGATATGAATTTGGATATTTATGCTACTCATGAACCTAATAAATATCCAAGATATTTATGGTTGATGGATAATCATAATATAAGATTATGAAATAATTTCTATAATGTTCCAAGATTATATGTGGCCTAGATAATTAGTGGAAGGATTATCCACTTTTTGCTTCGAAACCAAGTTTTCGATGATTAAGGAACAATTTGAGCCCATAACCTTGTGATAATGGGAGATAAGGATGATGTTATCATTATCCTAAAATTTGAGATAAAATGGATCTTAAATATGGGTTGAATAATTATTGTTAGAATGAAGGTTTTTATTAAGGAAATAAAAGATAAATGAATTAAAGAGGGAAAGTTCAGTCGGAGCAGGACTCTCAGACCCAGGCAGAACTGAAGCCAGAGAACCCTCCATCCTGACTCGGACTCCTCCCTCTCATGGCACGAACATGAGTCCCTGCCTCCCCTTGCTTCTCGTCTCTATGGTATTTATCTTCGATATATAACAGTCTTGTTGGCATCAGGAGGATAAGACTAACTCAACGAACCCCAATTTTGCCATTTTCTCCAAGAGTGGAGATAATGCCCAATTTCCAAATCTCCCAAGAAGTTAGGGCTCGACATATATCATGGATTCAGACCTATATAAGATTTTGGATAGCTTAGGGAGGCAAAGAATGACGCTCTCCAAATTGCACTTTCTCGCAATTACATTAGACTAATCGGAATTCATCTTCTCCTCCTCACTATCGTGCCTTGCCTTCAAGCCAGTCATCGACCATGATCTTCTGACCCCTCTAGGTCATGGAGGGAAACACACGGGACTTCTGGGGGTTTTCATAACCCTTTCCCTTTGTACCTTGGTGTCTGGTAAGGTCCCCAGACCTGCTAGAGCCAGCTTTGCATCCATGATCCTGGCAGGACGACCCAAACCTTAGTGCGCCAGCCGAGGAGAACTCAAGCACTGATCAAAGGCCCTCCAAGTCCGACAAGGACTAGTGGAGCTTTCCAGACCCTGGCACAGCTGCCTCAAATCCAGGATGGGAAAGGCAACAACTTGGTTGACTCTGCCAGATGTGAGAAAGCATGTTCTCAAGGTAGAAGATGAGGGTCAACCAAATGACCTTCCTACCCCTGGACCTAAGCTGTGAGGTAAGGGTTTTTTGTGCCTTTTACGTCCTTGCCTTGCCCCCAGCCATGTGGGTACGGGTGACAGGATGGCATGAGCTCATTGGATCTTGTGCGGTCCCGCTACCCTTGTGGATAATAATAAAAATATTGACATAGCGGTCCCTGATTGGCTAGGTTAGCATTAATTTGGAATATTTGTAACTAATTAATGGTAGATCCAATGATAGTCAAAGCATATATGGATTTGATCAGAAAAATGTGTAGATTCTGAATAAAATGGTTTGAACACCAGATTCTAATTCTAATTCCAAAAGTATACCTAATACATGTTTTGAAGTGATTAATATAAAAGAAAACCTAGATTCCTTTAATATGATGCTTAAATAAGTAGATTCATTTGTTTTGAGGTAATACCTGATCGTGTCATGTATAATGAGAAAATCCTTGATAATGATGAATCATTGATGTTTCTAGAATAATAATCTTATACATGTAGATTTAGGGTGTTTAAACCAATGTGAGCATCTTTTATGATATTAATGCTAATGATATGATCTAGGTATCACGGATAACCTAATATGCTCAAGATGATGATTTGGGTTTCACCTAATATGCATAACTAGAGTTTGTAATCTTAGAAATCATGATATGATGGAATTAGGGTTTGTGACCCTTATCCTTAGTCCAAACATGAGACAACCCTAAGCCCTAGTTTAGGATCGAACCTAGATCTAATTAATGTAATGTGAATACATGGTGACACATATGAAGTATCTGTGTTTTAGATAATGTTGGTTGAATGCTTTGTTGCTTGGATGTTTGGATGAACTCTTAAAGTACATGAGATTTCTACATGGTTTCTGTAAGGGCATAAGGTATGTGGTTACACTTATGAATATATGTAATGATTCTCAAGTTTGTTGAGGGTTCTTGAAGAGATTGAATGAATGATAATTGCTTGCTTGTTTATTTACTACATGCAAATTATACTATTCCTATGACTATGAGTATCATGAATGGTAAATTATTGATATTTTGGACCCTAGGTTAGACTGATCTTAAGGGTAATGTACATTAGTCCAAGGATGGACAGTTACTACACCTGAGATAATAGACCAGATATAGTTTGGAATATGAAAGCAAATGTATGTTCTTATGTGCAAATAAAAGATGTTGAATATATGTATACTTGTGATTATTATATGAACCCACGTACCAGTATAGAAATATACTGACTGTGTATTTGTTTGTTAGCATTTTAGGTACTTGATATACTTGATTTGTGGACATGAGGTTACATATGAAATAATCGAAGACACTAAAGTTAATCAAGGAGGATTAGATATAGTGGTGCTTCTTGTCATATGTATAAGTTAGTTCTTTTGAAATATTCATGTAATTCCTTAGAGAAGCTCATTATACAATCATGTAAATATTTGTTCAAGACTGGAAATTATTTACTATCCTATATTATTTGTTGAATTTGATCCTAGAATTTATGAGTAATGATCTTTGACTTTAAGGTCCTTGGACACTGAAAAGTGTGGATCGTTACAAACAAAGTAGTCAGTATACACGATGTGGCGGCATAGTGCTCTGGGGGCGGAGGCGAGCAGCTGCGGTGGTCAAAAGTGGCAGAGAAAGTTGCTCTGGAGGCCAAATGACAATGAGCTTTGGCCAGTAGAGGAAGCATCAAAGGAAGCTCTCAAGGAGGCAACATCAACATGCAAGGAGCTGTGACAAGCAACATATTTGGTAGTGAGATTTGGCAATAGTGATAGCAGCATCAGCAAGTAGTGGCGACAGCATTGGTGGAGGTGATCTTTGGCGGCGGTGAGCAGTAGTGGTGATAGCAGCAACAATGGCAGGGGAGAGGAGAGAAATCACCCATGAAATTGCCAGAGTAGCAAAGGGAATGAAACATGGGTAGGGGAAAGAGGTGAGAAAGGGTTTCTTGTGAGATTAAGTAAGATATTTCTCATCAGTTATTAGAAAAATTGATGATGAACACTATTTCTCATTGGTTATGAAATATAAACCACCGGTAAGCAATACTTTCTCACAACCCAGTGATACATACACTATCGATTTCACATAGAAAAATTGTCAAGAAATATCAAGTGCAGGTGGTCCAACACACAACTCATACGCCATTGGTTTGATATAGAAAACTAACGAGAAATAACAAGTTGGGTTGGGAATGTTTTCACGGGCCACATGGCGTGAACTTCTTTCTCATCGGTCTTTTCTAAAAGAATTGATGAGAAATGTCAAGTGGAGGTGGGCCAACACACAACTCATAAGTTGTTGGTTTCTAATAGAAAAACCAATGAGAAATAGCAATTGGAGTGGGAAAATTTTCAGCGTACCACATGGCGCAAACATCTTTCTCATCAATCTATTCTAAAATAACTGACAAGAAGCGTCAATATTAGTATGTGCTCTAGATAGCATGTGTACCTCTTTATCTGGACATTTATATTAAACAGCTGCTATGACGTAGGATTTTTGGAGGTAAATGAAAATGGATGCAAAAAATAACGTAAAATTCTATTCTTGCATGTGTTATATTGTGTCGATTGTTGTTACAAGTGACAGACAATAAAGCTAAAGTGCAACCCGCATTTTCTCAGCTAGGAAAACTGTGGCGATTGCTGACCTAGAACCGAAGGGAAATATAACATTGTCAGTTTCTCTTAAAAATATAACTGATGTTGTATCCCCATTATGTAGTAGTGAGAATGAAGGCAAATAGCAATAAAGTTAAAGACTAATGAAAATAGGATTCTCAATGGTAGACATCAACTGATGATGTCCCACTCCACTACATCACCTTGAGGTTTAGCTCACACAAGTGAGGTAAGAAGGAAGGACAAAGGATATATATAGCCCCAAAAGAGATTGAAAGTGGCTAAAGTTGTCCTACAATCAGTCAAATCACATAGATCTTTGTTAGTCTATCTTCTCATTAGTAGACAAACCCTGGAATTTCATCATTACACGAGATCAGAAGCTCCATGGGTAGATTGCCTTTCCATGCCATTAGTTGAAGCAAATAGAGATCCCATAGGTACATGTCATTAGTACAAGTTGTTTGGCTAAGCATCATAAGACACTCACTAGTGCTATTGTCAATAGAGAACATCAATAGAACTATCGGGCATCGGTGTAGGCTTTCCATCAGTACTCGACCAATGAAAACTCACATCCTAGTAGCCAGCTCCTTAGTCGGTAGTCAACCAAGAAAAGCACAGAAGGTCACCAGACTGACCACTTCCACCGATCCTCAACCAATGGAAAGGGATAACAACCCTATTGGTCCTCAATCAAAAATAATCCAAACATATATATACTAATGGAAAAGAATAGGAACTTTATTGGTCCTCAACCAACCAAGAACCATGCACACTTCAACAGATCCTCTATTGATGTAGAGGTAGACCACTTCCATTACTCCTCAATTGATGGAAAGGCAAGAAGGCTTTGTTAGATCATCTAAGTGCATCCACTAAGACCAATCAAGAAGGAGAGAGAGAAAAGTAAGCATGATATGTGCAAACTTCAAGGGAACCCTCAAATGTGGGTAATTTGCACATAGACTCTCAAATAGAGCACTAACTTTACACAACACCAAAGCATGCATCATTAAGCATCAAGACGTGTGATTAAGATAGCAAAATAGGATTAGGAAACTAAACCAAATCACAGGCATTACATCTATAAACACCTAATAAGGATTTCACCTCAAAATTTTAACAAGAAATGTTTTGGTATTTCCAATGTGTTTCCTCCTTGAGTTTGTGCTTAGCCTCCTCCACTCTGTGGCCATTCCAAAGAACCTTTACCACCTGCTTGTCCAAGATCAACACCAGACCCTTCACATAAGATATGTTGTCGTCGATATGCACTTAAACATGTTATATTTTCTGCTTAGTCCATGGATTATACTTCCTTATCATTCTCACATGAAACACATTGTGCACTCTCTATAGTTTAGGTGGCAGCTCCAAATTATAGGCCACCTTCTCAAAACTGGAGATGACAGGGTAAGTCCTCATAGACTTGGGTTCCAACTTACATTGTTTGCCAAATCTGAGAACTCCTTTCCAAGGTGAAACATCAAGGTAGACTCTGTCATTTGTCCCACTTGGAATCACAATGGCCTGAGACAATTGTATGCATATGACTTATGTTAGTTTTGTAGTATTCTTCAATTGTTGTTTGATTATGTTAATCTTGTCAATCATTTGTCAGACTAACTATGGACCCAATAGTTGGTATTCACCTACTTCAAACTAGCACAAAGGTAATCTACAATTTATCTTGTATAGAGCTTTGTATCATCCCATATTTAGATTCTTGTGATAATTACTATTATAAGCAAATTCATCAAGATAAGATGAACATTCCAACTCCCCAAAAGCTATAGAATACATGACCTCTATATATCCCCTAAAGTTTGCATCGTTCATTGTGATTGACCATCTTTATGTGGGTGAAAGTTTGTACTAAACTTTAGTTGCGTTCTAATTTTTGTGTGTAAACAATCTTGAAACATGTTAGTGAACTAAGGACCTCTGTTAGATATTGTTGTTGTTATCACTTTGTATAATTGTACAATCTCATCTATATAAACATTTTCTAACTTCTCTATCGAGTGGTGGTATTTACTAGAAAGAAGTGTTCTACCTTTGTCATCATGTCCATCATCACAAAAATAGAATCATTTCTTGTCTTTCCTGGGAAGACCAACCACAAAGTCCATGGTCACGAGACTGACGCAAGTTTACCGTGTGCAGAAATGCAAGTGAATGCGTCGAAGTAATATAGGCCTTGTGAGGCCCGAGTCGAACTCAGGGATACGTGAAATTGTCAGAGACTCTTACTAACTACTCACGATCAGCTAGACCGATTAAATAATTGAGAGTTGTTGTTAAAATTAAAGGAGAATAAAAATAAAAACAAAACAAAGCGATCGATTAAATGTTTAGTTTAATCAATTCAAAATGAGATCTTTAGGATTGCGGTTTCACCGCGGTTTTCCATTGTATTAAATTCTATTCAGTCATCCAAACTTATCTCTCTATCCGGGTAGTGGCCTGAAATCAGAATTGCCCACTGTCGTGGTACAATTCACTACCTATGTTTAGGTCAGTTCCACCGTCGTAGTAACCTATACCCTAACTAGGTGCATTAAACACGATCTCTCAGTATCCTCCATTAACCTTACACCACCTTGTTCAAGGGATTTGGCAATTAATGTAAATTATGTCTCTTTTCAACCATTAATTCTTCTTTCAAAGCAATTAAGGGCATTAGATTATTATTATGGTGATCAAGCATAACAATATATTGGAGAAAACAAAATTATACCACGGATCTAAGAGATAAGATGTGAATTACTATGATAAAATCGTCATACAATGAATTCCCGGGCTACTCCCGGTCCTAAAGACAAAGGGAATTAGCCACTCATGTTCATCTCAAAGCAGAATGTAGTAGAGAAAAGGGGAAACATGAGAAAAACGTGATTGAGTGGTGAAACCCCTGAACGGAGAAGATCCAATGGCTCCTTGGCATAGAATTTGCATTCTCCCGCCTTTCGGTGGTAGAAATCGTCTCCTTCAGCGTCTGGATCGGCTGGGGCGTGCTCTCGTACTCCGTTCTTCTCTCCTCGCTCCTCGGGATGTGTGCAGCAACTAATGACATCCTCCTCCCCTCTCCGGCGCCGTCATTAGGTCTAATTCCCGAATTAGGTCATCAATTAATCACAGTCGTCCGATTAAGATCAATCTGAAACAAACTCATATCTGACGGCGTCGATACCATCGACGCGAGTCGATAGTATCGACGTTGTACTGTATCGGCTGGTCTTCTTTTCTTTTCTTCTATCGCGACTGATGCTAGCTCGATACCATCGACGCAGGTCGATGGTATCGACTGTTTATGCGTCGCTTTTGACCTTTTACCGTCATTGTAGCTCCACTTATCGATGGTATCGACATTCGTCAATAGTATCGACTGTCTTCTCGCCAGCAACCTGAAGGTATCTCGATACCATCGACTCTCCTGTCGATAGTATGGACTCTGTTCTGATCTTTGCGGCTGGCAACCTGTGATCCGGTCGATGGTATCGACCACCGTCTATGGTATCGACGGTAGCAGATACTTGTTTTTCCTGAAATTAACATACGAAACCACATAAGTTCACATAAAATATATTATTTTGATAATTAATACTCAAAATGCTTAAATAAAGGGAATTTGACATAAAGAAGTAGCATAGACCAAAATGAATGAATTATGCAACATTAACCATGAAAATGACTAATAAATGCATAAAACGCATATCAAATAAGTCTATAAATGTGACTCAAAATCATCGCATCAAACTCCCCTAAGCTTGAACATTGCTCGCCCTCGAGCAACTAAACCTTAGAATAGAATTGCCAGAGTCAACTAAAGAACAAAACATCACAACAGACATCCCACATAACTCCCACCGGACATTCGCATACCGGCCCTCTCTAACCACAGAATGATAACTACCCTAAAGGTGACAGTAATCATCCATAAAAGATATTGACCTCAAAACTGATGAACACTATCACATAAGGCAGTTAACATAATAAAATTCGTCGGTCCAGACTTAGTGCATCTTGTGATCTTCTAAACTACGTTGCTCGCCCTAACTACCATCTACATGGAAGCAGTTCTCCGGATATTCATTAATGAGGAGAAATTCACGGTGGCCTACCAATCAGAGCAACGGGTGGATGAAATAGGTGGCTCATGGAAGAAGCGGAAGCATTATACGATTTCAACATGCATACAACAAAAATGCCCTAAATGATGCAAATGCACATGAAAAATGCCCTAATGCCTAATATTAGGTGGAATGATGCATGCACTAACCATCCGTCTCAAAATGAGATGGATATCTAATTAAGCTACATCATGTACTCACTTATCTTACAATACATGTGAGATTATGTTCCTTTCTCCTTCTTATTCTTGTTGCTTCTGAATAACTTTTTTTTTCAATTTCAGATTTTTTTTTCATTACAAACCCTTATATCCATGATTGACAATGAATACTTATTGAGCTTATATTTTCTGCATAGCTCGAATATGTGAACTATTTGGAAGGTATGGAACAAATTAACTCACCATTAAAGAATAAATGAGGTACATGACATACTTTATGCATAAAAGTTATGAATGCAACTAAATGACATGCACCTAAGGATAATGTGCATGTATACCTATTCTAATTTTTTTTATTCTTCATGCAAACATATGAAGGTGGCTGCAATGCAAGTCCTATCTACATGCCATGCAATCAAAAAGAGTTAAAACCGTACTTTACTTCCAAATATTGGTGGATTGTGAAAAGCAATGAGATGGACAGATCACAAGACTAGTTGACTGAACCTTTGAAAAATATCTTATGTCCCTCCTTACTGACCTGTGTAGTAGTTAAAAGGTCTTTTCTCTCTTACTTCAAATTAAAGTCTCATTATCACTTGGTCAGTTTAGGCTCAAACAACCAATTCCGTCCACTTTCATGAATCATCAAGAATATACAGTTGTGATTTTCTATTTTAAAGTTGACAAAATCAATCATTTTCTACGTTAAGTGATCAGGGTTAAACAACACTCAAGCTTGCGAACACTCAAAAATTTTTAGTTTTCCCTTAATTCCCCATGCACATGCAACTGAGATGACTCAACATTAAAGACATCCACGATTACACTAGACAGATTGTGGATCCTAAAACAAACTAAGATTGCAGAAAACAAATGACAGGAAACAAAAGCAATAAAACTAAAAACAGAGAAAATAAAAGATAGAGTTGTTCCAACTACCCCCCCAAGCTTGAATTCGACTATGGCCTCATAGTAAAAAACAATCTTAAAGGTTGGAACAGAGATATCGCTTTTACTCTGCAGGTGGAGGTGGGTACTATGGAGCCGTAGGGTCCCAAGAAGGATACTCTCCCTGGAAGCTTGGATCAAACTGGGCCCTAGGTGGAGGCTGTGGATAGCCTCCAAAGTAGTTTTGACTCCAATAGTGGTCATAAAAGGGCTCCTGTTGCATCTCCATCCGTTGAACCGATCATGAATTTGTTGTTGGTTGTCGAGGAGGAGATGCTCGTTCTCGAACATTGCCCTTTGATTGTCCAGTAACCGGTTTGTAGTGTCTTGAATACCGGTGTACATCGCCATGTGATGTTGCTGCGTCTATTGTATGTCATGCAGCATAGTATACATTCCCTGCATAGAATAGACATCCTCGCTTGGCTGTGAGGGCGGTGGTGGTGGCGGCGGAGGCTGTTATGAGGAAGATGCACCCAGATGCATGCGAGGACGCTTCTGTGGTGCAACTCGTGCCCGAAGAGGTGTAAATGCCTCCTCTTCCTCTTCAGCCTCATCGTTGTTGTTGTTGTCGTCGTTGCCACCATCTTCATCAGAGTCGGCGATGGCTATGATAGGCCATCGGAAATGTTGCGCCCCTTCGATGTTGAAGACTGGATCGGGAAGCGAGCACTCCTGGTAAGCTTGGTTGGTGTGGCAATGTGCGTACGCCAAACCATCTCGAAATAGCAGGAGATTGGAGCGGTGCAGATGTTGCAAGTTCACCTTGCTCCTGTTGGAGAGAGGGGTCAAGGATGAGAAGTTCAGCCCGAGGTAGTGCGTAAGCTGGGTGATAAACCCGCCAAAGTGAATCGGAGCTTTCCTTGTACTCTGCTTCACTGCCAAGACCCGCTGCAAAAAGAAGGCACCCCAATTGCATTCTTGACGCTTCAAGAGCTTATACAAAAAGAATAAATCCGTCTCCTGAAACTTGCTAAGGGCCAAATCACCCCGAGCAAACAATGTCGAACTGAGCATCCGGTGCAGTATCTGGACGAAAGGGTGCTCAAAATTAGCCACCGCAGCATTATGGTAGCTAACGGACTTCCCCGGCGGCACCGTAACAAGCTCGGAAAAGATCATGTCATAGTCGGCGCGGCTATCTAGTCACCGGTAGTCATTAGGCGAATGATTCCAGTTGAAGATCTTGTTGAACTGTCAGAGTGTAAGGGTGTAGTCGATGTTGTACAGCCGAAAAGACACCCGGCCCTTGATCCACTCGCGGTCTGTGGCTATGATGTCGTTGGGAACGACACAGATGTCCAGCGACGCCATAAACTCAGCCACCAACTCCTTGTACGTCGGCCAGTCGTCGAAAAACGGCTGGCCATCTGCATGAAACTACAGCTCGTCAGGCCTTCTATTCGTGTGTCAGGCCTGCCCCTTCAGAACATAGTCGAGGTTGTCCTCAAACCCCAAGTTGCGGATAGTTTCCCGTTCAACATAACGGGTAGGCTCGATCTTCCTCTTCAAGATCTCTTCATAGATCTTCTTGATCTCCGCGGATGGATGAATCAGCCGCGGGCATGAGATTGACGCAGTCGGAGGTGGCACGAACTCCGGGATGTCCACCGGATTGGCGTGTGAAGACGATGCACCAGCACCATGCACCATGATGTCGACAGAAGGAGGAATCGAAAGGGAGCTCGGTGAAGATCAGAGAAGTGAATCTCCGCTCGATGAAGAACTAGCTTGGTGTTGCTCGTCGTCGAGCTTGGATAGCTCTGGAATACGCTCAGCACAAGTGGAGGAAGATTGCACTGAAGGTGTGATGTCATCTGACGCAACTACTCCTCATATATAGTCGTGGCCGGTGCTACTGTCCGCTCGTCGATACCATCGACGCAAGTCGATGGTATCGACTCGGGTAGCACGATCCGTACCTCTGCGAGTATCGACAGTTGTCGATGGCTGCATCTGTGGGTCCCGGATTGCTGACTCGTCGATACTATCGACGAGGCCATCGATATTATCAACGCAGTGTGATTCTTGTAGTCGCCAACCTGTACCTCGGTCGATACCATCGACACAAGGGTCGATGGTATCGACTCTGCCTCAGCCCTGCACATGTAGAAAACGATCACGGTATCTTTTTTACACTAAAAACTAAGTTAAAACAAAACAAAGTACGAATGTATAGGAACTAAACTAAAGTACCAATGGTTGGGTTGCCTCCCAACAAGCGCCCTTATTTAACGTCTTAGGCTAGACGACTTGAAGCACATCATGCATCCGAAAGTGAAATGAGTTTGACCTCATTTACCTTCTTCGTATAATCTTCACCAAAATACAACTTCAACCTTTGCCCATTCACCAAAAATGTAGTCTCACCATCGTGCACCATGATTGCGCCATGTGGTTTGACCTCTTCTACCATGAATGGCCCACTCCATCGGGATTTAAGCTTCCCGGGATGCAACTTCAGCCTTGAATTGAACAACAACACACGATCTCCCTTCTTGAAGGTGCGCATCTGAATGTGGCGATCGTGGATCAACTTAGTGCGCTCCTTGTATATCTGAGAACTCTCATAAGCAGTCATTCGCAGCTCATCCAATTCATTCAATTCAAGCAATCTCTTCTTCCCTGCTTCATCATAACTCAAGTTGAGCTTTCTCAACGCCCAATGTGCTTTGTGCTCTAATTCCACCGGTAAGTGACAAGCTTGGCCGTACGCCAACCTAAAAGGCGTGGTGCCTATAGGTGTCTTGTATTCCGTCCTGTATGCCCACAACGCATCCGGCTGTAAAGCACTCCAATTCTTCCTCGTGGAAGCCACCGTACGCTCCAAGATTTTCTTAATTTCGCGATTGGAGACCTCCACATGTCCTTGAGTTTGCGGGTGATACGGGGTACATGTGTTATGTTTGACCCTGTATTTCTTCAACAATGCCGAGAACTTTTGATTCTTAAAGTGCATACCCCCATCACTGATGATCATTCGGGGCACTCCAAACCTGTAGAAGATATGTTCCTTAACAAATCTGCACACTACAGTAGAATCATTAGTCCTTGTGGGTATTGCTTCTACCCATTTCGACACATAATCAACAGCTAAGAGGATATATAAATTCGAATTAGAGGAAACAAAGGGTCCCATGAAATCTATACCCCATAGTTCAAATACCTCAACCTCTTGGAAGACATTTAGGGGCATCTCTTGTCTCCTTAAAATGTTACCCGCCCTTTGGCAGGAATCACATTGTCTCACGAACTCATAGGCGTCTCGGAACAAGGTAGGCCAATATAGGCCACTTTCCAACACTTTGGCCACCGTACGAGAGCTCGCGTGGTGTCCGCACGTAGGTAGAGTGTGGCAGTGACGAAGAACACTCTCGTACTCCACCCCAGGTACACACCTGCACAGGACACCATCTCTGCATTGCTTCAAAAGAATGGGGTCATCCCAAAAATAATATCATAGAGAATGGAAAAAAAATTCTTCTCTTGATATGTCCAATCATCCGAGATGATCCTGAAGCAAGATAATTCACAATATAGGAAAACCACGAATCCTTAGAATTTACTTTCAACAATTGTTCATCCGGAAATGTCTCAGTTATAGGTATGTGTAAATCTTTTTCATCAACCCTCTCTAACCTAGACAAATGATCTGCTACAACATTTTTGATCCCCGCCTTTTCTTTAATTTCCATATCAAATTCTTCCAGGAGCAAGATCCACCTAATCAATCTAGGTTTGGCATCTTTTTTCTCCATCAAATATTTAATAGCGGCGTGATCAGTCCAAACAACTACTTTCGAGCCAACTAAATATTGCCAGAATTTTTCAAAAGCGAAAACAACATCAAGCAATTCTTTTTCAGTAGTCGTGTAATTTAATTGAGCATCATTCAAAGTCTTAGAAGCATAAAAGATCACGGCGGGGTTATTGTCCATCCGCTGTCCCAAGACAGCTCCTACAGCAAAATCTGATGCGTCACACATGAGTTCAAACGGCTTAGTCCAATTCGGTGTTTGAACAACCGGTGCGGAAATCAATTTCTCCTTCAGCACGTTGAACGCGTGTAAACATTTCTCATTGAAATCAAAAACAGCATCTTTCTCGAGAAGTTTGGATAGAGGTTTGGCGATTTTAGAAAAATCTTTTATGAACTGACGATAAAATCCAGCGTGTCCTAAGAAACGCCTTACCCCTTTTACCGAATTTGGTGGGGGAAATTTAGAAATTACTTCAATTTTAACCGGATCTACCTCTAAACCTTTGCTAGACACTTTATGTCATAGCACTATCCCTTCACTGACCATCATATGACATTTCTCCCAGTTGAGGACCAAATGTGTGTCCTCACATCTCTATAACACCTTATCCAAATTATAAAGGCATTCATCAAATGAAGCACCATAAACCGAAAAATCATCCATAAAGACTTCCAGACAGCATTCTACCATATCAGAAAAAATGGCGAGCATACAAAGCTGAAAAGTTGCTGGTGCATTGCATAATCCAAAGGGCATGTGGCGATATGCAAAAGTTCCATAAGGACAAGTGAAAGTAGATTTATCTTGGTCCTTAGGGTCAATTGAAATCTGATTATATCCCGAATACCCGTCCAGAAAACAGAAATGAGATCGGTCGGCTAAGCGCTCTAGAATTTGATCAATAAATGGGAGAGGAAAATGATCCTTCAGTGTAGCGGCATTAAGACGTCGGTAATCAATACAAACTCACCACCCGGTTACCAAACGGGTGGTGACAGGTTCATTTAAAATATTTTGAGTGACAGTAATACCCCACTTTTTAGGGACTACCTGCGTGGGACTTACCCATGTCGAGTCTGAAATCGCATAGATGATACATGTGGAGAGAAGCTTAATCACCTCTTTCTTCACCACCTCGATCATGCTCAGATTCAGTCGACGTTGCGGTTGGATTACTGGCTTAGCTCCCTCCTCGAGCTGAATCTTATGCTGACATAAAGTAGGGGAAATCCCCTTGATATCTGCAACAGACCACCCAAATGCTCCCCGGTGGTTCTTGAGCACTATCAACAATTGGTCTTCCTCTTCCGCACTCAGATATGCAGAAATGATCACAGGCAACATTTCTTCCTCCACTAGAAAGGCGTACTTAAGATGCGGTGGCAGCGGCTTTAACTCTAACTCCGGCAGGCTGATTAAAGATGATTGAAGCGGTGGGGGGAGTTCACCTAAATCTTCATAATACCTCGCATAGAAGCATGGAAGCATTTGAAGCATTTTGGCGTACTCCTTGAGTGATTTGCTTTTCATCCAATCATGAGAGATATTTACTAAACAAGCCTCCAGTGGTAATTTCAGATATGCCTCAAAAACTGAATTTGCTATGGCATCATCCTCCATAGAGGGAGGAATGTCCTCATCCTCATCATTCGGGAACCTGACAGCCTTGCAAAGGGATACTACTTTGGTCTGCTCCATGATGTTTACAGCCAAAGTCCCTTTATCCACCTTGGTCATTACATGAGCCATATCCAGAAATGGCTTCCCTAGACAAAGTGAGATGTTATTATCAAAATGTTTTACCATGTGACATTGCTCCTTGGATTTAGGTGAAGTAGCGCTGGAAGGCATGACCATCTCAAATCGGTCATCGGCTATACCCAAGGTCAACCGACCTCTCCCCATCTCGAGTATCATGTCGGCTGTAGCTTGGAATGGTCTTCCGAGTAGCAGCTCATTACCTTGTTCATCTTGCATCTCCATGACGAAAAAATCTGCAGGAAATACAAATCTATCCACTTTTACAAGCACATCTTCACAAATCCCATATGGTTTCACCACAGAGTTATCCGCCAATTGAATTGTCATGTTGCTTTTCCGTGACTCCTTTAATCCCAACTTCTTAAATGTAGAAAGGGGCATTAGATTGATGCTTGTCCCGAGTCACATAATGCCTCACCAAATTTGACTTTCCCGATATAGCATGAAATGTTGAAACAACCCAGATCTTGCCTCTTTGGTGGCAATGTGCCCATGATAAAGGCACTCACCTGCTCCTTAAGCACAACTACTTCTTGGTAATGATGTCTTTTAGAAATTTCCCGTAAGAAGGGATTTGCTCAATAGCTTCCAATAGAGGGATGTTGACTGAAAGCTTTCTAAAACTGTCTAAGAACTTTTTGAATTGGGCGTCTACCTTCCTTGCCTTAGCACTGTTCGGATAAGGGACCGGGATAGCCTGTGCCCTTTGCTGCGGTGGCACATAGGGTGTTCTTTTCTGAGGATCCTCCTCCTCTGCAATCGGGTTTGCAGTAGCATCCACTGCTATGTCATCAACTGGTTCTGTGACCGGTACGGGCAGCTCCTCAGTGGCCTCTGGTTCAATTTCAGCTTGGGGTTTGCTTGCTTCATCGGCTCTGGGGTTTAACAGTTTCTTGCCACTCCTTAGCAAGATGGCCTTCTCTTTTTGGTTTCCTCCTGGAACATTAGTATTTCCCGGAAAACCTGGATGTGCCGATTTCTTTAAACTGGCTATTTCCGTAGCCATTTGTGCCATAGATGTATCTATTGTTCTCATTTGAGCCTCATGGCTCTGCAGTGTCTGCCCAAATTGATTCATGAACTCCCCTTGTTGTTTTATTTGTTGGCCGAAAGTAGCCATGAGTTCTTGATTTTTATTTATGACTTGATTGAGAAGCTCTGTGCTCTTATCCTCCGCTACTGGCTGGGGTTTAGCATCCGGATCCTGCAGAAAGTTATTTGGATCCTTCCAGGAGAACTTCTTGTCTTTCCTCCATGAATAGTCGTTGTTCCTATAGCCTTGTTGTTGCCTCATGAACTTCACTTGAGCCTCGTCCTCGGACTCAGTATCCTCCTTTGCAAGCAATTTCTTTGCGAGAAGATCCATCTTCTCATTCAGCTCCTTTATTGCCTTAGATTCACCTACTACTCGAACCTGCTCCACGGCACCTCTTTTGCCCCATGATTGTTTCTTAGCCATATTCTTTAAGATCTCCCAACATCTAGTGTCTGTGTTATTCAGGAAAAATCCAGAACCTGCCGAATCGAGGTTTCTTCTATCATGCTCGGAGAGAGCAAAATAGAAGATCTTGACTTGTGTCTCCTTATCAAGCCCGTGATGTGGGCACCGCCTGAGCATGATCTGAAATCTTTCCCAGGTCTCAGAATAGGTCTCTCCTGCTTGTTGGGTGAAGTTGTGGATCTTTCTGATCATGTCATTGGTCTTCTCGGGAAGAAAGAACCTTTCAAAGAAAACCTCCATCATGTGGTCCCAAGACTCCACATATTCATCGTCCAAGTTGTGTAGCCATTTGCGCGCATTTCCCGCTAGAGAACTCGGGAATAGCTTCAAGTAGAGCACATCTTGTGGAAATCTGTCTATTTTTATCATATCACAATTCTCCACAAATTGACTGATATGTGCAACGGGGTCTTCATTTTTGAGCCCATGGAAAGCATTCGACTTCACCAAGTTGATTAAAGCCGGATCAATCTTGTATGTCGGAATATTTACCGCTTGCTTCTTGATCGGCCCCTTGGAAGCAGATAAGGAAGAAGCCTTGATCTTCTCCCATATTGTCTGTGGCTCGTCCATCTCTTCTTGTTCTAATTCTGAGTTTATTTCCTCAAGATGGTCTTGATGAAGATTGTCCTCGTCTTCCGATCCCGGCGGTGGAACCTCTGGTGCGTGCTATGTGTAGTCAGTACTACGCGTCTGCACCATACACAGTACCTGCAAATAGAAAATTTAATTTTAGTACAGTGCTTGACGATTGCAAATATTCAGAAAATAGATTATGAATTTTTGAAATGATAAAAAAAATTAAAAAAAAATGTGGCCTAGAGTGGCCGCTTGCAGCACTCGTAGTGCTAACAATTGTCGTATCCCCGGCAACGGCGCCAAAAACTTGACGCAAGTTTACCGTGCGCAGAAACGCAAGTGAACGCGTTGAAGTAATAAAGGCCTTGTGAGGCCCGAGTTGAACTCAGGGATACGTGAAATTGTCAGAGACTCTTACTAACTGCTCACGATCAGCTAGACCGATTAAATAATTGAGAGTTGTTGTTAAAATTAAAGGAGAATAAAAATAAAAACAAAACAAAGCGATCGATTAAATGTTTAGTTTAATCAATTCAAAATGAGATCTTTCGGATTGCAGTTTCACCGCGGTTTTCCATTGTATTAAATTCTATTCAGTCATACAAACTTATCTCTCTATCTGGGTAGTGGCCTGAAATCAGAATTGCCCACTATCGTGGTACAATTCACTACCTATGTTTAGGTCGGTTCCACCGTCGTAGTAACCTATACCCTAACTAGGTGCATTAAACACAATCTCTCAGTATCCACCATTAACCTTACACCACCTTTTTCAAGGGATTTGTCAATTAATGTAAATTCCGTCTCTTTTCAACCATTAATTCTTCTTTCAAAGCAATTAAGGGCATTAGATTATTATTATGGTGATCAAGCATAACAATATATTGGAGAAAACAAAATTATACCACGGATCTAAGAGATAAGATGTGAATTACTATGATAAAATTGTCATACAATGAATTCTCGGGCTACTCCCGGTCCTAAAGACAAAGGGAATTAGCCCCGCATGTTCATCTCAAAGCAGAATGTAGTAGAGAAAAGGGGAAACATGAGAAAAACGTGATTGAGTGGTGAAACCCCTGAACGGAGAAGATCCAATCGCTCCTTGGCGTAGAATCCGCGTTCTCCCACCTTTCGGTGGTAGAAATCGTCTCCTTCAGCATCCGAATCGGCTGGGGCGTGCTCTCGTACTCCGTTCTTCTCTCCTCACTCCTCGGGATGTGTGCAGCAACTAATGATGTCCTCCCCTCTCCGGCGCCGTCATTAGGTCTAATTCCCGAATTAGGTCATCAATTAATCACAGCCGTCCGATTAAGATCAATCTGAAACAAACTCATATCTGACGGCGTTGATACCATTGACGCGAGTCGATAGTATCGATTGGTCTTCTTTTCTTTTCTTCTGTCACGACTGATGCTAGCTCGATACCATCGATGTAGGTCAATGGTATCGACTCTTTAGGCGTCGCTTTTGACCTTTTATCGTCGCTGTAGCTCCACTTGTCGATGGTATCGACATTCGTCGATAGTATCGACTGTCTTCTCGCCAGCAACCTCAAGGTATCTCGATACCATCGACTCTCCTATCAATAGTATCGACTCTGTTCTGATCTTTGCGGCTGGCAACCTGTGGTCCGGTCGATGGTATCGACCACCGTCGATGGTATCGACGGTAGAAGATACTTGTTTTTCCTGAAATTAACATACGAAACCACATAAGTTCACACAAAATATATTATTTTGATAATTAATACTCAAAATGCTTAAATAAATGGAATTTGACATAAAGAAGTATCATAGACCAAAATGAATGAATTATGCAACATTAACCATGAAAATGACTAATAAATGCATAAAACGCATATCAAACAAGTCTATAAATGTGACTCAAAATCATCGCATCAGTGACCCACTTCCACTCTCGAATGGGTAGGGGTTATGAAGTTACTGCTAATTTCTGATGTTCCTCCTTAACTTGTTGACAGACTAGACACTTGAAAATGTACTCTGACCACATCCTCCTTCAATCCAGGCCACTAGTATAAATCCTTAAAATTGTGATACATTTTAGTGATATTGGGATGCATTGCATGCATCAACGTATGCGCTTTCTATAACACTATCTTTCTCAGACCATACACATTGGGAACCACCATCTTGTTATAGTATCACAGACTCCCATGTTTTGACTCATGAAACCCATCATGCTTCCCCATTGCCAAGTTCTGATCTGATGTTTGAATCACATTATCATGTTGTTGTGCAAATCTAATATGCTGCATTAATGTGGGCCTAACCTGTATTTGATCACCTAATCCCTCAATCATGGAGATTCCATTTACACATTCATCTACAGTTGGGATACCAACATGCCCCTTTTTGCATAGGATATGGAGTACAATTGTGTTTTTCTTGGTTTTAATGATGATGAGCCTTTTTCTTATCGCATCTTCTACTGTATTTCTTTCTTGGGTGGTACTCTATTGTACAATCATAGTCCTTTATCAACTCAAGACATTCTTTTTGCATTAGATTTAGCTCCTATTTTGAGAAGAGATATTAAATATCCTTGTAATATGTGAAAATATGACCCTTCTTCCCCATACAAATAGTGTCTCAAGATATTCAATGCTAGGATTATGGTGGTTGGCGCCAAGTCATGTGTAGGATATTTCTCCTTGTGCTTCTCAAGCTGAATCAAAGAAAAATAAATCACGAGTTTTTATTGCATAAACACACATTCAAGACTCTCCTTTGAAGCATCATAGAAAACTATGTAGCCTTTAACATGATCTAGTAGTACTAATAGTTGTGCAGACATCAAATTACTCCTTACATGGTTGGAAACTTTGTTGGCACTTCTCTATCCGAACAAAGGAACACCTTTCTTTGTCAGTCTCGTCAATGGTAATGATATTCTGATAAAATCCTTAATGAACCACCTGTAATACCTTGTTAACCCAAGGAAAGTCTACACCTTTGTTGGTGTCTTTTGCTACTCCCACTCCACCTTCTTGGGATCTATGTAAATATTTGTGATAGATATGATGTGGCCAAGGAAAAAAAGGTTATTGGCAAGAATTCACATATGCTAAAAAAAGTATACAATTGGTGGCACCTCAAGAGTTCCAAGGTCAACCAAAGATGTTGCCCATGTTGTTCCTAGTCCTTGGAGTAGATCAAAATATCATCTATGAAGACTATCACAAGGTAATCTAAGTACTATTTTGCTAAATTTTGCATACAACTGGTGGTGCCTCCAGAGTTCTAAAGTCAATGGAAGATGTTTCTCATGTTGACCCTAGTCCTTGGAGTAGATTAAAATATTATCTATGAAGACTATCACAAACTAATCCAAACATTGTTTGAACACTCAGTTCACCAAGTCTATGAAAGCTACATGTGTGTTGGTTAATCCAAACCAAAAAAACCACATACTAGTAGTGTCCGTACCTATTTTTAAAGGCGGTCTTATGTATATTGTTCTGCTTGGTACTCAATTAGTGGTAACTAGAACAAACATATATCTTTTAGAACATTGTGGCTTCCTTCAACTAGTAACATAAGTCATTAATCATCAATAAGGGACACTTATTTTTCATTGTGACCTTGTTCAACTTCCTATAATGTATGAATAATCTCATGGAGCCATCCTTCCTCATGAAAAAAATATTAGGAGCTCCCACTGGGACATGAATGTCTAGACAAAACCTTGTCCAAACAACTCATGAAATTGTTTCTTTAACTCCTTCATTTCTACTAGTGTCATTCTATATGGTGCTTATGCTATGGGTTGTGTATTGAGAACAAGATTGATGCTGAAGTTCATCCATAGAGGAGGTGTAACACCAAGAAGCTCGTCAGGAAAACATCTTCAGACTCACAGACTAAGGGTACAACATATACTAGGATTTTCTACCTTATCATCAACTACATGTGCCAAAAAATCCTCAAAGCCCTATATTGTTAACTTCACAACTATGCAGCAAAAACCCAACATGTAGGGAGAATCTTGATTTCCTTAGAAGGCCCAAAATACATCTCCCTCCTAGAACTCGACAACTTTGGATCTACAATTGAGCACCACTCTATACTTATCTAATGTATCCATACTAAGGATCAAATCAAAGCCATGCATCTTAAGTGGCATAAGATCCAATTGAATGATGCATTCATAGAAGATGAGAATGTAGGATGGACACACAACATGCACAACAATGAAGCCAACTAAAGGGTACTAATGAAGAGATGCTCAAATCTAAGATTACTAAGAAAACTACAACATATAATCACCTTTCTAATGATAAATGAGTGTCACACTCCAACCAAGAAAAATATATACATATATAGAATCAGACAAGTGTGAATGAGAATGTTCCATTTGACATATGAACACTTGAGGATTGACAATACTCTTTTTGTTGGGTCATTGAATAGAAATAGTTAATTGATTGTGATCTTCCTCTTCCTTGGCCTCTTCTTGTGGATCCTAACAATCTAGCTTGAGAGGTATATTTGTACCCTTTGGTGTTGCTACCTCCATACTGTTGTGAACCATGTTGATTCTTCCCTAGAGGTTAAGATGCCTCTTGGTCCAATTACAGGTTAAACATAATCATATGTTGTGATTGATGGCAATAGAAACACTTGTACTAGTACAGAAACGACATATAATGTAACATTTGATGGTGCCGGTTACATTAAAAAACTAACGCCAAAGTACAAAAATGACATATAATGTAACCTTTGATGGTGTCAGTTACATTAAAAAAGTGACACCAAAGAACAACGACATTGGTTATTTAAGACAATTGTCACCATATGTGAAGTCCTGTCGATTTAGAAAATACATGAGTACTGCTTTTACTTTAACCTCGGTTTCTTTTCAAAGAAATCGACGTCTAAAATTACCTGTGAAATATAATTTTCTAGGAAAAACATTTCCTTAAAATTTTCAATCCGGTGTCAGTTTTTGGTAAAACCGACAAAACATGTTTCACACCATGTCCCTGTAGAAAAACTTATCCCCTCATGAGTCATCGGCTCTGTCAACTAACTGACGACTAATCACCCTTCGTGAGACAAACTTTTTTTAAGGGGATGGGTCTATGCTAATAGAAATTGATGACTAGGTATTTTCACGTCTTGTCCTTGTGAAAATATTCCCCCTCCCCCAATTTTCTCCTTTGTCGTCAGTTTTTATTAGACAATCAACAACTATGGTCCTAACACTAGATCAATTTTTTTTGTTTCGAAATGTATATAGACGTTGGTTTTTCCATTGGTAACCAATGACTATGCCAGACTGTTTTTTTTTTGTTTAGGAGTTAGTCGTTAGTTTTTCTCTAGCAACCTACAACTAAACCCAAACTGAACTTTATTTTTTTGTTTAGATTTGGATTTAGTCGTCAGTTTTTTCACAAGTAACTGAAGACTATACCCTTAACCCGAGAGCACACTTTAGGAGTTAGTCGTCGGTTTTTCAAAACAACAGTCAACTATGGGTAACTTAATAGCACATGCACAAAACTTTCTCCCCATTCTCTATTTCATCATGATACCTAAACTAGCTCTGGCTATTCTACTGCTCCAATCGTCACTCATGTGCTCTAGTTGTTGTTCTCGCGTTGGCACTGCCGCCTGAGAAGTTGTTGTGCTCGTGCTTTTGGTGCCATTGTTGTGCTCACCATCGCTGGAGGTGGCACTAGTGAGCTGCTATTACTGCTCCAGCCACCGATCGCCGCTCCAACTTGCTTCAATCGCCGCCACCATAATATGCTTCACCTCCAGCCATCGTCACAGCCCCACCTTCCTTCTTCTCTAGCCGCAACCACCTCTACCTCCACCTCCAGTTACCGTCGTTGTAGCCTGCTCCACCATTGCGATGAGTGGTTAATTAGAAGTAGATTTTGATTAAGTAGAGTTAACGATGCATGAATGAACTTAATTAATTAATATTACTTTCTTTCTCTCTTATTTGTGATTGATTTAACTTAGTTCAATAATTGCTCGTCAAGATTGTGTAGTTGATTAATATTGATTAATTAGGGTTAATGATGCATGAACGAATTTAATTAATTAATATTGATTTCTTTCTCTCTTGTTAGTTATTATTTAACTTAGTTCAATAATTTCTCTTCAAGATTGTGTAGTTGATTAATATTGATTAATTAGGGTTAATGATGCATGAATGAAATTAAAGTAATTAATATTGCTTTCTTTCTCTTTTGTTAGTGATTGATTTGACTTAGTTCAATAATTGCTCTTCAAGATTGTGTAGTTGATTAATATTGATTAATTAGGGTTTATGATGCATGAATGAACTAACCCAAATGGAAGAATGAATTGAATCAAATGATGTTAGATTAAACTATGATCATAGGTATAAGAATGAAAACATATATATATATATATATATATATATATATATATATATATATATATATATATATATTGTTGGCCTAGAAATCCATCCAAGATTTACCCACTAGAAGTAAATCTTGGATAGACCCCAGTTTGGGACTGTTCTTGAACATTTAATCTCACTTAGGATGTAAGTGCATAATGTATATTCGGTTTTCAAGATGTTTCTCTAGCACTTCCCTGTTTGTTCTCTAAGTACATATGTTGGTGGGTATTTGCCCATCTATATCGGTGTACTTGGAGAACTGCAAGGATATACAGCTAAAATTTTCTTGAAAATTGAATACACACTATACACTTACTGGTGACATTAGGTGTTCAAGAATGGCATAGGTGGTACACACATTCATTACTAAACCCTAATCCCTAATCTTTTAACCTTAAACCATAATCTTTTAACCTAAACCCTAATCTTTAAACCCTTATCCCTAAATCTAAAACAACAAACCCTAATCTAACTGTAAATCCTTAACTTAATATGTAAAACCTAAACCCTAATACTTGTTTTTTCTTTGATCATAGGATGGATAGATCATGGATGTCCATTCCAAATTGATGCACCCTAGAGTTTATTGCTTCTCTTGATCAGTTTATTAGATTTGTACAGGAATATAGGAAACAATCTAGAGATAGGTTCTATTGTCCATGTAGGTATTACGGTGACAACTTGAAAATCAGCACTGGTGACAAAATCAAAAGTCATGTCATATGCAATGGGATTGTATAAGGCTATATAGAATGGTAGTGACATTGAGAGATCTCAAATCTGAGATCAATAGATGTCGATAGTAGTGTTCGTGTTGAAGAAGAAAGTGTCACTGATGATGTAGATGTGAACAAACTAGTTCTAATAGACATTGTTGATGTGATGTTGGATAGTTTTGGGGTAGAGAACACCGATCCACCTTGCTTGTTTAGTAACATTGTGTATGATGTTGAGAAACCGTTATAGATAGTTTGTACTAAGTTTATGAAGCTAAGCATTGTGTTGAGATTGTATAATTTAAAGGCTAACAATAGATGGAGTGACAAAAGCTTCGCGTCATTGTTGTCTTTGTTGAAAGAAATTCTTCCTGAAGGAAATAAGCTTCCAATCTCAACACACGAGTTAAAGAAAATATTATGCCCAATGGGAATGAAGGCTAAGAAGATACATGCATGCCCAAATGATTGTGTATTATTTCAAAAGGATTGTGTGGATTTGAAAGATTGTCCAAAATGTGGAGCATCAAGCTATAAAATAATGACTTCGGGGAAGTCCAAAATTGGCTATCCTACCAAGGTGATGTGGTATCTACCTATAATACCACAATTTCAACGCTTGTTTTCCAATATGATAGATGCAGAGAATTTAAGGTGGCATGAAGAGGTTAAGAAAAATAAGGATGGGATCCTACGACATGCATTTTCTTGCATTAGATGTATCCTTTTGAATGATACATGAGCATTTTTTAAGGTGATATTCAAAATCGTTGTCAGCCTAAAGGGAGTACTATTGAGGGTTATGTGGCGAGGGAGGTTATGGATTTTTTTCAATGACTTTCTGAGTGGTAATGAAGCTCATGCAAATGAAAATAATATTGAGGACTATTCTGGCCAAGGGACTTTACAAGCATGAATGAAAGTAATCATTTGTAAGCTATGGGAACAACCTCACTTGTATATTTTACACAACATCGATGAAGTGAGTGTTTATATCACGGAACATACCAATTTCATCAAGAAACAATATCCTCGAGCCAATTCAATGTGGCTTGCTAGAGAGAATAACAAGACACTTATTAATTGGTTTGAAGATAAAGTCTTACATCAACTATATCAAACACCAAATAATATTACTGAAAATATCAAATCCTCGTCTTTAAACCAAAAATGAATGTTATGTCTTATGAAGGGTTTCACATAAATGGATTCTCATATTACACAAAGCGTCAAGATGATAAGAGCATCGTCTAAAACAGTGGGGTCACCCTTCAAGCGTCTTCATTATTTTTTTTAGTACGAAGGATAAGAGTCCACGTGAAGCTAAAATATCATATTACGGTTTCATTGAAGACATATGGAAGTTTGACTACGTAGATTTCAAAATTCTACTCTTTAAGTGTAATTGGGTTGATAACACCAAAGGAGTTATAGTGGATGAATTGGGTTTTACATTAGTGAATTTTGAAAAAATTGACAAGAAGGGTGAACCATTCATATTGGCATCACAGGAGAAATAAGTATTTTATATCAATGATCCTGCAAATGAAAAATGATCGGTTGTTCTTCATGATAAAAGATAGTTTATTGAAGATCATATAGATGAAGAAGAGTACCATGATAAGTATGATGACTCCAATCCATTCTTAGTTGGCTTGCCAACACCAAATATTAAAGCTAACAATTACTTATATGTGTGTAGAGATCACATTGAAGGAATGTTAATTGATAAAAGATCTCAATATTAGAGGCATATTTTAATTATTATTATTTTATATTTTATCTTTTTTAATGTTATATCGATGTGAACTTTATAATGTTATATTAATTTTATTAAATGTTAAATGTTAAATGTTAAATGTTAAATGTTAAATGTTAAATGTTTGATCTTTTTATATGACTCTTTTTCAGATGAATGACCATGAGTATGATGATCGTGATGATGATCGACATGAGGGTGGGGTGTCGCGTCACAATGTAAGTTTTACAATATATCTAGCTATATGTCCATTTATAAGTAATATCATATATGTATTTTTTTGTCAATTTTTAGGTTGAGGATGCACCCCCTGAAAACCTTATGCCACTTGATGAGAAGCATTAAAAAATTGAAAAAAAAATCAGGGGCATCACTATGATGAACAAGTTACTACAAAAAAGGGGCAATGGACCAAAATTGTTTGTGGATTTGGATCATGCAGGAAATCCAGTTGGAATAATTGTTGCTCGTTTGTTTCATATCTTGGGGTTCTTACTTGTGGCCATTGTAGTGTAAATGCATAATCTTGGCATACAATTCCTAAATACAAGAAAGACTTCATATGAAAAGAACTATGTGTGAGATATTATCTTTTACAATTATATTTTAAAAGTTATTTACAGTTTTATTTTTTAAAATATTGTATTAAATATATAAAATTTTGTAGAGTATATTTGAACTGGATGAAAGCCTACATTGTAAAAAGGTGATGCAACGTTGTGGGAGGGTCCTAAGGAAGTATAGGACAACTCTCAACTGACAATACATACGAGAGGTTGATAAGAGGAAGAAGTCAGCCCTTGAGCAATGAAACTACCTGGACCCAGTTGAGTGGGAGGTGTTTGTTGCCAAGCGAAATACTGATGAATTCAAGGTATTAAGTGTCACTCCCAATTTAATTAGTATACGTTCTTATGAATTCACCTATTTAAGGTTCACCTTGATTGTTACTAACCAATTCAATGTGCCTACTAATAAAGCTATCAACGATGCTTAAAGAGCAAGGCGTGTACTAAATATGCATGATCACATGATGGGTCCAGGTGGCTATGCAGCCCTTTGCCAAAAACTACTCGCATCTTCCATTCAACAGCCTACTACTCCTACTGTTGAGATTGTTGAGTTCGTTGAGTCCTCTACTACTCCTACACCTTTGCATCACAATGATGTGTGGATAGCAGGGAGGCAAAATAAAAAAGGAGATATAAACAACCCTGTAAATACTCAGGTGGCTACAAAAATGGTAAAACTCAACTCTAAGTAGGGCTTAGCATCGGTCCAAAACCGGATCGGACCGAACCGAACCGGACCGCAGACTGAATTTCAACACATACATGGACCGTAGATCGGACCGTTTCGAGGTAGGACCGGACCGAAACTGGATCGTTTTGTGCTAGGACCGGACCGAACCGTTTGGACCGTAATCAGTCTTTTTTACATGATTTACAATTTATTTAATTGTACAAAGTTGATAATCTTAGTCACTTCTAACAATTATATAACTTTAGTATCAAACATTTAAACTAGTAGTGCTTATATATGTAATTTATTTGTAGTTATTATAGAATACACCTTTAAATATACATAAATTTTGTATAAAAGTCAATATGCGGTCCGGACTGGACCGGACCGGACCGAAGACCGAACTCATCGAAATTCCCAGACCGTGGACCGGACCGAACTCAAAATGGATCGGACTGGACCGAATTGAGCAGTCCGGTCTGGTTTTGCGGTCTGGACCATGATTTGCTCACCCCTAACTCTAAGAGCAATTAGTATTGATGATTTTTATGTTTACTTACCCATTTCTATTAATTATGATTAGCGAGAGCTTTACGAGAAGAGGAAGCAGGGCTCATTCATCCCTGAGGGCACAAAGGATGAATTGACAGTTGCTCTCGGTAACCCAGAGCATCCTAGACATGTTAGAGCTGCATGTACTGGTGTGAGCCTAAGAGCGTTCTTTGGGCCATCATAGCGCAAACATTTCCAAAAAGAAGGATTTTCAAAAGTTGAGGTGACCTATACTTTTTTTAGAATTTAATTGCAAAGGAAATTCAGGAATCAAAAAGAGTTTCTTTTGGCCATGTATAGGTAGATGAGTTAATTGATAAGAGAGTCCAGGAAGTAATCAGTAAGTGGCAGACGTCTCATGCTGCCACTCAGACAGTACCTATGTTGTGTCGCTCTTCCCCTATGATATAGGTGGTTGGGAGTAATATTGTAGAGGTGGTTGGGAGTAATCCTGTAGAGGATGCTATAGGCCAATCATACGATAATAATATATTTCTACAAGATATTTGGGAGTTGTTTTATTATGCTTGGCTGAATTCATCTATGATAGAACTAAGGATATGGTGAGATCTTATTTATATATCTATATACCTCATTTTATATACGGTGATCTATTTTCTTATATATTAATGCATACATAAAATATGTTTTACATCCACTTACATAGGTTCTGTAAAGATTTTTCAATGACTCATGTAGAATTTCTAGTTCCATCCTTGATCAGTCTTCTAAATGAAGACCCTACATCAGTTACCTTGTACTGCTCTATTACTTTTAAATATTTTGGTGAAGCAAAAAAGAGTGTGATAATATTTCCATATAATGTTGGGTAAGTTTACTTTGTTTATATTTTTTCCTTAAGAAAATTACATTTCATTGTGGATTTTGAGTTATATATTTTTTATTTTCTTATCACTAGAGGTAAGCATTGGGAGTTACTGGTTGTTGTCCCAGAAACGTTGGCTATTTATTATCTAGATCCTAAGGGAAACAAACTAGACCGTTTGGGACACGATTTGAAAAGGTCATTATACATGTGAGAAAAATTTTATACTTATATATGTTAAAATCTATTATTACAAGACTATTTACTAATGTAATTCAGTGTCTTACATTAACGTATAGGGCTTTAAAAGATTTCAAAAATGTGGGATGAAACGTGGACAAGAAAAAGAAAGTGATAGTTTGGAAGAATGTGGATGTAGTTTCCAGACTTCAATGCATACTTTATTTATGTGAACTATGCTTATTTATATTTATTAACATTTTGTATGTTGAAATTTATAGTGTGTTTTACAAAATAATGGTTGGGCATGTGGATACTATGTGATGTGGTATATGGACATGATTGTCATATATGTTGCACAAGACATCAAAAACATACAACAGGTAATATATAGTCTTGATCATCATAAGTATAGTCTCTTTAGATATTATGAAAATATCAAACTTACTAATTATATATATACGTCATTCTCTTTGTAAGTGTTTAAAACTAGTGACTTCAATATAGGGGAAAAGCTATTAGATGTACATATGCCCTATACGATAGAACAACTAGATGACATAAGAGAACAATGGGCAAAAACCTTTGAAAGGGAGGCAATTTTTTATTATGATTGGGAAACTGATGATAAAGAATGATATTTCTAAACTTTGATGTCATTATTTCTATATATATGTGGTGCTTATATATAATGTGTGAAGGACCTTTTTATTGTATTTTTTAAATTTGATCTATATACATGTGTGTGAATGTGAAGATGAATGAATGAATTGTACTTCTACATGTGTGTGAATGTGAAAATAGATGAATGAATGGAACTACATATTTCTACATGTGTGTGAATGTGGAAATGGATGAATGAATGGAATTGCATGTTTCTACATGTGTGTGAATCATGTGAATGAATTAATTGTGTTTCTACATTTGTGTGAATCACATGATGTATATATAGTCTTAATATATAGATAGTCATGATCATCTTGTTATAGTGGGTATGTAGCCTGTTGTTAGGCTGAAATCATAGGATATTGTAAACTTGCAGTTTAGAACTGAATTGTAGGTTTTGCATCCTATTGACCATCCAGACAGCAGGCCTACAAGCTGATATTAAAAAAACGGCACTTAGTCATCATTTTTTAAAAGAACTATCAATGTAGGTCTACATCGTCGGTTATTTATAGCAAACTGACGACATTGTCCTAAGTTGGGCCAATTGTTTTTGTTCGAATATGGAGATAAGCATCAATTTTTTTAAATCATAACTGACGACAATTTGCTAGCGGTATTCTCGGTTTTATTTTGAACCTGACGACTATGAACCAAATATGAGATCAATTTTTGTTTAGAAAGGGAGTTAGTTGTCAGTTTTTACTGCAATAACTGACGATTGCGGCCGTAACCCGGGCCAATTTTTTGTTCGATTATGAAGATAGTCGTCGATTATCTGTAGACAACTGAAGACTGTGGATCCTACCAGTGTCAGTTCTTTTTTAGTTACAATTGGGGCCGGCTCTGTTTCGTCAGTTTTGGAACCGACATCATAGGCTTCTACCTTTAGTGTCGCCCACTTAAGTGTTGCTTGGAAACCAACGTAAAATGTTACGACCCCATCAGAGCTTAATTGGTAAACTAGGGTTTACCTAGATGATTACATATTTAATTGGATTGATCATTGCTTAAATCTAATTAATGATGATATCTCAATTATAATATGATAAACCTAATGAGAACCCCAAGCATGTTATCTCTTTGTATAATTAGGGTTTGAGGTGTATAAACTCTAGTCGGTTGAAATAAGGGTTTTCAACGAATGAGCTCATTTGGGAAGGAATGATAGAGTTAGGCATAGAAAAATAGAAATGATAGTTGGATGCTTGGGTAGCACGGCCATGGTGGGTAGCACGGCCGTGCTAGGTCTTTGGTGGCACGGGCATGCAAGGCCACACGGTCGTTTTGAAAGAATTAAACTATTAACCAACTTTTCTACTCAAATCTGCTGAAATCAATGCACCACGGCCGTGGTAGGCAGCACGGCCGTGCAGGGTCCATCTTGCACGGCCGTGGCAGCTAGCACGGCCGTTCTGAGGCATTTTTGCTTCAAATGACATTTCTGCAGATTTCTGGATAGCAGTGCACTGTTCTATTTTTAATTATTTATTGGTAACTCCAAATGATCTCAAATTTTAACTGAAGCTTTATAGATCAATTATAAACAACTTGATAAATTCCCATAATTGTTGGAGAATGTTTGATCTCTGAAATAAATGAATTACAGTAACTTTTGTATAACTGAATATTCAGCCAATATAATAAAAGTTGAGTGCGGGGTCAATATGCAATTGACCCAAGCAGCTCAATTGACTTATATGAACGACCACACACACAAGCAGCTCTCATTCTTCGTCATTCATTCTAGAGAAACGAGCTCCTAGAGAGAGAGGGAGAATTAGGGCTTGAGTGGAGAAAGTGGGGGAATTGCTGAATTAGGGTTTTGCGATTCCAGGAAGGGTGAAATCAAGTAAGTTTGGATCCTTTGCATAGACTTTTATGGTGGATCTTCTCTCTCATGTCAAGATTCCGTCCATGCTCTGATTTGATCCAAGATGATGTCGAAATTCCTTCTTTTCTCACCCTTTCTTCATAATCCCTCTTTTTCAAGGTTCCCGAGTTGAATGGAAGAGGAATTGGGAGATTTGCTAGGGATTTGATAGGAATTCGAGATTCCCTGAGTTGAGCTGCAGTTGTGAGGTGTTTTCACACCTTAGGGTGAGTGGGTTCTTCCTTCAAACATTCTAATGCACGAATTTGATTATAACATCCAAATCCCTAAATGCTTAGCATGTGAATTCTAAATCCTGAAATGTCCATTTGATTTAAGTTATTGTAAATTGATATGATATGGATTCCTTCTCTGTTTGAATGACTCCTAAATGGTAGATTCATATCAGATACATATACAACACTTTCAAGTGAGAATGCTTTAGATTTATATCAAATGATGTAATTAGGGTTTGACCTAATTGAGATATCGCTAGAGCTTCAACCTTATTGAAAAGGATTAGTAATCCTATAAGTGGTTAGGATGTACCTCGTGGGTTATCTTAATTGAATCTTATTCTGGATACATGATATCGCAGTGATGATATGGAAAACCTAAATTTAGTTAAATTTCCATGGTTTCATGTCTATATTGATTGCATATGATTTGTTGGAAACAATCTTTATTTAGTGAATGCTTATATCCTATGAAATCCTTATGAGAGCCATGTGACAAGTGAATGAGGTAAATGAAAAGGTGAATGAGGCAAATGCAACCCTAAGAGTAGGGTGTTGGGATGTGATGAATGAATAAGGCAAATGAAACCCTAAGGATAGGATGTTCAATGAATCATGCTATGGTAATATGAAAGGTCTCGATATGAGATGTGGTGATGCTTAATTGTTAAATTGTATGTTTCTAGTGCATTTAACTTTATATGCTTGTTCTCATTGAAATGACATTTACCTACTGCAGGGCTTCTTATATTTCAATACATATCTCGTAAATTGCAGGTGATGAGATATGACATGCCCTAGAAAGGGATGTTACTGAGACATGGTATATGTTGAATACATGAGCTAAGATATTTACATGTTAATCAAGTATAGACCTAAGTGCCCTAACACCGTAGAACCCCTTAGACGGGTCTGCAACTTTGGGGTGAAACTCGTGTTGCAACATCATCCGTGCTTGTGTCGCGGACAAACGAGGAAAGAGAGAGGCAGTGTCTAACAACAATCGTGCTTGTGTCACGATGGCACTGCGATAACAAAAGAAAACACGGTTATCTAACACCATTCATGCTTGTGTCGCGAAGGTAACCCTGTGACTCTCCGCCGGTGTACTCAGGTTTAAGGAGGAGTCGAGAGCACACGTGGTTGTGCAGCACACGTGGATGTGCGATGAGGCCGAGGAGCCTGTGTCCTGTGCAGACCAGGATGAGTAGTCAGACTTAGAACTTCCCGGGTGTGTCGCTAAGTCTTGTACGGTGGGATCGTAGCATGAATTTGTTACGGATCTTCATATGCAGAGTACACTGCATATGTTTAGGGCATAATCTAAAATATGATCATATAGGTTCACATAGTTCTTTATAAATGAAAGAGTTAAGGAAGACTAGAAGTGTAGTCTTCTTGTAGTTATTCTTTGGATGCAATATTTACATTCTTTGTTATTTCAATTATATTGTTTTAGAACTTCTCAGTGTAGTATTAACTGTTGTTAAATTTCATATCATTTATTCAAACTATATCTGTAATCACATTAGTGCATTAGTCTGTTTCCATGAAGTACTCATTCACTGAGCGAGTAGGCTCACCCCTCTACTCAAACATTTTAGGGTTAACCGCGTGGACTTGGAGATAGTCAGAGCTTCAGTGTAGACCTGCCACAGGAGTCAAGTATGAGATTAGTTGAGTCAGTCGGTCCTTGTCACTCTAGGTCCTCAGTAAGAGATAAGAGAGAGAGTTGTAAATACGATGTGTAATATTGTTCCTCTTTGATGTGTATGCTAATTAGCAAGTTTAATGTGCTTAATGTGTGAAAGACATTGTGACTGCTTATACATGTATCTTTTCTATTAAAGTCTGATTAGTAAAAGAAATGTTCAGATTCCTTTGTTAAGATGATATGTGGTTCAATGCGATGAAACAAGAGTTTAACAGAAAAGAAAAAGTTAAGGGTGTTCTTTGTGTTTCATAAATCCCATCTTACGCCCTAATCTCATGATTTGAGGAAATTGTGAGATCGGGGTGTAACATAAAAAGTCCATTTTAACCGATGTTAAAGGTAGTATCTATACTAGTGTTCTTATGTGACAAAACCTATGGCCCAAATGGTCATGTCACAAAGAAGATCTTAAATTTTATGCCTTGGACAATGGTAGTCATGTACCTTTGACTCAACTTCATGACCATTGTGATTGTTGATGATGCACTATTGGGTGACATAATTATGCCTTGATGGGACTACCAATATTGATGCCTTGGTGTCCCCAAAAACCTTTGTCTTTTGGATCCTCCCCAAAACTCTCTAGATGACTATGTTGCTTCATATTGGCATCATTGTCATGGATGATGATCAATGTTCTCTTGATCCTCCTCATAGACTCTATAAAGGTGGAAAACTTCTTGCGTAAGTCCAAAGTTGACACTAGCCTTGCCAGGTGGAAAACTTCTATTGCAAGTCCAAAGTTGATGCAAAGTTGACACTAGCCTTGCCAGGTGGAAAACTTCTATTGTAAGTCCAAAGTTGATGCTAGCCTTTCCAGGTCAACATTTAACCCCTTCTCAAATTGTTAATCTTCTTTATCTAGATTAGTGACATGTTCGGGAAAAAACTTAACAACTTTGTCAGTCGAGCTTCATATTTGTTCACTAGCATTGCTCTCTACTTTAGTTGTTCAAACTATGTAAACTTTTGTCAAAATAGAACATAGGGAAGTATCCATTCTCAAACTCCCTCCTAAACTCCATCCAAAAATCAAGTTCCCCTGACTTCTTCACCTACTCAATAGCCCATCGGTGGCCAGCATCCCCTTCCAATATATAGATGGTGTGGTTCACCTTGTATTTATCTAGTATGTTCAATAATTCAAAAGCCTTCTCTAGATTTCTGAGCCACGTATCTGCATCGACCAAATTTATTTTACCTACCCCATGTACTCTATAAATTTTATGCATTTCAGTCACTCAAACATCTTACTAGAACTAATTGACTCAATGTCTGAGGTCTGAGATTGTCCGCTAGAGAAGTAGCTTGCTCATAAACTGAATAAAAGCAGACATCATATGTCAAAGCATGGTCTGAAAGGTTGGATGGACAGGCATCGTCAGCTCTAGGGGTACCATCTCAGGTTGCTCAAGCTACTCAGACTGCTTAGTCTCAGATGTCCTATACTCAAGAGCCTATTGCCTCACATCACACCTTAGGTGAACATAAATGTTTTCCATGTGTTCTTCATGATGTCCATGCATACCTGTATAAACTTTATTGATGGTTAGATATGGTTGACTGGTGAGAATAGACAAAACAACCTAATAATATGTCCATGTAGACTCAATAGACCTAGACTGTAATACCAAAAACTTATAATAACACATCACCAAAAGAGTAATATTCCTCAAACAAAACCCGATTAAAAACAATAATAATAACCATCTAGTTAAACCACATAGAAATAACTCATCCAACATTATAGGTAATACGATTAGGATGATATGATAGTCACAAGAGTTCACCACAACAAAATACATGTTTCACAATATACAATACTTAGGTACATGATGTGTTCATAAGGCACTTACACAATATCTCATCAAAATATATGTTGTATAGACATTACATAAGGGACATTACTATAGAGAATGAACATAAAAGCTTACACCTTGTCTAACTACTTCTCAAAATGCATGTCAAAATCTCAATATGGAAAAACACATATAATAAAACTTGCATGTACTAATCTGAATGTACTGGGACAATGCTCAGTTACAACCTTTATTCATTTTATCTTTGAAGCAGGTCATGCAAATCTCACCTACCTTAAATATAATGTTTAAGACATCTATTACTAACTAATTCATATACATTTAAAGGAAACAGTAAACATTTGGATGTATAAAGGCTATTAGTGTACTTGTAAGTACATGCTTACCCAACCATACATTCATCCTTCACTAGCCTGTAAGAGATGTTAGAAATTATATACATATCCAATGCCACATATATTTATCATATGGATAGAACATCCATTTTAAGCATCAAATAAACCTAAATAAATGTGCTACTTGGTTAAGATATATTTTGCAAATTCTTGGGCAAATGATGCTTGTCATTCAATGAGCTAGCCAGATTCTATTAAGGCACTCTATCAATACATATAGGATCTAAGAATATTTGGATTTCTTATATCTATCCGCACAACCTTGGTTCAAAGATAAAAAGGTAGGGAGCCCAATGGATGAGTGCAATGTGAATGTTTACTTCAATGTGGATCCACCAATCTTAGGCCTCCCATGGGCACCAGGTCATGGCACCAAACTTAGGGTAACAATTGTTCATACCATAATTCAACATATCATCACATACCCTATGTCATTCCTCACTAGACTATTGGTCTTTAGCTAGTTTGAGACACAATTTATAGATGCTATGGTATAAAGACCCCTAGAGACCCCATATATTCAATAGTATATGGCTCCAATCATCTTCTCACAAGTTTAGGTTGCTACAAAATATATTCATTTCACTATTCCCCATAGTGATCTAGGGGGTATATCTACATACTTTTGGCTCTACAACTTACATTTCTCTTTATTAGTTGGATTCATTATTCTACAACTATTTCAAGCAAGACATAAATAACAATATCTAAGAAAGACAAATAACCATGTTACTAGCAACTTTAAAAGATATAAATTGTTTGATCATCAGAATCTAACTTCTCCAAACTTGGTAAATTACCATTCCTCTATCCATGTTAAGGTTTCCACATATCAAATTTATCAAAGAGTAATGAACAGTAAGAAATCCTTGCCACAAATCTTATAGAATCATAATTGAGTACCACATTACTAGGCACTCACAGTAGGGAAGTACCATAGATGATTATAAGCGTCCTTTTTTTCAAAAAAGAACCAATATTACAATTTTTAGTAGCATAATGGTAACAAAACTAATTACGGAACACTTTTTGAGAACTTCTTCAAGAAATATTAGCATGTACTCACATCCTACATGAATGTAAGTCACCACCAACACAAAACCAATGTTCCTTAAACTTATTTAGACATCTATATCCAAAGAAACATAATGAAGAACTAAACAATCACATTTCATTGTTAAGAAACTACTTTAGGAAATATAAGTACAACATCTAGTTCATTTTCTTGAATACCAAGTTCAAGATGCATATAGAAATTGCCTTTAATGTTTATAGGGAATATTAGAGAAAACATTGATTTGCATATACACAGTAAGTAATAAATGAGTAAAATGTAATATCACCCTGATGAGGATGGAACCAAGTCCAATCATGAAGAATGACAGTGAAGCCTCGATCTTCATGAGTAACTCCAAAACCAAAGGAAAACTCTCCAATATATGATATCCTCCTCCTAACATGCTCTATAGTTTCCAATCCACATCCTAAAAGCAATTAGATCAAGGATGGAGAAGGGAAAATAGGTTGTAAGACTTAACACTAAAAACCCCAGAGAAAAATCACCTAGGAAACATCCACAAAGATAAGAAGGCGGTAGATCATCAAGAGAAAAAAGGATAAGAGCTCTACTTACACGAATCTTAGCTTTGTAGTCACCAGGAAGCTTGTCACACAATAGAAGAGAAGAGAACAAAGGCAAACAACAATGAAGTCAAAGACCGATAGAAGTAGGATTCTCATTAGTAGACATCAACGATGATGTCTTACTCCACTACATCACCTCACGGTTCTTTTCACACAAGTGGGGTGAGAAGGAAAGATAATGGGGTATATATAGCCTGAGAGGAGAGAGAACAAGTGGTCAAAGTTGTCTTGTTATCATTCAAAGAACTTGTGCATTTGTTGGTCTATCGTCTCATTAGTAGACAGACACCAACTTTCCAGTAGGGCACAAGAAGCTCCATCTATAGATCACCTTTGGTCAATAGTAGATGCAAATGTAAATCCCATGGGTACTTATTGTAGATACAAGCTATCATGAAATTGTAGAAGATACTCACCAGAGTTATCATTGGTAGAGCACATCATCATAACCATCCATACTTAGTGTATGATTTGCTTCAATATCCAACCGATGAAAACTCGCATACCACATAGATAGTTTCTTCATTAGTTATCAACCAATGAAAATAGAGAAGGTCACAAGACTAGACACTTCCATCAATGCTCAACTAGTGGGAAGGCATAACAATTTTGTTTGTCCTAAAATGACAATCCAAACATATCTCTACCAGTGAAAAAGTAGAGGAATCGCCTTGTCCCTCAACCAACGGTGAACCAAGCTCACTTACATCAGTCCTCTACTGATGGAAAGGCAAACTGCTACCATCGGTCCTCAACCGATGGAAAGGAAAGAAGACTTGGCTAGATCATCTAAGTGCATTCACCAGGACCAATCAAGAAGCAGAATAAGGAAAGAAAACATGTTATGTGCAAAGTTCAAGGAAACCCTTGAACATGGATAATTTGCACATAGACACTCAAATAAAGTGCTATAGATAAAACACTAAAGCATGCATCATCAAGCATGAAGACATGTGATAAATAGGATAAGGAAACTAAGCCATGTCAGGGCTCTTACAAGGAACACCACCATGTAGATCCATCCAACCCAAGATCAAGTCACCACTCGTCTTTCCAATTAAGCCTCTCTACAACTAGACCAAGAGAAAGACAAAGTAGTGGAGACAAATGGAGTCCGGGATAGTGGGAAAAAGTTGGAGTTGATGTCATCCCCTTCAACATTGTCTCAAATTGTCAAGCACCAAGACACCTGGGGGAGTAGGTATGTGGGCCTCCACACACTCTCTCCCCCATTTGGAGACATAAACACCACATGAGAAATATGGTGATGGAATTATTAGAGCGGGGGTTCCAAGTTACTATGTCTTTATGAAATTAATAGTGTTATGCTTGCCTAATTGGTAATATTTTAGATCAATTATTCCTAGTGGTATGATTCTATAAGGAGAGAATCCAAGAGGAGTATAAGTAGTGAAATTGGTACCTAGAGAAGATAAAATATTAGGATAAAAGGTTGTGATGGAAGATATTAGAAAGAAGTAAAATGAAGAGGGTTTGGATAAATGGCATGTTGGAACAAGGGTTTTACCTAGATCAATTTGATGAATGTCATATTTGCAATATTTTTGCTTCTAACTAATTTATTAAGTGTTTCAGGAACATATGTGTTAGATAAATACCAAATGGAATCATATCATACAAATAAATGTTATTACATGACTTCTACTTTCCAATATGTTGTACCTTGTATTTGTTCATTCATCTTTAATCTTGTAAAGGGACTAGTATTGATGATCCATCAAGACATTTAGGTCTTAGTTTGGACCTTAGGGATCTAGGTAAAATATCACTTCTATTTCATTCAAGACACATCTAAAATTCATTTTTATGTGGCTAATAGGTCACTAAAATTAGAGTTTGACTGAGATGAGATTGGCTAATAACTTTTATTTAGCTGGGAGATGATATAAGGGGTTGTTTTGCCTCTAGATATGTCTCAATGTATTTCCATTCGGCCAAATGTCATCTACTAAACTCTAGATTTATTGACCAATAATGACCTAAATTATATTCCTTAGTTGTTTTATAGAAGCAAAATACATTCCTATGCACTTCGGTCAGAGAAACTGTTCAGCTGAAGGACACTCAATCAAAGTATAAGTTTGTATGGTGTAATACATCAAATGAATAATAGTCCTTATAATTTTTTTAATTAACCCAATGTAATTGATGACAAGTTCAATCCTAGATGATCCACTTTACTAACCCTAATCCATCGATTTATATGGGCCATATTTGATCACTTTCACACCCACTTTCAAGCAGTAGAAAAAAAATTAAGAAAATATTCGAATGTATTGTGCCTTAGTGTACCAGCGGTGTCCAAGTTGAGATTCTCCTACAGAAGAAAACAAATTCTATCATCTTTAGAATCTCATTCAGAAAATCCTTCATGCTTGCAATTATAATTTCCTTTTTCCAATCTCTTTCTTTGTTGAGGAAGTCTTGTAGAGGTGATTCAAGGTGAGTGAAGTGGCAATTGGTCTTAGAAAAACCCATTGGTCCTCCATTGGCTCAAAAAATATGACATTAGGTAGTGTCCTTCTTTTGTAAATACCCCAACAAAGGTTTTGAGGTGGTTTCACATTGTCTTGAAAAAGGAAATGGTGGTATTCTCCAAAAACCAAGATCTGAAGGAGAAAGTGTATCATTTAATTTTCACTCTTGTTTATATATACATATATATATGTATATACGTATATGTATGTATAGGGATCATCTTTACTATCCGCGTGGGTAGCTACCCGCCCCTATTTTGGTTACTTTTTTTCAAGTTTCTTACTTTCAATATGTACAGGGTTACTTTACCTTGCAAACTATTACTTTTCATGCATAGATACTTCCATTTACAACAGCAGATTTCAAAATACAATTACATACATATTTCCTGTGTATTCTGCCCGGTTTTACTTTTTTAGTCATATACTTACTTTGTTATCAACATAGTTACTTTTTGGTCCTTCCGGTTACTTTGTTTTCCATATGGTTACATTCGGGACTGACGGGTATCGAAAATCCAGGCTACCCATGTGGGTATTCAATGAACGCCCATATATATATATATATATATATATATATATATATATATATATATATATATATATATATATATATATATATATATATATATATTCTTGTATCGTGTTCCCTCTCAGCTCGTAAAAAGATTTCAAACCTAGAGGTTGAAAACTAAATAAGAATCATATTAGGAAGCCTTTTTTGTTTTTAAACCACACTAAATCATTGTGTAGTTGTATATTCCTTATTCCATGTCCTCCTATTCAAAAAAAAATTATACAATAGTTTCTACTAATGTTTTCTTTAATTTTGTGAAATTTTCTATGAGAGTGTTTTCACCCCCTCTCCCCCTCTAGTCTCTACTTTATGGAGATATTAAGAGGAATATGGAAGAGTGGTCAGTGAGAATGGGTAAAGAGTGAGAAAGAAGAAGAAAGAGTTAAGTGTAAAGAGGTGAAAACTAAGAGGAACTAAATGGAGAAAGAAGGACGTGAAACCACTACATGCATCTCAATATGGGTTATCAACATCAAACACCTAAAATTGATTCCTACAAAGTTGTAGGCATTTGGGTAGGCCCCTCCATATCAAATCTCATTGTGAAATATTAATGGGTTTTAAAACAAGGAATGAAGTATTAAATAAAACGTAAAATCAAACATATAAACATTTTTTGAAATAAATTAATGGTTAACTATATTCCAAATTATATGAAATGAAATGTATGTGTTTTTGAATAAGGTAAAATTTACCTTACCAAATTTGCCAACAGTCTTGTAATGATGCTACATGGCGATCTCTATAGTTACCTTAATTTATGAATCCTTTAGACATGAAAAATTATGGATAAACCCTAAAGATATTAAGTTGAAGTAAGAAAAATCTTTCAAGATAATTTAATGAAAATAGAACTTAGTTGGTCTACTTTACTATATATTTGGACCCAGGAATAAAAAGGAAATGTAGTCATTCAATTAACAAATTAAAAGTAGAAGAAAATTACTAATCATGTCATTTGTTGGGAATAAGAGTTTTTAAAATTTTGGTAATATAGCAATATGGATGAAAAGGTATGAGGAAAATTCTTTGAACTCTAATGAATTATTTAACATGTGTAAATTCAATGAGTTTCCAATCTAATTGGATGATACTCATACATATGATAATAGATCATTTGGTCATGTGTTCTTAGTTTTGTAGTTAGACAAGGAATGACAAAAAGATCAGTTTATATGATTTTCCTTTTTTCTTTTTAGGAAATTTAGTAAAGTAGTGGTTGAGGAATTTTAGCTTGCAATCAACCATGGGTTTGGAGTGAATTGTGGCCAGGAGGTGTAATAAGATTGGATATAGGTTTAATAATTCATATAATACTCTTTGGGTGATTTTATTTATTTCAATAGATACAACAACTAATGGGTTTTGTTTAGGATTTTTAGATAATGGATGAGTATTATATTTGCCCTTATTTTTTAAGACAAATCAATGTGTTAGCCTTATATATGGTACACAAAGTATGTTGTATTAGGAGATGATTTCTTGAGAAAAAATAAATTGTATTTAGAGTGTTGATAATATATAATGGATTTAAATTACTATAGTAGAATGTTTTGGTCGTCAAATAGCCACCACATGGTAGGCACATCTCCTACTTCATGTTAGGTTAGGAAAGGATTACAGTGGGGAGGAAGAGTTGTTAAATGAAGGAGGTCAAAAGAGATCAAAGATGTTTTCAGAACCTTTTGTAGTTGATAGGGACCAAAGGAAGGTCTCTATAGTATAGAGTCATAGAAAAGTCTCTTATTTCTATAGTGTCAAAGGTGGAGTATGGATGGCATCCTAAAGCATCTTCATTGTTGGTTGTCTTGGTGAGTTCCTTGCATGGCGCCCTTTAGAGGTCAATAAAAAAGAATGTATTGTGTGATCATGGTTGAATCAAGAAGGTTGGGTCTATAAAGAACAGGTAAACATGGGGAAGCCCCTACCTCTATCCAAGGATGCAAGGAGTGTCAATGAATTCTAGCCATAGACACCACGTATAGTAGCACATGTTTGGAATAGGGTTGTCCAAGGAAAAAAAGAAATAAAACCTGGAGAGAATAAGAGACTACTAATCTAGGAAGAGTTAATTTGATCAATGATCTAGCAAAGATTCCCCATATCAACCCTAAACATAATTAACTGGGCCTTTCTAATAATTGATTAGTGCGTCTAAAACATGCGATGAATACATCTTTGAAAATATTTATATTCCTAGGATTAAATTAGAATAGTAACATTAGTGAAAGGGTGATAAGTAATATACATACATATAAGTAGTTGTGACCAATCATGATTCAAAGCTTGTAGATAAAGAGAAGAAAATCATAAACATTTAAAACAAGTTTCATGTCTCAAAATTTTGCAATGGATTAATAATGTTCTCTTATTTGTACATATTTACAAAGTAGTACAACAACAAAATATATATACAAAATTAGGTTTTATAATATGGAATGATTTCTGGAAAATTAGTAAATTAAAGATAAGAGTCTTACAATCGTATAACTTTGATACCAATATTAGCCTTGTTTAGTAAAAATAATAGCATTCTGCATTTTTGGGTTGTTCATAAGTAAACTCATTATATATGTATAATTATGATTTTAGTAAAATAATTGCATGCAATATATAATGCAACACATTCAAATTGTATATTGGTTTGTCATGACAATACTAAATTGTTAAGATCTGATGGTCATTATTAGAGAATACACCTACAACATTGGTCAAATAGGGATTTAGGCATCGAATATTGTCTAATGTCTACGTGGGAGACATGGCAAATAAATGACCAAGTGTCATTCCATAATCAATGATATATAATATCTATGTTTTCCTCAACTAGAGTCGTTGAGCCAAATCTTCAACATGACTATTCTTAAAAATAAATTGACACTACATACGCCATGTGATCTCTTATGGACTGCCCATCGCATTAGATTATGCTAAATTCCACCATGTAAAATGTACTTCATTTATTTAAGATAATATATGATGCAGTATGGTGGTTGTAGTTACCTATAGATTTATGTCTTTTTTTTGCTAAATAATTGTCACAGAATATGATATTCTTTGACAAATAGAAGCAAGTGGAACTCTACAAAAATTTGTAGAATTCTACCATTAGCACACAAACTGCAAAGTTCTAATTTTACTACATGTGATGGATTTTTACATTCCACTAAACAATCACATTACAAGTAACATACCAAAATACATCCAAAACATTCCCACACAAAAAAATTATCTCAACATCCTAGAATCAACTCAATTCCAATTTTAGATCATACTTCTTTCCAAATCCACAATTAAGTTTTGGATTCCATCCTAAAACAAACAAAGTATGATTTAGAAATCAATTCTCTACAATACAAGTTTTCACGTTGACAAATTCCCATTCCATCTGAATGAACATGTATCATCGAAAAATTAGGCATGGAGAACTTAAAATAAATAGGAGAGTGTCATTTTACAAGTCTAATAGATAAATGTGATATAATATTATTTCCTTATGATAATAGTCCACTTAATCAAAAAAGAAACCATTTACATCAATTTCCATCTTATTATCCATCCTTCACAATTATATCTAGTAACAAATTAGAACCTATCAAAAATCTCAATTTTTTGTCTTTTCGCCAATGATGGGATAGAATGAAATACCACAAATGCAAAATATAAATCCATCATTTTTATTAATTTTAATGCCATGCTTTTGATTCCCTACAAGCCTAACTGTGAACATATGATGCATTCTCAAATCACATACCACATAGTTAATGGAAACCAAATAAAAATATCCTTGAAACAGCCATAGATTCAACATTGATAGAGCAAAGGCAACATGATTAATTATAAGTAAGAAATAAAATGACACAATGGATGCTTGTTTCAATAGGTGATACTTGTTTTCAAGAAGCATGATTTGCATTCTTGTTCTTTGAATGCAGACTCTTAAATGACCATTTAAAGTCAAGATGATTGCAAGCAGTAGATGCTTGTTGCAGGTAGAATTAACCGTCAAATGTTCATTTCCAAGGGTATGAAGGTTATAATTGTTTCCAACAAGAATCCTTCCCTATTCAGACAAATTGCACTGAGTGCCAAGGATCTGATATTAGTTGAACAAGCCACATACCATATCCATGAATCAGACTGTAACCTGATCATCTATTAATGCTTATTTTTATCATTTTGGAGGTTCAAATGATCAAATCAATGTGATCATTGTTGCATATAGTATAAAGCTTATCGCGAGTAGCATGAAGACTCAATTCTTGTTGCAAAAGGTATGAATAGTATAAATTTAAGGACAATAAGAGATGAGCTAAGATCACCCTGATATTAGATGAAATGAGGTATGATGGCCAGGACATAAATATGAGATGGGTGAATATGAGCATACTTCAACCTAAAAGGATTAATACTACAAGGACAATAAAATGAGAGATGAGATAAGCATAGTTTAACCTAATCCTACCATTGAGAAGAAAAATCAAACCAAACTAGGTCCTAGATCACTGTTAGGCTTAACATTGTCTAAACGGACCTACATACCCCTAGTTTACCCTAAAAATAACTCAAATAAGATGTAATTTTACCTAAATAAGTCCTAATCAACCTAAATCAAACCTAGATTTACTTAAAAGAAACTCAACTTTATCAAATAAGACCTAACTTTTGTAAATCAAAACTAATGAACAATGTTAATGATTATAGTGTCCAAAACATTAATTTTAATGATAGAGACAAAAAAATGCAGCAAGAAAATAGAGAAAAACCAACATAGTGAGGAAAAATAGCATAGAAGGAGTGTTGCTTCTATGGTTTTTGATGTGTGATTGTTGTTGTTCTAGTTCAGTTGTTGTTGCATATGGTAAGGCTGCCTCTACAATTGGTGAATGAAGTTTAATACAACTAACATTTGTTTCGCACTAGGATCCCAACACACATAAGATAGATGATCATTGTTAGAATAGAGATACATCTAGCATTTGGGATGAGACGTGGATGGTTGGAGGTGAGAGAATTTGGATATCCAGAAGAGAAGAATGAAATTTTACCCAACATAGATAAGAAGAATAGAAATCGATCTGAGAATCACCCTAGATTTGTGGTGATTTTTAGCTTTTCACGAGATATATGAACGGAATGGGGGAGAAAGGGTTTTCAATGGAGGTGGTTATATAAGAAAACTAGTGAGGGTTCTATATAGTAAATCATTTGCAATGAAAACTCTATCTCATATATATTTGGACAAAAAGCATTGGGGGTATTGCCATTTCACATGAGCTTGATCATGATCTGCACCTTGATTTGTCATTTATTAACTTTTGCTTCGCCACATACTGACATTGGTACCCAATTTTTTTTTGATTCAATGATGATCTGTTAATTTCACAAGAAAAATAATAAGTTGAATATATATGATGGTTAATGTTGTATAATATCAAAGATTGTTGATTCTTAAATTATGTGATGGTTCAAACATAACATGTCTATATTATTCATGGTGTTGCAAGGGTGTTATCTAAAATGTGAGGTTGCACAATGAAACCTAACATGAACTTAAGACATATAAAAGAGAATGAATGAACTACGATTAAATGAAATTATGGAATTTCACATAATGGTTTCAATAACTTGATATTTGAGTAAATATTAGGGGATCAAGGTCAAGTTTTTCATCAGTCAGGCAGGTGTATCATGTGCACTGGGCATATATGCTATTGATGTACAAAATTGTGTAAGACTATAACATTGAATATGACATGTCAGTGCACGTTTATGCATATAAAGATATTATTCATTTGAGAATATTTTATGTATTGAATTGATATTAGCAGTTAATGAGCCGGCGAGCAGTAGCTCAGCTGGTTCGCAGCACAGGGCCCCTCACGAAGGGTCCTGGGTTCGAATCACATTGGTCGTGCTGTTCGGAAAACATTTAATCCCACTACGTCAGTCGGCCTCTGATGTGATTTAAAAAGGGGCAACTCTGCTGAGTGGGTCGTAGGGTCCCCTCGGGTTTTACCAGCTCTGCTATCTAGGCGTCCGCCTGGGGAGTTGGGTTTCCCCCGGTCACCAAAAAAAAGATATTAGCAGTTAATGTATAATTTTCAATTATATGATAATGTAATGATGTATGGGAATATCCACTGGTATGTTTATAAAAAATCACAATTGTATAGTTGTTTTCTCAATGCACTAAGTAGTTTAGGGTGTAATATTTCACACACACATGTCTGGTGTGATTTTTGTAGTTATCTTGTAGCATAGGCATCATATGGTTTTCTCAACTACTTGAGATATTTTCTATAGTCAAAGTTTCAAATTTCTAATAGAACTAGTTGATTGTATGTTTTGCAAATAAGGCTTTCAGCTAATCTAAATTTTATTATGGTAAATTAGGGTTCCAATAAGATTACAAATATTTTCATGATCATTTGAGAAGTAGGAAGTATTGTATTAGATAAGATAAACCCTTTGAGAGAGAAGAATTAAGACACAAGCAATAAGATTAGAAATATTTTTCTAACATCGTCATTTTATTAACTAAGACTTTATATAAGACAAATGACACTGGTTTTTGCTAAAAATGTTTCATCGGTGAAGCTTAGTTAGGACATAGGAAAACACGATTTCACTGATATATGTTATTAGCACACTTTTCACAATAGAAATAATCAAGCAAACTATATTTGCTCGAGTTGATGTAATACATTTAACAACTAGTTGGGTTCAAATTACACTAATAATGTTTATCATACTAAGTCTATTTAGTAAAACTCAACAGGTCTTCACTTAGGTTGATATGGATTTTTAGGCAAGCTATATATCTCATTTAGCAATTCGATTGATACTACTAATATCATAAACATTGATTGAGCGTCAAGCTAGTCTAAGACCAAAATCAATGTAGCATATAAAAGATGCATGTAGTATATGACAAAATATGTGATGACCTCAAACTTTGGCATTTTGTATATTGATGAATCTAGTAAGTTTATTTCAAGAAAATGATATTTAGAATATATTGACTCTCACATTATGTTGTGCTAATGAATTCAAAAATATTAAATTTGATCATGACCCAAAGTGGTACCTAAGCTTAAATTGTAAAGCAATTTAGTTCAATCCTAAACTTGACGTACTTTATGATGATATAGGTTGGATACTATATAGTAGGAGACATTTCAAATCCATTTATATAGTTTCATAATTTTAAATTCACTATCAACTCTAATAAAGTTAAAAGCTTGAAGAAACCCTATTTTGATAATTTTTGGTCCCTGTAGAGCAATGATTAGTTGAGAATTATTATTGAAAATCTAATCCAAGAAAATATTTGCCAAAAATAAAGTAAATATAAGGGCATTTGGAAATTTTATATGATGGTGATTTTTATGTCACTTTTGGAAAGTATTGAATGCAATGATAATTGTTATGAAATTGATTAATATATGATATGGTAATGCAGTATTTACTTTAGAATTATGCATAATGGTATGTAATAACCTCTTTCTGATAATCTAGATTTTGGCCCCTTTGGAATTTATCCAGTTAGCAGTAGAACTAATACAAAATATTGGTATTTATTAAGATCAAAATTGTTGATGTGGGCAAGGACCCACAAGAACCTAACTTTAGGTCTAGGTGGGATGGTAAAGGGAATTATCTTCCTTACATGCGTAATAGTCTAGAGATAGGATATAAACTCTTCTTAGATCTCATCTATATCCCTCCTTCCTCTAAGGATTCCTAGTGTATCACCAAAAACCTCAGAATAGAATAAGGAGATCCACATCTTTCAATGAATCCTAACTTTGAGGTTATCATAAATGAACAATATAATTCTCAAACCCATCTCTAACCCCTCACATGATCATGTTGGTAGATAATAATCCTAGGTAAAGCATGCATAAATAATGCTTTATGTATACACCAGATACCCACTAGCCTTCTATGCCGACATCACCTACTCCCGCAGCAACTTTGTGACAAAAATGAAGTGTTGCAACCTCATTAGTCTTACTTGGGACATGGGCAACACATTGCTCATGTGAATACCATCCAACCCTCTAGGGGTCATACTTGTGCCTAGAGCATGCCACCAACCTTGAGATTCTTTGACATCCATTTCAGCGATCGGGAATAGCACCAAGATGCTCCCTACCTCCATCTAGATGTGCATATGATTCATGATACTATGTGTAAGATCATGGGTCCATCCAAAAGTGTTGGAACGAGGTAATCCCTAGTAACACCTATTTTTCCTTCGTTGGTTCTCCCCTCTATAAATGAGACTAAGTTCAGCTAACTCTAGCTGCCTCATCAACCGTAAAGGACTTGTTCTGTTTGTGTTGGCTTGAAGGAGATGACTATGGCCCTAAGCACAACTTCCAACAAGCATGATCAACCATATGGTTGTCCTCCCATGGTGCTTAACCTTTGTAGATATTTAAGAATGAGCCTAGTAGTTGTTTGACTAGTGGCCCCATAGAACATGATTGAAGAATATTTGTGTAAGGGGAAGAAGAGCCTTTTACCAAGCTTTAAACCTTGTGCATGTCAATTAGTTTTAATAGGATTTCCAGCTAAATTGACTTTCCCTAGTTGACCAATGATGCATTTAATGTATAAAAACCTGGTAATCAAAGTACTAATCAGGATGATATTAAATTATATATATTTTTAACAAGAAAATATGTAGAATATGGTACAAATAGTAGTATACCCTATCTCAAACTCTACAACAAAAAGTAGTTTGAATCCTAATTATGTTTATTGAAAATATATTGGAATATTTATACATGTTGAAAGCTATTACTAATGATGATTCTACTATTCCAAACCAAGATTCAAATTTCAATCTTTGACTTAATATAACTTGAGAGACATTGATGTTATATCTTGATAATCATTTGATGTGTGATGTAATGCAAGATTAGGAATGTATATGAATCTAGGGCATGAAACATATAGATAGAACTTATTTTGAAAGTGATATCAACAACCTCAAAAGTTGTAGGTTTGGATCAAGACTAAAATATGACACTTTTAGGTTTTACAAATCCTAAATCATGGACATATACATTAAACTGTAGTTCTATGATCAATTTAAGAAAATTTGTAATACTTGATTTTTTTAAGTATTTTATGCAAAAAGATGGTTGTTAGTCATAACTTAGAATAAATTCTTTGTTGAACTACATAAATGTGGATAAAATTATGACTATCATAATATGGAGGTTTTGGATTCTGTTGTGGATTTAGATTGTTGAGGTTTTTGGATATCTAATTTCCATTTCCACAATTATAAAAGCCTTATGATTATCACATGTAGATAATGTATTGAAAACCCTAGTCAAGTCTCACAAGGGTGTTTAGGGAAAAATTCATTCCTGGTTATGATGAGAAATCTACTCAAAAATCATGGAAAATAGGCAACAAAAACCAATGTGAGCTTGGAAATCCACCAGGAAAGTTGAGTAGAAAAGCTTGCATCATCATGGTGATTATTTTAGGGAATTTGATAATGAACAAAATATGTTTGTCTTCAAATGCCATTTACAGGATTAATAACTATGACTAAATAGTGAATACAAAATATTCCTTTCTTTTGTGTAAAACATTATTAGCCCAAATATACTTCATTAAAAAAAATTATGATATTAGCGTGTACCCCACATACCAACATATTATGTATGTTGGCATCCAATTTTCTCATTGTTTTAGGTTAAATTGAACTATGGTCAAAGGCAAATAGAACAAGAAGAATAAAATTGGAACCCACTAAGGAACAAGGAGTAGTAGATACTCTTTGTATTATGGTTTTCCATTTCAACAAAAAATCGGTCTTTTCCCTTCAACATTATCTTTATGTAACTCCTTAGGGGGGTCTCTACTATTTAATATTTGTTAGACTTTTGTCCATTCTTGGAATAATTGTTCCCTTATTTATTTTGTTTGCACAATCTTGGCCTTAGAGATATGAGTAACCACCTTTGCCCCCATTGTCATCATTTTATATGTGGATTATCGAGATAGGGATCGTTACAGATTTTGCCTTAACATCGAGGAGATGTTGTTACCAGTGTTTCAAAAAAAGGTCCCACGGACCACATAAGCGGCCTGCATATACTTATCCGCTTATAAGGTCGATTAGTCGGCGATTTTTGGATAGACATGTGTTATCTTGGCCCAAGCTAGATTATATATTTATTGATAGCATTCTCTTGATGTACTAGTTTGTTGTATGTTTTGTAAATGAGACACATACTAATTTAATGTTTGTTATTTTGGGCCTCTAGGACATGCTCACATTTTTTGTATGATTTGGTTAGTATTGATTGTTATGTGCTTGTGTTAAACCATTTTGTGCATGCTTCATTGGAGTTTATGTTCAAATGAGGAAAAAAATGGATGTTGATCTAGAGTTCTATCTTCATAGGAATGATAATGTCAAGCAAGTTAATCTTCACTATATAGGCATTCTTGGTGGATCTTCTCTATTATGTTTGAAATTTATCTTTAATCTTATTTGGATCAAAATGTATCAAATCACCCTCTTTTCTCCATCTTTCTTGAAAATTCTCCTTTTTAAGGGTTCTTGAGTTAAAAGGAGATAGAAAACCACTAATTTTTCAAAGCTTGATATGGATTCAAGGAGATTAGTACATGGGTAACATTTTTATGTGTTTAAAACATGTTATGAGTGGGTAAAGAAATCTTTTAGTAAATTTTACTAAAGTAGATGAATATTGTTTGAAATTGATCCATAAACAACAGTGAATTTTTTTTTACCATTCTTAAAGTCTATTTACATGACATTTCATTCAATGATTAAAGCATGGTGAAAATGATGTTTATTATATATATATATATATATATATATGATAATCCATGTATAATTTTTGGGTGAACACTACTCTTGTTACTCACCTCCTCGATTACAACTTTCACCTAAATTCCTCTCATCTTCCCCTACATTACGATCTGCCCTCGTGTCTCCTTATAAGAACATGGGACATCTGTTAAACATGATATTTGGATTTGGCTTCTTCAAGAGCTACTTTTCCAGCTTTTCTGTCTGTTAGCTTCTCTTCATTTGAACTTGATCTCACAGTTGTGGAGTCATCCCTTCTTCTACCTTATATTTCCCACTAGGCTCTTAAACATTACATGTATCTACCTAGTGTTTCCAATTAGTTGCAGTGCCACCTTAGAGTCTGTCCACACTATATTATTTCTTATCCACATCCTTATGTCTTGAGTTACTCCTTCTTTGATATCCTTCCTTTCCCCATCCACTATGTTGTCTCCCTTCGATTTCCTTACTCCCCCTGAAACCTAGTCTCCTCTATTGTTCCTAGCTATCCAACTCATACATAGTAGTTTCCTATGCATGTTGATTACAACGTCTACATTGATAGCTATATAGTCCTCTGGTGGTGGCTCACACCTGATGCCTCTAGATTCTCCTTCATCCCTACTCAATGATTCTTCCCTGTGCCAAACTTTTATGGCTTGTAATTCATTTTATATTTTAATGACAAGCTATTTGCTGTTTGATCTTTTTCTCTAAAAAAGTATACTCATTTCTAGATTTTTAGAGAACCCAACATGTGATCATGAACCTGGACATTGTGTTTGCATTTTGCATCCCCCTCCTTATCTCCAACCTTATCCATTCTTCTCCTAATTGAGTAGAGAAGAAGTTTGTATTTGGTCCTCCCAATATTATCCTCCATACCTCTTGGCTCATAGGAAAGTCTCGTACTACATGCAACATCATTTATTACTCATAGTTACATATCTTCCAATTGCATTTTAGGTAATACATCTCTTCTTCCTTAGACTGTTCATAAATAATTTGTTGTGAGAAACAATTCAACTAAAAATCTAAATTCTTTATGGTACTGATGCGCTCCATATTTCCATCCAATTCCCTCAATTGTTTAGGATTTTTTCTTGATTAGAGTTTGATATAGTCTTATGGATTCATATCACCCATGCTATCATCCAGAGACAATCATCTTCCCCATTCTCCTTATGTGGAATTAGCATCGAGGATATGCTTGCTATTGTGTCTATTGTTAACCATTCACTCAAAAATTCCTTATCCCACACTTCACTCTCATCGACTAACTACTTCACTACTAAGTTGTCTATTTCTTCTAGAATTGAGGTCCCCTATTTCCTGATTGGACTCTAGCCTCCTCTTATCCATCTTTCCTTCCACACATTCATGCTTTCCCCGATACCCACTTCTCGACTTGTATCCTGTACGATTTTCTCCTTTTCTTTTTGTGTTGTCCTCCGTAATGGGGAACCTGATTTTATACTTCTTTCCTCATGTGGTACTTTGCTTGCATAAAATTCACCCAATGAATGTCTCTTCCCCTATTGACATCCCATGTTGCCTTTGCTAGCAATGCCCCATTTCTCTCTATAGTAGAAAATATCCCCAGTCATCCTTTCTCAATTAGTTCCATAACCTTTTTCCAGGCTACCAAAGGTGTGCCTACCCCATCTGTTTTTCCTAACCAAATAAATCTCCTTACCATCTGGTCTATCTTCTAATAGATTGAAGTTGGTACTGGTTCTGTCCGCATTGCATATGTGCTAGTAGATCCCAACATCGCTCTTGTCAAGATCACTCACCCCACCATTGTAAGTGTTATACCCACATCCCACGATTTCCACTAATCATGAGATTAGGGCATAAGTTGAGAATTAAACATTATACAAAGAATTACATTGACTTTTTATTTTTCTTCCAATTTGAAACTATTTGTTTTCTCACATTCAATCTCATAAATTATATGTATAAGGGGATTCAAAGCTTGTTTGCCCTAATTTGATTTCAACAATAAAGATATATATATATATATATATATATATATATATATATATATATATATATAAACTATCATTTTGTTTCTCACACTTCCATGTAAATATGACATAATAATCAGTTACATTCTCTACTATTAAGGAAACAAAGTTACACATCATCATTTACATCTCTCCCACTTCTATACAAAAACCTAGAGTGACAGTGACCGATTGAACTTAACTAATCTGATACTTATCTCTCATGGCAGATCTATTCTGGCATTGAAATTCTTTAGATCAACATGGTTTCCCTAAAAAAATGTGAGTAGAGGGGTGAGCCTACTTGCTCATTGAATGAGTACTTCAAAGAAACAATATACAACACTTTAGTAGTCAAACATATGTTATTGAGCAAGTGCCAACAAGGAGTGGCTCAAGTGGTCAAGCACATTGTCTCCTCATGAAGGGACCTGGGTTCAAATCCCAGTTGCTGCCTTGATTTACCACCCTCCCGGGCATTCGGCCTATGCCACGGGCATGGGAGGGGGGGAGAAATCTTTCTCTCTTAATCCCATATATTATTGAGCAAGTGAATTTAAACTAAAACAATAATGAATTAATGAGGAGATAATCATTCACAGACATACATCAAAAGTTCAATCTTTCTATGGGCCTATCTGACTGAACGACCACGTCTTTCTAGTACTTTGTATATGGTAGGATACTCTAGATATCCAAATAGAGTAAATCAATATCTGAGCATACTTAATTAATCACATAGGGAACTAGAAATTTAATGACATATAAATGGAAAATTATTGGATATAACCAAAAAGAACATATGAATAACTGCACACACACCATTAATATTTCATTCATCTTATTATGCCCTAAACCCAGATGAGGTGTACCGCAACATGCAAAAACATCACAACAAGCTACGATCTCACTATACAAATCTTACAAGCATTCCTGGGTTCCTAAGCCTACTCTTGAGTAAGACCTTATCTACAGTGGGCCTCTCCACATTTTTCTCTCGACAGCTAATGGGAGCGACTAAATATCTTGAGTCCTCCTTTCAACCTGGGTACTCAGGCGGGGAGTCAAAGCCCTCATTCTTATTGTACGCTAGTGAACCTAGGAAATATGTCCACTGATCTCCATGACTCATAACACAGGTACCACCAGCATCCCCAATTGGTGTTGGGTACCACACAACTGTAAGGAGTATGCCCTACCGATTAAGACCCCCACACCCAACTGATGCGCTTTGGCTTACCTCGATCTAGACTACCTCTGGCCTAGAAATGGTTTCCTCCCCACATCATAGGCCTTCATGTCAAGGATTCTATAGTGTTTAAGGCATCTAATTGTCTAATTCACTCTTTAAATTTTTGATTCAATCATCACATCAACATATCTTAGTTTAGCTTAGTAAACAATTCATTTCATAGATCATCTATAATGCGTACCAAAAAATAAACCGCTGAGCAACAACACATGTCATACTAAGAAAATGATATGAAAATAGTTGATTCACTAAATGCCCTATCACAGAGTTTCCTTTGCCTCATTCACATATCACATGAATTGCATAAGGATTCAATGTGTCTTAAACTTTCACTGAATAAAGACTGCTTTCAACAATTCATACATAACCAAACATACATGTGAAATCTTGGAATGAGATGAACTACGGTTTCCACTCCATTCACTGATGCATCAAGAATAACCTTGAATAAATGAATTTATAAAGATAAAAGAATCACATGAGTTAAATTTCATGGTCATTTCACAAACTTCCAACTTTCCATTCATCTAGCATTTCACCCTCTATTCTGAGATATCAAGCAAACATAGATAACATCGAATGAAATCCAAGATAGTATCTAACATATTTTTACTACACATTCACATAAAACAATCATTCATAAACAAGGGGATTCAAATAGGAAAATTTCTTTATAGGATTATATGACAATTTCATCCATAACTGAAAACCCTAAGTTTTGGTATATTCTTAAAAATTTGAAATAACTTTAAGAATTCAATTATAGATGACTTGCATGCATGTCTAATATGATACTATCATCTGAAATTCATCATAACTGGAAAAAATTCTATTTCTAGATCATCTTTCATAAGCTTAAACTGAAAGGCAGATTCAGGGTTTGTAGTTGCATACAAAGGAATTGCAGATTAACATTGATTTAATTGAATTTCATGCAATTGATGGTTTAAAGGAAGTACCTACTCACTAAGGTGTAAAAACACCTTAAAAACTTAACCCCACACCTAAAATTTTCAAATCCATAACAAAACCCTAGAAAATCACAACTTTCTTCTTTCCTTTCAACTAAGAAACCCTAGGAATGGAGAATTATGGAGAAAAAGGGAGATATTTGATATTATTTAGAATCAAATGAGGAGGGGTAATATACCTTGACATGTGAGAGAATAATCACCAAGAAAAGCTATCTAGCGATGACAAACATACTTGATTTCATAAACTCTAGGAAGAGAAAACCCTAGATCACCATCTTCACCACTTTCTCCATCCAAACCCTAACTCTCCCTCTCTCTCTAGAATTTCATTTCTCCAGAATGAATCATGAAAATGGGAGATCCTAGTATGTTAGGATGATTATATAAAATAATTGAGATGCTTGGTATAATTGCAAATTAACCTTACTTTGTTCTTTCTTTTATTTCAACAGAATTTATGTCATAAAAATGTTACTATAAATCATTTATTAAATAGATTATTGAGCCTCAATTTTTTTTTTGAAAAATTAGCATGTTGTCTGAAACATAGGTTCAGAGCTCCATTAAATTTTTTAGATCATTCTGAGCTACCAATCAATAAATACAAATAAAACACTATATTGTTGTACTACAGTCTGAATGCCTAGTTGATAGAGTTTGTCCTGAGAAAACTCGATCGATCAATAGGTCCATTACACATCCAAAAATTCTGATATTTTATAGTGGCATGGATGAGTGAGTTACCAATATTATATCCAAATTTCAATTAGATTAAAGTTACATAGAAAATATGGAAAATCATTTACCATACTTCTATAACCATCAAATTTTATATTTATATACTATAAAAACCCTAAATTTGGTGATTAGGGTTTATCCTTCTCAAACCCTAACCCTTCAAAGTAATATCATGATTATATTTCTTTCTTAGGTTCAAAACATCATAATTGATCAACCATTACTAGCTAATTTTAAGTGATGATCAATATAATTAAGCATGTATATCATCCAGGTAAACCCTACTTTACCAATTAAGCTCAGATGTGGTCATAACAATTCTTCCCCCCATTAAAATAGTTTCATACTTGAAACATAAATATATAGAAAATGTACAATAAATGTCTCATTGAAACTTCTGAAATCTTATATGTCACTATATTCTTGTATTTCACATTTAAATATTGGTTTCAACATTGAGTCTTTGTTTACTCTTCTAACCACAAAAAAATTGTAGCAAAGCCTCTCAATGACAACAAAAGAATTATCTATGTAACAATCAATAATAGTAAAGAGAAAGAGAAACAACATATTTAATCCTATCATAATATCTTGAGGTGTTGTCTTAATAATGACAATACGATCCAACAATATCAATCCATATAGTTCAATCTATACTATTATTCTGCATCACATCAGAGTTACTAAAGAGAATTCACCTTGCTGTTTTGAATTTCACTATTGTGCTACTCCAATAGAAAAACACTCATAAGTTACAAGACTAGATTTAACAATAATTGCATAGTACTGAGCCGTATTAATGGTATGATTGAATAAAACCATCACACCTTTTTCATTTAATATATTGCTTGGATATGAACAACTAAAATCATATGTGTAACAAATTTTCTTCCCTTAATATACCTTCAACATCTTATACTTTTGAAAACAAATTTACATATTACTAAAAGCCATTAGTTTTTTCTAACTTATTTCTGATTCATTACCACTTACTTCTTACTTATCCTTCTCATTTTGATCATATAGAATAAACATCTCTAAGACTAAAATATTTGACGTAAGAATAGATTATCTATCATTCTTTCTATCACTATAAGAATTTATTTTAGATCACATTTAGCTCATGTTGCACTTCTCCTTTTGTTCAAGTCACACTTCTTACATTTCAAATATATTTATTCTCCCCCATTTTCAGTCATTGTCAATATTGTTTATCTATGTTTCTCATTTGCAACCTATAACCCTAGAATTCCTATCACTGCTATTTTCTTCTCATATTGTTGAACTCAAGATTTTATTTTATAGAGTGTTAGTGCTCAAGGTCAAATAATTGGTGATATACCTTGAACTACAACAACCTTAAACTTTCTAGGGTTTGATCCTTATTCAATAACATGATCTTGTTGTGACATGATATTACTCCCTTATTTTGATATGCAAACTTTATCTCTCTAGAAGTTTATTAAAGTCTTCCTTATCTATATTACTTGAATTTCCTTTCTCTTACTTGGACTTTCTGATAGGTTACTTTCCTAATTTATCTTGTTAGAGTTTTATCAACATATTGTGTCATTAGTACATTCAACACATGTATCTCTCATGATGGTTGTGCATCATTTAGGATTTATTTCCTTATCACTTCATCCCATGTCACCCTTACTGTGGTGGATACAAAAGAAAAGATGATTTTGAGATATAGAATTTTGATCTTCAAGAATCCACTTAACACATTTCTCATATCTAAGTTTAATTAGTCATCATCAAGGAGACTATACTATTTAGCATTTTCTCACATCTCACAATCTCTCTATTTTATAATCTATATTACTCCATCATGTTTCAAACCCTTCTTTAATTTACATCATCCCCCTTACCATATGCTACTCTTCCACCTATCATCTTTATTTTTTACTTATCTCTTATGGTCATGTTTATCATTCATGTGTATGATTATGGATTCCATGCAACATACAATTCTTGTTATCCTTTTACTAATGTGAAGTTGAAATTCTAAATCAATATTCTACCTACTAGTTTCATCTTATGTTTAATACATTACATGTCCTTTGCCTTAAATCAAAAGGCTCATGCAGGGTAAAACATAATTTCTCTTTCAATCAAGCTTTTCTTATATGAATACAATTTTCCTTTATATGACTTGTTCATTGGTTTAGCTGCACTTTTGTTCTTCTTTTGAGAACTAGTTTCATCTCATCACTAGGAACATGTTGAATATACTTGATAGGAACTAGGTTGTTACGCTATAGAGACTTTGAATCAAAAGGTAGTAACGATGAATACGTTAAACTTCATAATAGAAGTACACATTCCATCCCCTCAATTATATCACGTGACCTTCCTTCCTTAATCAAAATCATCAATTTTATCAATTACCTTTTCTTTCATCTGAGTTTCTTATCCTAGTCTTATAATTTACATGTGCATCTAGTTCTCTTCACTTTAATTCTTTTGAAGACTCTTCACTTCTATGTACTTATTTTATACTTATATCTTTTTTCCTATTTTCCCTTTGACTTGGAGTATATAAATACATTTTACTCAATTATATGATCCATTCCTAATAATTGATTCCTTCTATCTTAGCTTCCTATGTAGTTTTGTCTTATCATTCCTTGATTTCAAATTGAATAAAGTGCCTCAATTGTTATATCATTCAGTGCTCTTTATTCATCCTTTCTTCTTCATTTTGTATGTTACATACTAATCTGTGTCTTGAATCTATATTCCTCCTTCATTCATTCCCAATTTAGGGTTTCTTATCTGAGCCCCAAAGTTGGATCTTAGATATCAGTTCCAATTGATTCTTAGTTATTCCATTCGTTCCCATATATTTAATATCAGAATTTATTTGAATTTCCATTACATTATGGGTTTACCTATCCATATCTTAATTACTCTTATTAGATTAATAAATAGAAGTCATTAGATCCCAGTAACACATCCTTCCATCTGGACCAGGATGAACCTGTAGTCCTAAAGCACAGATCTACTCAGGATTAACCAACTCCTATTCATCTCAAACACCTGGAAATAATATCTACTTAGGGCAAACCATTAAAAGATAACTTCTGGTCTACTTGATACAAATAATGTAAACAATAACTAAAATAACTTCTTAGTATATAATAATATTAAAGAACCACTAATATATTCTGAAAATAGAATAGATGAATTCAAATATATAAGATAATTTTCATTCATCTAAAGTAAAAACAATAATATAAATAAAAAGTTGTATTACATTCTATCTTTGAGCTCTTATTCCTACAATACTATCTAGTCTTCTAACCCTAATATTTCTAGTGCTTATTACTAGCTCATTCTTTCCTTGCATACCTAGCCAAGGCATCCAGAGAAGATTAGATGGAGTAGCTTGGTACTGGTCAACCTAAGTATTCAGATACCTAGTCAGGGTATCTAAATATTCAAACTTACTAGATCTATTGACAAATCATATCTTATTTGCCACACTTATGACTCTGACTTACTATCCTAATGGTCCTTGATGACTCATCCTGAGCTATGATACCATGTTGTTACACCCACATCCCACAATTTCCACTAATAATTAGATTAGGGCATAAGTTGAGAATTAAACATAATACAAGTAACACCCTTAAATTTTTATTTTTCTTCCAATTTCAAACTCTTTGTTTTCTCACATTGAATATCATTAATTAACTATACAAGGGATTTTAAAGATTGTTTCCCTGATCTGATTTAACCAATAAAGATACATATCTAACATTTATTTTGTTTCTCACACTTCCATGTAAATATGGCATAATAATTAGATATATTCCCTATTATTAAGGAATCAAAGTTACACATCATCATTTACAACTCTCTCACTTCTATAGAAGAACCTAAAGTGATAGGGACCGACTCAACTTAACTAATCTGATGCTTTACTCTCATAGCAGATCTACTATGCATTGCCATTCTTCAAATCAGCATGACTTCTCTAAAAATATTTTTAGTAGAGGGGGGGAGTCTACTCGCTCAGTGAATGAGTATTTGAAATAAATAGTATAAAGCACTTCATTAGTCAAACATATATCATTGAATAAGTGAATTTAAAGTAAAAGATTAATAAACTATAGAGGAAATAATCCTTCCCTAGCATATATATATGGTAGAATAATCTATATATCCAGAAAGAGTAAATCAATATCTGAGCATACTTGATTAATCACAGAGGGAACTAGAAATTCAAAACATACAAATATAAATTTACTGGAGATAACCACAAAGAATATATGAATATCTGCACACACTCGATTAATCTCCCATTCATCTTATTATACCCTGAACCCACATGAGGTGTACCACAACATGTGAAAGCATCACATCAAGCTACTGTCTCACTATACAATGCTTAGAAGCATGCACAAGTTCCTAAGCCTATCTCTAGAGTAAGACATCTTCTTCAGCGGGCCTCACCACATCTGGCTCTTGGCAGCTAATGGGAGCGGCTAGATATCTCAAATCCTCCTCTCAACCTGGGTACTCAGGCAGGGATTCAAAGCCCTCAGTCTTGTTGTGAACTGGTGAACCTATCGAAGATGTCATGGATCGCCGCAGATCATAACTCAGGAACCACCAACATCCCCAGTTGGAGTTAGGTACCACACAATTGCAAGGAGTCTTTCGTCGGTCAAGACCTCCATGCCCTACTGATGCACCATGACTTACCATCAATCTGGACTACCTCCATACAAGAAATTGTTTCCTCCCCATAATACATTCCTTCCTATGAAGGATTCTACAATGTTTAGGGAATCTAAATGTCTAATTTACTCTTTAAATTCATGATTCAATCACCACACAAACATTTCTTAGTTTATCTTAGTAAATAGTTCATTTCAAAAACTAAACTACTGAGAAAAACCACATCTCATACTAAGAAACTAATATGAAAATACTTGATTCACTGAATGTCATATCCTTAGGGTTTCCTTTGCCTCAATTACATATCACATGACTCACATAAGGATCTAATGCATCATATACTTTCATTGAATAAATACTACTTTAAGCAATTCACATATAAGCAAATATATACATGAAACCCTAGAATGAACTAAACTAGGGTTTCCATGCCATTAACTAAAATATCATGCATCAAGAATAACCTAGAATAAATGAATTTATAAAGATAAAATATTCACGTGAGTTGAATTTCATGATGTCATTTCTCAAACTTCCAACGTTCCCTTCATCTTGGGGTTCACCCTCTATTATGAGATATCAAGCAAACACTGATAAAATCAAATGAAATCCAAGATATTATCTGACATATTTGTACTACACATTCAGATAAAACAATCATTCATAAACAAGGAGATTCAAATAGGCAAATTTCTTTATTCAATTATACAACAATTTCAGCCATAACCAAAAACCCTAGATTTCAATATATTCTTATAAATTCTAGAGTAACATTATGAATTCAATTGTAGATGATTTGCATCCATTTCAAATGTGATTTTATCATATGAAATTAATCACTACAAGATAAAAATATATTTCTGGATTATCTTTCATAAGTTTAAATTGAAAGGTAGATTTAGGGTTTCTAGTCGCATACAAAGGAATTGCAGATTAATGCAGATTTAATCCAATTTCATATAGTCCACTATTTAAAGGAAGTACCCACTCATCTAGAGTGTGAAAACACCTTAAAAACGTAGCCCCACATCTAAAATTCTCAAATCAATATCAAAACCCTAACAAATCACTGCTTTCTTCTTCCTTTCAACTTGAAAACCCTAGGAATGGAGAATTACAAAGAAAGAGTGAGAAAAAGGAAAGATTTGATATCATTTCAAATCAAATAAGAGGAGAGATGGAATCTTGACATGTGAGAGAATAATCACCAAGAAAAGCTATCTAGAGATGACAAAGTTACTTGATTTCATCAATTCTGGGAAACAAAAACCCTAGATCGCCATCTTCACCACTTTTTCCATCCAACCCAAACTATCCCTCTCTCTCTCTCTAGGATTTCATTTATTTGGAATGAATCAAGAAATATGGGAGCTTCTAGTGTGTTAGGTTTATCATATAGAGAAATGGAGGTGCTTGGGTCAATTTCAAATTAACCCTACTTCATACTTTCTTTTATTTCAGCAAAATTTTCTATCATAAAATTGTTACTATAAATAGTTTACTAAATATGTTGTTGAGCCTCCAAAAATTATAAATATTAGAATGTTTTCTAATACATAGTTTCAAAGATCTTGTGAAATTTGAGATCAATTCGAGCTTCCAATAAATAAATAAAAATCAAACACTACACTGATGTACAACAGTCAAAAAGCCTGGTCGACTGAGTTTGTCCTAAGGAAACTTAGCCAACCAATAGGTTCATCATGTATCCAAAAGTTCTGATATTTTACACTAACACACATGAGTGAGTTATCCATATCATATCGAAATTTCAATTAAATAAACTTACACAAAAAATATGAAAAATCATTTACCATACTGCTATCCCCATCAAATTTTGTACTTATATACTATCAAAACCCTAATTTTGGCAATTAGGGTTTACATTTATTAAACCCTAATCCTTCAAAGTAAAATCATAATTAGAGTTCTTTCTTAGGTTCAAATCATCATAATTGAGCTACCATCACTAATCAATTTTAAGTGATGATCAATCTAATTAAGCATGCAATCATCCATGTAAACCCTAGTTTACCAATTAAGCTCATACACAATATGATGGACCATCCTCCTATTGCCCTCCTTATCTTGTTTGTCAGATCAGTGTATATGGCTTTCAAATTCTTCCCATGGATGATCAGTACACTAAGGTGTTTCCCCATATTCTCCACTTCTTCTATCCCCATGATTCTAAAAATTTGTCTCTTCATTGATCTCGATGTGTTTGGTGAAAAGAAAAGGCTCCACTTTTCTTTTGACACAACTTCAACCCTAGCTCGACTTTTCTTTTGATTTTACTTTTCAAAATTTCTCAGATTTTCTGTCACTGCTCATGCTTGTGATTTGGATGCTTCTTTGAACATGAGGATGTCATCCACAAATAGTACACGTGAGACCTCTTTCTTGGCCTTCACCACTCCGACCAATTTCCATCTTCCCTCTTTGACTTCAGTTTCAATCGTCTGACACAGTCTCTCTAATAACAACACAAATATGTATGGTGAAAGTAGATGCCCCTGCCTTACTCCTCTTGAATGTATATTGTGATCCCCCAACCTTACTCCTCTTGAATTTATATTGTGATCCCCCAACCTTACTCCTCTTGAATGTATATTGAATATTAGAAAATCCATATGTATTGAATATTAGATAAATTAATATTATTGGGATTTTCCCAAAAAACCTAAATTTCTAGATTTTCTGGGTGTTTTAATGACAATCTATATCATAAACTCAATAAACTATAATGTGGTCAAGCTTATGCAACTAGGTATTTATCTAGACATTTTTATTAGTTTAATTTGATATCTTGACAAGTTAGAGTTTCTCATATATACAATACATAACTTGTGGAAGGTAAGTAGCCATTGCTTGAAACCTAGTTTAGTATGCTTCTACAAGCATAAATACCTTATTCAATAATAAATGTCTAACTAAAGTAATTCATATGATAATTTGGGTTTCTAGTTGAATATTATTATATATGCATATTTATTTTTTATTGTGTGATGCAAAAACTCTAGTTCATATCCTTGTCATGAAATGAATGAGTTTTTATGCTACTTCAAGTAAATAGAAATGACATTCATTCAGTTTGGGATTCTATTTTTTTAGGAGACCATCAGTCGGGCTGATTACACATAACTAATTACAAAATAGGAAGAAAAGCTAATTAAGTCCTTCTGATACTCCATGATCAAAGATGTCAGGTACCAATTCCATTCCTTGTGGATGTCTGGTTGCTTGAGGCATTTCTTAGATAGCAAGTCAGCTAGCATGTTAAGGTTTCTCTTCATATGAACCAGGTCAATCTGCATGCACCTTCTCCAGAATTTGATAGCCTGAACTAACCGAATGTACTTGGATGGAGTTTCTTGCTTGTCGTTGACCCAATTAACCGCATTTCTCAAATCCCTAACAATGTTCCCATTCTGTGAGGTTCTAGAACTGAGGTGATCCATCCCGATCAAGATTGCTTGGAGTTTGCCTTCCATGGGGTCAGATCCTTTCCGTAGTGTGCCTGAACCTAATATCCATCTCCCCTTAGTATCTCTTAAGATGAAGCTGGTAGCTAAAGTGTTCGAGTGGGAGTCCACAACAACATCAACTTGCATGATCAAATCATTGGGGTTAATTGTTATCTCATGGGACTCAAGAAGCAATGCATCTTCCTGGGACAGAGGAGGTGAAAGATGAAGAGATATGCGGAAGCTTCAAGCCCAAGAAAAATACCACACGAGATACAACCCAAGCATGCACAAAAAAAGTCACGACCGCCCATGTCGACAAAGCCAATAACCACCAAATAAATAACCAAGCAGAGAACATGATTGACGAATAAGACTGTAGAATTCTATTAAGCAACTCCAAGAAGATTACAAGGATTGTCACTCCCTCAAAATCCCCTGCCAACAATAGAATCTCGTAACCCACTTTCGTTCTCTCCCTCTTTGGCTATCCTTTATGGCTTCCCGTTTTGACACACGATGTTGTCCTACGTTGGCACATCCAAAGTTACCACACGTTGGAACCCCTCACATCGGTGCTTCTTGGCACACAATACCCATTAGCGTCCACCCCTATTTATAGATAGGGACTCCCAGTTAGACAATACGAGATGATATGACAATTCTATAGGGATTAGGAAATGACAATACAAAAGGATAAGGAAATAATATCTTGGACTCCAAGTCTAACATTAATTACACTTTCCTAACATTATTAGATATTATTTCTTATCCAATTAGGATAAGAGACAAAATCCTAACAATCTCCACCTTGAATCTTATCCACTGAAGTTGCTCCTCCAAGAAGTCTGCTCCCGTTCTTATGTTCTTCCACCCTTGGAAGCTGCTCCTATTTCCAGAAGCACTTTACCATGCAAGCCTGCATGGAGTGCGTGTCCAGACATGACTGTCGAGACCCTTCAAGTGAGAGCTCTTCATATTGTACAGTTTGAGAAACTGTATCGCCTCCACCTGCAGTTGGAAGAACCTCATCCTTCGCACCTTTGGCACCCATGCCATAGGGTTGTGTCTTCTTTTAGTCACACCCACTTGAAGACACTGGGTGTTCGGTCCAACCACGACTTCCTCTTTCCAACAGTTGACAGCTTCACCTCTGCATCTGTTGAAATTTGCAGACGAATTTACAATCTCGTACCAGACTGCCCGTGAGATTTGAATACATATAGAAATCTTCGGGTTCATGACACCCGCCACCCATGCTACTGCTTCATCTACCCCTTCCGAGTCGGTAGACCTCTCATCAGCCACTCCTCTTTTGGTTAGAAAAAATCCAACTAGTCGATAGAACCAGGTAGCCTTCGTTGTCGCTTTCCCCTTGCAAGTGAGTTGTATGACTCCACCTCGCGTTGATATTTCACAACACGTAGATTCTCTCCCGCCTGGTTGCATAATGATGTTGCCATCAAGATTTACTACCGGATGGCCTCCAACGGTAGTTTTCGACGTCGTCATGTTTTTCTATTCTTCTAATGCTTTCTAATCGTATCGCGTGAATCCTGCTCTGATACCACTTGAAGAGATATGCGGAAGCTTCAAGCCCAAGAAAAATACCACACGAGATACAACCCAAGCATGCACAACAAAAGTCACGACCACCCACGTCGACAAAGCCAATAACCACCAAATAAATAACCAAGTAGAGAACATGATTGACGAATAAGACCGCAAAATTCTATTAAACAACTCCAAGAAGATTACAAGGATTGTCGCTCCCTCAAAATCCCGTTCCCACCGGAGAATCTCGTAACCCACTCTTGTTCTCTCCCTCTTTGGCTATCCTTTATGGCTTCCCATTTTGACACACGATGTTGTCCTACGTTGGCACATCCAAAGTTACCACACGTTGGAACCCCACACATCGGTGCTCCTTAGCACACAATACCCATCGGCATCCACCCCTATTTATAGATAGAGACTCCCGGTTAAACAATACGAGAGGATACGACAATTCTATAGGGATTAGGAAACGTCAATACAAAAGGATAATGAAATAATGTCTTGGACTCCAAGTCTAATATTAATTGCACTTTCCTAATATCTTTAGATATTATTTCTTATCCAGAGACAAAATCCTAACAAAAGAGAGGAGATGCCTGCAGTAGCGGCTTCTGACAGGCAAATAACTACAATAACCGATGGAGGAATTGGTTTAGCTTCAAAGATATATATATTCCTATTCTTCCGTAGCCACCAACAGGCTTAGGCAAAAAGCTTTGACCAATTCAGGATGTTCCTTAAGGATCTTAGATTATATGCAATCCAGTCTGTCATGGAGGTGGACGCGAAGAATAAGGTAGCTTCCGCAGGCAGTAATCTGGTCCAAGTTTTTCGTGATGACAGGCAATCTCTCACAACATGGAATAAAGATTCCTCTGCATCATGGCACCTCAAGTATCTAGCATCTATAGTCATTTTACAGTGCTTCCTCTAGGAATTTTTTAGAAGTCGGCCCTGATGTACTAGCCAAAGATGGGTCCTCATTCTGCTGGGTACAGGTGAGGACCAGATAAGCTCATAGTGGTCAATGTTACCCACATTCATTGAGTTTGTAAGAACTATGTATACTGAACTGGTTGTGAATCTACCATACGCCGTGTGGAGCCAGATGATCCTATCCTCACCATAGAGGGTATGAGGAGGGGTCATGTTGAGAATATCCTGAACTGTTGCTGGTGTAAACCAATCATTCAAAAAAGCTGCATCCTAGTGGCCCTCGTCTGACACCAAACATGCCACTTTCATATCTTTAAGATCTTCAGGGATATCCCGCACATGATGGACAGTAGGCTTGTGACCTTCCCCGACCCATGCGTCAGACCAAATGATCGTCTTCCACCCTGATATGATGGTCATCCTAGAGTTGTCGACGAAAGGGAAGCACAGATTTGATGTCGCACCAGATGTGTGAACCCACACTGCTAGTTAGGCTCTGGTGAGCGTACTTCTCCTGTAGTAGACCCACCCATGGCACCTCTTTCTTGTCGATGAAATTCCAAGCCTTCTTCATGAACAACACCTTATTGAAGTCTTGTGCGAGCATCACCCCAAGTCCTCCTTGACTCTTGGGTTTTGTAAGGTCCTTCCATGCAACCAGATTAAGGTGCCTGATGGTAGCTTGCCCACCCAGATAAATTTCCGGATGAGTTGATCGATGCAGTCCCCCACTAAGCTTGGGAGAAGAGCAACTTGCATTGTGTAGCATGATTGTGAAAGAAGAATTGATTTGTCTAGGGTAACTCGGCCCGCGAGGGATATAAATCTGTGCTGCCAACGGCTCACTTGTTGATGAATCCTATCGAGTAGAAAATGAAAGTTCTCCTTGCCCTTCCTATTATGAATGATTAGGATGCCAAGGTGGCACCCCATATTGGGTGTTTCATGTATATTCAACACTCTACATATTCAAGTCTTGTCCATGCGTGGTGTGTTCACAAAGAAGAAAATGGAGGATTTTGTGTGTGAGAGGAATTGACTTGAAGCATTGCTGAAGAGGCAGAGACAATGCTTAATGGCTTTAGCCTGACCAGTGGTAGCTTTTCCAAATAGTATAATATTGTCAGTGAAGCCAACGTGCGAGAATTCCAGCTTCTTCCTCATAATCTTGATGGGCTTCTAGTTGCCTAGGGAAATCTCTTCCTGAATTAACTGACTGAATCTTTCCAAGCACCAAACAAAGATGTAAGGAGACATCAGGTCTCCTTGCTTGATGCCACATGATGGTTGGAAGGAACCAACGATCTCTCCATCCCAAAGAATGGATGTGCTACCTGAGCGGCTTAATTACATGATGATATCAATGACATTACGGGGCAACGATGTTCTGAGCAGTGTGTCCTCTATGAATGACCATCTCATTTTGTCAAAAGATTTCGTGAGGTCAAGCTTGATCACCATCATGCACTTATTGATCGATTTGAATTCCATTGAGTGACTTATCTCCTAAACCAGCGTTGTGTTGTCTCCTATATTGCATCCTGGAACATAGCTAGATTGGAAAGGAGATATATAGTGATGGAGGAAGGGTTTGACTCTGGATGCAATGACTTTGGATAGCATTTTAGTACAAACATTATTTAAGGAAATTGGTCTAAGGTTAGAACAAGATTTCGGCTGGGGAGTTTTTGGTATAAGGACCAGAGGGGATTATGTACTTCCTGGGACAAGCGGGGTGCCCTCAAAGGGATTACTGACTAAGTTGCATACTTGGCTCTTGATGATACTCCAATTGGACTGGATGAAGGCAACATCTATTCCTTCAAGTCTAGGCACTTTAAGAGGGGACATGGAATTAAGGGTCTTTCAAATCTCATATTCAGTCGGCTTACTGGCGAGCTTCAATATGTCATCTTGGTTCAGGGACTGGAAGGTGCCAAGGAAAGAAGTGCTGGCTTGAAATCTGTCTTCCATTGACTACTCCTTGTAAACGTCTGAAAAGTAGGATAGAATGAGCTTCTTTAACATGTCTTGCTCCTCAACCCAGTGACCTTCGACATCCTTGAGTTTTAGAATGTTGTTCCTCCTCCTTCTCACTTTCACCAAAGAATGAAAGTATTTGGTGTTATTGTCCCCTCAGTTAGAGATTCTATTGATGCTCTACATAAATATGACAAATATTGAATAAGAATGATTATATCAATATATATCATTTCTATTTGAATATGTGAGATATATTAGATATAGATGAGACATGAGGATCCATGAGAGAAGGGTAATTAATAACTTAAGAGCCGATTCAATATCATTAGTGAGACATGTTAAGTAGTCCAAGTAGTCAGTACAATATAGAAAGAAAAGGGACCAATCTAAGAGAAAGATATAGTGACAAAATATAGTAGAAATAGATACCCAAAATACTATAGAATCCTTCCCTACATCTCAGTAGTGGGAAGGGTGAGACATGATATGAACTAGAAGATATAGGAAGAAATATCCAAGATACAGAGATAGGAAGTATCCAATGAAAACTGACTAGGAAAATTTGGTACGTAGTTCAGTACGAGTATGAAACAATAATTAGAGATTCTAGTGGTACCCAACATAGTTACAATTAGAGTATTTAACCTTTTTGGACCTACTCCTTTTGACAATTAATTTGTATTATGTGTCAGCCCTTGTGGAACTACATTACATGGAGTCAGAGGCTTGTTAGACAAGGGACACCCTTCTGAGTACCCAGTACAAGGGTCCACCATTTTATGGGTGTTATTTAGCTATTCTTAGGCTTTATGAGGCAACCTTGATGTAGACTAGGAAGTTGGTAGAAATCTTAAGCATCTGGGTTTACTTTAAGACTTGTAGGTTTAGTCACACAGTAGTGACTTTAACTTAGATGGTATGATCCAAGTGAGTGCAAGGCAAGGCAAAAGAGAAAGACAAATTTGTTTTGTTGTTCCCTAATAAATGTTTAGCTAGTTAGTTATTAGTGAAATTATTTTCAGCTGGCAACACAATAATAAGTTTAGTAGTCAAGTAGAGTTAGAGTGAATGAAAAGACTAGAAAGAAAATAATGAGGAAAGAGATCAAGAAAAAATATTTTGATACTTATATTGCTAATAATGCATGTTACAATTTTATTTATAGATGTTTGTATCATTTGTATTGTAATCTTCACTACTAACTTGCTTTTAATTTCAATTAGTTAAAAGCATTTAACTGCCTAATTTAATAATTTAAACTTCTTTATTGTTCTACTCATTCATAGAGCAAGTAGATCACCCCTCTACTCTCAAAAATTTAGATAAATCTTGTGAATTGAAGATGTAATCACATCAGAGTACACCTATCACAAGAGTTAAGTTTTAGATTATTTGAGTTCATTCGATCCCTCTCACTTAGGTCCATGTACAGAAAGAAGAGTGTTGTAATGATATTGTGCAATATTACATCTTTATTACCAAAATATGTTTTTATCAAGACTTGTGTACATGTAAACAATGGGATTGAATGCTTTAGATATGTATCTTCTTCTTGGAATAAACTAATGTTTTTATCCCTTTGCAAAGTCAATTTATGTGATTGAATGTGAGGAACTTAGGTTTTTAAATTAGAAAGTTTAATAGTGATGTTTGGAAATATTTAATTCTCAATTTATGCCCCAATCTTATGACTAGTGGTTACAGTAAGATGTGGGTGTAACAGTTCAAGATAGTCAATACACTAATTCCAAAATACATTCTTTTCCATACAACATACATAGCCCCTATCTGCACCAATGAGGTCCATTCCAGTCAGGTCCATACCAATATTTATTACATGTGAATGTTGGTTTGTTATCAGTATCTCCAAAGTCAATGACATATGTTCCAATCTTAGACAACAAAATCAAAGCAGAAAAGAAGGAAGAGGAGGTCAAGATCGTAGGGGTGAATCCCAATGATACAAATATGCACAACACTTCTGTGAGTATTCATCACACACAACATTGAAATTTTGAGGGAGCATTCGCCAGCCTCCACCCATTTTACCCATCATCGCTCTCCCGCTACAATTTGTATATGGGAGGAGCATAAGGGATCCATCCACCAATATACATGGTGTTGCCCATGTAAACCAGACTATGAATAGTGCATGTGGTATCAACCAAAAAAGTAGAGTCCATCCCACAGTCTGTCTTCATAGATCCCCTTATGCTTGAGATCCTACACAAGCTCAAATAGTTGGAGTGGAAGAAGAATGGAGGGGAAAATATTTAGTGATTTTTCCACTTCTTGAATGCAAAGCTACATGATAAATTTGATATGACAAGTTTCAATAAATACTCTAGGAAGGGCGATCTACTTTCCCATGTCAAGTGATATTGTTCATACATGGTGACGTGTTTACCATGCATGTAAAACACAAGTGTATGTGCCAAAGTTATACCAAATGTTAAGTTATGAGGGTCTAACTCATGGAAAAGGGTGGCTAGATACTACTCTAGCTAAGAGGAAATCATCTCAGCTAATGGAATACTTGAGTTGATTGGTTGCAAAATTTAAAATAAACTTAACGAAGTGATTGAGGAAATTATTGTGAAATTAGACAGATGGATTCTCTAGGATAATAAGTTTCAACATGATATAGTATATAACTGATTTCATTTTAATAGAAAACAACAACTAATGGTCATAAGACCTAGGAATTTTTGGTTTGTATCATCCTCTTTCACAATATAATATACTATTTAATCGAGTCAATAATTCACTTTCACATTGTTAAAGTAAAAGACTAAATGATTACCGATCTCTCTCTTTATACTTAACCTCACAAATATTAGCCCACTTTTGTAGTTTGTTATTAAACCATGTTACTGATAATTTTCATATCAATTAAACCCTCTTTCAAAGTGAAAAAACATTTCAATCATAAACAAGGTGACCTATCATTGAACATGGCATATTAAAACATATTATCATTACAAATTACAAGCAATGATAATAGTTTTTAGATAAATATTGTTATATATAAATTAACATTAGGACACTCCTAGATCCTATAGAAGATGGGTTTTCCCAAAATATTTAATGTGGTAACACAATTTCTTTTGCAGAGGAAGGAAAACATGAAAATAATTATATGAAACTGAGGAACGGTGAATAATGATGATCCCCTCTGAATATGGGTGTGAATGAAAATGTTTGGGCCTCCATATCGCTCCTCAAAGGTGGAAGAATGATGTTTTATCCATGTTCCTACCTTTTCCTCTCTCCTCCTAGTGCTCTATGGTCAACTATCTATTGGTCTCTAATTTCTTCTTGATGCTCGTCATCACTTGGCTTTATTAAACCCTAAGTCATCACTAAGATCTCTTCTTCATGTTCCTACCTTTTCCTCTCTTCTCCTTCTAGTCTACTGTCAACTATCTACTGGTCTCTAATTTCTTCTTTATGCTCGTCATGACTTGGGTTTATTAAACTATAAGTCATCACTAAAATACCTAAATAATTGATTTTAGGTTAAGAATCATGTTCATTCATAATTTTGTATGGCGTCACTAAATCATCTAATATCTTTTTGATAGAGGTATGATGGTACCAGTGAGAGGGGTGTCGATGGTACCTCATTTTTCTTGTGATTTTTGGGGTCCCCTCTCAGTTACACTCTGATTGGTCGTGCTTCTCTCAACTGTTCTCTAAACTTCTCTTGATGCAAGTTGGTGGCAAGGAGATGCATCTTGGTGCTGCAAGTTACTAAATATATCCAAAATATTTGAAACTCAAAGAGCTTTCATTAAGTTAAGATATTAAAGGATAATTTTGAGCAAAAATCATGTATATATGTTAAATTCATGCAAAAGAGTCTCAAGAGAGTCTCACATGCTAGTCTTTGAGAACAAATGTGATGAAAGATTACATAAAATCAACTACAAAATAAGCATAAGTTTTCATGCACTAATCCCCCTAATCTTGAAATTTTCTCATCCACAAGCATCACCATTCTTGGATCTATTTGAAAAAGTCAGCACAAAGACAACATAAATGAACTTAATTTTCCTAATTGTCCCTCCACTGGTCTGTCCCAAACCGATCCTAACTAACCTTAAAACAAGAAACTACTCTACATTGATCAATCATGCTTATAATATATATCAACAAAAATATTGATGAAAACACAACTAACTTGGAGTGGGAAAACTTCATGACCAGTATGACACATGCTTGGTGCAATCTCCCAATCTATATTGTTTTGGTCAGAAAATAAGATCCACATGAAAGAATTTTCCCTTAATAGACTCAGATGAGGAAAAAATCATGGTGGTGACCTACCTTGTAGAGAAATGGGTGGAATGAATAGTTTGCTTGAAATAAAGGGTTCACAAAAACTATCGAAATATTTTATGCAATGAATATATTTTACGTCCCTAAATTATGGATATCATGCATATGTATGCCTTCTAATGCCTATTTTTCTTTTTGGCAGTATGATATATGCAATTGATGCTTCATCCTAATTATGAGTATTGGTGAAAATGTGTTTATAGATAAAAACTTCCGCAATCTTCTTCTTTATTGCTTAGAGAGATATACATCAATTCAAAGTAACTACGATGGTTCTAGGGCCGGCGCGAGGGAGAGGCTCCGCTAGTCGGGGAGGCGGCGGCAGAGGCACCTTCACCGGGAGGTCTCGCCCTCCTAACACCTCTACTACCCAGGAACACCTGCATCACGATGAGACAGTGCATCCGACAGAGTCAGTAAATGAGCCAGATACGAACCAAGCACCGGAAAAGGAACATCATGCAGACAACGGGAAAGACAATGGAAACCCTCAAGGCTAAAAGAAATCCTATGCCAATATGGTAGGAAACGCTGGAGATACAAGCTACATTAAGAACTTGTCGGAAGATTTCATAAAAGCTACCGAGATCACAGTTGACCGCTCGGGTCCGCTACCAGAAATCACAGTTAATCTGGACCAGATCCAGCCTCTTCTGGATCCCTGGCAACACTCCGTAATCATCAAGGTTGTTGGGATTAACATGGGATATCATGCTCTGGTCAATGGGATGTCATCTCTCTGGAAACCAACAGAAAACTTCAGAGTAATCGATCTTGAGAAAGGATACTATATAATCCAATTGTCAAACAAAACCAACTACATCCGTGCCATGACAGGGGGGCCATGGACGGTCTTCGAATCATACATCTCTGTTCAATCATGGACACCTGATTTCCGTCCCTCAGACCCAATCCCCAGACGGCTACTGGTGTGGGCAAGGATAACCGATCTTCTAGTTTATCTGTATCAACATGAACTCCTAAAGAGTATTGGTGACTGCATCGGGAAAATGATTAGGGTCGATTCAACCACAACCCTTGGGCATAGGGGTAAGTTCGCGAGAATTGCAGTGGAGGTGGAAACGGAAAATCCCTTGCTGCCGGCTATCATATTCAACAGGGAGAGATTCAACCTAGAATATGAAAACATCCCACAAATCTGCATGAAGTGTGTACGACTGGGCCACAGCAAAGGAGTCTGTCAGTTCTCTACGCCAGCCGCCCCGACAGGGCCTGGAACAGATGGAGTGAACCAGACTACTCCAGTTCCTAATCAGTACAACATGAGTATGCATGCAAAGAAGCCAGAAAAAAGACCTGCTAAGAAGGACAACCCCAAACTGAAGAAATCATCGGAGGAAATCCAAGAAGTTTTTGACGATGATGATCCTCATCACCCCCAACAGGCAGAAGCCGAGAAAGATGACTGGCAAACAGTCCTCAGTAAAAAAAACAAAAGGAAACAAAAGAAGCTGCAGCAAGATAAAACTACGTTACCAGTAGTTAACTCGGTTGTATCACTTCACGAAGATGAAGTATCATATGGAAGGCAGGGTAATCCGGAGCAGAACGGGCAGATAGTGATCTTCGAGCCCTCTAGCGCACATCAAAGTAGCTCATCTGATCGACAAGTAATCCTAAGGAGCAGACCGATCGTCTTCCAAGCAAACCCAATACCTCCAAGCCCCGATAGGGTAAAGAAGAAGGGTAAAGCCACCAGTTACCATCCTGAATTCACTGGCACCTCAGCCGCCAGGAATTTAGACATGGATACTAACGCAATCATGGAAGAGAGTGGTACAGATGGACCCTCATCCCACAGTTAATCTATCCTCACATAACCAACTGCTATCCAAACCTTTATCTATGAACATTATCGTCTGGAATATTCAAGGGGCTGGTTCGCAGCAGAAGGCCCGTCTAATTAAAGATTACAACTTCTCTCTCAAGATTGATGTCCTTGCTATCCTTGAGCCTCACTGTAGCGGAGAGCAGACACTCAATATTATCCAAATCTTTGGTTTTGAATCGTCACACAGAGTGGAATCCATTGGATTCTCTGGAGGTATCTGGATTTTGTGGGATAATTCAAAATGCATCCTGGAAATTCTCTGTTGTCATCGTCAGTTTGTTCACTGCTTAATTAATGGGAATGCTATCACTTTCTTCTACGCAAGTCTGTCCCCCAAGCATAGGGAGATTCTATGGTCCAGGCTGTGCAAAATTGGCCAGATTGTCAAAGGCCCTTGGGCAGTAATTGGCGATTTTAATACTCTTCTTAGCATTGAGGAGAAGTGCGGAAGTAACTATTTTGATTATAGAGCCAGCAGGCAGTTCCAAGATGTTATTAATGAAACTAGACTGATCGAAGCAAAGTCTGAGGGACAGTTCTATACTTACCATAAAAAACTCTTACTAGAGAAACTCGATCGAGCTCTATTAAATGAAGACTGGGTTTCTTCCTACCCCAACAACACTGTCACTGTTCTTCCCAGGGTGAAGTCAGACCATAACCCTCTACTTTTAAGTATAAAAGACAAATCACAAAGTCGTGCCATTCCTTTCAGAACCAAAGCAAGCAGGAATCTTAGAGATGACTTCCTGACACATCTTACAAATTACTGGCTAAAGGACAACAACTTCCTTGAAACGCTTCCTAGCTTTCAGGCAGCCACTCTCAAATGGGATCGTGATGCCATGAGGAAGACTCAACGTGAAAAATCTTCTCTCTATCGCAAGCTTGATCAAGCAGAGGTACAGCTTGCCCATAACAACACTATTTCTGGTAATATGCATATCCTTGATTTACAGGAAAAGCTATGCAACCTCCTCCTTCAAGAGGAGACGGACTAGAAGAACAAGGCTCATAACACATGGCTCAAATGTGGAGATGGTAACAACAAGTTCTTTCAAGCCTTAGTGAAGAATCGACGCCACCAAAATAAGATCACCAGACTTAAAAATGAAGACGACAACTGGGTGACCAACTCAAAAAAGCTAAAAAGGCTTATCACTGCTTATTATACGAAGCTGATGGCTCCTCCTATGCAGGAAGACATGAACCTCATCTCAACATACCCTGGTTATTTTGAAGCGCCGGCCCATTCTGAGCTGACCGTCCTTGCAGGAAGCCCGAGTTTCCAAGAAACCACTGATACTATCTTCAAGATGGATGCTTCTAAGGCCCCGGGGCCTGACGGCATATCAGCTGACTTCCTCCAAACAAACTGGTCTCATGTTGGAAAGTCCGTGCACCAGACAGTGAAGAACTGCTTTGAAACTGCTAGAATCGATCACCAGCTTGCCAGCGCTCACCTAGTTCTTATACCGAAGGTTAAATGTCCAACTACCTACGGTGACTTCAGGCCTATTGCTCTAAATAATGTTTGCTTCAAGCTGATATCCAAGATTATAGTTGAAAGACTAAAGCCTTACTTAAGGAACTGGATCTCTCCTATGCAATCGAGTTTCATTCCAGGAAGACGCATCAGTGATAATATCATCCTTGTGCAGGAGGTGCTTCATTCTATGAGATTTAAAAAGGGCAAGAAGAAGTTCATGGCGATCAAGCTTGACTTAACTAAAGCCTTTGATAAAATGAATTGGGCATTCATTCAAGACACTCTTTTAAAAACGAACATTCCAGAAAATCTTGTAGCAATTATCATGCAGATTATAACAATGGGGGACACCTCTATTTTATGGGAAGGGGAACCGCTGCCAGCCTTTAAAACTGGAACGGGAGTTCATCAAGGAGACCCTATTAGCCCCTATGTTTTCATTTTATGCATAGAGAGGTTGTGCCAAGCTATAAATAACAAATCATCTGAGGGAAGCTGGAAACCTATTGTGATCAGAAGAACATCCATGCCTCTTACCCATGTCTGCTTTGCGGACGACCTCCTCCTCTTTGCGGAAGGAACGGCCCAGCAAGCCAAGATCATCAAGAACACTCTTGCTGATTTCACCATTGTCTCTGGACAGGAGGTTTCCATCTCAAAATCACATATCTTTCTCTCCAAGAATGTCACTAAACAGGAGCAAAGCCGGATTAGTAGAGTCATGGGAATCCAAGTAACAAATGACCTTGGCAAGTACCTGGGGGTCCCAATCATTCATTAGCACATAAATAAGAAAACACACGCATACCTGCTTGATAATATAAAGAACAAGATGAACAGCTGGGCCATTAAGCACCCCAGCCTTGTTGGGCGGATTTGTGTAGCGAAATCAACCTTGCAGGCTATTCCTTCTTACACCATGCAGACCATAGCTATCTCTCCTACATTGTGTGATGATATCAGTCTACACATCAGGAAGTTTATCTGGAAAGGGAACTCAAATACTAAGCACCTATCTCAAGTCTCTTGGAGAAAGTTAACATCCCACAAAGACATTGGCGTCCTCGGCATTAAAGACATTAGGGATCAAAACCAGGCCCTAATGATGAAGAATGTATGGGACTTCATGCAGAACAAAGATGTTCCATGGGTGAAAATCATGAAATCAAAATACAAGTCGAAAGAAACAATTAAAGCAGCTTTGGGCTCATCTGTTTGGAATTTCATAAGGAAAGCCTTACCTCTGTTGCAGGCGGCAAGCGTGAGAACTATCTGTAATGGGGATTCCACAAATGTGTGGTTTGATCACTGGTGTGGATCCAAACCTATTCTGACAAATGAAGAGCAGGACAAAGTCCCTTCTGGACTCTCCAATCTCAAAGTCCAGGACATGACAACTCTTGAAGGATCATGGGACTGGGAGTTTATCAATCTGCATATTCCTGAGGAGCATTGGCCGCACATTGCAGGACTTCCTCCACCAAATCCAGCGGCAGGAGAGGATAATTATGCATGGCCTTTCGAGCATAATGGCAACTTCACCTCAAGATCTGCTTACAGATGGCTGCGAGAAGACAAAGAAGTCTAGGTCAAGGGAAATTGGAAGAACATCTGGCAATCTAATCTCCCAGAATGAATCAAACTGTTTCTTTGGCAGATGCAGCACAAAAGCCTACTAACTAATGCCGAGAAAGCTCGAACACACATAGAAACTTCCACTGTTTGACCTCTGTGTGGTGCGGAACAAGAGACTCTTGTTCACTGTCTTCGTGATTGTAAGCTGAGCAACCCCATCTGGAAGGAACTGGGGTACTGGAATGACATGTGCACGATCTCTGAAGATGATTGGATCTGCTACATTTTGAACATTGCAGCAACAAATTCCGTCTGGTTCACTACATGTGCTACTGCGTGTTGGCACATTTGGCACACTAGAAATGAGTTCATCCACAAGGCAACATTCCCCCCTCTGCAGGCCATGCTACACTTCATTAAAGAATGAGCTAATTACATTACACAGATCGATAGTGATCCTCCAAAAAAGAGTTGGAAGCTTACGAAGTATGAACCTCTTTAGATTAAAAAAGAATCTATTCTGATATTCGCTGATGCGTCTTTTAAAGCCAATAAATCTGGCTTGGGTATTCATGCTGTAAACTCCTCGGGTCGGAGTCTGCAAGGTGAAGGTCATTTCATGGCGGCTGACAGCGCCATGCATGCAGAAGTCCAAGCAATTCTCCAAGCTGCTGTGCTCGCTAGTAAGCTCCAGCCATCGTAGGTTATCCTCTTGTCGGACTGTGCAACAGCTGTAGATGTCATCAATAATAAGATCACTCTCCAGAAGTACATGCCTTATGTGGAGGAATTCAAGAAGCTGATCGCCACCCTTCCTTCTTGTCGAGTTTTCCTGATACCCAGGGAACTCAACAAGGTAGTGGACTGCATTGCCAAGGCCGCTCTACAAACCACTACAAATAGGCTTAGCTCAAGTAGTAGGAGCTCTCTAAACTTTAATACCCTAGTTCTGTCTTTTCTTTCCAATAAACCTTCGTGGTTAGATATAGCTGTTGACGTTGATTTGAATGCTTTGAAGCCTGCCAGAGAGAGCGAGGTGAATATATAATCTCTTAGTTTGAAAAAAAAGAGAGAGATATGCATCAAATTTGTAAAATCCTTTCCCCCTTTCTCCTATTTTTATGTCTTTTTAGATTCATTTTCTTCACTTTTTTTCTACCCTTATTTTAGTAAGGTATATAAATTCATGCTTAAGATTTCAACTTAGTGATGGGAGTAGGGATATTCATTTTCTCTCTTTCACATAGGATAAATAAAACTTATAATACATGTAGTAGTTTAAGAAATATGTGATGCATTAATCTATATGAAGATTTCTTATGCAAAAGTCAAGTGCTCAATGAAATGATATGAAAATTATTTTCTTTAACAATAAGAAATAAAAAAAACTAACTATATGCTTCTTACCATGCCATGTAATGCAACAAAAATAAAATAATATGGATTAAACTCACTCATCCTATGGTGATGAAATGTGTTTGTATTGTCAATGCATCCATTTTTCAAGAGTATATGTAGTATCATGAATAAATGACTCCTCACACTCCTCATGTACTAAATTGTACAAAGAATTGGTTTCCATTGTTGGTGCCACTAATAGAGTTGTTTGTGGTATCGAGATTGTACCACTCAAAATTGGCAATTGTCTCTATGAAACTGACGTAGAGGTCAGTGCCACCGATATTTCCTTATATCTTCATGTATAATTTTCATTGTTAGCCAACACTTACTCACAGTGGTACCAACTAGTGTTCAGTGTGACTGAGATCTTACTGTGAATTTCTTCATCAAATATGTCAATGTCTCGGTGCCATGAACTGGGTTAGTGGTGCCATAGAGATTGTTTTGTAAATTTTCTATGCGCTAAAGACATAAGTCATGGAAACTTTTTACTTGTACTAAAACGAAATTATTAACCTACTAAAAATTAACATTGAATTAACAAATCTGAGAAAAATATCTAAAATAAAATGAAGCAAAACAAAATTAATTTACCTAAATAGTGACTTGCCTCCCACTAAGCACCCTTTGTTTGATGTCCTAGGCTTAACGTGATGCTTACCTCTAATCTAGATTGTCTTGGGTAGTTGGTGAAGAATGATCCAACAATGTGTATTCCACCATGTCATCATCAATGCCTAGTGTGAGATATACTCTTCCCATTGTAATGGTTACATTAGTCATAGCTTGGAACAACCTTCCCAATAGTACTCAGATCCACATATTTCTTTTGTGTCCATAACCACAAAGTCAACCAGATAGAAGAAGTTATCAACTACAAAACAAAACATATCACTTATCCAAATAGGCGTTACCATAAGATTGTTAGCCAATTGAATTATCATGTTTGTCTTCATCAGCTCCTTCAATCCCAACTTCCCGAAAGTGGTATAGAGGTATGATATTTATGCTCACCCTAGAGTCACTTAATACTCTTTTGAACTTGTTGCTACATAGAGCACATGGGATACTAAAACAACCAATATCTTATTTTTTTGAAAGAAATCTTCCTTGGATCATTACACTCATTACCTAAATGAATCATATTTATCAGAATCATTGATCTTTCCCTTCTTGAAATTTTCTAGGAGTTCTCTATGCTAGTCTCTTGACTTCAAGAAATTAAATGTAGGAATTAACATGATATTTGTGTGTAGGTATATACAACCTATTGGGGAGTCTCTTCCCCTAAGCTTGAATTAAATCTTCTACTTCTATAAAGGTATTAACGGTGACTGTGCCATTTGGCATGGATCTCTCCTCCTGAATTGATAGGGTATGTGAGGCTGGACCATCATGTGGTTGCTCGTTCTCACTACAGATTGACTTGACTTTTACTTACTGGTAATTGTGTGGGGCATTGCTATTTCCTGGAGAAACTTGTATTGCAACCTTTTTAAAGATCTAAATGGTAGTATCTAATGAGAAATTAGCATTTCTAAAATTCTTATTTGACACTCGCGCTCCCTTCTTGTTTGAGTATGATATGTAGTTTGTAGTCATGAACTTCCCAAACATGTCCTTCAATGCATAAAGCTGGCTTGGACCCATTTTTGTTGGTTTGTTTGATAATTATGTAGTTGTAATGGAGGTAGATGCACTTGTATTGGATATTATTTGAAGTTATTGGGATCTTTCCAAGATTTTGTTTTAATTTTTGTGCCATGGATATTGATTATTCCTCATGTTTTTAAGATGCTGCATATACATGCGCTTCTCCTCATCATCCTTTATTTGTTTGGAGTTCATAAATCCCAACCTTTTATTAAGTTGTCTTATTTGTGACTTGAGCACTTTTACCTCATGGGTATCCATGACACTCTTTAATGAGCTTGGTTTATCATTCTCTTCACCTCAAGACTAATTCCTAGCCACATTCTTCAGAACTTCTTACATTACTTGGCATATTGTTGAAGAAAAATCATGCTTGTGTGTTATCAAGTCTAGCCATGTCCCCTTAGTGTAGACCATATTGAAAAAAATTACTTTGCTCAAAGTGATCTATACTCGTGGTGGGGAACCTTTGTGAAACCTTCTTGGTAACACTCCCATGTCTTAGAATATAAATTATTGAATTGTTTCTTGAAGTTGTGAATCTTCCCCACAAGATGTGTAATTTTATGTTGAGGGAAGTAGTGCTAAAAAATTGCATATCATTTGATACCATGTCACCATAGAATATGAATTTGAACCTTAGAACCATGTCATTTCCATGTTCATAAGAGAGCATAGAAATAATTTCCAATTAATACCCATTTGAATCCACTGATGTGTGTGTTATTGCACATGAAAATTCACCTAGGGAAGAGTCCCTAGCATTTTATTGAGACGAAGTACAATAATCACCGCCCACAAGTGGGTGTATCTTATCATAGTATAATTTAGGATTGAAGCCAATGGACAACCTTTTTTAATAATATGTTTGATCAATGTAACCAAAAAAGAATTAGTAATTATCACAAAGGTTGATTGTTGTTTGATTATACTAAGATTGCAATAGAATAAACTAGATTAAGGATTAATTAATCAATGGATGGAATCATTATCATGGAATGGCTTTCACCATCACTATCTATCATTCATTATTATTACTACATCTGATTAAGCATGAAACCCATAGGTTGAAGCCAAGTAAATCCCCCTTTTGGTGTTAGGATTAAAGCCCAGACATATATCACTCCAAGATCATCATCATTTTACCTAGAGATCATACATCTATCACCTTGAGAAACACCTATCTGGAATTTTCATCAAGGGTACAAAAAATAAAATCGAAATCCTATATTCTAGGTTCAAAGTTCTATACACCGAAAATCTAACAAACATGTAAAATGATGAATAGGAAAGAGTATAAGTAAAAATTGATTGATTAAAAAAATTGGTCCATACAGTAGTAAATGAAATAAAGAGAACCAAATAGAGTAGGCGGCTATTCCCCACAACCTATTGAAAGGAATCGTCACTCATGGGAGCAAATACAAGTACAACATGAAAAAAAGTTAGAAGAATACGGTCATAGTAGAAGATGAAATTACAACGTAGTCTGTAGAAGCATGTCTTTAAACTTGGGGTGAAGGCATCGAGCAAGAAACAATAAGCAAGAAAAACTCCTTGACATTCGTCAGAGGTGAATTGCAAGTTACCAATCTACTTCCATTGTGGCAACATCTGCTACTATGGAAGCAAAGTACGTGGAGAAGATGATGGGTCTATGGTGGACATCTTTTGTCTATCTTATTTTGAAGTCAGAGCCTTTATTATGAGATGGAGATCGAGATTTCATTAGTTGATGTTCATCAACCAATGAAAACAACCGATGGAGTGTAGAGTTGGAGGATCAAAGTTGGTTTTAGCAGCCTTTCAGCATCGACAACCTTGTATTTATGGGGGAAGTTACAATTTTGAACCTTCCATGCCCCCTTGTAATTAGATATTGGCCACCATATATGCAAAGAGGCATCATCAGGAGGTGGACAGAAGGTCTATGACATTTAGTATTTCCATTAATAGACAATGGGGCATGAAGACCATCAAAAGAGGTTGTAGAATATCCATCAATTATAGAGCTACAAGTACTAGTAGAATGTGTGAGTAGAACTTCCAGAAGAAGGTGATCATCAATAGGCAAGTGATAGGATGCCATAGGAAGGTGAGTGCATCACTTCCATATGAAGGCATAAGAACAAATCTCATTGGAAGATAGGGACAAAAGTTTTGTCATAAGTTGAAACATGAGTTTTTCTTAGAAGACAGATGCATCACTTCAATCATAAGGCAAGCATTGTGGTTAAATTGGTAGATGATCCAAAACACCCATCAGAAGGTGACCACTGATAGGAAGGCATTGGACATTAATCAACATGTGAGTAACAAGTTCCATTGGAAGCTAGTCATCAATAGGTAGGCTCATGACTCCCATCAATTGATGATCCATGAGTTCCATTAGAAGGAGAGTGTCGGGCTTCCATCGATTGTGAATGAAAAAAAGGGCAGAGTGAGCAAACCAACATAATGGTAGAGTGTTAAAAACCGATCAGAGGTTTGAGGCATGCAAACTTATAAGAATGACAAAAAGATGCAAACCCACCCCATGGGGTGTTTTACATGTGTCGTGGGGTATGTGCCCACAAGGAATCAACCAATGAAATCATTAGCCAATGAAGTGATAGATCAACTAAAATATGACCCATTTATAAAAACATTTCTTATGCCTGCTAGTTGGTTATCGGGGGATGATCGTCTCCTATGCTGGTGCATGAGATATGAAGCTCTAACCTACCATGAGAACCAAGGATTTGGATCAAGATCCTCCACATTAATAAAAAAAATAAGAAAACCTAAATGTAAGCTAGTTCTAAGAAATAGTGGAAATGAATGAAAAACTGAGTTGAAAATATAACTAAAACTAGGATAAATGCATTCATTAAATTACTCCAAACTTCAATGGTGCTTGTCTATGAGTAGCACAATACCTAAAAAGGTCACCAAATGAATACTTTCAACCCATGTGCTTGCCTCGCCTTCACATCATGCTCATTTCCTACCATCTTACTTAGACCATAGAGCATATCTATCCACATCTTTGTTTCCAATTCTTCTTTCCAAAAACACATCTTCACCACTATGCCCAATACCAGGAAAATCTATGAGTTTTTGTGGAAGTTTAGAGAATCCCACAAAACAACAATTATGCATATGATCTGATGCTTATGTATGTAAAAAGGATATAATTCATTATGTTCAGGGTATAAAATGAGGAGAAAAGGGTTGCAGAAGGAAGATTCAAACTCTCCACTATTTGAATTGATATTGCATTTATTTTTACAAATACATATATTGTAGCATTTTTTTCTTTTTGTGCTCATGTATATCTTTTCTTTTTGATGGTGTTCCCCTATTACATAAAGAGGGGTATGGAAGAAGTAAATAGAGTAGGGAGGGATGTACCACCCCAAGCTTGGAGATTAGCACTATTTATGGATTTTTTGGTAGATGGATGGTAAGTAGATGAAGGAAGAGGCGTAGAAAAGGAGTTGGATCAACATTCAACTTGATATACAATTTTGTTCACCAAGTTGTTCTCCTATTCCTAATATTCTCAAATAACTACATGATAATAAGGGAAAAAGTGATGATTCCATGAATTTGTTTCACTATTCGGTTAGAATAATGATGTATTTGATCCCTCTCAGTTCCTCCAATAATTGTCATCTTTTCTAGGGAAACATGATGTTTGGGCTCCTAGGCCACATATTTTGATTTCTTATAACACTCCAAAACCTAGAATGTTTACCCGATTACATGATTAGAAAGCTAATGAGATTGTCTCCTTAGATTTGACCAGACAAGGATAAAATTATACCTTAACAAGTAATGTTAATGCATATTATATATTATGTGGAAATAGATTATTTGGTCAACAACACATATTTACATATAACTTAAATATCTATTAACATGTAAGGAAGTTCATAAAATATGTTACATATATTTCCTTGGCTAACTAGTATTCACATAATGGTTAAATAAGAGGAATAATGTACTTAAAACATGTACTAGAATAATAAATTGGAATTTTCATGTGCAATCATCTAAAGTAAAGTAGAATCAACACACTAAATATGTTATAAGTAAAATGTGGGATATTGTAAATAATAACAAAATGTAACTCTTTTGGTAGTAACCTGAGGATAATGGAACTCTAAAATAATAAATAAATAACATAATAATTTAATGTTATGATGGCGATGTGCCTGAAGCCATAATTGTATTATAACTCATAGAAGGAAATCTCAAAAGTGAAATATAATGGTAAAATCGTGATCTTTGGGTCCCAATCGGCTTGGGTGCCAAGTTTCAGAATATTTGAACAATAATAACTATCCTAATTTTATTTAGAGAAGATATGAGAAAAAACCAAAAGTGTTAAATAAATTATTGAATGTCTTCAAAAGTCAAAATTAATGCCAAGAAATGTGCATACCAAAATTAGCCTCTATGTGAATTTCCACATTAATTGGAAAATATCATTTATCCTAGTTTAATTTAGGCGAGTGAATATAACTTAAAGTCCATAATAATCAATAAGATAATAAACATTTTCAAAAGGGAAAATTAATGTCAAAGTCGAACTCTTCATGTTTAAGTTTGCTTGTAGGACAAGTTTCACATCTTTTGAGTTTTCCTAGATGACTCCAATTCATTAAGGAAATAAAATATATGATATAATCTAAAAGTTTTGAATAAAATACAAGATGTCCTAAAAAAAAATTGATACCAAACGGCTAGGTAAAAAATTTGGTAACAATTGAACTATGTTTGAGCCCTCAAATAAATTAAGGAAGAAAATATGGATTTTAAATGCCCAATATTCAAAATATTTTGTCGATGTAAGTGATTTCCTATAATTTTGGATTTTATACAACTATCCCACTCAAATTTAGGATTTGATTCAATCTCACAATGGTTTTAGTTTCTAACTAGGTACTAATGATGCACCACATGTGTATCATTCGATCACCATCTAACTAAACAAAGATCATCTCCTACCTCACAGGTCTCTGAACAGTACAATTGACCATTTAATTTCTTTCAGTGAGGATTTCTCTCTCCACACTCTGTGAAACTTCCCAAAACTTATCCCATTAGACTGCAAGTACAATTCTGAATCTAATTGACCTAAGATCTTAACCTAATTTTTTGTATTAATGTTTTGCCCAATTTCTCTCCCCATCTTAGAATCTTCTACACACCCACTGAACCTATAAATAGGGAATTATATCTTCATGACTGCCACACCTCCAAAAACCTTTGTCTCACCTCAATTGCATCCAAGAGTCCCTCCATCAGCCTTGGCATTTTTCTCTTCTATGCAAGACACCTCAACAACGGAGCTCCACTTCACCTTCTCCCAAATTTCCCCAAGATCAAGTACTATGTGTTTCCTCCATCTTTTTTAGTCAGTTCTTTTTGCACAAGGAAGATCTAGCATGTTTTGCATAGTTCTAGCTCTCAGACTGCTAGCTTACTATATGCAACCATGATAGGACCTAGGGAGGGGGATGATACTCCTTACAAATTTCGCAAACTTTCCCTTTGAACCCCACATTATTTTGATTTTTGTAAGGGTAAAATTGAACTTTTCCAACATGTTCTAATTTAATCATGATTTCTGTCACATGTTATTTGGACCGTAATACTATATCATGATGCTATGATTTGGATTTTATGCAAGGTTATTTCGGTCATTTAGTATTAATTTTTTTGAAAATTTATTAAAAAATGGTAACTTCAATAACTCATAACTAATTTTTTGGTTATCTAGAAATCACACAAAAATACTCATTGGATTCAAAAAAGTATCCTCTATCTAAATAAAAATATTTCATAACCATAATATAATCATAATAACAATAGTTAATCTAGAGTTTATAATATGCATACTAATTAATGGTTGTACATATAAATCTATGCAAGTGAACACGAAGCCTAACTTGGGATTAGGGTTTGGATTTTGACAACTTGAAACATCTTGAGGTATATTGCTTCTCCAAATCATATTGAGAAATTTAGGGTCTCTCTCTTAATGTATGTTGCATCCCCATTCATTATATTGAGTAATAAATATACTCCCTCTCCCTCTCTCTCTTTATCCTAAGGACAAAATTGACCTACACAATTTCTCTCTCTTATGAGAATTTATTTCATGTGAAGGTTTTAATGTTGATTCTAGTCTTGTGGTCATCTTACTTTATTAGATAATATATTGAATCCGAACTTCACTTTATTTCTTGATGAAACCCTAATTGTGGATATGGACTTTTTTGCCCACTTTTGTGGTGGATGTTTCATATTGTCCATTTAAGTGATGGCGATCTCATTTATTCTATTTATATGAACATATTTTCAATTGCCTCTACATTATGCATGCTTTGTGATTAAGTATTCCTAGAGTAGTGTAAGTATTTTGGTTTTTGTCTTGTGTGCTCATGTTATATTTTTGGGATGGAGGTTGTGTGCCCCATACCCGAGTTTTGTGCCCACACTTGATATATTTGGGAGTTTGGTTGTGTACCTTACTATATTAGGTTTGAAGGTTGTGAGCCTTATCCACCAATGGTTATTTATATTATACTAGTGCTATGCTTATCTCACATGCATGCAGGTTGGTTATTGATGATTGGTTTTGTGCCCTGAAATGCTTATGAGTGCTTTTGTGGCATACCTTCTTTTGTTTAATGGAAAATGTAATTCTTCAATATCATCTTTTAAATCCATTTCTTTTGATACCCAGTTGGGTGATACTTTTCTCTCCTACAAGAAGCCAAGTTATATTTGATGTTCCTTCTCCCTTATATTTCTCAATCCCATGTTAATATGCTGATACTGGCTTGTATGCTAATAATTTCCAATTTTATCTTCTCTTCTGGGGTATGCTTCCAATCCCAGGTGCATGATATGAAGGACATGACATGCAAATGTGGAAGTAGCTTATGGACATGACTCATAATGGGAGATAGACTTGAGATAGCTAGATATCCCTCTACTTAGATCCTAATGTATTTGATCTCATGTATGCCCCTTAATGGGAGAATATTATGTAATATTACATAAATTGAATATAGTCATGAAATATTATTCAGCTGCTATTCTTTGTTTTTTTTCTTTCCATCACTTGGGAAAATAAAAAAGTACACATATTTTGGCATACCTTCCTAGTGTGTTTGGAATATATGGTTTATTCCTCAATTTTAGTAGGGAATGGATCCCTCTCGGGTCCCATTCCTTACAAGATGGTATCAGAGCCATGGTAGTCAAAATGTGACTTATTCAGTTTTATCTCATTAATTAGATCCCTTACCTTGAATAGTATCCATCTAGGTGTAGATACATACTCTATATTTAACCATGTTATTCATATGATGATGAAAGGAGGATTTAGAATCATATGAGGTACACATAAAAATCATATAGTGAACCATAATGTGTGGTGATCCATAAGCTCATATCTCTTTGGAAGTTATGATTTTTATCCTAGGATGGAATTGGGTAATGAGGATGTTAGTGTAGCATGATAAGGAGATCCTAACATGGAAAATAATTATGGCTTGGTTTCTCGCATTGATTTTGGGCCCTATGTTCAGTTTTGTATTGCAAAGTTTTGACATCAAATTATTCTTCGTTATAATACTATATGTCAAATAAGAATTTTCTAAATTTTGTTGAAGTTTTTATTGAACTAAGTCACAATGAAAGAGGTGAGAAGTCTTGATGGAGAAACCCTAGACAAGTTAGAATAGAAATCTCAACCCTGGTTTTGGCTATGAAGTAGTGACTAGGAATATGTCACATTATTTAAAGGTTTAGTTGACCTACCCTTTGTACCCTATGACTTTTTGGATGCTGATGTGAACCTTAGGGTGTTAGGTTAGTAACACAAGCACCAGAAACACAATCCTAGGTGAGTATGACATGTTTGTTGAATGCATGAGTTCTAAAAGACATGAACACATAAAATATTCATAAAGAAAAATCCATAAGTAACCCTAATACCTTGATGTTGTATAGTTTGACTTATTAAGTTAAACCTTTTAAGTGGTTGAGAGTATTGGTGGATAATATAAGATAATGCAATTTCAAGGACCAAATCCTTTGAATGGGTAGAATGTTGTAACAAACCAAAACCTAGAATATTACCCTATTCCATGATTAGAAAGCTACTGAGATTGGTTCTTTAGATGTGTCCAAACAAGGATAAAATTTGACCTTAACAATTAATGTTAATAGATATAACATATTATGTGGCAATAGATTCTATAATCAACATAACATATTTACATAATAACTTAAATATGTTCTAACATGTAGGGAAGTTCATAAAATATGTTACTTATATTTCCTCGGCTAACTAATATTCAGATAATGGTTAGATATAGAGGAATATTGTACTTATAACATGTACTAGAATAACAATTTGGAATTTCCATGTGCAATCATCTAAGGTGGAGTAGAATTAATATACTAAATATGTTAAATAGGTAAAATGTGGGATTTCATGAATATAATAAAATGTAACTCTTTTAGTAGTAATGTAAGGATGATAGAACTCTAAAATAATAAATAATGAACATAAAAATTTAATGAAATGATGATGATGGGCCTAAAACTAGAATTTATAGAAGGAAATCTCAAAAGTGAAATATATTGGTAAAGTCGTGATCTTTGGGTCCCAATTAGCTTGGATCCAAGTTTCACATTATTTGAACAATAAAGTGTCCTAATTTTATTTAGAGAAGAAAATATGACAAAAATCCAAAAGTGTTAAATAAACTACTAAATTTCCTAAAAAATTAAAATAAACCTCAAACTCAAAATCCACAAACTAAAATTAGTCTATCTAAGAACCCTTTCACAATAATTGGACAATCTCATTAATCCTAGTTTTTAATAGGAGAGAGAATATAACTCAAAGTCCAAAATATTAAATAAGATAGTTAACATTTATGAAAGGGAACAATAATGCCAAAATCAGACTCCTCATGTGTAAGTTTGCTTTTAGGCCAAGTTTCACATTTTTTTAGTGTTCCTAGATGCCTCGAACTCATTAAGGAAATAAAATATATGATATAATAAAAAGTATTAAATAAAATACTAGATGTCTTCAAAAGTAAAAATTGATACCAAAATCAGATTTGATGTCAAATTAGGCTAGGTGCAAAATTTGGCAACCATTGAACTATGTTTTAGCCCTCAAATAAATTAAAAAAGAAAAGATGGATTTTAAATGCCCAATATTAAAAACATTTGTTCGATGTAACCGATTTCCTAAAGTTTTGGATTTTATATAACTGTTAGCTCAATTTCTGGATTTGATTTAGTCATGCTATGGTTTTAGTTTCTGACTACGTGTTAATGACGTGCCTCGTGTGTACCATCCAATCAACATCTAATGGCACAGAGATAATCTCCTACCTCGTGGGTCTATGAATAGTACACCCAACCAATCAATTTCTCTTAGCGAGGATTTCTCTACGTACATTCCTTAGAACTTCTTGAAACTTGTCCCATGGATTGCAAATACAATTTTGAATCTAACTGGCCTAATATATCTACCTAATTTGTTGTATTAATGTGTTGCCCATTTCACTCTCCATGCCTTCGAACCTTCCACACCCCCACCACAATATACCCTAACCAATAAATAGGGGATTATATCTTCATCTCTATCACACATCTGAAAAGCTTCCTCTCACCAGAATTGCATCCAAAACTCCCTCCATCACCATCACCTTTCCATTTTTCTTTTCTCTATAAGATGCCTCATTGGTGAAGCTCCACTCCACCTTCTTCTAAATTGCCCTGAGATCAAGGTACTATGTGTTGCCTTCATCCTTTTCAATCAATTATTTTTGTAGAAGGAAGATTTATGCTATTATTCACAATTTTGGATCTTAGACTACTAGCTTGCTACCTACATCCATGGAAGGGATGAAGGAGGAGGATAATCCTACTTACCAAATTCTCAATATTGCCCTTTGAGCCCAACATTTTTCCGATTTCTTCGCCCGGGTAAAATTGAACTTTGCCAACATGTTTCAATTTAATAATGATTTCCCTAGCATGTTATTTGGACCGTAATACCCTATCATGATCCTATGATTTTGATTCTAATGCGAAGTTATAATGGTCATTTAGTATTAGTTTTTCTCAAAAATTTTAGATAATAATGTTAACTTCAATAACTCATAACTAATTATCTGGTTATCCAAAAATTATGCAACAATACTTGTTGGATTTAGAAAATTATCCTCTATATAAATAAAAATATTCCATATCCTCTATTTGATCATAATAAGAATAGTTAATCTAGGGTTTGTAATATGCATACTAATTAATGGTTGTATATATAAATATATGTAAAGTGAACAAGAACCCTTACCTGGGATTGGGCTTTGGACTTTGACAAGTAGAGAAACATCTTGAGGTATGTTGCATATCCAAATCATATTGAGCAATATATGATCTCTCTCTTAATGTATGTTGCATTTCTATTCACTATATTGAGAAATAAAATATATTCCCTTTCTCTCTTTGTCCTAATAACAAAATTAGCATTAAAAAATTCTCTCTTCTGAGGATCTATTTCATGTGAAAGATTCAATGTTGGTTTTGATCTTCTGATTATCTTAATTTTTTGGACACTCTTATTGACTCTGAACTTCACTTTATTTCTTGATGAAACCCTAATTGTGGATATGGACTATTTTTCCCACTTTTGTGGTGGATGTTTCCTATTGTCCATTTATGTGATGAAAATCTCATTTATTCTATTTATATGACCATATTTAAACTTGCCTCTACATTATGCATGCTTTGTGATTTAGTAACCCTAGGGTAGTGTAATGTGAAAAACCACTAGAGGGGGGTGAATAGGGTTTTATAAATATTTTAAAATAATTTAACTCAAACAACCACAATTGAGACAATAAGAAGGAAATAATGTGTTTAGAGTGGTTCCAACCTTAGCAAATACTAAGGCAGTCAATCCACTACCCGGTTGCTTACCCAATTGGGATTTTGAAAGTATTTAATTTTATTACCTCGCAAGGATATTACATAAAATTACAACACTTTCAACACCCTTTGGACAACCTTCACCTTGAAGTAGTCTCACCAACCTTGAAGCAACCTTCCTTGAAGTAACTTCAAGCTCCCCCTTGAAGTAGCCTTCCTCTTGAAGTAGCTTCCCGTTGAGACAGCCTTCTAGAAGTAGTCCAAAGATCTCCTTCTCCACCAAGAAGATCAAAACTCTCTCCAATCCGCAACCTCCAACCCTAGGAGTAGCAAGGAGAGTACAAGTAATAAGAAAGAACAAGAAGGGAAACAAAAATTACAATTACCACTTGAAGCACAAGGCTTGATTTCCTATATCAAGCGTATTGATCTCCTAACCAATGAGTATGAAGGTGTAGGTTTAGTGGGTAGGAGATGCTAGCCTATAGGACATTAATTTGGAGAAAAAGAAAATGAGTAGCAAGTACTAGTGTTGCTCAATTGCTCAAAACAGATTGCCAATTGCAAGTATGAAAGATCAAGTATTGCACAAGTGTATTTAGGGTGTCCTATGGCTTGTCCTATTTATAAGAATGGCCTATGGATGCTTAAGGATGTTCTAGACACTTTCTAGGGGGTTATTAGTGCTTAACTAACCGTTAGGTAACCATTAGTTACTTTAACAATGGCTAGTTAATTAACTCTAAAAAGTGCAGACAGAGACATTCTCGGTCGAAGATTTGTCGACCAAGAGTCCTAGTCGGTCGAGAGCTTGTCGACACGAGGGAATGTCTGGAGCAAGTGTATATAACGTTCTGATCCAACTCTGAACTACCTTGTCTGCTGTGTCTGATGGCTACCTGGGCCATTCTCGGTCGAAGAGTTTGTCGACCGTGAGTGTCTCGGTCGAGAATTTTGTCGACCGAGATTAACCCTGTTTCAATGTTTTACCACTTGTGCTCTTGCGATCAATTCGACAACCAACGTAATCAGCATCAGTATAAGCTTTAAAGTCCAAGGATTTCCCTTTAGGATACTAAAGACCATAGCATGTAGTGCCGGCTAAATATCGTAAAATCCGTTTGACAACTGGAAAATGGGTTTGCATAGGTTGTGATTGAAATCAAGCACAAAGACCAACTGAAAACATGATATTCGGTCTCGAAGCGGTTAAGTAGAGCAAACTACCAATCATGGCTCTATATAAGGAATCATCAATAGGTTCTCCATTTTCATCCTTATCAATTTTAGTAGAGGTAGCCATTGGAGTGGTAGCATGTTTACACTGGTCCATCCCAAAGCATTTTAAAAGTTCATTGGTATACTTTTCTTGGCTTATAAAAATCCCGGCGGGCGTTTGTTTGATTTGAAAACCAAGAAAGAAAGTCAGTTCACCCATGAGGCTCATTTCAAATTCTTGTTGCATAATATCACTAAATTATTTTCACAACGATTCATTTGAGGCACCAAAGATAATATCATCAACATATTTGATCAACTAGAAAATCAGATGCATATGTTTTGAAAAATAAAGTAGAATCTGAATTTCCAATAGAAAAGTTGTTATCAAATAGATAGTTTTTCAGCCTTTCATAGCAATTCCTAAGTTCTTGTTTTAAACCATAAAGTGCTTTCTTAAGTTTGTATACATAGTCACCTTTTTCTGGTATTTCAAAACCAGGTGGTTGGGCAACATATACTTCTTCTTGGATTATTCCATTGAGAAATGCACTTTTGACATCCATTTGGAAAAGTTTGATGTTTTTATGTGCAACTATATCTAGTAGCATTCTAATGGCTTCAAGTCTTACTACTAGTGCATAAGTTTCATCAAAGTCTATTCCTTCTTGTAGATTATATCCTTGAGCTACTAACCTAGATTTATTTCTTACTACTTCCCCTGCTTCATTTAACTTATTCCTAAAAACCCATTTAGTTGCAATAATGGTTTTATCTTGTGGTTTAGGAACTAAGTCCCATACATCATTTTTAGTGAATTGGTTTAATTATTCTTGCATTGCCATTATCCAATAGTCATCTTTTAGAGCTTCAGTCACCTTTTAGGTTCAATTATAGAAACAAATGCCATATTTGCAACATCTCTAAAGTATGAACGGGTTTTGACTCTATCATTAGGATTTCCAATGATCAGTTCTTGAGGATGATCGTTAATGAGTATAGGAACAGGTTGTTGTGTCTCAACTTGTTGATCATTAGTAGTATTTTTGTCACCATCATTTGGCATGGATAAATTTTCTAATTGATGAGTGAGATCAACTATTTCAAGATTTCCAGATTGTATCTTCATGAAAAGTAATGTGAATGGATTCCTCAACTTTTCTAGAAATAGTGTTGTAGACTCTAAATGCTTTGCTAGAGGTGGAATATCCCAAGAAAAAGGATTTTTGTGATTTAGAGTCAAACTTGTCTCTATTATCTTTTGTGTTTAAGATATAGCATGTTGATCCAAAAGTATGAAAATAGTCAACCCTGGGTTTCTTAGTATATATGATTTCATATGGTGTTTTCTTCAAATAAGAATGAACGGTTACTCTATTTAGCACATAGCAAGCTGTGTTTACCGCTTCAACCCAAAATGTTTTAGGTGTATTATGTTCGAGCATCATAGTCCTAGCCATTTCTTGTAGTGATCGATTTTTCCTTTCAACTATGCCATTTTGTTGTGGAGTGCATGAAGCAGAAAAATTATGAGTGTAGCCTTAAGATGTGCAAAATTCTTCAAATAAATGGTTCTCAAATTCTCCACCATGATCACTCCTAATTGTACATATCTTGTTTTGTAATAGATTTTCAATCTTGGAACAAAACTGTATAAAAATTTGAATAGTATCATCTTTGTTTGCAAGAAAGTGTACCCATGTATATCTACTGTAATCATCAACAATAACAAAACAATATCTTTTACCGCCAATAGATTGTGTCCGCACAGGTCCAAATAAATCCATATGAATGAGTTCTAGTGATCTACAGGTGCTAAGTACATTTTTGGGTTTAAAAGAGGATTTAGTTTGTTCACCCAAAGTACATGGTTCACAATTTTCAGATTGATCAAAAGATAATTTAGGCAAACCACGAACAAGATCATATTTAACTAGCTTTTTGATGACATGTGAACTAGCATGACCTAATTTTCTATGCCATAGTTGTAAAGAATTTTTGTTTGCAAGTAAGAATTTTCCAACTACAGATTGCATAGAGTTAGGTCTAAGAATATAAATATTTCCAACTCTTTTTCCTTCATAAACAACATTTGTAGTATTTTCTATTAGTAACTTACATCAATTTTTGTTGAATAAAACATCATATCCACTATCACATAATTGACTAACACTTATTAAATTGTGTTGCAAACCATCGACAAGTAAAACATTCTTTATTTCAAGGTTTGTATCGATATTACCGATTCCAACAATTTTACCTTTACCATTGTCTCCAAAAGTGACTGTTCCACTTTTCTTTTCCTCAAAAGTTTGAAATGCCTCATTGTTTCCAGTCATGTGTTTGGAACATCCATTGTCAACCACCCAATCCTACATTAGATATAGGTTTTGGTACCCATGTGATGGTCCATTATGGTTAGGTACATTTAATAGCAAATTGAGCATGTTTTAACAAAGAAAACTGAACAGAACTTCATTCGGTCGACAAAAGTTCGACCGACAGGTGTCTCGGTCGACCAATTTGTCGATCAAGAAAGTTGTTGTTTTTACAGGTTAAAACTGAATAGAAACAGAAGTCTGTTCGGTCGGCCATTTTTCGACCGATTTTTTCTCCGATCGATCATTTCTTTGACCGGAATGGTTGCTGTTTCACTAAGATTTCTGCCGTAGATTTTGGTTTGTCACAGACATTCACTCGGTCAAAGTTTTCTCGACCGAGAATATCTCGATCGAACTATTTGTCGACCGAAAATGTTTCTATTTGTGTAATTTGTTTATATCAGTTCTGAATTTAAAATACTACATAAAGTTATTTGCTTAGTTGAGATAATACATTTTGATTTTAAAAATAAGCATTAGATCATATCTCAACAAAATTACATTCAAGTCTCCTAAGTTTGAGGTTTGGGGGGCCAAACTAACTCAGAATCCTTCTTCTTATAAGGGCATGAAAAAGAATAATGTCTAAGACGAAGGCAAAAGTGACAAGAAATAGAATCAATTTCATTTCTCTTTCTAGGATTTGGAATTGTGTGTTTAGGTACAAACATGATCTTGGTCTTGGATGCTCTTTTAGGTTGATTTTCTTTTGGAACATAACCTAAGCCTCTTATTCCATTGTAGCTAGAAGAATATTTTAGAATATTATTTAGAACGTCATTCCCATTTAAGCCATTAATTTCTCTTTATAGCTTAGCAATCTCATCCATTTTGTTATTAATATCTATCCTTGCTTGATCTAAATCAGATAATAAAGAATTTCTTTCCTTAACAACATTATCATAATCTAGATGTTTACATAAAATAGGTTGTTTTTGAAGATCATTTACTTGAGTTTGCAAGTTTAGCTTTTCTAGGGAAAGAAGATTGCAATTTTCTTCTACAGATTTCAGCTTAATATCATGATCTTCAATAACCTTTTTAAGATCTTCATTTTTTGATGTGAGACCAAGAAGTTTAGCATGTAACTCATCATTTGCCTTATTAGATTTCTTTAATTTCTTCTTGCACTCAACATACTTGTCATGAGTTTCTTGTAGACTAACAATTAGATCTTCTTTTGGAAAATCAAGAAGGCTTACCTCTTGGGAGTTGTCATTATCATCTTGTTTTGCCATGAGACACTCCACATTCTCTTCTCCACTTTCACTATCACTTGACTCAACCCACGCAGCTTTATAAGATTTTTCTCCTTTCTTCTTGAATGAGATTTTCTTTCCTTTCTTTTCTTTAGGATATTCATTTTTGAGATGTCCTTTCTTTCCACATTCAAAACACCTAGGAGGGGAAGAAGAAGAACCAGCAATTTTTTTAGATCTAAATCTTCTATATTTCTGACCATTAACGATTAGAGCTTCTTCTCCTTCTCCATCACTTGTTTCATCATTTTCTTGTGTGACGATCTTTGAAGCTTTGAGGGCTATGTCTTTCTTTCTTCCTTGTTGAAGTTCACGCTCGCGTCGTTCCACTTCCTCCAAGGTTGCCTCATGTGCTTCTAGGTTGCCAATGAGTTGCTCCATCCTTAGTCGGGTGAGATCATTTGCTTCTTCAATAGCAGTCACCTTGGGCTTGTACTTGGGAGGGAGAGATCTAAGAATCTTTGACACTTGATCTTCTTCAACAATTACTTTGCCTAAAGCATTCAAACCATTCACAATAGAAGAAAATTTTGCATACATTTCACTAATAGATTCGTTTTGATCCATATGAAACTGTTCAAATTTTTGCTTCAACATTCTGATTTTAGAATTCTTAACTTGAATAGTTCCTTCATATGTTATAGAGAGTCTATGCCATATCTCATATGCCATTTCACAATTTGATATTCTATTAAACTCACCAATGGAAATTGAACAATAGAGTATACTTATAGCTTTTGCATTCATTTGGGTTGATTTTACCGTATTAACATCCCAATTTGCATACTCCGTTTGAGGAAATTCATATGGAGTTGATACCATCCTACATAAGTCCCAACTGATTCCTTGGAAGTAGAATTGCATCCTCCTCTTCCAGTAGGTGTAGTTAGTCCCATCAAAAGTTGGAGGTCTTTCCACGAGTGTTCCTTCCAAGTTGAGGTTGTTGAGTACCTCGTCACCCATTCTTCAAGACTTTGTTAGAGTTCCTTGAAGCCTTGCTCTGATACCAATTGAAAAACCACTAGAGGGGGGGTGAATAGGGTTTTATAAAGATTTTAAAATAATTTAACTCAAACAACCACAATTGAGACAATAAGAAGGAGACAAGGTGTTTAGAGTGGTTCCAACCTTAGCAAATACTAAGGCAGTCAATCCACTACCCGGTTGCTTACCCAACCAGGATTTTGAAAGTATTTAATTTTATTACCTCGCAAGGATATTACATAAAATTACAACACTTTCAACACCCTTTGTACAACCTTCACCTTGAAGTAGTCTCACCAACCTTGAAGCAGCCTTCCTTGAAGTAACTTCAAGCTCCCCCTTGAAGTAGCCTTCCTGTTGAAGTAGCTTCCCATTGAGACAGCCTTCTAGAAGTAGTCCAAAGATCTCCTTCTCCACCAAGAAGATCAAAGCTCTCTCCAATCCGCAACCTCCAACCCTAGGAGTAGCAAGGAGAGTACAAGTAATAAGAAAGAACAAGAAGGGAAACGGAAATTACAATTACCACTTGAAGCACAAGGCTTGAATTCCTATATCAACCGTATTGATCTCCTAACCAATGAGTATGAAGGTGTAGGTTTAGTGGGTAGGAGATGCTAGCCTATAGGACACGAATTTGGAGCAAAGGAAATGAGTAGCAAGTACTAGTGTTGCTCAATTGTTCAAAACAGATTGCCAATTGCAAGTATGAAAGCTCAAGTATTGTACAAGTGTATTTAGGGTGTTCTATGGCTTGTCCTATTTATAGGAATGGCCTATGGATGCTTAAGGACATTCTAGACACTTTCTAGGGGGTTCTTAGTGCTTAACTAGCCATTAGGTAACCATTAGTTGCTTTAACAACGGCTAGTTAATTAACTCTGAATAGTGCAGACAGAGACATTCTCGGTGGAAGATTTGTCGACCGAGAGTCCTAGTCGGTCGAGAACTTGTCGACCGAGGGAATATCTGGAGCAAGTGTATATAACGTTCTAATCCAACTCCCAACTACCTTGTCTGCTGTGTCTAACGGCTACCTGGGTCATTCTCGGTCGAAGAGTTTGTCGACTGAGAGTGTCTCGGTCGAGAATTTTGTCGACCGAGATTAACCCTGTTTCAATGTTTTAAACTAAGTACTAAGTGTGTGTATGAGTGTGCAGTTGTGACACTATTGTAGGGGATGACCTATCTAAGTGTTTTGATTTACTAGGGAATATCTAACACTTGATTTACATGATGTCTAAGTACTTATACATTATATATTTGTACAAGTTTTTACATTTATTACATTCATGACTTAAAGCAATTTTAGCATATAGATCTTCCAAGTGTTTGTCATCCACCTTATCCTACAATACTCAAGTAGCACGTTAGATCCACAAGAATGAAATGTTTGTCATTATCAAAACAAAGGGATTAAATGATGTCCATTTAGCCAACATAATCAGTTTGGTTTTTGGGTTGTGTGTGCATGTTATATTTTTTGGGATGGAGGTTGTGTGCCCCAAAACTGGGCTTTGTGCCCACACGTTATGTATTTGGGAATTGGTTGTGTGCCTTACTGTATCATGTTTTATGGTTGTGAGCCTTAGTTGCAATTGTTTCTGTATATTATACTAGTGCTATGCTTATCTCACATGCATGAAGGTTGGTTATTGATGATGGGTTTTCTGCCCTAAAATATTTCTGTGTGCTTCTGTGGCATCCCTTATTTTATTTAATGGCAAGTTTAATTCTTGAATTTCATCTTCAAAAATTCATTTTCTCTTGATACCCACTTGGCTGGTACTTTCCTCTTCTATGGGAATCAATGTTATATTTGATGTTCCTTTTCCCTTATATTGCTCAATCCCATGTAATATGATCATACCGGCTTGTATGATGATAGTTTCCATTTTTATCTTCTCTTCTGGGGTATGCATCCAACCCCAAGTGTATGATATGAAGGACAAGAGATGCAAACATGTACCTAGCCTATGAAGATGGTTGTTAATGGGGGATATACTTGAGATAGTTGGATATCCCTATACTTAGATCCTGATGTAGTTGCTCTCATGTAAGCCCCTTAAGTGGAGGATATTTTGTAGCATTGTATTTATTGAAGATAGTCGTGAATTATTATTTTGTTGATGTACTTTGGTCTTTTGTTTACCATCACTTGAGAAATAAAAAATACAACTATTCCATCATACCTTCCTATTGTGTTTGGAATAGATGGTTTATTCCTCAAATTTAGTAGGGAGTGGATCCCCTCTTGGGTCCCACTCCTTACCTTTCTAGCCATTGATTTGCTTGAAGAATTGGTCATTGTGAGGTGTTGCTTTAACTAAGGGGATTTAAGCGATGATTATATACATGGATACAAAAAAAAGAATTTGAATCTAAGCCGAATAATGGATTTGGTTACTTTAGAAATGAAAATTTTGAAAAATTAACCTCAATGCAATGCAAAAACCATATGACAAGATTGTAAATTGCAAATAACTAGGTATCAACAAATATCAGAATATGTACCACCCAACTTCCACCCTGAACTTAGATATTTACACATCCCCTATAAAATACTATATCTAAGATGGAAGGAAAGCCCTTTACTGGTTGGTCCTTGATGTGGTTTATCTCCTTTCAGAAAAAGTCAGTCACCTTCGACCAAACTTTTTATAACTGATGATCTTGTCATGATATGAACTAACTAACTGACTGAAAATATGCAATAATATTGAAAATATCTAAAAGTTAAAGTAACACTTGAGCTCCCTCCTAAGAAACACATTTGTTTAACATCCACAGTTGGTTGCTTGAAGCTCAGTGGTGATTTGTAGAGGAAAGGATTGGGAGGTGTTGGTTGGCTAAAAAATCATCCATTGTGAATTAACATTTGAGATGCTAGACATTAACTTTTAATTCACCAGTCTTCTCTCTCCAAATTGTAACATATCCATGAGGAAAGATGTGCTTGATGATGAATGGACCCAACCATCAGTCATGAGATTTCCTAGAAAGAGTTAGAGATGAGACTTGTGTAGTAATACTTGATCTCAACTTGTAGATCTTTCCTATTCAGGTGGCCATCATTCCATATCTTTGTGCACTCTGTGTAAATGTGTGCACTCTCATATGTTGTTAATCATATCCCTTCTAGTTCTTATAGTTGAAGAAAATGATTTTCTTTTACCGCATGGAGCTCAAACCTGAGTTGCTTGATGACTTAGTGATCTTTCTATTCAAGCTCCACTAATAGATGACTAGGATTCCCATAAATTAGTCTGAAGGGTGTAGTGCCTAGTAGGATCTTGTAAGAAGTTCTATAGGTGAATAATGCATCATTTAACTTGTGATCCCAATCATTTCTTGGCGGTCCAATAGTCTTTTTCAGAACAGTCTTCATTTCATAGTTAGAAACCTCCACCTGACCACTTGTTTGAGGATGGTATGGATTAGCCACACAATGGGAGACACCATACTTGATAAGGAGTGATTTAAAGCTACACTAAAGGAAGTGAGATCCACCATCAGCAATGGAACTATTGGGGACTCCAAAACATGGGAATATAATAGCTTTATGACTTGATTGGAGTCACTAGAAAATGTAGGGATAGATTTGTTGGTATAGAGAGACAATCATATGATGATTGTAATGGCATATTTGTAAATTATTTGATTAATAATAAAGGCAATATTCCAATTTATTCTATTTCATTAAGTTATGAGATAATGATGAAACATAATGAATGTCTAAAAGGTGATATTACTCAATGACATATGTCTTTCAGTTGATGACCTAAACAATGAGATATACATATGTTAAGAGTATATATACGTTCTTGTTATGTTCCTAATCAGATGTTATTTATTTGTGGAAGAATGATAGACATCAATAACACATAAGACTAAAGTGTGTGTTGGTTGATGACAAATTCTCATTAGTCATGGTATATGATATTGAACCAAACACATAGATACTTGTTAAATAATAGTGTGTCAGACATACCCACCTTATGAGTAATACATGGAAACCATGATTGGAAATCAAAATCATCTCTTATAGTGATGGTGGTGATTGTGGTTCTATGACCTAAAAATACTACATTCATCACATGTTGTTTGATATACTTAGACATCATCCACTATGAGCTTGAATAAGGGTTTACATAAAGGTGGTTCTCGAGTTATGTGGATAGGATTTTTCCCTCTTACAAGAGTTTGATATCCAAGTGACTATTAAAGTGAGACTAAGAAAAACATGCACGTGCACATGTGAATCTATATATGATATTAAGTTCACATATATCTCAAACAATCTGATCTAGTTTAAGGAACAAGTATTGAATGTTGAGAGGGTGACGAATCCATGCCTCGAGTTCAATATAGATATCAATGACAAAGGAACTATATAATCATTGTAACACCAATCACAAATTTTAGGTTGAAGTTGTTCTCCAACTTTCCAATTACTTGGGTGGTAATGATGTCTTTCTAGATCAAACATTGCTTGTGATGTCATAAACTAGTTATGGACATTCACTTCCAACATAACTTGGAACCTATAGGGACACACTTATATGATACACTTGTAATAGGAGTTTATTCATGAATGTGGCTTAAACTTGATTACTAAAGAGTCATGTATTCAATTTAAACAACAATGGTTAAATGTTGACTGACTGGACTATGAACCGATCGCTTCAAGTGTTAAATTAATCGATTCAAGTGTCAGGTCAATTGAACCAACATTGACATTTCAGTCTATGAGATGACTGAATTAGGAAGTGAACCAATTGACATAGGTCCATGAACCAACCAGTTCAGGTTGTGAACTAACAAATTAGTGGATCAATTCGATTGGATCAAGGATTAGTGCTTGTGTCATGTTGTGCATTAATTGAATATTAATTTCCAGTTCAATTGCAGTTGAGAAACATAGTGAAACAATCGATTAAAGGGTTGAAACGACCAACTCACATGCCAACTGAATGATTCCCCTTTGAACCGAACATTTTATCATTCAAAGATTACAAAAATTCATGAAATCACATCCCCTTCAACTCCCATAAAGACTAGAACTCCTGACCCTGAACCTCCTATAAATAGAGGGGTAGTCGAGGTTTTCTAGAGACACAACAATAAGCTCTAACAATTGTTGTCTTCTATGGTTGTGGTGACTAAGAGAATTTGAGCAAGTCCTACCCATCAAAGGGAGGGATGGAAAGGGAGAGACAATTTGAGAGAGCAGGTTGGTGGTAGAACACTAACTAGAAGGGGCAACTCCTTCTTGTCTATTCTTCTAGAACAACATGAGTTCCCGATGTCTATGTGGATTACTCTAGAGGCGAGGAGTTTGTTGCCTACTACTAGGAGGATGAGGTCAACTGCTCTCGGTGGTGATCAACTAGGAAGTTGTTGCTGACTCTGTCTAGGTGCAACTTTAAGAAAGGTGCACAATATTATGAGGAAATTGTCTGGACTTGTCTAGAACTAGGTATAACCTTGCAACCACCCTTCCCATTACATCGTTGTTGACACAATCTACTGTTCAAAGGAGAATATGGCAGTTAGATTTTTGTTTCCGCTGCCTTATCTGATGCCATATTTCCCAACAATCTTTGGCCCATTTGGGAACATAATCAACACCAACCAATACGTAGGAGAAGCCATAAGAGGAGAAGAATGGACCCATGTACTCCACATCCCAAATGTCAAATTTCTCAACTTCTTACTAAAAATATAATGGCATCCATCCCTCTTGGAAATGTTGCCAGATCCCTCTTGGAAATGTTTCCCAACAATATTTGGCCCAATTGGAAACATAATGAACACCAACCAAGATGTAGGAGAAGCCATAAGAGGAGTAGAATGAACCCATGTAGTCCATATCCCAAATGTCAAAATTTATCAACTTCTTGCTAAAGATATAATGGCATCCATCCCTCTTAGAAATATTTCCAGATCGCTAACACTAGTCATTTGACTTGACAAAGCTATGAGCATCCTTGAAGATAGAGGGATAAAAGAAGCCACGTTGAAGAACCTTGAATGCAGTCTTTTTGGAGCTCATGTGGACTCCAGTTGAACTAAAATGACACTATTCAAGTATTATAGGCACTTCCTCTTTAGAGATGCGTTGATTATAGAGACCATCTAAACACAAGTGGGATTAGATAAGGCTCATCCTGATAATAATAGTGAATGTCTGACATGAATTTCTTCCTTTTTTTCTTATGCAATCTGGATAAAGGACTCCTACCACTAGGTAATCCATAAAATTGCTAGCAGGTAAAGGGGCATTGATAGGGATATTGTCACTATGTTGGATGTGCAATCGGCTGATACAATTAACAATAACATTTCTATTCCCTTCTCATCCTTGATTTCTAGATCAAACCCTTAACAATAAGATTCATCTGATCACTCTGGGTTTTGCATCCTTGATTGACATTACATACTTGATAGAAGTTGATCACAATAGAAAATCAATTCTAAACCTATTAGATATGAGCCAAATTTGTCAAAGAAATAGACAATGGAAAGAAGCTCCTTTTTAGTGGCCACATAATTATTGTACATGTTGTCTAGTGTCTTGGTGGCATAGTAGATGGCATGATGCTTCTTTTCAACACACTGCCCCAGAACTACTACTATAATGTAGTCGCTGACATTACACATGATCTCACAGGGAAGATACCAATGTGGGGCATGAAGGATTGGAGTAGGGATGAGAGCTTCTTTTAGAGTATTGAACCTATTCACAGTCGAAGATGAAATGCATGTCCTTCTGGAGAAAGTTTGTAAGAGGTTTGGTGATCTTTCTAAAGTCACAGTATACCTCCTATAAATTCTAGCATGTCCTAGGAATGCTTGGACTTCTTTGACAACAGTTGGGGGAGATAGCTTGTCTATCACTTCAATCTTTTATTTGTTGACCTCAATGTCTCTGAGCCTAACACAATGTCCTAGAATAATGCACACCTTCACCATGAAGTGGATTTTTCCCAATTAAGCACTAGATGTGGTTCTTTGTAATGTTCCAAGACTAGGAAAATATAGTGTAGGCATGCGTCAAAAGAATATGTATAGACTGAGAAGTCATCCATTAAGATTTCCATTTTTGTCTCTATAAGGCCAGTAAAGATGGAAAACATGCGAGGCTAGAAAGTAGCATATGAATTCCATAGTCCACAAGGCATCTAAAAAAATGTATATGTGACAAAGGGACACGTGCAGATAGTCTTTTCTTGATCATTTGAGTGAATGGGTATGTCATAGATGCCAGAATATTTATCTAAGAAAAAAAAGAACTCTTGATGCTCAAGTCTCTCTTGGACATGATCAAGAAAAGGAAGAGGGACATGAACTACCTAGTTTCATTGTTAAGATTATGATAGTCAATGGATATGCACCACCCTAATATAGTGTGGGTGGGGATAAGATCATTTATCTCAATAGGAGCAACTGTAGTGCCTCCTTTCTTTGGTACTACTTGTAGAAGACTTATCCATAGTGAATTACAGATAGATGGATAATTTGTGATAGAAATAGATTTGTCACCTCCTTGCTCAGAACCTCCTTCAAAGTCAGATTTACTTTACATATAGACTCGATGGAAGGCTTGTATGTGTCAACCAAATTTATTCTATGCACTTAGAGGGCTTGGCTCACTCCATTTCAGTCATGATTTTGTAGCTCAAAGCCTTCTATCTCTTCCTCAATTCTATCAACAAGCTATCTTCTTGCTCAAAGTGAGATCTTCATTGATGATGATTTCAAGACTCTTTTCTCATCTAAGAAGGCATATTATATCCCCTCATGTAGAGGCTTCATCTCAGGTGTGACAGGCTCCTTGTCTCCTTTTTTAATTAGGGAGACATACTTTAACTCTTCAAATTTTGCTTCAAGGTATTGTTTAGCATTATCTCAGTGAAAAGGATGCTACTCCACATGTTCATTATCCAACTTATGGGCATTAGGGTTGACAAACATTGTTTGAATAGGTTATTCAAAAGCAATTCTATTGTACTATAGTTGCTCCATCTTGTCAATGCAATTAATAGAGAAGCATTATTTCTAGAAAGAGGAACCCTTGAGACTCTAAAATACCTTGAAGTCACTTTTGTCTATTCCAATCCTCAATGTTAAGATTCAAGATTTAATTTCTATTAGGGATCTGGATGTTGCAAGGAATGGGTGCCTAAAGATGAGAAGACATCAAAGATCCTCCTTGATGTCCATGATGACAAAATCATGAGAGCAATAAAATTTGGGACCAATCTAGCAAGGATGTCTTTTACTATCCCCATATGGCCAGTCGTAGAAGATTCAACAAGTTGAATAATGATTGTAGTGGGAAGGATTCAATGGTGAAGCCTAGTTTTTTGCATAAATCATAGGTCAATATAGAATGATTTCTCCAAGGTTAGTTAGACCATTTTTTGCATGTAGAGTCCACCAAAAAACAAGAGATGCTAAAAGATCCTGGATCTTCTAGTTTGTTGGGCATCTTGCTCTAGATGATGTCTAATGTTGTCCATGTAAGTTTTAGTATCTCAACTTCCTCTATTAGGTACATGAGAGTGAGGAGATCCTTGAATAATTTGGTCTCGCAGGGAATTTCTACAAAGCATCAAGAGAGGGAATATCAACATGTAGCTTCTTCAATTCTTCCTTGAACTTCATGAATCTCAAGCCTAGTCATGTATGACCTAGACAACTCTAGTAAGGGACACATGGTTTTTAGATAGGCACCACTAGGATAGTAGGAGTGCTTTGGTGTGTCTTGTGGTACCTTCATGGGATTGGGTGTACTGCATGGCTCTAGAGTGGATGCAACACCCTGGGTTGACTTTTCAATTACTAGTTCTATGGGTGTATGCATAGGGGTGACTTCATCATCATCAACATCTTCAAGAACCATATGTTGTTGGTGATTGGGGCTGTTGATTCTAGTAGAACAAACCCTTAACATGTGGTTATGCTTTCAACTATTCTTCTTAATGCTTGGGGCTGGTTTTGGGTTGACTAGAAAATGAACCAGCTGGAGGGCTAGATTCAGAAATTTGCACAAGTTGAACCTTCATGGACTTATTGTATGCATGCTAGATTGCTAACATGTTCTCAATAACATCCAAGCAACCTTTATCATTAGGAATGAGTATGTTCTACTAGATTCCCTTCCCTAGAAGAACTTGTTGATTGTAGGGTTTCTATCCTAGATTATAGTTGTTTCCTTGAAATTGTTGTTATATTGTCCATGATTGAAGTTGTTCTAGTAGTAGGTTTGATTCTATTGGAATCTAGGAGGATCCCATACTTGATTTTGACTGGGTCCTTTCTAGATCTTATGTGTGTTCAAAACTCCATATAGGTTTCCATACTAGAAGTTGAGATGATTCCTCATTCAAATTGGGTCATAGTAGCCCTGTCCTAGATTGATAGTAGTGACTACTTCAATGATTAGACTACTATTGACTACCACTAGGCATGTTTGAAGTGGCTTAGTAAAGGTGGTTTCACTTCAAAATTTTGTGCCCCTCCTCATTGTAGACTTAGAAGACCTCTTCAGTTACCCTAGATGGAGAAGAGAATTGACATCTCATCCCATAGCTCTGCAAGGATGACTCAAGTTTGTCTTATATGATAGTGAGGGCATTCGTAGATTCAACAATATCCATCAGATCAGATCTATCTTCTACCATGGTCACATTGAGAACACCTCTCTTGCATGATCAGACTCAATTATCTTAGTTCTCGACTCTCTTGCTCACCACCTTCCATGTTTCATTGAAGTTTTGTTGCATAAAGTCTCCATTGATAAGGGGATCAAGGAAATATTTGATGTCAACATCGACTCCCGTATAGGATTGTTCAAAAATATGTATGTGTGATGCCTTGACGAGGGAATTTGTGTAGTATTTGTTTGAATCATACCTAGTCTTCAAGTAGAGTTTCATAGGGGTTTTGTTTAAATTGGGTGATTTTCCCTCAAAATTGGTATTTGAGTGAGGGAAGAAAGAACTTGTCTAGCATCTTTTTATGAAGTTCCTCCCAAGTGGTGATGTTGTGATCATCTAGGGAGGTGTATCACACCCTATATTTTTCAACAAGGGAATGATAGAATGACTTTAGCTTCATGGCTTCCTCAGAAGTGCCAACTTGATTTCTTATCCCACGAATATATATAAACTTCTACAAATGGTCATGTACGTTCTCACTAGCTCATAGGGAAAAATATTATTTTGCATCATCGTCAACCATTTTTCTTGATTTTGAAGTTTATATGATGAGGTTGCAAATATCTATAGCTTTATGTATCGACAACTCTTGTATCTCTCTTTATCTTCCAACATCTTTAGCTACCTATAATTCTACTTGCGCAACAACTCTGGCTTCTACACACGTCTATCCTATTATGCATTGAGTGTGTCTTACACTCTGTGCTCAATCTCCTCATTCTTCATCTTGTCTTGTCATTCGTAAAGGAGCAAGTGGTAGGTTCTTTTAATATTAGGGTCAAAGTTTATCCGACAGAAGAGCATCACATGCACTAATTATGATTACTGAGGAAGGAAGACTACCATGATTAAGATGACTGATGTGGATTTGAATTCACAAATATATGCAATATGGTCAATAGTAAAAGAAAAATACTAACTAATCCAAGTTGTTTTGTCCCCAGAGCCACCAAAATTTGATTTCTATGTTATTGAATAGGAAAATTCATCTATGAAAGAGTCCCTAGATTTTTACCTAGACTTAAGTACAATAATCATCACCTACACGCAAACATATCTTATCATAGTATAGTTCAAGATCAAACCCAAAGTAAAATGTTTTTTAAGATTCTTGTGAATTTTTTAAAGATTCACATGATCAAGGTAACCAATCAAGGACTAATATTTATCACAAAAGGTGGGTATTTGTTTGATTACATTACAATTGTAGTAGCAAAAACTATGTTTAGGGTAGATTAATCAATGGATGGAAACACTAGGGTGGAATAGTTTCACCAAAACTACCTATCATTCATTCTCTCACTATATCATATTAAGAAGGGATATATATGTCGATTCTAAGTGAATCCTACTTTTCATGTTATGATTAAAACCCAGACAGATATCACCCCATGTTCACAATCATGTTAGATATACATATACCTCCTTGAAAACACCTTTACGAAGTTCTCATCAATGGTTCAACAAGAATCAAATCGATAACCTAGACTCTGGATTTGAAGTTCTCTACATCTAGAATATGACAAACATGTAAAGTTGATGACCACGCAAGAGTACAAGCATACGATGATTGATTCTGAACATATACCAGTCTATTCAGTAGTATATACAATAAAGAAAACAAAACCAGGTAACATGGCTACTCCCTACACCTCTAGCAAAAGTACTACTCTCCCGTCGAAGCAAATACAAGTACAAAAGGGAAAAAATATAGAAGTTCATCATCACAGTAGAAAATGAAATCACAAACTTGGTGTGTAGAAGGGTGTCTTAAAACTTGGGATTGAAATCATTGAGCAAGCAATAAGAAAAACTCCTTGACTTTCATTGGAGGTGAACTAGAAGTTGGTAAGATCCTTTCCTTGTGGCAAGATCTACAACTGTGGAAGTGAAGTAGGTGGAGAAGATGATGGTTTGATGGTAGAGGATGTCCTTCATCTAGAATAGGGCCTTGTAAACCTGGAAGAGGTTTGGATCTCATCAGTTGACGTTCATCAATTGATGAAAAAAATTGATTGAATCTGGAGGTGGATGCTAGGAGTTGGTTTTGACATCCCTTCAACATTGATGGCGGATCCCTTTACTTGGTGGATGTGAACTTGTATTTATAGGCAAGAGTCAGGGTTTTGAACCATTCCCAATCATCTTGTAGTTAAATCTTAGCCACCATGGATGTGAAGAGGAAGTGACACGTGGTCAAAAAAAGGTATGCAACGTTCAATATTTCCATATGTAGACAAATGGAAGGATGACCATCAGAAGAGTATGAAGAAGCTCCATCGGTTGAAAAAATAGAAGTACCATTGGAATGTGAGTAGAACTTCCATTAGAAAGCAAGAATTGATAGGAGATTGTTGGGATTCCATCAGAGGGTGATCACAACACTTCCATCAGAAGGCGTGAGAAGGAATCCCATCGATAGATGGGGGGCAGAAGTTCCTTAAAAAGATGAACCAGGAGTTTTGTCAGAAGATGGGTGCATCACTATAATTGGAAGGAAATCATTGTAGTAGTGTGATATCCTCAATTTTGAGGAAGTTGAATAATATAAATATAATGTATGATTGATAAGTATTTTTTTGCAATGATATTATTGGTGGAATAATAATTTTGATTACCTTTGTGGCATGGTGATAACATTAGTTTTGGTGCAATTTCAATAGACTTTTACATAATAAATGTCATTAGAAATAATGTTCGATGTTTATATTTACCCATTTTTATTCTAGTTTACTTAAATAATAAGTTCTAAGTCAGTTTTGGTGGCATTTGAAGGAAATGAATGCAAATCAAGTGAAATCAATGAAGTCTATTGTTCAATAGACCTCTCTTCAGTCTGTTGATCAATCAGTCGACAAGAAGGTCTGACCATGAGGATCGAGAGAAGACTGTCGATTCAAGCCCTACAGACTTATCGAGCATCATCCAGACAAATTGAAGTACATTGACGACCATCTATTGTGGGAAGGAGTGTCAAGCAAAAATAAGAAAAACTCACCTCTGTTGATGCAACATCAACAACCCAATCCATCAATACGGATAAACACTTGTCGGTATGAAGCTATTGATCCAGCACTTGACACACTTGTCAAGAAGAGGACCCTCAACAGTCCCATGAAATCATTCCACTGATAGACTACGTCGATAACATTATCGATGCCCAAAGACAACTATTAAGGAGTCACCTCGATAGACCTATCGACTATAAGATTGACAGAACATTTGCAAGAGAGAAATTTGTCGACAATAGGAAGAGATCGACATGTTTGTCGATTGATAAAGATTGTAATAAGATCCATTGTTGACCTAGTCGTTGATATACCCAATGACAGGAAACCATTGACATCGATGGAAAGGGGTCGACAACCTTAATCCTATAAATACACCCCTAGAGCACCCATTTCAAGCATCTTGAATCTTTGGAGTCTGAGCGCCGAGAGGCTACTGCCAAACTTTCTCAAGTACCAGAGTTGGAGGACGAGACCCATTGACCAACTCCCAACTGGTTCCTTCATCTTCACCAAATAGCTAAAGGACCTTCTTGCCTCAAGTCAAGATCAAAAATGAGGAGAAAGACTGTCGCCACCACTGCCGACCACTGAGATACAAATCGAGAGGTTGGTAGATTGATCATTCAATCTACTATTGTATCGATTTTCTCTTTCTCTTTGCTACATCATGATCTACTTAAGTTGTATTCTTTTTGTTTCTTCAACCATGTGTGGCTAAAACCCTAGCTTGGGTTGGGAGTAGCCGTCAGGCCCTCCCAACCATGTAATTGTTCATCTTCCTATTTTATGGCATATATTCTTTAAAGTTTTGTTCCTTTAATCTTGTTAAAATTGTGTTGATTGATGATTAGCTACCTTCCTTTGATGTTTAATATGGACATCATTTGAGAGAATGAGTTCAACAAGATTTGTAGTATAGGATAATAATGATTCATGAGAGTGAGGAGTTGTTATAAAAAAATTCGTATTGTCTTCCACCGATCTTTCAGTTATCAACTCGAGAGAGGGAACCCTATTAGATAGTCATCTGCCCAAATCTCGAGAGAAGGAAGGGACATATATCATCTTATGATTGTTTGCAAAACAAGTAGAGAATGTATGTAAAATAGGAGTGAAGGTTTTATGTGGTTGAGGTTGGCTTGATTGGTGAAACCCAATCGAAGCCCTTTTTATCTTGATTTCTCGATTCATCTATTTTCTTCTTTGTTTTTCCATAATTTAGGTTCACTGCTTAATTAGGGTGAATCCATTCCTTAATCAGAATGCCACAAGATTGCTTTCTGTTTGGCTAGACTAAGCAAAGATTTCACATATTTATTCTGTTATTCTCCTTGTCCCTACGTTCGACACTGCACTACTACAAAGATTTCGTATTTAGTTGCAAACGTCTCTTGTAGTCGGGTATAAATTTAAAGTTCTATATCTTTGACTGGACAATCGTGTTTACATTTTTGAGCCACGAAAATGAGCGACCAAAATTTGGCATCGTTGTCGGGGAACAAGGCATCGAATAACCTCTAAAAGCCTAGGGTCTACTTAGCACTAGTCATCACTTCTAAATTTTGCAAAATGTTTATTAGAAAATCTCTTTTACTACCTATCTACTATAATATTGATTACATTTCCAGTCTCAAACTCTAATTCATTCAATATTTCAATCTATAGGTAGCCTCTTATCATTTCTAACTAATCTTCAAGTTCCTCGCTGGATATACAGAGGTAGATATTCTCCTCATAGATCCAGTGGCAGCATGAGGTCCTCTTGACGTAAATGTTCCTGAGGAAAATCCTTCTTTGCATTCCTTAGTCACAGATCGTGCAAAAGATGACCAAAATCCTATTGTTCTCCCTCGCATGCCAGCAACAAACTTTGAGTTGAAGCCTGGATTCATCAGTATGATCCTAAATTAGATGTTTGGGGGAAACTCTGTGGAAGAAAATCCTTATAACCATATATACGCCTTCAAGAACCTCTGCAATACTATTTAGGGGAACAGAGTATTGCACGATGTCTTCTACATGAAAGGTTTTCGTTTCTCTCTCAAAGACAAAGCCCTACAATGGTACCTATGTCAAAAGAGCATCGCTTCGTGGCAACAACTCTCTGAATCCTTAATGAACAAATTCTTCCCAGGGGAGAAGACAGAAAGATGCAAGCTAAAGATTATTGGTTTTAGACAGAAGGCTACTAAAAGCCTGCATGATGCTTGGGAAAGATGTCAAGAATACTTAAGATATTGCCCTCATCATGGATATGATGATGGGTTTATCATCACCACCTTCTATGAAAGCCTTACTATGATTGAGAGCACATCTCTAAGCACTGCAGCTAGTAGTGATTTCATGAAACACGATGCTGACACCTCCAAAGAGACAATCAGTAATATGGTAGCTCTCCAAGCGGGTCAATATTTTGATAGGAGTTCTTCAGTGACCGTGTCCGCCGCTAGCGAATCCCTAGACTCTAAGCTATTGGAGAAATTGAACAACAAGCTAAATAAAATGGCATCTGACATCTAGAATCTAAAGGAAGTCAGTTCCAGATGCTTTACTGAGGCATCCATAAAGTGTGTCACATGTGGAGAAGGGGTCATGGTATTTATCACTGCATTTACACCCATGAAGTAGAAGACATGCAAACTGAGAATGTGTCTTATGTGAACTACAAACATCCTAACCATCCATGATTCTCTTACGAGAACACCTTGAAAGTAGAAAACTCATTTCAACTAAATCAATCTTCTCAAGAAATGGGTAGAGGGCAAGTCGTCGGAAAAGGAACACCACCCAAATTTCAACAAAATAGATCCCAGCCACAACAACAGCAAACATTCAATGGGCAGAGGGGGGGGCTTTTTCAAAAACATCAGAAGTCTATTGCTAGTCTAGAGTCTTTAACAAAAAAGATGGGGGAATGTCTCATGAGTAACAAAAACATACTAGAAAACATGCAAATATAGTGAGCATCGTGGATACTCAAATAAGTGATCTCCAAACTCACAATCAAATGATCAATCAACAATTAGCTTCTATTACTGCATCAATTAGAAGATCATCAGGACAATCCCCATCTAACACCAAACAAAATCCCAAGAACAAAACAACAAGAATGGCCACCCTTCGCTATGGGAGTACTACCTCTATTGCAAAACCTAAAGTAATAATCACTAAAGGAAGCATCAACAATGCAAAAGAGGCCCCTATATGCAAAAAGTCATAAGATGAACTTATATGGATCTGGAAGTTAGAGAACAGCAATGGATACTATATGGATCTATGTGTTAGAGAACAGCAATGGATACTATATGGATCTGGAAGTTCATAAGATGAACTTATATTCCGCTCATTGATGACAAGTCTGGAATCCTTGATCATGCAATGTGGCTAAAGGTTAGCAATGGAATACTAGATCGCATATTACGGCAACTCCATCTCATACGTGTGATGTACAGCGAAGAGATGCGAGACATGCAATTTGTACAGACTTTGGCAAGGTGTTTCCATTACTCACTATGTTGGCACTAGAGCACAATAACATATGGGACATGTTTGAAGATCACTATGAATATGATTCATGGGTGATTGGCTCGCAGTGCAAGTGGGAGTCTGTTGGTATGTATGCCCTGAGAGCCAATCATGGGATGATTGGTGGGATACATTAAGATTTATTTGATAAACATCAAAGCTGAGCTTCCAATTCTTTCTGGTTAATTCATATGAGATAGTGATAGAACAGATTGAATGTCTAGAGAATGATAGAACTCAATGACGTATGCTTTCAGGTTGAGGATCTGAACGATGAGATCATACGGATGCTAAGAGTTTGTACATTCCTGTTATGTCCCTAGTCGGATGTCATTGTGGAAGGTAGATAGACAATAATGACACACAAGACTAGATTGTGGTGTTGGTTGATGAAAAAATCTCATTAGTCATGATATAGAGATATCAAACCAAACACATAGGTACTTGTTAGAGAACAAGGTACCGGACAGACCCACCGTGAGTTTGACACATGGAACCATGAGATGGTAGTCACAGTCAGTAATCACTGTGATGGTGGTGAGTGTGATTCTTAGACTTGAAATCACTGCACTCAACACATGTCGTTGGGCACACTTTGACATCATCAAACGCAGTCCTGAAACATGGGTTGTTATAAAGGTGATGATTGGGTGGCTTTGACACGTGGGGCTTTTGAGGGGCGAGTGATAGACATGGGATTTGTCCCTCCTGAGGGAGTTTGATATCCATGGCCACTTGATGAGTAGGATTGAGAAAGGCGTGCACGCATGTGTGAATCAGTATGTGATACTGATGTCATACATATCTCTTCCAGTCTACTCTGAGATCAAGGAAGTGAATGAACGTTGACAGGATGACTGTTCCATGCCTCGAGTTCATTCGGGATATCAGTGACAAAGGAATTATACATTCGCTGTAACACCATTCACGGATTGTAGGAAGAAAGTTGTTCTCCAACTTTCTACTTTCACTTGGGTAGCACTTATGTGTGACTAGGCACCGCTCTTTTCTTGTGAAGTCATAAGTGTTATGGACTTTCACTGCCAACGTGAAATGGACCTGCAGGGTCACACACATAGGATTTAACCTGGAAGAGGAGTTTTGTCCACAAGCAATGTTTAGATTGATTACTAAAGGAGTTTAGTAGTTCAATTAAACACTCAATCAGTCGATGACTCAATATCATATGGTTCAAGGTGTTGGACGCATTGATTGGAGTATCAGATTGATTGAAATCGCAATTGACTGATTTTGCCCAACCTGTGCTCCCAACCGATCGGTTCATGTGATGAACCGGTCGGCTGAGGTTGCTGAACCGGTCGGCTGGAGTGTCCAGGCCGATCGGCTCATGCCCAGGCTGAGACGACCGGTTCAAGAGTTGAACCGATCGGCTCAACTGGTGCAACCGACCAGTTGGGAAAGTCATGTCGGCAAGAATTTTCCTTTGGTTTCAAATTGCCCAATTCGATTGGGAATAATATTGGTATTCGATACCAATTGGGAAAGAAACAAGGAAAGTCTTTTTGAGCTGGATTAGGACCATGAACCGATCGGTTCAGGGCACCAACCGATCGGTTGGAGTGCCCCAAACGGTCGGCTCAGGTCCAACCGATCGGCTCAATGGCCAAACCGATCGGTTCAGTTGTGAACCGATCATTTCAAGTTGCGAACCGGTTGCTTTTTGTGGAAAATTCTCGAACCCTTCTACTCTTGCTTTAGTCCCGCATTGCCCGGGATGGAGAACCCTGTCCCATGACTCTCCTATATATATAGGGGTATTGGGGGCTTCTCAAAGTACAGCTCAGTGCAACCAGTTGCTCTGCAAGTTGTCGTTCTCTTTGGTTTTGGTAATCGTGAGAGAGCCCGAGCAAGTGCTTCCCGCAAAAGGGAGGTGCAGCAAGGGAAGGACAACTGCAGTTGCAACAGGAGGCAGGAGAGCGTGTTGGCGACTAGTACGTCAACAGGAGGGTGCGACTCCTTCCACTTCCTTGTGGGACAAGGAGAGTGGAGTTCCAGGTGGTCCGTGTGGACTACTATAGAGGTGGGAGGACACTGCCGCTTAGGAGGACAACTGTCATCCGACAGTCCGGTTCGAGTAGGAGTTGTCAGTCCCGGTGCGACAAGGAGCTGCACAGACACCGTCGAAGTCTGGAGTTGAAGACCGCGCATTGCATGAGGTATTTTCGCCGAGCAAGCCTCGGGACAAGGTATGATTCCGCAAACCATCCTTTCCTATTATATAGATGTTGACGCTTTTCCTCGGTATGGGTTGGGGGAGAAATTTTTTGTTTCCGCTGCCTTCTCTGTCTCCCCTAAAACCCAACAGTGGTATCAGAGCCACGTCAACTGCTCTATGTTTTAGGAATATCAATATGATCGATTTTGGTTTGTCGCCTTTATTTATTGCATACGATGCGAATAATATCGGCTTTATGCATGTCCAATCCTAAATCCACAAATCCCTAATTACATATATGATATGTATTATTAATGCACTCGATACGCGTCGCCCTTAAATGAGTTTTGTGGTGGATGTGTGTAGCGTGATTATGGCCTATAAACCCCTATCTGTGATTGGTTGTGTGTGGTTGCTTGCATCTCGGTCTGCACACCGATCTTCCCTCTCTTATTCCTGATGTAACTCAAAATAATTCGAGATTCTTTCCTACCTTTGCTCCCCCCGAATGTAACTCGGGGTTTCCCTTTTAAAGCAATGTAATAAATAGGATAGATTTTATTTCCTGTTATGTCAAAGACCGGCGGACATCAAGACAACTGCTCAGACGGTCGGTTCAAGGAGTGAACCGATCGGTTGATGACCGGTTCGAGGAGTGAGACGAGCGGGTGGCGGACATGACGAGATGCACGACGACCAGGCGAACCGATTGGTTGGAGGAGCCAACCGATCAGCTGGTGACACCCAGACAACCGGCTGGAGAGTACAGATCATTCATGTGATGAGTTGATCAACTCGGATGGCAAGGCACAGAGTTCATCTTGTACAGGTTGCATGTGATGTTGACCTAGATGACCGTGATTCCTCTTGGCTCGAGGAATCACATTAGGATGGCCATAATCATCACTTTTATCGTTTTTGCATGTTTTCTGTGGGATATAGCATGTATATGATACGTACTATGTATTGTGGTGATTGGATATGTATATGTATATAAAACCAAATCCCTCATTAAAATATTAAGTTTTAGATGCCTTCCAAATGCAACACACGTGAAAAGCTTGATCGACCAAGTGTGGGCACGCCCAAGCGTGCTGCACCGTCTATCTCGTGGAAGCGTGAAGGATGAATGTGTGGGTCTGCCCAAGCAGGGTGCATATTCATCGTGTTGGCTTTGGGTCAGACTTAACAAGGTGACCTAGATAGGATCTAGCACCTTGAGGCATGGAGATGCTCATGGCAAGGAGTTGCATATGACATCTTATCAAGAGTTGCATATGATGCAATTGGCAAAAGTTGCCTACCTGAGAGATCTATGTTGTAGGTGACAGCCCAAGTGGTCCATGACTTAGAGGATTTCAAGATCTTGCCCACTAGAAGGTTGTATGCTGCAATCTTCCGAATGGATGGTGAGGGCTATCAATTTGAAGTAAAATAGTGGGAGCGATGATTAATTAAAGGCCTAATTATATCGTCAAATTTTCAAATCAATCAAATAAGTCAAAAATGAGTTTTGGACTAAAATTGCATATTTTCCTTTTGTAGTACAAATGGCAACAAACAACAACAACTTTTCTTTGTGATCGGTCCTTGACAAGGACAAGCTAAATGGGACAAACTTCCACGACTGGTATCGGACATTGAGAATTGTTCTCACTCAAGAGCGTAAGCTCTATGTCCTGGATACTCCAATTCCAGAGGAACCCGCTCCTAATGCACCAAAGGCAGAAAGGGATGCTTACAAGAAGCATTCTGATGATGCCATTGATGCAAAGTGCTTGATGCTATGTCCAATGAACCATGAGTTGCATAGGGAACATGAGAACATGGGTGTCATAGAGTTGATTCTGCATCTCAGGAACATGTATGAAGATCAGGCACGACAAGAGAGGTACAATGTTTCTAGGGCGTTGTTCAAGTGCGTCATGACAGAAGGAGATCCAGTTGGTCCTCACACACTCAAGATGATTGGGTATGTGGAGAACCTGCAGAGACTGGGATTTCCACTGAGCCAAGAGTTGGCTACTGACGTGATACTGCAATCGTTGCCAGAATCTTACAGTCAGTTTGTGATGAACTACAACATGAACAACTTTGATAGGCCACTGTCAGAGTTGTTGGGCATGTTGAGGACAGCCGAGTTATAGATGAAGAAGGACAAGCCTAAGTCCATGATGGTGATCACGAGCAAGAAAAGCAAGTCCAAGCGCAAGGGCAAGGGAAAAACTAAGAAAGGTTCTGATGCTAGCCATGAGCCCAAGCCATCTTCAGCTCTCAAGGCCAAGGGAGGTGTGACCAAGAAAGGAAATTGCCACCATTGTCAAAAGCCAGGAAATTGGAAAAGGAATTGTCCTCTCTACCTGGAAGAACAAAAGAAGAAGGAGGCGACTGAAGCCTCTACTTGAAGGTGTCATATAAATAAACTTGTAACACTTTTGAGATATATGATATAAAGATGTAAAGTGTAAAGCATTCTTACTTGGGGCAAGTGTTGCCTTTATAGATAGGAATACTTTAGTTTATTTTCAGCCAATAAGGCATGTAATACAGTTATGAACTGCTATTTCATACTTGCCAATAGATAGAAACACTTTATTTTTGCATATTGTGTGACAATGATGGCAATTAATAAAGAGATGTTTCAATTTATAAAGATATGATCTTTGTGGCAATGCCTTATTTATCTTGTGATATTTGATATGCATAAGATAAGACGATACCTAAAAGTTATAGATAACTAAAACAATTTAATTAGCATTAATCATGAGAAATTAATTTCTAGTTTCCATGTGATGTATAAATCTAGACTCTTTTGGTTATAGAACCAGTAAGAGACATGAATATCTTGGACATGATTAATCAATCTTCACTAATGTAGTGGGAGAGTGATTATCCTATTAGGTATAATACATGTGATGTATTTACATACCTATTGGAATAAATGTTATTACTTCAAATGGTGTTTAAAGAAATACCAATATGAATATCTTGAAGTGTTCAAGATTATCATAAATGAAGTACAAATTTGGTGAAGTATTAATTCTTGATGAGATCAATGAATGAAATACTTGGACCAAATGTTTGAGATCCTTATGAGTGATTATGATAGTGTATCATAGTGAACTCATGATTAAGGCATGGTGATGTCTGAATCAAGAAGGAATCATACTCTAAGGAGTTAGAGAATGATTATCAAATAACTGAATTCTTCTTAATAAATGAATACCCCACACTAATAAAAGAAATTAAGAATCACAAGGGTTGTGAGTTCTTATATCTTTAACAGATACACCTCAATTATCTATGTGATGAGTTGTTCATGTGATGAGTCAACTATCAAAGATGAATATGAGGAACCGAATCTTGATTTATGGTTTATGACCATTACATCCTAAATGACATCCATGTGAACCATAAGGTATGACCTTGATGGTAGCACTCATTGGATCATATCCATAAGTGCAAATGAGTCTTAAGTGTTAATACACATGGATAACATTTTGAGAAGGATGATTCTTGTTGATTGCAACTTAATGACTAAGACATTTGGCATATGGATACTAAAACCGCATTCCTATGAGGAATAAAACCAGGATGTGTACGTGACACAACCTATAAGGTTTATGAATCCACTAATGCAAATGAAGTCTATAAGTTACAATGGACTAATCAATGTGATTGATTGAGTATAAGCAACTCAAAATTGGATCTTTACTTTGATGATATAGTCAAAGGGTTTGACTGGTATGTCAAAGATAAAGAAGGGATCTGTGATTTAGTGGGAGCGTATTCACATTCCACATATTGATGTGAAATGAAATTGTTCTAAAATGGAAATCCAAAAAGTGGAAATTATCTTTAAGGAAGATAGAGATGTTTCCTATGTGATAGGAATAGAGATCTATAGAGATAGTTCTCGAAAACCTCTTGACCTGGAAAGAGAAAGCATACATTGGCAATCTGTACTGAAGTGTTCAGTATGCACAGATTCAGTGGGAGAAAACTTGTCCATGTTACATGGATATTAGTATCCCAAGGCCAAGTGTCCAATTCTTATGAAGAATGGGAACACTAAGAATAGATATGGATCTATCATGTATGTAATCATCCCATTATCTTGCATGTATGACATGGCAAGAATAAAATGCATTCATCATCTTATATGTAGGACATGGCAATATGATGTGCTCATCCTGATAACTCGCATGTGTGACATGACGAGTGGATGGCTGTCTATTTCCAGTAAGGGTTACTGGAATATCATAAGAACTTGATAAGTGCTTGTGAAGTACTAGTTCTTTGGAGATAAGGAAGAGTTCGATGTAAAGAGTTACATTGATGCAAACTTCCAAAAGGACAGAAAATTAATCGCAATATATATACATAAGATGCATAAAAGTGAAAGTTTGTTGATAATTGGAAATGTTCCAATAAAACCATTTAAAAGGAAAAGCTGAGTATCTATGTGTTAGAGAACAGCAATGGATACTATATGGATCTGGAAGTTCATAAGATGAACTTATATTCCGCTCATTGATGACAAGTCTGGAATCCTTGATCATGCAATGTGGCTAAAGGTTAGCAATGGAATACTAGATCGCATATTATGGCAACTCCATCTCATACGTGTGACGTACAGTGAAGAGATGCGAGACATGCAATTTGTACAGACTTTGGCAAGGTGTTTCCATTACTCACTATGTTGGCACTAGAGCACAGTAACATGTGGGACATGTTTGAAGATCACTATGAATAGGATTCATGGGTGATTGGCTCGCAGTGCAAGTGGGAGTCTGTTGGTATGTATGCCCTGAGAACCAATCATGGGATGATTGGTGGGATACATTAAGATTTATTTGATAAACATCAAAGGCGAGCTTCCAATTCTTTCTCGTTCAGTCATATGAGATAGTGATAGAACAGATTGAATGTCTAGAGAATGACAGAACTCAATGACGTATGCTTTCAGGTTGAGGACCTGAACGATGAGATCATACGGATGCTAAGAGTTTGTACATTCTTGTTATGTCCCTAGTCGGATGTCATTATGGAAGGTAGATAGACAATAATGACAACAAGACTAGATTGTGGTGTTGGTTGATGACAGAATCTCATTAGTCATGATATAGAGATATCAAACCAAACACATAGGTACTTGTTAGAGAACAAGGTACCGGACAGACCCACCGTGAGTTTGACACATGGAACCATGAGATGGTAGTCACAGTCAGTACTCACTGTGATGGTGGTGAGTGTGATTCTTAGACCTGAAATCACTGCACTCAACACATGTCGTTGGGCACACTTTGACATCATCAAACGCAGTCCTAAAACATGGGTTGTTATAAGGTGATGATTGGGTGGCTTTGACACATGGGGCTTTTGAGGGGCGAGTGATAGACATGGGATTTGTCCCTCCTGAGGGAGTTTGATATCCATGGACACTTGATGAGTAGGATTGAGAAAGGCGTGCACACATGTGTGAATCATTATGTGATACTGATGTCATACATATCTCTTCCAGTCTACTCTGAGATCAAGGAAGTGAATGAACGTTGACAGGATGACTGTTCCATGCCTCGAGTTCATTCGGGATATCAGTGACAAAGGAATTATACATTCGCTGTAACACCATTCATGGATTGTAGGATGAAAGTTGTTCTCCAACTTTCTACTTTCACTTGGGTAGCACTGATCTGTGACTAGGCACCGCTCTTTGCTTGTGAAGTCATAAGTGTTATGGACTTTCACTGCCAACGTGAAATGGACCTGCAGGGTCACACACATAGGATTTAACCTAGAAGAGGAGTTTTGTACTCAAGCAATGTTTAGATTGATTACTAAAGGAGTATAGTAGTTCAATTAAACACTCAATCAGTCGATGACTCAATATCGTATGGTTCAAGGTGTTGGACGCATTGATTGGAGTATCGGATTGATTGAAATCGCAATTGACTGATTTTTCCCAACATGTGCTCCCAACCGATCGGTTCATGTGATGAACCGGTCGGCTGAGGTTGCTGAACCGGTCGGCTGGAGTGTCCAGGTCGATCGGCTCATGCCCAGGCTGAGACGACCGGTTCAAGAGTTGAACCGATCGGCTCAACTGGTGCAACCGACCAGTTGGGAAAGTCATGTCGGCAAGAATTTTCCTTTGGTTTCAAATTGCCCAATTCGATTGGGAATAATATTGGTATTCGATACCAATTGGGAAAGAAACAAGGAAAGTCTTTTTAAGCTGGATTAGGACCATGAACCGATCGGTTCAGGGCACCAACCGATCGGTTGGAGTGCCCCAAACGGTCGGCTCAGGTCCAACCGATCGGCTCAATGGCCAAACCGATCGGTTCAGTTGTGAACCGATCATTTCAAGTTGCGAACCGGTTGCTTTTTGTGGAAAATTCTCGAACCCTTCTACTCTTGCTTTAGTCCCGCATTGCCTGGGATGGAGAACCCTGTCCCATGACTCTCCTATATATAGGGGTATTGGGGGCTTCTCAAAGTACAGCTCAGTGCAACCAGTTGCTCTGCAAGTTGTCGTTCTCTCTGGTTTTGGTAACTGTGAGAGAGCCCGAGCAAGTGCTTCCCGCAAAAGGGAGGTGCAGCAAGGGAAGGACAACTGCAGTTGCAACAGGAGGCAGGAGAGCGTGTTGGCGACTAGTACGTCAACAGGAGGGTGTGACTCCTTCCACTTCCTTGTGGGACAAGGAGAGTGGAGTTCCAGGTGGTCCGTGTGGACTACTACAGAGGCGGGAGGACACTGCCGCTTAGGAGGACAACTGTCATCTGACAGTCCGGTTCGAGTAGGAGTTGTCAGTCCCGGTGCGACCAGGAGTTGCACAGACACCGTCGAAGTCCGGAGTTGAAGACCGCGCATTGCGCGAGGTATTGTCGCCGAGCAAGCCTCGGGACAAGGTATGATTCCGCAAACCATCCTTTTCCTATTATATAGATGTTGACGCTTTTCCTCGGTATGGGTTGGGGGAGAAATTTTTTGTTTCCGCTGCCTTCTCTGTCTCCCCTAAAACCCAACACATCTATGTCTTTGACAAATTCAGATCCTATCTATTAGATGGGAAGGTGACAATTTATACTGATCATGGGGCAATCAAGTATCTCATGCATAAAAAAGATACCAAACCACATCTCCTCCGGTGGGCTCTTCTTTTATAAGAATTTGATCATGAGATTGTTTACAAAAAGGGGAGATAAAATGTCATCGCTGATCACCTCTCTAGAATAAAGGTGGAAGAAAGCAACCCCCTCCCTAGCAACGAATCCTATCAAGACGAATCATTGCTTCTTATTCATTCGATTAATCAAGTAACCCCATTTTATGTTGATTTTTGCAACTACCTGGCATGCCAACAACTACCTCTAGGAATGACCTACAATCAAAAGAAGAAATTCTTTTTTGAGATCAAGAACTATTTCTGGGATGACCCGCTACTCTTCCAAAAGTGTGCAGATAATGTATATCGTCGTTGTGTGGATCATTATGAAGCTCATTCCATCTTAGAAAAATGTCATCAGGCCCCATATGGAGGACATCTTGGCATTGAGAAAATAGCTTTAAAAATCTTAAACTCTGGTTTTTATTTGCCAACCATATTTAAAGATGTGCATGCCTTCACTAAATAATGTGACACATGTCAGTGCACTGTAAATATCAACAAATGCAACGAGATGCCCCTTACAGAATGGATCAAAGTAGAAATATTTGATGTTTGGGGGATAGACTTCGTGGGACCCTTTCCACCTTCTTCTGGGAACAAATACATCTTAACGGCCATTGACTACGTCTCAAAGTGGGTGGACGCCATACACTCATCAACATGTGACTCTAAGATGGTCATGTGTCTATTCACAAGAATCATCTTTCCTAGATTTGGAGTTCCAAATATTGTAATCAGTGACAGAGGGTCACACTTCATTGAAATTTGAGGCTCTTCTGAAGATATATGGGGTGAGGCATAAGATAGCCACCCTGTATGACCCTCAGACTGTAGGTCAGGTCGAGGTCTTCAACATGCAGATCAAGTAGATTCTCGACAAAACTATTAGCAAATCAAGAAAATATTGGTCGTCTAAACTCGATGATGCTCTTTGGTCATATTAGGCTGCTTACAAAACACCCATATGAACCACTCCCTATTGGCTAATCTATGGGAAATCTTGTTACCTCCCATTGGAGATGGAAAACAAAGTCTATTGGGTAATCAAAACCCTAAACATGTATGTTGGACTTGCTAAAGAAAAGCATTTCTTACAGTTACAGGAGCTAGATGAGCTTCTCCTGCACACTTGTGAAAATACAAGAATCTACAAGGAGTGCACCAAGATCTGGCATTACTCTCATATCAGGAGGATGGACATTTTAGAAGGAGATAAAGTTTTTCTATTCAATTCTACTCTACATCTCTTTCCAGGAAAGCTTCATTCTCGTTGGTCTGGACTATTCATAGTAATCACCATCTATCCCTTGGAAATGATGGACATTCACAGTGAGAAATCAGGAACGTTCTCAGTCAATGGTCACCAATTAAAGCGGTACTATGAAGATGAAGCCATCACCAGAAAGGAAGATTTGGAGTTTCCAGATGCCCCAGAAGAAGAATGAGATGGTTGTTTAAGAAGTCAAGCTACACGACTATAAACAAGGTGCTACTTGGGAGGCAACTCAATCATTTTTCTTTTCTGTCATTTAGATTAGTTTTTGATGATTTTGTTTAATATCATACAAACACTTCTTAAGGATTGTCCATCTCAATCAAGGAGGACAACTGTTTTTCTTTTAAAAATGATGTCTGGATGACAGTCATTTTACTTTGACCTATCTACATAAAATTTGATCTGCCTTATCACATATTACATTTAGAAATTTGGTAACTTGTCGATCGTAGTAGATTGATAAAACTATCAATCCGCTTAGGTCTACAAGCCTGTCGACCACCTAGAATTGATCTTCTTTATGAAATGACTATCATCCTTGCAGTCACGAGGATCAACACGATAACTGTCGATGGATTGGTCGAAAACATTTTGGGTTTCAGCAGAGCTTCCTATTGACAGGTTGGTTGACTACGATGTTGTCGACTTCATGATCGATAGTGTTCACGATACGATCGACATGCCCACAAGTAAGACCTATTGACCCTCTTGGTTGACATCCCTATTGACCGATAATGAGTTGTCGAATCTGAATATGTAGCCAAATAACCGACTTTAGTTTCATCGACCTTAACCTCAACTATAAATACAGAGTCCAGTGTTAATTTTTTTACCACTTTCTAATCATAGTGAATCTCTGCCTCTCCGTCTGCTCGCCTATTAATCTCCAAGCACAGCCTTTCGACATGCCTCCTATCGATGTCCGATCGACACCCCTGATCTGTGTGTTCCTATCGACTACATTCCCATATGATCGACATCTAGATTTACACGTCGGTCGACACCCATGTCAACCTACCCGCGACTTACATGTCAATCGATAACCTTATTGTGTGTTTATAAATCACGATGTCAACTTGTTTTCATCACAATCTATCGACCATCATATCGACTGTGTACTCCCTTTTTTGAAATCGAAATAATTGGCTTTTATACATTCTATCGATGCATGTAATCGACAAGGTTAATACACACATAATCAATACCCTTTCCCTTTTTCTTTACAGAAATGGCTCACCAAGGAACCACCATCCCATCAAAAAAGGGGGAGAAGAGACCCCTTCCTGGGAATCCCATAACTGAACATACAAAAGGGCCAGGACTATTGCACCAACACCAAAGGCTCCATGAGGTTCACAGTTGGAGCTCCCCTATCAAGGAACCTTCAGGCCTCAGAACAAATACCCTTTAGAGGCATTCAAGGCAATGAAAAGAGCGGTTTTCAAACCCACACACTTCATCTCTTCCACTACCCTTGACGAAATAGGCATCTGAGTATGAGTCGAGGGAATGTTGGCTAGATCCAATCTAGCCCACCTCTATTTCGCTAGTCCATGAACATATGTAGAGGAAACTACAAAGTTCATGTATCTATAAAGGAGGTAGTATCTACCAAGAAAGTGCACTCGAAATAGGTACAAGTCAGAATCAACAACGTTGACTACGTTCTCACTGACCAAAGTATGAACACAATTTTCTGTAGTTTATAGGAAGAAGCTACTGAGACTTCTACTGGCCTCCTAGAGAAAGAGGATTCCAGTTTTAATGCTTCTAAATATTGGGAGAAATTGATAGGATAAAAGAAGTATCAATCAGGACACTCCAAAGCATCTGTGGTGCATTCTAGTTTCTGGAGGGTTATATACAAAATAGTAGCCAACATCCTCTTCACCAAAGTAGAAATGGGAAGCATCTACCTTGAAGAATTATTTGTGCTATCTTTGATAATAGACGATCACCCTGTCAATATTATCCACCTCATGATTTATAAATGGCTACTTATCTCTTCCGCTCCACAAAGAGAATATTATATGGGTGGTCTTGTCAGAGTTATATTTTAGGAACACAGACAACCCATGTATTTCTTTTAAGGAAATAATAGGTGACAACTTTATCACCATAAGGTACCTAATGTCCATTGGTATTTTGGTATGGTACAACAATTCTACTGACTACAGGTTCATGAGAACCAAGCTTTCTATTCCTTTACATGGTCTCGAGAATTATGACAAAGACCAGTTACTCTTTTCTGATGAGGAAAATACTGCACTTGTTTAGAACTTTTGGTATATGAATCAAGCACAACCAAGCACATCACAAAGGTTGGGTACTGCCAAAGCCTATCATTACAAAACAAGCTAAGATGATGCTGTCTAAGATATTAGAAGAAAGTGATCGCAGAAGAGTTGTCGGTTATGACCTCAAAGAACTACGAGTATCACCGAGCATGGTCCAGACCCCCTCCTGATCTCTAAATAAGAACACCCGCCAGTCACTCCATCTACTTTTACAAGAAAGCAACATGCATCCACCACAATCCACCACAACTCCATCCCAGTTACAACTACTACTAGAAAACCTATCTCTCCACCCAGACAGACAGTGCATGATGTTCCTGAAAGCCCACCACGATGTCAACCATGTTCCTTTCACTCCTTTTCTTCTTATCAAGACCCTAGGTCTGATAATCATTCTTCATCTTCTTTGGAGGAAGATACTTTGGGCGACACCTTTGGTCATGAATTTGACACTATACACAGAGTCACTGGCGTAATCATGACTGCTTTTCCTAAACTCCAAAAGGCCATAACAAACATTGAGAAATGAGTTCTAGCAATGGATGCACGGGTCAGTGAGCTAAGAACCATTCCTTTACAAATGATGACCCTTCAGTGCCAGCTAGATGAAATACTGAAGGTCCAAAACCACCTCCTACTCAACATGAATTATCAAGAAAAGGCTAGGCAGCACTGAGAAGAATAAGGCACCCTATGATGAGAACAAAGATGAGTGCATCGATGCAAATCTGTTGAAGCATCATCTTAACCATCTTCTTGATCTGCCGAGGGTAATTTTTATGTCACTGATACTATGAGTGAAGATGTTCATCGCCACTCTCTTGATCATGTGGCTGGGTCACTCCAAGAATCTGTATCCCACGTGTTTAAATTAGTTTTTGGCTCTACTAAACCTTCACAAAGAATGGCCTTCTTATACCTCATCCTCCACAGTCTCTAGTGGATGGCCTACCTCAGTTTGAGACAACACCTATCATCAGTCCTTCTGAGGATAGACCATCTGAAAATATTCATCCTCCATCTCTGCCATCATCCCAAGATATTTTTAAAAGGGAGATGAAGCAGAAACTTGAAAAAGCGCTGCTCAATTTGAGCCAATATGCTATCTACTTAGTCTACATACAGAGGAAGACATATCTATTGGGGTTTATATGACACATATGGACCTTGATGATGATGCTATAAGTCCTTCCAACAATGAAGAAGTTTCTTATGATGATCATAATGGTGATCTCTCCATTGTTTTGTCAGCCGCACCTCCTTGTCTTTCAGAACCTATCTTTCCAGAACCTCTGTTGCCACTTCACCTCGTCTACCTCTGAAAATGAGTGGATTTGATCTGGATAGCTTGAAGGGAATGTAGGTTCGTGACATCTTTGTCTTACAAGACATCCTATACAATCACCATGGTGGAAGCTATATTATCTAAAATAATGGTTCCATCACCCTCTCATGAAATGATTTCCAGAATCTTTTTCATAATCCAGTCAAAGTCATTAGAAAAGTGTTCACCATCCTTGCATCAACTATTCTGGAAGACATCATGCCTAGTGTAAGGACTGGCCATATTATAATGCCACTCCTTCTTTGGCAAGCTACTTATTCAAGAACTGTTTGAATGCTCAAGCAATTTTAACCTTACAGGAAAAGCTTGATTATAAAAAGACAAGGGTGATCTTGTTACCCTTTCATTTTAGATGATTGTGGCTGATGTGCATTGGTGACATCAACAAATGTCAAATTACTCTGTTCAACACGTGCATTAAAATGCTTGCACAATCTGATATGTGATTTGAAGATCACGCTGCCAAAAATCTACCTCATATCCCAATTTGACTTCAAAGAGTTGTTCAAGAAGTCCCATTATATCAACCTAACTGGAAAATTTATGTGATTGCACCACTCACCTTCTTGGACAATCCTCAGCACAATAATAGTGTTTTCATCGTTCTCTAGGTCATGGAAGCCCTCAATCATGAAACTCTTGTTTCTAACCTAGACCCAATTGGATTCACACCTCTTAGTGGACGTTATGCTATATAAGTCATCCATGACGGGCGCTTCTTTCAAGACCCTAAATTTTCAGAAACCTAAGGGATATTTATCCACTTATTCCTCACCCAGTGAAGGAGGCATTTCGAGATGTCTTGTAGAAAGAAGAAGTAAAAGAAGGGTATATCACACCATCACCTATTTCCACTGAACCTCCTTCTACTATTACAACAACTATATAAGTTAAAGAAGCTGTGGATATATTGAAATTCCTTGACGAGCCTGAGCCATTTCCAGTATATGGCCCCATTACCACTGTAGAGCCAAGTTTTTAGAATTTTGACCGCAATACATGTTGCAAACTATGTTGATGCACCACTTCAAGCCTGGTGGAAATCATGTCATTTTTAGTAGAGATGACCTCTCTGGTCATGAAAGATGACCTCCTGGAGACTCTTAAACCATGAGAATGTTTATCTCATAGCCTCATGGTATCTTACCAATCTCTTATGTGTCAGGATGTTGATGATGTCTATATGGCCGGTCTTGATCTTGTCAATGATCTCTGTCGAGACTCTGATTCAGGTGAAAAAGATCTTCTACTTCAACAGCTATAGGAATCTATTCCCCGCTATATCTTTGTCCTTATTCTTCACAATGTGCATTGGACTTTGCTTGTTGTCTCTACTCGTAAAAGGGAGGTCATGCTATAGAATAATTTAGATTCTTCTTTTGATCCTAAAGGCCATAAATACTCAGTGCTAATTCGCAGTACACACGAAAGTATTGGAGATGCATGTTCTAATGTTCTTATTCCTCTAATCTGTGAATTTGGCAGTGATTATTCTTCTTAGGAACCAAGAAGAGGGAAGGTAACCAGATTCTGGCATCATTGTCCCCAACAACATCCGCTATCCAATGATTGTGGCATCTACGTTCTATACTAGATGTATACCATTGGAGTTCTCCATGCCGATGTCGAAGAAACTCACAATATAATTATCATTACCTTTGAGGAAATTACACTCTGATGTTGCTCGAGTCCCCATGGGAAACAGTGGACCTTCACTGACAAATTCACATATTTACATTTTCTTTTCCTTTCTTTTTCACACTTTGTGGACAATGTGTGTTGTAAGTTGGGGGGTATAATCCCATGAGTAGGTATCCATTGTATCACAAACTTTGCTTCTTTTCCTTTTCCTTTAATATTTCTTTTTTATAATTTATTTATTTTCATTTACCATTTAAACATGTTTATGAAATGAAGCTGCAGCTAATGGAAAAACTCCCTCTACAATGATTCTAGTTTGTCCCTGAACTATCCCCTTATACATGACATTTCAAGTCAAAAATCTTTTTGCTATTGATACAATTTTTATGTTTTCCTCTTAGTAAAATGTCATTTATCTTTTATGATGTCATCGATTGTTTCTTACAAAAAGAACATAATTAATTAAGTCTTGTCTTGCCAAAGGTATACTTATACAAAAACAAAGAAAGAGCTACCTTGTGCTATCCTTGAAATGTTTCATCCCAAAAAGAGTAAGGAGTGAAAAAGAATATGAGAGATATCCCATGAATTAGAGATATTGAAATAGTGTATTCATGCACTCATGAATGCAGATATGCCAATTTTATTTAGTCTCTACAACCCCTGCCTCACTCCAATGGAGTTCATTTAAAGGTATGGCAATCTGGGGCATTGATACTTACGATGTGCAATCACTTCTCTAAAACCATCTGGTTTGGAACACATGGATCACTCGCCTATTTAAAATAGACATGTACTTGAATGACCTAGAGGAAAAAAGGAATATCTATAAGCCTATCTGATTTTTCCACATAAATACCAAGGTGAGAGTGAAAGTTGCTTTGACAAAGTGACAGATATATTGGAGACAAGCATTAGACAAACAAAATAAAGAAAGAAGTTGTTGACACAATGACATCTTGGATAAATATTAGTTTTGTTAGGAGGATTGTATAAACTCGTGTTTTTAGTAATTTTTGGAATTTTCTTTGTTTAAATAAATAACGATTCCTTTAGCTTGAGGACAAGCTAAAATATAAGTTTGGGGGATTTGATAACATCAGTTTTGGTGCAATTTCAATAGCCTTTTACATAATATATGTCATTAGAAATAATGTTTAGATTTACCAAATTTTTATTCTAGTTTACTTAAATAATAAGTTCTAAGTCAATTTTGGTGACATTTGAAGGAATTAGACACAAATCAAGTGAAATTGATGAAGTCTATTGTTCAATAGACCTCTCTTCAGTCTGTCGATCAATCAGTTGACAAGAAAGTCTGACCATGAGGATTGAGAGAAGACTGTCAATTCAGGCGTGACAGACTTATCGATCATCAGTCAGACAAATTGAAATACATCGACAACCATCTATTAAGGGAAGGAGTGTCAAGCAAAAAGGGGCAAAACTCACCTCTGTCGGTGCAACATCAACAACCCAATCTATTGACACCGATAGACACTTGTTGGTATGAATCTATTGATCCAACAGTCAACACACCTGTTAAGCAGAGGACCCTCGATAGCCCCATCAAATCATTCCACTAATAGACTATGTCGATAGTATTATCAACACCCAAAGACGACTGTCGAGGAGTCACCTTGACTGACCTATCGACAGTAAGATCGACATATCATGTTTGCAAGTAAGAACTTTTTTGACAACAAGAAGAGATCGACATGTTTATTGATCGACAAAGATTGTAATAAGATCCATTGTCAACCTGACCATTAATAGATGTAAGGACAGGAAACCATCGTCATCGATGGAAGGGGGTCGGCAACCTTAACCCTATAAATATGCCCCTAGCGTAGCCATTTCACGCATCTTGAATCCTTGGAGTCTAAGCGCCGAGAGGATGCTACCAAACTTTCTCAAGTCTCAGAGCTGGAGGACGAGACCTGTCGACCTACTCCTGGCTGGTTCCTTCGTCTTCACCAAATAGCGAAAGGACCTTCTTTCCTCAAGTCAAGATTAGAAACAAGGAGAAAGTTTGTCGACACCACTTTCGACCACCAAGATATCAACTGAGAGGTTGGTAGATCGACCATTCGATCTACCCTTATATCAATCTTCTCTTTGTCTTTTTTGCATCATGACCTACTTTAATTGTATGTTTTTTGTTCTTTCGGCCATGTGTGGCTAAAACCCTAACTTGGGTTAGGAGTAGCCATCAGGCCCTCCCAACCATGTAATTGTTCATCTTTCTATTTTATGGCATATATTCTTTAAAGTTTTGTTCCTTTACTCTTATTAAAATTGTGTCGATCGATGATTAGCTACCTTCCTTAGACGTTGTATATGGACATTGTTCACGAGAATGAGTTCAATGAGATATGGAGTATAGGTTAGTAATGATTCATGAGAGTGAGGAGTTGCTGTAATAAAGGTCGTATTGTCTTCCACCGATCTTTTGATTATCAACTCAAGAGAGGGAACCCCGTCAGATAGACATCTGCCTGGATCTTGAGAGAAGGAAGGGAAAAATATTATCTTATGACTGTTTGCAAAACAAGTAGAGAATGTATATAAAATATGAGTGAAGGTTTTATGTGGTTGAGGTTGGCTAGATTGGTGAAACCCAATCCAACTCCTTTTTATCTTGATTTCTCGATTCATCTATTTTCCTTCTTTGATTTTCCATTATTTTGATTCACTACTTAATTAAGGTAAATCCGTTCCTTAATCAGAACACCACAAGATTCCTTTCAGTTAGGCTATACTAAGCAAAGATTTCAATTTTTGTTCTATAATTCTCCTTGTCCCTGCGTTCGACCCCACACTATTTCGTATTTAGTTGTGGACATCTCTTCTAGTCGGGTATAAATTTAAAGTTTGATATCTTTGACTGGATAATTGTGTTTACACTTTTGACCCATGAAAAAGAGCGATCACATGGGTTCTTGTGGCACAACTTAAATAAACAGAAGAAATTTATAATAATGTCTTTTGTTATGATAAATGAAATAATTACCAAGTTTCCCAAAGGAAAGATAAAATACATGGTATTTTATATACTTAAAATGACAATTATCCCACCAAAAGTGGCAATACAATGTTTAAGGAATCAAACGTGAATGTTTTGATATGACTTTTTGTATACTCTAAAACAATTGAAAAAAGAATGAGAATTATATACATTTAGAGAAAAAGGATGTTCATGAGATAATGGTTTGGTTTAAAATAATGTTGGAATAAAACAAGTTTTAGATATGAAAAAATATTCTAATAAAATGCCATAACATGAAAATAAGTCGAGAACACAGTAATGAGAATTCTTATAATTGAATAGAGGAATATTATAAAGTGCCATGTATGGCTTTTGGTGTGAACCAAGTAATACATATATTTGAGTTAGGAAATGTATTAATAAAAGATATAGATAGAGAAAGACAAGATAATAAGGCACCATATAGAAATGGATATTCCTTAATGGCTTTTTGGTTTGTCAAATCCAAATCTTAATAAAACTATGGTGGTATCTCTTCGTGACCTTTGGATTTAAAAGAATAAAAGCTAAGAAATTTAGATAAAGGAATATACTCCTTCTAGTTGGTAATGAATTTGTTGAGCAAAAAAGGGACATCTTTTTAATCACTATGTAAAGATGCCAAGTTGTGTTTCTCATACACAAGGGAGAAAGGAGTAAAGGAAATGAGAAAGGAGGAGTTTTATGTGATCAAGAGCACCTTTCCATTATGATCCATGAGGAAGGAAACTAGAATTTCTCTTTGAGACCATTAGATCTCTCTCTTTCTCTCTTGCTTTCCTTTGTAGGCAATAAGGGTTCCCCTAGACATGTGTATAAATAGGGATCCTAGAGCCTTCAACATCCACCACAAACATGGCCTCCAACCCCTACTGTCGTGTGTAGTCTTGAAGAGGCAAGACTCGGGGAAAGAGACCATAGTGGTCCTCACTCTGAGCAGGTTTTATCATTGGACTTTGTAGGTCATGTTGAACCCCGAGAAGGGTCGATGATGTCTGAACCCTCCTGGTTCTTTGAGGCAGTTGACGTTCTTAGAAGAGATCCATGGTGGAAAATCTCCTCCTTCTATCATCCCCTAGGTTTTCCCTGACAGTAGGTGAGTTAGAGCTATGTCTGGCTCCTACAATGCTCTACTGGGTAAGGAGGAAGAAAAAGGAAACACCAGTCAGCCTAGATGCTGCTATAGGCGGTGCACAGAGGGTGGCTTAGGGATGACCCCTCCCTCATAAACAACCTTCATTAGTCCTCAGTGCAGAGGTGCTAGTGGGACAAGAAATAACAATAGAGGATGATTGGTGGAGATGAAGGATGAGAGATTAGCAGGGAGGAATGAACGACTGGTAGTTATCTAAGGGGCATCATCATCCTCAGCTAACGACCCCTCATCAGAAAGTGGAGCGGCAACAATACAATACCAACTGCTCACCACGTCTGATGCAAGCCCTAGAAGGGCACAACCTTTAGACCTCGAGCTAATATTGTCGAGACTTGTAGAGTCTAGGTAAAGGAGGAGGTACACAAAGTGGAAGCAACAAGGAACCAAGTCGTGGCGGCGGCTGCTGCCAGGCAGACGATGCGTCAACACTGTGTGACCCACCTGTAGGGGGAGAACGTTGCCTATAGGATGCGAGACTGCGGAGCAAGGGAGACATATCCTAATCTGGGTTAGCATTGAACCAAGCGGCTTACAGTTGGTCCAAGATCTAAGACACACCCAGTGAGGCGCTAGGTTAGTGTGACATCCCCAAATTTTCTAAAACTTAATCTGATGTGTGACGTCCAAATTGAAACCTCATCTCAGCAAGAATCTCAATTTAAACACACACACTAGGCTAAGTAGAAGAAAATTAGAGGAAGAAAAAATGAAACAACAGTAGCACATGCACATGGATAAGAATAAAACCATACAACACATGTTCACCATTCAACATATAAATACATAATGAATTGTTACAACATCTGATATTACATATTGAATAGTAAACTTTTACATATGCATGTAGTACATTCTACAATAGGATCTCAAGACAATAGGTTCACCTTTACATCATCTCGCCACACAACTCTCAACTATCCTAGATCTCTAAGATCATATGTCCACAACCTAAACAAAATATTACATGTGGTACACATTAGCATAATATTCAAGAATATTGTAGTGAGTATGCATATGTGTCTTTTATATGGCTCTCATTACTAAGACTTGGCAATAACATAAAACTAGAACTTGTCAGTAATACACAAAATATAAGAAAAAGCATATACATGTACAAAGATATTTATTACCAAAACAGAACACATATTTTAGGCACATTTTCCATTATATGCTCATACATCTACCTACCAATAGGACAAATGCATTAAGGCCTTATGATATGCTTACCAAAGAGATAGATCATTGTACATGCGATCCACTTACCAAAGAGATAGATCACTCACTAGAACTATGCTTACCAAAGAGATATAGTGCTTTCACATAGTGGAATAGATATATTATGTTTCATATGTTGATAACTATCTGTATGGAAAATCAACCAAGATAATATACAAGAATAATCATTTCATCCAATATCATATGCCAAGTATTTTACTACACATATAATGCAAGCATAGTGTATAATAAGCCAAGTACGAGGTATGGGCATACCTTGATCAAGATAACCTAGTCATCACACATATGATATCAACTATATCCTTTTCAACCCTAATTAAGATAAGATCACACATCAGCATCAGGTTCTCATCATCTTAACCCTAGTTATGTCCATTTTAGGGTTTAGCTTGTCATTAGGATATCCACATTTTTACCTATATACTTGTCTTGAGATTGTCTTACTGATGTCATATTCCAAATTATAATTCATTCACAGATAATGATGTTTCACATTATTATGTTAACATTTTTACTTTATGTTACATTCATTAGTCGAATTAGGGTTACATCTTATGTATTAAGAGTCATCTTCATATAATATGAATTCTCTGCATCATCATGATCTCATAATTAAATCTGAGGTTCCATATAATTAGATGATCTTATACTGAATATTCCATCATTTATTGATCATAAATGTAATTATCGCATTTTACTTAGGGTTATTGGTCCTAATTAGCCATATTGAGAAAATTACATGATTTCGTGTATCAATATTACAATCTCTAATATTGGATGCATTATAAACATGATTATGGATTTATGACACATTATCATAATTTTAGGCCATTATTTGATATTTATTATCTATGAAACAAGTATATAACATCTTACATGATATTACTAACATTTAAGCTTCAAAAGATTGATATTATAGTCCCATGTTGTTATGAGAATATCAATATCTTGTTTGTATTTTTCTGACTACTGAGATAATTTCTATGAATTATCTAAGATTTGTGCAATTAATGAACTATTTACCTTTTGTGGCTAGTGGCATGCCGCCACGTGCCAACTAAGGCACGGCCTTCAACTCCTAACTTGTGCTGAGCTAGCTAGTTCTCGATGGAGGAACTCGGCTCAGGGTTTCTTCAGCCAGTTCACACTCCTTCTTTTTCCCCTCTCACTCCACATTCATTCTCCATAGGAAACCATTGGGCATCTCTGTTACGCCGCAGAACACCGCCGCTGCTCGGCTCTACTTCAGTGATGAGATTCACCCTCTACGCCTCCTCGTCGTCATGACCTAATGCACTCAGGAGATTCGGTAGACCACATACTACACCTAAGACCACTCTGGTCTCCCAAGGAGCACCCTCATGAGCCCAAGGAGGCTGCCACCACTGGCTACTGCCATGGCGGAGAAAAAGGGCAAACTTCCTTCTCTACTACCGTCAAACTTCTATGATGGTTTTTCCATATATTTGGTGGCCTAAGGGACAACGTTCGTAACACCATGTAGCTTCTTTGGCCGTGTATCGCCTCTACGTTGAGCCAATCAGTTATAGACACTGTCGCGGCAGAGCAGGGAGGTGAAGGAAGGGCATTTGACTTGGGAAGGCTCTCATACTTTGTAACTACTTCTAAGATATCCGCAAGGGCACCTTCAACTCATTGTTCCCTTTAATTTAGTGATGCACACACTCCTCTGAACTCACAATCAAACACTACTTGCCTATTCTACTCCCTCTCATCTCAATGGAACATCAAGGTGGAGATACAATGAGGGTGGGGAGATGAAACTCCTCCGACTCCACGAAAAGCCTCAAATGAGGGGACATCGCAAACCTCTTGACATGGCAAACTTATTTTGCCACTCAAAACTTCTCCTCAACCTAGTACTTTGGTGATTGTGTAGTCGTGGCTGGTCCCATGACTCACACCTACTCTTGCATTCTAACCACAAGGTAGGGGGTGATCTAATGACCGTCAGATTGCATCCAAGCATCCACATTAATTCTAAAGCCTATCCATGGCTTCAAATCTCCAAGGGTGTGTGACACCACCAAAACTAACTCAGAATTTAGCTAATTAATTAGAACTTGATTCATCAAATACATCAATATACTTAAAATTCCACTATTTTCAAACCTAAATAACTTACTCTAGGATAATTCAATTTCTTAGAAATTTTAACCATAGCTTTATCATACCTCAAGGTACAATCCATTAAAGTTTGGTGCTAAAACTCAACTATTTGACCATTCAATTAAATTCCTCAAAATGAAATAAAATTTGGGATATTAATCTTGAAATCAACATCAATCAACACTCAAACTTCACAAAACACTTAGAAACCTCAATGTAAGTCAAACTCATAAGATTCACTTATCTTACTAAATATTTGGAGATTCCAAAATTTCAGTCCATCACATCCTACACACCTTAAAAGAAATTTCATTCTCAAAATTAAGTGAAAAATAGTCTTTCACATCATATGCATCTTAAAAGAAATTTTGTCCTCGAAATTAAGCCATCTTCTTACTTCAAGGAAAAACCAAAAGGTCTTCATACATATGTAGGATACCACTCTATGTGCAACATATCCAAAAACAAAGCTCCATAATCATATCCAAACCAATATTAGGAGGTTTTAAAACATCTAGGTGAATCACCCTTCATAAAAGATTGAAATAACGTCTTAGAAATTCTAGTTATGTCATGAAATATTTCATATGTTAGGGTAGCATCTTTATCTTTACCCATGCATTAGGGTTCCCACATCATATTACCATGTTCTAAAGGAGTTTTAAAGTTAGCCCATTATATCAAGGTGTCATCAACATTTTATTGAGCTAATTGTTAGAACATGTTCAACATTAACATATGTCTTTTAGGAGGGAGTTGACTATAATTAACCCACTTTATCTATCTAGATCATATCAAGGCATCACAATCATTATGTTGTGCTAAATGTCAAACTATATTTTTCATATTTATTAATCACTAAGATTAACACCTCATGCAACATGTTTCATTCATATGATCTTATTTCATTGCTCATAATAAATTGCAACATTTACTAATGATTTCATCACAATATTAACCAACGATATCACATTATCATCATTATTCATGTATATGGTTAACTGTCTATACAAAGACAACTATCAAACCATCTCTATGTTTTCAACATGTCATATACTTGTTTCACATCTAGAGATCAGATCAAATCCTTACATATATTATATCATTGTTGTGCTAAACAAACTTATGTGAATGTCAAACATATATAAAAACTTCATCTAGTCCAACTGAGGTTCTCCTAACCTGTCATGATGGTAGTGCCATGCTTAGGTTCTCTGAGCTAACTCAACTCTATGAGTATCTCATATGCATATTCTTTATCTTTCCTCTCTTAGTCTAGGGTTCTTAGATTACCTCATTGGCACTAGTGATATCCGTACAAGCTCTAGCTACATAAGCACAAACCAAAATAGGCTATGGAATTCTCTTTGTAGGTATCTAACCATGAAACATGCTTACCCAAAACTCTCTATATATATACACCACTAGAGTCCTACATGGGGAATCACTAACCCGAGCATGAGGCTTTTCTAAAACTAACATAGTTACCTCCTCCAAGGTCTTGTGACTCTCTCTCCCTCACCCAGATGGTAGGTTGTTATATTCATATTCACATATAACCAACCTCTCTTTGTCTCTATGGTTTGGTCCTCCCAAGTACATCTAGGGTTCACCAAGAATATAGGAATCATGCATAAAGTGACTCAACTCAATCACTCAGGAGTATTCTAGTTTAGGACATATCATATCTTTCTCATATTTCTCATATCTTGGAGTTTAGGTTCTCCAACCTCTCCTCTGGGTCTCACTCTCTCTAGAGTTAACCCTACAATTGGTCCTAACACTAGAGGTCCTCCTTTGTGAAAGAGTTTGAGGCTCATGCTGACTCACAACCTTGTATCAGATTAGCTTATCTTAACTTAAAAAAAGCACACATACTTGCATAATCAAACTTATCTCAAAACCTCAAAACTGAAGCTTAATATTTAAAGACAACATTAATCATCACAAACCATCTTATATCATCTATATAAGACTTGCATCATATCATCAAAACTTATTTCATCTATTACATATATTACATATTCAAACAAGATTTTAGACATCTAATATAGAACTACTCTCTCTTCTAGACTGATGTCATTCACTTTCACTTAGGTTGCATGACTACCTCCTACTCGTACATGTGTGGGGACACAATTTTGTAATACTTACATATATAATAAAATATTATACAGTTTTTCTCTGATAAAACAAGCATCACAGAAAACTATTGTGTCTCGATCTGTTTAGAATAAAAAACCAAATCCAGAAAATGAGTGTCACACACATAGTAGAGAGTACAATGTCATGAAAACTAGTGAAAAGGGTGAGAACATGGTGTAGACTAGTGTAGATACTCTAGACAACGAGTGCCATATGTCTAGGGTTTCTCTTCCCTTGATGTACATCATTTCCAAATAATACAACATCCCATACCACTACACTATAAGGAAAGAATGACACCTAAGGACCTGCTATACAACAAGTACCAATCTAGATCTAGTTCTCAGACATCTAGGTGCTAACCTAGAGGCTAGGTTAGATCTAGTCTCTAAAAGACAACTAATCTTACCCTAAAGATTTTAAAGTTTACGGTTTTCTTTAGTTTGAGTTGCATAATGAGCAAATGCGAGGCTTTTCTATTGATCATGCTCTGATACCTCCTGTGACGTCCCTTGATTTTCTAAAACTTAATCATATGTGTGATGTCAAAATTGAAACCCTCAACTCAGTGAAAATCCCAATTTAAACACACACTCTAGGCTAAGAAGAAGAAAATCAGAGGAAGCAGAAGGAAATAATAGTAGCACATGAACATGAACAAGAATAAAGCCATACAACACATGTTCACCATTCAACATATAATTACATAATGAATTGTCACAACATTTGATACTACATATTGAGCAATAAACTTTTACATAGGCATGTACTACATTCTACAACAAGATCTTAAGACAACATGTCCACATGTACATCAGCTCACCACACAGCTCTCAACTATCTTGTATCTACAAGATCATATGTCCACAACCGAAACAAAAGATTACATGTGGTACACATCAACACAATATTCAAGAATATTATACTGAGTATCCCTATGTGTCCTTTTATATACCTCTCATTACTAAGACTTGGTAATAAGATAAACTAGAACTTAGCAGTAATACACAAAATATAAGAAAAAACATATACTTGCACAAAGATATTTATTACCAAAAGAGAACACATATTTGAGGCACATTTTCCATTATATGCACGTGCATCTGCCTACCAATGGGATAGATGCATTAAGGCCTTACGATCTGCATACCAAAGAGATAAATCATTGTACATGTGATCTTCTTACCAAAGAGATAGATCACTCACTAGCACTATGGTTACCAAAGAGATATAGTGCTTTCATATAATGGAACATATATATTATGTTTCATATGTTGATAACTATATGTATGGAAAATCAACTAAGATAATATACAAGAACAGTCATATGTATGGGTTGAAATGTAATTTCATACTACCTGATTTGTTTGCTTGATTGCTTGAATTTTGTGGGAAAAATTCCTATGAGGGGAGGATGTTATATCCTCAATTTTCATATGTATGGGCTAAAATGTAATTTCTCCAACAAAGTGTATGATTATGAAAATTGTATGATTTAAGTACCTTGAATGGATTTCTTTGATAATAATTCTTTTTGCATGAATGTTTTCGTGGGCCTTATTGAGTAACAAAGCCCAATATGATTAAAAGAGAATGATGACGGAAAGAAATCTAATAATAAAAGAAATTGAGATAATGCTAAGAATAATGTGGAATTATCTAGAAGACTAAGTGTTTGTTCATTATAGAGTGAATTTCGAATCCACATGGTTTCTTGTGAAAAAATGAATCCCAATAAAGAAATAAAAGTGAATGAGAGATAAAATATGAATAAACTATGCTTTAGTAGGTGTTAAATTGCATATGAATAAAAGTCCTTTTATTTTTTTGAGTTTGGAACTAAAACTTGGCATACTGGTAGATAATATTAATACAAGATTTCCCTTAAATTTGGATGAAAAAGGATAAACAAATAAGGAGTTATGGATTTTGTAAGATTCCAAAAGTGAAAGGATAATCTTTTGAATGCATTAAATGTCACGATGTAATTGGGAATAAAAATTTGGATTGTTTATAGCACGGATGATCTGGACCCTAGATCTCATGATCTGGACTGCAGATCTCCTAATCCGACGATGCTAGGTTGTCTTCTAGATCCCAGACTGAGAAGGAAACTAGAGGAATTTCCTTTTGGTCTAGTTTGATATCTGATGCACACAATTTCTTGGAAACTTGCCCAACAAGTTTGAGATACCTTCCTGAATTGATCGATCCTAACATTATAGGACTTTTGAGGAAGATTTAGGATTTCCCCAATTCAATTTGGATTGGGGTTCTCTCACGAACCCTGTCCTATATAAAGGAGGGTACAACATCGTACCAACAGACTCACAAATCATCTTGTTGAGATCAGAAGAAGAAGGCGAGTGCCTAGGTGGGTTCAATTGCAAAGAGAAGTGTGATCTTCACCTTCAACCTGAAGCATCTTCTCACCGGAGTTGCTTGGAGTCATCCCAGAGGTGGAATGCATCAAATAAGAGATTGAGTGGCCCATTGAGTTCAGGAGAACAAGGCGAAGCTACCAGTGGCCTTAGTTCGCACACATGTGTAATGGAGAGCAAAGTCAACAAGTCAGTTGATCGTGTGGTTCGCACACGAAGGAATATGAAGGTAGATGACGACCTGTGGTGAAAAGTCAAGTCTACCATCGAGCATTCTATTGAGAGGTAAGTCCTTTTTAGTCTTTTCACATAGTTTTCTTTGGGCACAAGGTGCATTGCTTCACAAGCATGGGTGCCGACGTGGCGCAAGCTGATTGGCTCACGCCCGGCCCCACTGACGTGACTCAAGGGAGTCGGGTTATATGTGTGTCAATCCTTGATTGGCTAAGAAAGGATTAACTTGATAAATTGTAATTAATTATAGGAATATCGTATGTGGATAAGTTATGTATGAAAGTTGATCAGAAAAATACGTAGATTGCAATAAAAATAGTATTCAAACTTGAATTTGTTCATAATTCAAAAAGTGTATAAAGTTGTCACCTTTAATGATTTTATGAAGAAGAAACCCTAATTTTGATGTTAATAAAGATCAAGTAAAGTTATATGCATGATTTAAGAGGATATTAACATATTATTAATAAAAAGAATATTTTGTATCTAAAAATATGGATTATGTGCTTAATTGGCTAATTTAGGGTTTCATATGTATAAAGTGTACTAATGGGCTTAGAAACCCTAATGTAGGTGTTTATGACTTTTAATGAGTTATATTTCAAAATCCTATGTATGAGATGAAGTTAGGTTGATCCTAAGCCAAATTGGTAATAAAAAGGCTTTAATGTGAATAATTGAGTAATTAGGGTTTTGAACAGAGAAATGTTGTTTTAGGGTTTGGTTGACCTAAAAAGGCAAAGTTGAGAAATAGATCTAAAGAACCCTAAGGCAACCCAAATTCAAATTAGAAAACCCTAGGAAGGATTCGTAAGTCAATTAAGTGAGTTCATGATGAGTATGTAGTAATTAGGTTATACATGCTTTTCAGGATTCAGTTGTACTTGTGTGTGCCTTCTTGATTGGTTGCATGGATTACCTGGTTGGATTGGATTGTGCTTAGTTCCTTTGATATCTCCAAATCAGATATGTCATTACTTATGATTACTCTCTTTAGTTTCCCAACATTTTTTGATGTTTCATCGATTGCGTGAAAATAACTACTTAGATGACTTTATTTTCTACAATCTATAAAGTGAATATGACTATCACAAAGTATATATATATATATATATATATATATATATATAAATATAAATATGACTTGCCAAAGCCTACATACCACATCTGGATGTAAGATTTGAGAGGACCAAGCCCTGTAGGGAAGGTCATAGGTGGTCAAGCCCCAGAGGGAAGACCACAGGGCACCCAAAGAGGTGACCCATAAGGTACCAAGATCAGGATGGAGAAGGTAGCCTAAAGTCCCTTGCAAGGACTAAACCCTAAGAGAGGGTATCCCAGAGGATGAGTAAAAGCAGTTGGTAAGTTATATTGAAAATGTAATCTTGCATTGTTAACAATCATTTGTTCTGATTAGGCTATTAGAATATATGTGCAAATGTTTGGTTTCCACCACATACCAGTATATTCTTTATACTGAATAATGTTTATTTTTTTGGCATTTTAGGAAATACTTGAAAAGAAAAAATAGTAAAGTGACATTTGGAGAATAAATCTAATTAAATAAAGGAGGATTTAGTTAGATAGAAATCTACATTGGGTAAAGTTCCAATTCCTAATTTTGAAAGGTATGTAAAAAATAAATTTTTATCGTGCTTCAAGCTTAGTCTTTGGTAGAATTTATTAATTATTTTTTATTATTTGCAAAACCATTAATCTTGTTTTGGGATAGTAACTTGAGCTTCTTGGTCTCTCTTAATTGGGGGTTATCGAGGGGTGGGGTTGTTACACATATAATGCAAGCATATTGTATAATAACCCAAGTATAGGTATGGGTGTACCCTTGATCAAGATAACCTAATAATCACACATATGACATCAACCATATCCTTTTCAACCGATTAAGACAAGATCACATCACCATCAGGTTCCCATCCTCTTAACCCTAGTTATGTACATTTTAGGATTTAGCTTGTCATTAGGATATCCCCATTTTTACACGTATAGTTGTCTTGATATTGTCTTTCTGATGTCATATTCCAGATTGTAGTTCATTTACTGATAATCATGTTTCACATTATTATGTTAACATATTAACTTTATGTTACATTCATTAGTAAAATTAGGGTTACATCTTATGTATTAAGAGTCATCTTCATATAACATGAATTAGGGTTCCATATACTTATATGATCTTATACTAAATATTCCATCATTTATTGATCATAAATATAATTATCGCATTTTACTTGGGGTTATTAGCCCTAATTAGCCATATTGAGCAAATTCCATGATTTTGTGCATGAATATTACAATCTTTAATATTACATGCATTATAAACATGATTATGGATTTACTGACATATTATCATAATTTCAGTCCATCACATCTTACACACCTTAAAAGAAATTTCTTCCTCGAAATCAAGTGAAAACCTAGTCTTTCATTGCTAGGGTAACACTGACCAATGAAAAACCAAAACATGGCAACACATTAAGGCTAATATACTTGTTTTTTATTAATTCATGTAAAATGCTAGGAGTGTCCGAAAATAGAAAAATTATGTACCATTTTGATTGCAAAAACAAGAGAGAACATAAATAAAATATTTGTAGACTATAATTATGTTTTTAATTCCAAAAGTAGGGTAGAGATGGTTTAAGTAGTGATTGATGCATATGAACCCTAGTTTTTGATAAATAAGTTGTTATTCATGCTAAATGTGTTTCTTTGAGATGTAATCTGATATTGTTGATTATAATAGTAAATTAAAATGATTATGGTCATGATGATGATAATTAGGGTTTCTAAAATGAATAATCATGCATATGAAAATTAGGGTTAAAGGAAATGACTTGCCATGTTATGGATGAGTTTAATTGAATCTAAATAATCTTAATAAAGTAATATGATATATTTGATGATCATGGCTACATTTAATATAAGTTGAGGTTCTTAAGTCATTAGATCGGTGGACATGTGATTTGGGGTATCAAACATAACCCTGATGATAACTCGAAACCATGAAATCCTAAACCCTACTTTAGGGCCGAGTAGGGTTTAATGTAATTTATATGTGATGGTGACACTTTAGGATTTATATTCATGCAAATGAAAATGTGGATTTCTTAATTTGCTAGTTGATTGGATAATATGCTTGAAGTGTATTCTACATGATAAGATGCTTGGCTCACCACTGAGTACATGGTTACAATTATGATTACATGTATTGACTTTTGATGTTTGCCAAGGTTTCTTGAAGGTTGAATGAATGATATATGTTGGATTTTTATTTAATTCAAGCAAATTATAAAGCCCCTATGATTATCACATAATGTCAATAATGATATTTTGAACTACAGGCTACATTGATCAAAGGGTAATGCACATAAGTCCAGCGATAGCTAGTGGTTACACCTGAGATAGTATATCAAGTATGGATCATAATATACAAGATGATAAAACTTCTTATGTGAAAGTAAATGATGATTGAATATATGTATTGGTTATTGTTGGATGAACCCATGTACCAGTATGGAAACATGCTGACCGTGTTTTGTTTGTCATTGTTTTAGGTAGTTGATACACAAGATACAAACATGAAGATAAAGATGAAATTCATAGAAGGTATTAAAGCTATGTAGGAAGATTAGGTAGTTTAGTATTTCATATCAAATGTACTTTTCTGAGGATAAAAAGGTCATGCGAGAATCTTTAAGCAAAGTTACTGAATTAATGAAATCATTTTCTATTATTTATTATTTGTTAAATTTGGATCCTTGCGACAATTTGTAGGTAATGACTCTCATCTTTTTGGCCATTTTTAATTAGGGGTTGCTGAAAGTGAGGCTGTTACATTTGGTATCATAATACCAAAGAGGAATTCAAAAATCCTCCAAACGTAAATCTCGTAGAGCTTTAAACCCAAATACATTACCTACAATTGAAGTAAACACATTGGTAACAAAAACTTCTTCAAAAAGGTCTAAAGGATAAGCTATATAAAAAAAATATTGATTTTCCTCTCCAATAATAGGTTCGATGTGGTAGAATCATCCTTTGTAATGATCCAGACTAGTAAGTCCATCAGTCCACACAGTTGTCTATCTACAAGTAGGAGATTCGGCAGCTACTGCGGCACCTTCATCCTCACGTGGAACTCCTGATTGCGGAGTTACTCATAATACTACCAAGATATCAGTATCTTTAGTTTGATATTTAGGAGTATAATAAGTCAATTCAAAATCTTTAAAACCGGCTTTGAATCCAACACCTGTTTTACTCTCTATTTGTGGTGACATAAGTCCCTCCCTACAACTCTTCAATTAAAATTTCTCACAATGACAAGGTCTACTCGACATGAAATATGCCTGAATGAAACCTTTTTTCAAATAATATTTAATAGTTAATAGTTTCAAGTAATCTATAGAAATATGAGTGAATTATTAGGACATTTTCTAAAGATGATGGTGTCTAGAATGGACCACAACCTGAGGCTAGCAAGATTTTCCTCCACGTTGCTAGTCGGGTTATGAGGAATCCCGAGCCTGTGCATCCTTCCTGGCCAAAGTCAGATGATTTTGGCTGAAGTAACACACCTTTAGGGTGTCTAAATGACTAATGGATATACATGAAAATGAAAATATGGATATAACTTTAACTTTCTCATTTCCCTAATGCTATCTCAGGAGGAATGAGTGAATAAAGAGTATCCTAGTGGGTGGATATGAATGGAGATCACCCCAGGGAGTGAGTAGATCAATGAGAATACTACCAACAAGTGAGTAAAAATACTCCTAGCGAGTGAGTATGAATAACCCCAGTGAGTGGGTATACCACAGAGATTGGGAAAATAAAGGTTGAGGAGTTATAATATAAAAATGACGAGTTAGGTGACTCAGTCTCCCATGAATATGTATATGTGAAACAAGGCATTAGTGAGAAAAAGTAAGCAACCTATGAATAATGCATTTATGGATGTAACCTTCTCAAACCCTATATCAATCTATGGTGAGTTTAAGAGCATGGGGTGAAATAAAGTCATTCTGAAAATGACTAGGAACCTAGCCCGGATGGGAAGGTTGCTAAGGGACCAAGCCTGGATGGGATGGTCATATGAGGTGTCTATCCTGCATGGGAAGACCTAAGAAATACCAAGCCCAAATGGGAAGGTATGAATGTCCACTGGGACTAAAACCCTAAGGAGAGGGTTACCCATAAAGAGGACCCCCTAAAGAGAGGGCAGACCATTGAGAAAAGAGGATATGGGTGGTGAGGTTAAAATAGGAAATGGTTATTTAGCATAACAAGATGATAATATGAAAAAAAGGAAAATCTGAATATAACATGCTCGAACCCCCATGATAACTCTTGAAGTTTGAATATGGAAAGAGAATCATGACCAAGCCCTGGAGGGGAAGGTCAGCAAAGATCAAGCCCTGAAGGGGAAGGTTAAGAAAGGTCAAGCCCATGGATGGGAAGGATGAAATGGCACCAAGACCCAAGTAGGGAAGGTGACCTCAGTCTACAATGTATACAACCAAGCCCAAAATAGGGAAGGTCACAAAGGGTCAAGCCCTAGATTGGGAAGGCCGATGAGGCACCAAGCCCTTGAAGGGAAGGTGACCTAAGTCCATTGTAGGGACAAAACCCCCATGAGAGGGTATCCCAGAGTTTAAGTTAAAGGGGGGGGGTTGAGATGTTATAATAAAACCAATGCATAAATATGAGACCTTTAGGGCTAGTGTGCCAACATGGGGTGGGTCAACCTAAGAGTGGGAAGATGACCTATGGGGGAGGCAAAACCTTAGACCTTGGGGTTAGGTTGTGGCTAGAGAAGCCTAACTTCCTCCTATTATCTATGAAGGTACCCTAAGTTAGGATCTTCCCTAGAAAGGTTAGTTGACCAAATAAATTTTAAGACTAAGGTAACCATGAATGTCAACTACATAAAATATGAAATCACATATATGGAGTATGATTCTTTGAACCCAAATATGTCATCTCTAAGGAACGTGAGGAAAAGTCACTATGGATGTGACTGACGGTATGAGACTGAGCTCGGATGAGAAAGTTGCCATGAGTCCAATGAGGGGACTTAAAATGAACATCGAGCATCGTTAAAGATGGAGGAAATCCGATTTGAAGAATTGCATATGAAAAATAGTGTGCTTGAAAATGGTTAAAGTGTGACATCTCAGAAAAACCCTCGGGAAGACTAGAGTCTTAAGTCAATCCTAAGATCAGGTAGGGTGTATAAAAGGTACATAGGACCGATGAGATTAGTAGTTGATTGTTCCCTGAATGCATAAGACCCTATGATCAGGAGGTAACAACTAGGTTTCCCAAGGTCCATGACTTAGGAGATTAGCTACCTTCATGATGATCATGTGGCTTAATGGGTGGATGTGAGAGGCACTCCCCAGATGCATAAGGATGAGATCACTCCAAAGGGTACCTATACCCCTAGAGACCTCAAGGAAGTGATTTAAGTCTCATAATATACGAGGTGCAAATGTAAAAGATATAAGAAGTCATATAATAATGATGAGAGGAGTTGTGTATAAATTCAAGAGTAAAAAAGATATTTGACTTCATGAAATATAAGAATATTATAGAATTAAGAGAAAGTATGTTTAGAGTCATGTTGAGAATGATTTAACTTAAAATGTGAAGTGGAAAAAAATAATGTGTGGATATTCCATATCTACACTTGGAATGGAATGAATTTTATGTTTGGGCTGTAGTCAAATGCTTATTTCATCCCATTATGAATGAGAGATATTGGGTAGATGCATATTATTCTTAACATTGAGATATAAGAATGAATATCCTAAGTTAAAAATTTAATGAGATGACCTATGGTTAGAGGTGTTACCTCACCCTCATGTGAAAAGAAATGAATAATAGGTTGGAAACCTAGATGAAAAGGTAATCACCAATTGAAACTGAAATCACCCATGAAAATGTAATCATCAAGGGGTAATATCATGTAAATACTAAGAATGTGGAAATACCCTAAATTGAATTTAGGTATCAAATTTAGTCACAATATGAGGAATTTTATTATCAATAAATGTTGTTAAATAAAGCTAAGTAGGGTCGCTAACCCTACGTTGTGAATCAAAGATGAGTTAGTTATCTTTCACCTTAAGCTTAGTATGTTTGAATTTTGTGGGAAAAATTCCTTTTAAGGAGGGGTGAATGTGATATCCAAAATTTTGAGGAAATTAAATAGTATAAATATAATGTATGATTTGAGAAATATTCCCCCCAATGATATTATTGGTGGATATTAATTTTGATTACATTTGTGGCATGGGTGCTTGTGGCACAAGTTAAATAAATAGAACAAATTTATAATAATGACTTTTGCTATGATAAATGAAATAATTGACAAGTTTCCCAAAGGAAAAAAAAATATTGTATTTTAGATAATTAAAATGACAATTATCTCACCAAAAGTGGCAACACAATGTTTAAGACATTAAACATGAATAGTTTGATATGACTTTTTGTATAGTTGGAATCAATAGAAAAAAGAAAGAGAATTATAAAAATTTGGAGAAAAAGGATGTTCATGAGATAATGGTTTGATTTAAAATAATGTTAAAAAAGAACAAGTTTTTGGATGTGAAAATATATTCTAATAAAACGTGATAACATGAAAATAAGTGAGGAAAACATTAATGAATTCCAATAATCAAATTAAACAATATTTTAAAGTGCCATGTACGGGAGTTTGGTGTGCCAACCAAGTAGTACAGATATGTGAGTTAGGAAATGTATTATTAAAAGATAAAGATAGAGAAAGATAACATAATAAGGAACCATATAGAAATGGATATTCCTTAATGGCTTTTTGGTTTGTCAAATCCAAATCTTAATAAAATTATGTTGGTATCTCTTCGTGACCTTTGGATTTAAAAGAATCAAAGATAAGTGTTTTACATAAAGGAATATACTCCTTCTAGTTGGTAATGAATTTGTTGAATAAAAAAAGGGTCTTTTTAATCGCTATGTAAAGATGGCAAGTTGTGTTTCTCATACACAAGGGAGAAAGCGGTAAAGGAAATGAGAAATGAGAAGTTTTATGTGATCAAAAACACCTTTTCATTTGACCCATGAGGAAGGAAACTAGACTTTCTCTTTGAGACCATTGGATCTCTCTCTTGCTTTCCTTTATAGCCAATAGGGTTCCCTTAGACATGTGTATAAATAGGGATCCTTGGAGCCTTCAACATCCACCACAAACATGGGCTCCAAACCCTACTGTCATGGGAAGTCTTGAAGGGGTAAGACCTGAGGAAACAGATTGTAGGTGTCCTCGCTCCCAGAAGGCTTTAGACTTAGACCTTGTAGGTCATGTTGAACCCCGAGGAGGGTCTATGATGTCTGAACCCCCTGGTTCTATGAGGTAGCCAATGTTCTTAGAAGAGAGCCATGATAACAAATCTCCTCCTCCTATCATCACCTAAGGTTGCCTTGATAGTCGGTGACTTAGAGCAATGGTTGGCTCTTGTAATGCTCTGTTAGGTAAGGAGGAATATGAAGGAAACACCGACCAGCCTAGACACCGTTGCATGCAGTGCATAGAGGGTGGGTTAGGGATGATACCACTCCCTGATAGACAACCTTCATTAGTCCTTGGTGCAGAGGTGTTGGTGGGACAAGAAGTCACGACATGGGATGATAGGTAGAGAGGAAGGATGAGAGATTAGCACAGAGGAGAAAATAGCTACTAGTTCTCTAAGGGGCATCATCATCCTCAGCTAACGACCCCTCAACAGAAAGTGGGGCGGCAACAACACAATACCAGCCGCTCACCGCATGTAAAGAACGGGGAGGAAGGGAGACAAATCCCAATCTGGTTTAGCATTGAACCGGGTGGCTTAGATCAGTCTCAAGATCTGAGCCACACCCAATGAGGCACTAGGTTAGGGTAACACTAACCAATGAAAAACCAACATGTCGCAACACATTAAGGTAAATATACTTATTTTTTATTAATTCATTGAAAATGCTAGGAGTATCCAAAAATAGAAAAATTATATACCATTTTGATCAAAAAATAAGAGGAACATAAATAAAATATTTCCAGACTCTAATTATGCTTTTAATTTCAAAAGTAGGGCAAAGATGGTTTTAGTGGTGGTTAATGGATATGAACCCTAGTTGTTGATAAATAAGTTGTGAATCATGCTAAAAGTGTTTCTTTGAGATGTAATATGGTATTTTTGGTTATAATAGTAACTTAAAATGATTATGATCATGATGATGATATTTAGGGTTTCTAAAATGGATAATCATGCATATGAAAATTAGGGTTAAAGGACATGCCTTGCCATGTTATTGATGAGTTTAATCAAATCTAAATGATCTTAATAAAGGAATATAATAGATTTGATGATCATGGATGCATTTAATATAAGTTGGGGTTCTTAAGTCATTAGATTGATGAACATGGGAATTGAGGTATCAAACATAACCCTGTTGATAACTCGAAACCAAGAAAGGCTAAAGCCTAGTTTAGGGATGAGTAGGGTTTAATGTAACTAATATGTGATGGTGACACTTTATGATTTTTATTCTTGTAAAAAAATGTGGATTTCTTAATTTTCTTGTTGATTGATAATACGCTTGAAGTGTATTCTACATGATAATTTACTTGGCTCACCATTGAGGTATGTGGTTACGCTTATGATTATATGTATCAATTTTTGACGTTTGCCGAGGTTTCTCAAAGATTTAATGAATGATATATGTTGGATGTTTATTTATTTCATGCAAGCTATAAATCCCCTATGAGTATCACATAAATTTAATAATGATATTTTGAACCCTAGGTTACACTGATCAAAGGGTAATGCACATAAGTCCAATGATGGATAGTGGTTACACCTGAGATAGTAGACCAAGTATGGGTCAGAATATAAAAGAAGATATAAGTTCTTCTGTGCAAGTAAATGATGATTGAATATATGAATTTATAATTATTGGATGAACCCACATACTAGTATGGCAACATGCTGACCACATGTCAGCATTTTAGGTAGTTGATACACAAGATACAAACATGAAGATAAAGATGAAATTCATGGAGGGTATTAAAGCTATGCAAGAGGATTAGATCATTTAGTATTTCTTCTCAAATGTACTTTTCTGAGGATAAAAAGGTCATATAAGCATCTTGTAAACAAAGTTACCGAATTAATGAAATTGTTTTCTATTATTTATTATTTGCTAAATATGGATCCTTGGGACAATTTGTAGGTAATGGATCTCATAAATTTGGCCTGCCTTAATTGGGGGTTGCTGAAAAATGATGTCGTTACATATAGTCTCATTAATGAGCCTAAATTTTTGTTAGAAGGCAACCACCAGTAGGATGACACTCAACTTCCATTGGAAGGTGAGTCAAAATTTCCATTGGAAGGTATCCATCGGCAGGCAGGCTCAAGACTTTGTTCAGTAGATGAGCCAAGAGTTCCATCAGAAGGAGAGCGCTAGGCTTCCATCCATTGTCAACCAAAAAAAGAGTAGAGAGAGAAAATATATGGATGGTAGAGTGATGCAAACTGACATAAGGGCATAAAGACATACTCCAAATGAATGGCTTCCATATATTGCTAACATATGAAATGGAAAAAGATGCAAACTCACCCCATGAGGGTGGTGGGTTGTTGGCATGTGTTGTGGGGTCTATGCCCATGAGTCATCAACTGATGGAGTGATTAACCAATCAAGGGACAAATTAACATAAATATTTCCCAATTATAAAAAATGAACTCACTAGTCGGTTAGAGAAACCACCATCTCCTATGCGAATGCATCAGATATGAAGCTCCATGCTACCATGAAAACCAAGGATTTTGAGTAAAATCCTACAAATTAACATAAAATTAAGAAAATCAAGTGGAATCTAGTTCTAAAGTAAAATGGTAGAAATGAATGCCAAACTGAGATAAAAATACAACTAAAACTAGGATGAATATGCATTCATCAGCCACCCTGTCAATCTTTAGGGTGACATAGCTGTCTATAGATATATTAGTGTGGTCCATAGGGTCATCATTGGTGCTTCTATGGAATGCATGAGACTTCACCAGATATACAAAGCTTGTATCTATCTTGTAACTATTCACATTCACAATATGTTTCTTAAACACACTAGTTTTGTAGTGGCATAGACACTTTAATTATCTCCCAGGTTATCTACTCCTCCTCTTCCCATGCATGACCATAATAATCATAGTGATTAGACATTTTGACTCTTTTGTTTCAACCTTTGGTTCTTCTAGGTCAATCATTTGTTCCTCCTTATTCTCTAGTACTATTTTCACTAGAGGTGGTTGTGTGATGATGAGTCAATTTATCTATACTCAATGGAGTGAGCACCAACCATAAACTTGTACCTAAAATGAAAGACAAATGTGAGAGTCATAAGTTATTAATATATGAAAACAAAGACCCTACAATTAAAATTGAGCAACACAAATAAAAAGAAAAATAAAAGAAAAAATATATTTAAGAGTAGTCAGTCTTATCACTAATAGAGCCAGCTTTGCCAATTCCCCAACAATGGTGCCAAATTGATACATGTTTACCATGTGTGTAAAAAACCAATGTACATGTTGAACTAATATTGGAATCTGAGTTCCAGGTGCCAAAACAATGCAAAATGGAGGCTAGAGACTACCACTAACCATGACTAAATCATCTAGGCCAATGAAAAGAATTGAGTTTCCTGATTGTAGATTGAAAACCAAATTAGTAAATCAATTGAGGAAGTCGTTATGACATTAGAGATATAGATTCTCTAGGATAACCAGTTTCACTACTGTGCAACTTATACTTGATTTCAATCTATTAAAAAACAAACAATCATTGCTTATAAGGATTAAGGATATGTAGTTTGCATCACTCACTTTCAAAGTGTAATACACTATTTAATCTAGTCAAGAACCCACTTTCACAATGTTTAAGTAAAATACTAAATGATTAACGATCATGTCTAGATACTTAACCTCTCTATTTTTAGTCCACTTTTGTTGTGTATTATTTACCATGTTGATGATAATTTTCCCAACACTTAAACCCTCTTTCAAAGTGAAAAAGCATCTGAAGCATGAACGTGGTGATTGATCATGAACATGGCTCAATATGGCATATTATCATTAAAATTCCAAGCAATGAAATTTCACTAGAGATAGATATTGTCAAGTATCAATTACACCGGGCTACTCTCAAGTCCTAGAGTAGGGGTATTATCCCTACATATTGAACATAGTATCATAATAGTTTTTGGCAGAGAAATAAAAAATGAAAATGACTAGATATAATTGAGGAACATTGAATAATGATGATCCCTGAGATGGGCACAAAAAGACTCCATGCGAGCCTCCAAATCACACCTTAAAGGTGTCAGTATGATCTTTTCTCTACTTTCCCTCCTTTTCCTCTCTTGTCTTTCTAGTCTAGGACTGACTATCTATTTTTATGTGATATCTTATTGTCGACCAACATGACTTGGGGTTTAAAGAACCCTAAATCATTAAGGGAAAATCTAGATTGTTGATTTTACATTAATATTATGAATCATACATATTCTTATGTCAGTGGAACTGACATATGCGGTGGCACTGACTCCTCTAGTTCCTTTCATGACCAAAAGTATATCAGTAGCATTAACATGGGTTTTTGTGGCATTGAGTTGTTGATGTGATTTCAAGGTGCCCTCTTGGTGGAATCAAGATTGGTCTCAGTGTTCTTGACTTTTCTCTAAACTTTCCTATTCTTGATGCATGTTGGTGGTACCAAGATGCATCTCAGTGATACTAACCTGCTGAATATATCCAAAATCTCTGAAATGCAAAGAGCTTTCATCAAGTTGAGATACAAAATGACAATTTTAGGGAAAAATAATGTAGATGTATTAAATTGATGCAAAAGAAGCACATGCTAGTTTTGCATAATATGTGTGAAAATATATATATATCTCTCTCTCTATATATTCATAAGATATTTTGTATATTTTTTCATGCTATTTGTTATATATATATATATATATATATATATATATATATATATATTTGATAAACAATATCATAAAAAATATACAAAATAACTTATGATATAAGGAAAAGTTCCATGCAACACATGGTAGAGGTGTAAGATGATCACAAGATCTTGATCCACTATTTTACATAAACTCTTAATAGTCTTGAAATGATAAAAAAAACCTGACAACACTTACCACTTGTGCATAATTGGTTGAGAGATTTGTCGATCATTACGCCTACAATATGGATTACGTACTGACCAAGGATGACCTAGAATCAATGCAACAAAAGATTGATGAAAGCTTATATGAGCTTGTTGATGATGGCAATAACTAGAAGCCCAATTAGAGTTCAAGCCTACTGACAAAGAGGCCATTGACATGGTAATAAAGGCAAACCCACTTGCTCTTATGATGTTTTTCTTAATGCAAAGGTACACCACATTCTCTAGACTAATTTAACTTCATTAGAAGGGTCTACCAGAAGGTAGCCCTCACCATTCAGCTATAATTTATGCCCCAACAACAAATCAGAAGTTGAGGTGCACTAAACTGAATTTAATATCTCACTATTATATTCCTCACATGATGGCTCTCAAGGAATACAACCAACAGTCCCCCACTTGCACCAGATTAAATCACTTACGAATCAAATTTCAAGTGATCTAACATTACTTTCAATTATACTCTACAAATATTAGCATCTCATGTCTGTATCATATCTTGTATGAGATGATATAACTATAGTTTGTGATTGGAATGTTGATGTGATATGCATTCCTTAGCCTGTTCGATTGGTCTGTTTTTGTCATAGTAAATCTCTATTGCATCCTCAATGGCTGGAACCACCCCAAATTTACTAAAGACCTTCTTGATCCATAATGCTTTCTTTTCTAGATTAGATGCAACAATATATCCATATTTGTTCTAGAATTGGCCACAATCTCTTTCTTGGAACTCTTCTAGCTTACAAATTTCTATTTAGGAAAAATACAAATCTTGAATGGAATCATCAATGATACTTTTCATTTTGGAATATTTCATTAGCGTAACCCTCTACAACTAACGGTTCCTCACCTCCGTATATCAACCAATGATCTTTAATCTCAAGTTTTTCATGATATTCATCACAACTATCCAATGGCTATCACTGGATCTGACTAGTACCTATTCTCATGCTCAAAGCATACACCACTTTTGGGTGTGTACATAACATTGGATACATGATATATAAGATTACAAATGCATATGGAATCTTACCCATACATGACCACTCTTCCAGTGAGCTGGGGCATTAGGATTTACAGTGACTTAATCATGGCATATAGTAAATTTCCTCTCTCAAGATCATGCATGTTGCACCTTTCATGTACCTTGTCAATGTATGTACTCTAGCTTAGGCTAAGAAGCCTTACAAAACTCTATCTATAGATATTTATTCATATAATATAGGATGATTCACCTAAGTTCTCATGAAGAAGGTATTTCTTGATGAAGTCAATCAATTGTAGAGTAGGCATGCCATTTCCCATCAATAATTTTTCATTCACATATATTATGATAAATACAATTATGCTCCTACTAACCTTCTTTTACTCACAAGGTTCATCTTCATTGTTAATAAAACCAAACTCTTTAAATGTCTCATCAACATAATGATTCTAGTTTCTACATGCTTGCTCCGATCCATAACTTGACCTTTGTAGTTGACAAATTTTATTGGCTTCATTTGGAGTTATATAATATTCAAGTTTTCTCATATTCACATCCTCTAGAAGATTCACGTTAAGGGAATCTATTCTAACATCTATTTTACAAATATCATAATCATCATAAGATACATTGACAAGAAAGATCGTGATGTATTTAACCATGGAAACTGGTAAAAGACTTTTATCACAATTCAACACCTTGAACTTGTCTGAAACCATATGCAACCAATCATCCTTTATATGTTTGTAAATAACCATCAATGTCAATATTCATTTTGAAGACTCGTTCACACCCTGCAAGTTTTACCCCTTCAAGTGCATCTTACTTCATTGGCTCACATGAAGCCCTTCTTAGATCTCACATCCTCAAGTAATATACTAGATTATGTCCCTCTATGGCCTCATTATAAGTTGTTGTCACATCATCTATGATGATGAAATTGTCTAATTGAGTCATGAGAAATCCAAATCTCTCTGGCTCTAGACATGTCCTACTAGACCTTCAAGATTCCTATATTACATGAGGAATTTGATATTCCAAAAAGGATTTTCATTCTCTTTGTTCATCATCACAGGTTTGATGTGATTTTGTTGGTCTTGAAATTCTTTAGTATCTATTTTCGTCCCACTCTTCCCGTTGAAATGAAATCCATTTCAAGGAATACAATAGTTCACAAAACAAACACTTTGTTGTCATATAGAACATATAAGTAATAACCCTTAGTTTCCTTTGAGTATTAAAAAAAGAAACATTTATTTGATTTAGTTCCAAGCTTTTCACATAACTTTTTCTAGACATTAGATTCACAACCACAAACTTTCATAAACTACATATTCAGATGCTTCCAATTCCATATGGCGGCTATTGCGTGATTTGGTAGGTAGTCAGTGTAGGGAAATATGGAATCAGATATGGAAATGAAAGAAAACCTTTTTTTTCCATATTCCCCTTAAACAATAGATCGTGTAAACAACTATGATTGGTTGCAAGGCATATACCTGGTCCTGGAACAAGTCCAATGCCAAATTCTTGTCATAGTGTTCTTATTTCTTCAAGTTGCACCTACATAATTATTGGCTACAACCTCCTAGTTGATCACTACGGATGGAGGTTAACTACATCCTCCTAGAGGGTGGCAAAGGCTTCCTCACCTTTATAGTAGTCCACACAAACCACCAAGAACTCCTATCGTTCTAGATGAACGGATAAGGATTTGTCCCTTCTAGTCAATGTACTAGCTTCGACTTGCTCTCCCAATTGTCTCTCCCTTATTGTTCCTCTCTTTAACGGGTAAAACTAGCTTGGGTTCTCACATTACCATAACTACGAGAAGACACCAATTGTCAGAGGTTATTTTTGCGTCTTTAGAAATCCTTAACTACCCCTCTATTTATAGGAGGGTCAGGGTTAGGAGTTCTAGTCCGAGCAAGAGATAAAAGGATGAAATTTCATGAATTTTCTAGAATCTGTGAACCATGAACCAGTCAATTCACCAGTGAAACATTTAGTTCAAACATGATACGATCGGTTCAACCCTTGAACCAGTCATTTAACTATATTTCCTTTCTCAATTGTGTTGGCATTTAATATCAGATTAATGCACAACATGACATAGCATCAATTCTAGATCCAATCTCAATGATCAACCAAAGGGTTGGTTCGCAACCTTAACCGGTCTGTTCATACATCTGAGTCATTCATTGGACTTACTAAATCAATTGTTAAAGTGTTGATTGCCAATCTTGTTTAAATTGAATACCTAACATTTTAGTAATCAAGTTTAAACCACATTCATGAATAAACTCCAATTGTAGGTGTATTCAATGTGTGTGACCCTATAGGTCCTAGGTTATGTTGGCAATGAATGTCCATAACCGATTTATGACATCACAAGCAATGAGTGGTATCTAGCAAGACATCATTCCTACCTAAGTAATTGAAATGTTGGAGAAAAACTTCAACCTACAATCTGTGATTAGTGTTGTAGTGATCATATAGTTCCTCTATCATTGAACTAGAGGCATGGAATCATCATCCTCTTCAACATTAAATCCATGTTCCTTGAACTAGAGAAGATTGTCTAAGATATATGCAAACTCAATATCATATATTGACTCAAATGCGCATGGACATGCTTTTCTCCGTCTCACTTATTAAGTGTCCAACATATCAAACTCTTGTAGGAGGGACAAATCCCATCTACATCACTCACAATCATACCCCATGAGTCACAATGTATTTGAGAATCATCTTTATGGTAACTCTTATTTAAGGTCACGTTGGATGATGACAAAGTACATCAAACATGTGACGTGTGGAGTGATTTCAGGCTTAAGAACCACAATCACCACCATCACAATGAGAGATGATTCTAACTATGTTCGATGGTTTCCTTGCATCACCCTCAAGGTGGGTCTCTCTGATACATTATTCTCTAATAAGTACCTATGTGTATGGTTTGATATCACATATCATGACTAATGAGATTCTGTCATCAACCAACACACATTCTAGTCTTATGTGTTATTGTTGTCTATATGCTTCCACAATAACATCTTGACTAGGGACATAACAAAAATGTATATACTCTTAACATCAGTATGATCTCATTGTTCAGGTCCTCAACCTAAATACATATGTCATTGAGTAGCATCATTCTTTAGATGTTTATTATGTTGTAACATTATCTCATAACTGAATAAATAGAATGAATGGAAGATTACCTTTATTATTAATAAAATTATTTACACGATATGCCATTACAATCATCATATTATAGGCTTTCTGGTCATACATATCAATAGAATCCCACTTGCACTTAAAGACAATCACCTATAAACTTTATTCCAACTGATCTAACATGACCTTCATGCTTCTACTATGAAAGTTGTTTTGTCAAGGGTCAACCACATTACTTTTAAGTTGGTACTCTGCAAATCTTCACATCTTCTCACTTTACAATTTTCAATGAAAGGAACTGCCTTTGCATGTGGCTTGGAATGCAGATGTGATCTGGGTTTATTAGCTTGTGTAATAGCTCCATTGTTGTCACAACACAGCTCAATTGCATTGCAGATGCTTAGAATCACCCCTTGTTCAGTGATGAACTCTTGATCCAAACAACCTCCTTTACTGCATTGAATGCAGCAATATACTCAGACTCTATTGTAGAAATTACCAACTATCTCTTTCTTTGAGATCTTCCAACTTATAGCTCTGTCGTTTTGGCAAAAACACAAATCCAGACTATGATTAATAGTCATCTTTATCAGTTTGGAGGCTTACATCAGTGTAACCCTTTACCACCAACTCTTTCTCACCATTGTGGACAAGGAATTGATCCTTAGTTATTCTCAAGTACTTGAAGTTGTTCTTTGTTATATCCTCAATTTGTGAAACTAAATTTATTAAATATAAAGCCATCATTTGATAGTAAATCCCCCAATGGTATTATGGGTGGAATAGTAATGTTAATCGTCATTGTGGCATGAATGCTTGTGGCACAAGATAAATAAATAGAAGGAATTCATACATGTATAAATATTAATGATCTTATGAATTATTGGACAATTGAAATATAAGATGATATGTAAGTTTCCAAAAGAAAATAAAATACATGTTGACTTAGATAATTAGAAGAGTAATTATCTAGACATATGTGACAACACAATGTTGAGGCTTCAAATAACATTATTTCAAATTGAACCTTGATATGCTTGAAAACAATCATGAAACAAAGAGAATTCTAAAATTTGGGAGAATATATAAAAGAGAGGAATAGATGAATAATCTAGAATCCATGATCAAATTAGCCAATAAAGTGCATCTATTGATATATTTTTTCCTTTATGGCTCTTGGTGTGCCAATCAAGTAAGAAAATGATAATTTACTTAAATGACATAGACAGATAAAAATATACATGTGTCACCACATTGAGAAATCCATTATATAGTTTTCTTTGAACAACCATGCTTTGTGGCCCTTTGATATTTGTCATAATCAAGGGAAAACAAAAAGGAATTAGTATAAGGAAAGTATAAAGGAATGCTTTGAAATATGTCATGAATTTTTGTGTGCATGTCAAAGAAATAATAGGAGTGGAAATCAATTAAGAGGGGAGAAGGAAACAAGCCAAAGAGGCTAGACCAGGGGAAGGTGTGATCAACAGAAAGGAAACCATCCTTCTCATTCCTTCTTATATCCTCTAGGGTTACCTTTAATACCTATATAAAGACCCCATGAACCCTGGCAGCAAGGGAGGCATGCCACTCGGTTCCCATTAGTCGTAGAAAACCCTGCGGATACTCCCATGCGTCGAGACATCGCATTTTTTTTTACAAGTAGGCGGTGGTTGCAGGTGGGTCTCCTGGTTCCAGGAAGAGAGAAGGGATAATGGCCCTCCTCCATATGGAATGACCCTTGTATGGAACCTCTGATGTGGGGTAGCTACAGACTCCTCCAACTCATGAAGCGTTCTACCACACTTGGGGTGAGAGGAGGAGGTAACAGGTAATCCTGACACCTCTATTCGCTCCAAACCAATCCACGATGAGAGATGCCAACGGAGACCTACCTGTTGGAATCTTGGATGCAAAACCATCACCAGACTAGACTTCTAACACTGGGTCAACACCGTGCAAGCATAGCCACCTCAACATTGGCCGTGTTTGACAACAGATACAGCATGTGGGGTTGTTGCCACGGTCGCACTGCACCACCCACAGGGCTACGAGGACCAACTTTTAGGGGTTTTGAGAGTGAGGGGGGTGCGAGGAGGCAGTTGTGACGCTTGCAGATGGTGGTGATAATCAGGGAATGGAGGCATGCGACTGACGACGTCGTGCGATGGCATCACTGAGGAGGTGTATGACCAGGTTGAGGAGGGATTGCGTGAAGGAGAAGGACCTGACCGGATCTGGGTCTCCTGTTAAGCAAACTTTTTTCACAGACTCGTGATCTAGAGAAAAGGAATGTAATACATAATACTAGTTGTATGACATGTCAATCCACAATTGGTCCATTAGCTTTTATCTTGCAAATAATGTTGTAAATAGATGGTAACTCAGAATATAGTGATATTATATATCAAATTGATCAAAAACAAGAGGAACACAACTAAAATACTTGCAAATCCTAAATATATTTATAGTTCTAAGAAGTAGTGCAATATGCATTTAAGTGATGATTAATGTATAAAAACCATAGTCTTGGTGATTATGATGCTTAAAACAATTAATCTTGCTAATTTGAGATGTTATTTTATAATATGGAACTTCATGGTAATTTGACAAGTTTATAGCTAACATGATGCTAGTTAGGGTTTCTAATGTGAATTAACATGCATGTGATGATTTAGAGTTTAAAGATCATAACTTGCTAAGTTAATGCACATAATCTGATATAAGTGTTCATGATGTAAAAATATGATAGATTTGGTGATCATGATACACTTAAGTGTGAATTAGGGATAAAGGTCATATCTTGGTATGTTGTTAATGACCCTAATTGAACCTAAATGGTTGTGATGGCAGAATAATATGGATCTAGTAATTAGGGTTACACAAGATGTATAATGTGGGGGGTAATAAAGGGTTTTATGATGGAATTAGGGTTTATACTCTTAATCCATATCCAAAGATGAACATGACCTGAAAGCCCTAAATTAGGACCCGAGTAGGGTTTAATTTAATTAATGTGATTAATATGATTGGTGACACTTTAGGATTTACATAAATGTAGATGAAAGTAGATTGATTGAATTGCATGATTGATTTGGATGATATGCTTGATGACTATATAGTCTGCATGGCTCACCAATAAGGTACGTGGTTACACTTATGATTACATGTATCGACTTTTACTATTTTCCAAGGTTTTTGGAAGATTGAATGAATGATATTTGTTGGATGTTTATTTATTTCGCACAAATTATAAAGTCCTATGAGTATCACATAAAGTAAACAATAATATTCTGAGCCCTAGGTTACACTGATCGAAGGGTAACATATATAAGTCCAATGATGGATAGTAGATACACCTGAGATAGTAGACTAGATATGGGTTAGAATATGAAAGAAAATACATGTACTTATGTGCACATAATTGCTGGTTGATTATATGTACTTGTGATTATTGGATGAACCCACGTACCAATATAGAAATATGCTGACCGTGTTTTGTTTGTCAGCGTTGTAGGTACATGCTAATTATGAGGATGTCAACATGTGATAAACCAGATGGAAATTACCTGAAAGCATTAAAGATAAGTTAAAGGATGATTAGATAGCTAGATACTTCTTCTCAATAGGTATCAGTTTTATGAGGAATATCATTGTAAAATTTGTAAACAATATTTGGAATAAATGAAATTATTTTCTATTATTTGTTATTTGCTAAGTCTCGATCCTTGGGAATATAGGTAATGACTCTCAATTTGAAGGTCTTTCCTTAATTGGGGGACGTGGAAAGTGAGTTTGTTACATTCTTTATGGCAGTCTAGTGGGCTGCACTAGGATCTGACTGATATCTGCTCATCATGCTCAAGGCATATGAGACATCTAGATGAGTACATAACATTGCATACATGATAGAACCAATTGTAGATGCATACAAAGTCTTAGTCATGCGCTCCTGTTCTTCACAAGAATTGGGACATTGGGCTCTAGAGATAGTAACACCATGAGACATGGGTAGGTTTCCTATCTTTGAGATCTCCATGTTGAACTTATTCAATACTATGTAAATGTATGTGTTTTGACTTAGCCCAAGAAGCCTTCTAGATCTATCTCTATGGATCTTGATTCCTAAGATGTAGGATGCTTCACCTAAGTTCTTCATAGAGAATGTATTTCCTAGCCAGGTCTTTACCGTATGTAAAGTAGGGATGTCTTTCCTTGTCAATAGTATGTCATCCACATACAATATGAGGAATACGATTATGCTCCCGCTAACCTTCTTGTAAACACATAGTTCATCTTCATTTTGATTAAATCCAAACTCTTTACCTATTTTGTCAAATCAAAGATTCCATCTATGAGATGGTTGTTGCAATCCATAGATTGACCTTTGTATCTTATAGACTTTATTTGCATCCTTTAGATTTATAAAACCCTCAGGTTGTGTCATATATAGATTCTCAAGAAGATTCCCATTAAGGAATGCAGTTTTGACATCCATCTGCCAAATCTCATAATCATGATAAGCCCAATGGAAAGCATGATCCTGATGGACTTAACCATGACAATGTGAGAAAAGGTTTAATCATAGTTAATACCTTGAACTTGTCTGAAACCCTTTGCAACCAATCGACCTTTGTAAGTTTGTACATTAGCATCCATGTCAGTCTTCTTCCTGAATACCCACATGTACCCTATAGGTTTTACCCCTTCAAGTGAATCCACCAAGGTTCATACCTTGTTGGTGTGCATGGATTCCATCTTAGATCTCATGTCTTAAGCCATTTTTTAGATTTTGGACCCTTAACAACTTCTAGGTAGGTTGTTGGTTCATCATCAATGACCAACTCATTGCCTTCTTGAGTCACAAGATAACCAAATCTATCTGGCTCAAGGAGTATCCTACTAGATCTGCAAGGTTCTTATGTTACATGAGGAACTTGAGTTTCCGCAACAATTAGTGACTCTCTATGTTCCTCTTGTACCTCTATAGGTTAAATGTTCTCTTGTTGGTCTGGAACCTCTTTGAGTTCTACTTTCCTCCCACTGATTCCTTTGGAAATGAATTCCTTTTATAGCAATACGCCATCCTTATAAACAAACACTTTGTTTTCATATGGAGTAAAAAAGCAGCATCATTCAGTTTCCCTAGGATATCCAACAAAATAACATTTATCCAATTTGGATCCAAGATTTTTCTGAGACTTCTTTCTCACATAAGATTCAAAACCCCAAATCTTCATAAAAGACACATTGGGATGCTTCCCATACCATATTATTTGGTGTCTTTCAAATAGATTTAGATGATACACGGTTTAATGAAAACATGGCGGTTTCTAGAGCATAACCCCAAAAGGAAGTCGGAAGATCTACAAAACTCATCATTGATCGCACCATATCTAGCAATGTGTGATTCCTTCTTTCTAATACACCATTATGTTGTGGTGTTCCTGGTGGAGTCTATTGTGATATGATACCACAGTCTTACAGAAGGTCCTCACACTTTTAGCTTAAGTATTCTGCACCCTGATTAGAACCAAGTGCCTTTATGCCTTTACCAAGTTGTTTCTTTACTTCATTCATGAAATCCATTAAAGTTTCATTAATTTTTGGCTTATGAATCATCAAGTAAACATAACTATACTTACCTGAAGTCATCAATGAATGTAATGAAGTACTATTAACCACCTCTAGCATTTCTTCTAAAACATTTGCATACATCAGTATGTATGAGTTCTAGTAGATCACTTCCCTCTCACTATATCCAATTAAGAAAAGTCTTTGTCATTTTTACCAACAAACAAGACTTGCATGTCTCTATTAATTTGAAATAAAAAAAGTATATATAGCCATCTTCATGGAGTCTAGATATGCAATTCTTATTGATGTGCCCTAGACGACAATGCCAAAGATATGTTTTATTTGAGTTATCAAGTTTTAGTATTTTTGTATTAAAATTATAGACATTTGTCTTTAGATCCAACAAATAAAGACCATGAGACATTGGGGCACTGCCATAAAAGATCTCATATTTTTAATAGAACATTGACCATTCTTCATTTGTAATTCATATATGTCCTTGTCCATACAAGTTAGATAACTAATGTTTCTATTTATGGAAGGTACATAATAGTAGTTCTTTAATTCTATTACAAGCCCTATGGGTAGAGATAAATTAAAGGTTCTAAGTGTAGTCGCAAAAACTCGTGCTACATTTGCAACAAGCAGTTTGACTTCACCCTTTTGTAAAGACTTCTTTGGATCTTTCATATTTGAACATATGTGACATCCACATCCGGTATCTAGTACCCTAGATGAATAAGTAGACAAATTTATCTCAGTAACACATATAGTTATAATGGATATCTCTGTCCCCTCCTTCTTCCTGAGTTCCTCCAGGTAGAGAGGGAAATTTGTCTTCCAATGTCTAGGCTGGGAATAGTGGTGACAATTGCCTCCCTTAGTCACCCCTCCCTTTACTTTGAGTGTAGAAGATTTGGTTTTCTAGCCAGTGTTAGAACTCTTCTTAGCTTCTCCTTTTCCCTTGGACTTCCAATTTCCTTTGTTGATCGTCATCATGGATTTGGGTTTGTCCTTCTTCATTTATGTTTTAGCAGTTCTCAACATGCCAAGTAATTCTGACAATGGATTGTCAAAATTGTTCATGTTGTAGTTCATAAAAAACTAGCTATATGACTCTGGTAGTGACTGTAGAATCACATTTGTGACCAACCCTTGACCCAAGGGAAATACCAGTCTATCATGGTTCTCCTCATACCCAATAAGCTTAAGCACATGGAGACCTAGTGCATCCCCTTCTACCATGTTACACTTGAACAACACCTTGGATACATCATATCTCTCTTGTCTTGCCTGATCTTGGTACATATTATTATGATGTGTTACCATCTCAATAACATCCATGTTCTTATACTGTCTCTGCAACTTATAGTTCATTGAGCATAGAATTAGACACTTGACATCTACAACATCTTCAGAGTGCTTCTTGTAAGCATCCCTATCAACCTTAGGAGCAATGGGAGAAGGTTCATATAGCTCTAGTGTTTCTAGGACATAGATCTTACACTCTTGTGTGAGAAGAATTCTCAACATCCTGAACCAATCATGGAAATTGTTCACATTCAACTTGTCCTTCTCGAGAATTGATCACAAGGAAAATGTGTTATTGGTTTCCATTTGTTTCTACAAGAAAAATGTGTGATTTGTCAAAACACTTTTGATTTGATTTGATTAAAATAAAATTTGATGATTTTTTAGGCCTTTAATTAATTATTTCTCCCACTATTTGTTTAAATTGATAGGCTTCACATATCAATTCATAAGATTACAGTGTACAACCTTCTAGTGAGCCAAGATCTAAAACAATGGAATTATTACCTTCCCAATGCCAATGTCCATAACCAATTATTAATGTAGGCAACTTTTTCCAGTCACATATCTTGCAATCTTGGATAGATGGTATGCACAACTCTTTACCATAGTCATCTTCATGCTTCTAGGAACTTAATCTCATTAAGATCACCTAGTTAAGTCTGACCCAATAGCCAACACAATAGTAATGAACCCTACTTGGAAGACCCACATAACTACCATCACACTTCCATGAGATGGACTGCAGACCACACTTGGTGTGCCCACTCTTAGTTGAACAAGCTTTTTATATGTGTTTTTATGGAAATCTTCTAAGACTTAATATATTTGATTGAGGGATTTTAAATTTATATAAATACATATACATATCCAATCACCACATATATTTATAGTACATATAATATACATGCTATAACCACATTTGAAAAAAGGCAATTATAAAACATGAGCGATGGATATGGCCATACTAATGTAATTCCTTGGAGCCACAAGGAATTACTACCACCTAAGGTCTACATCATATGTAGCAACCTGTTGTTGATGAAGATCTATGTTGAATCTACTCCGGATCAATTAGTTCAATTCTTGGACTAATCAGATCGCCTCTTAGTTGGTCAGTTGGTCTATTGGATTGGTCATCTGGTCTCCGGTCCAAGTGACTTTTGGACACCTCTAGATGACCGGTTGGGCCACCGACTGATCAGTTTAGCTCCCCTACCATCTGACTTCCTTGGTCCTCTAGATGATTGGTTTGTTTGATGCAGAATATCTTCTTCACCATAACATGAATTAAAACTATCCTAATCCTATTTAACATATTATATTGTAATAGGGAAACCTCGAGTTACATTCCAGGGGAACATTGGAAGCAAAGCATTAATGCTTTTATATGTAGAAAGGAGAGACATGATCAATATGCAAACTGAGATATAAATAGGAATAACATCCATCCAACCAAGCACATGGTCTAGGGGTTTATTGGCCATAACCATGCTTACATCCACCATCAAAAAAAACTTTTAGGATGACACATGTAAATTCCATATATATATATATATATATATATATATATATATATATATATATATATATATATATATATATATATATATATATATATATATATATATATATATATATATAATAAATATATATTAGTTGGGATCATATATGGTATTTAATTGGATATGTACATTAATCATTATAAGTATTCACATCATATGCAATAAAATAGTGATAAAAAAATTTGATCGTATCGGTTAAATACTAAAGCAGACTAACTTGATGTGGTTCTGATACCACTGTAGAGAAATATGACATCATATATGGAAGCAAAAAAAAAATACTTCCATATTCCCATTAAATAGTAGATTGCATCAACAACTATGAACTGGGAAAGAGGGTTGCAAACCATATACTTAGTCCTAGAGCAATTCTAGTGACAAATCTTGTTGTAGTGTGCTCCTTTCTTCAAGTTCACTTAGGCACCTTTCGACGACAACCTCTTGGTTTATCACCATGAGAGACAGTTGACTGTGTCCACCTAACGGGTGGCAAAGGCCTCTTCACCTCTATACTAGTTCATGTAGACCACCATGAACTGTTGTCATTCTATAAGAACGGAAAAGAAGGAGTTAACCTTTCTAGTGAATGTCCTAGTGTCAACTTGCTCTCCCAATTGTCTCTCCCTTATTTTACCTCCCTTTAACGGGTAAAACTTGCTCGAGTTCTCATGTTACCACAACTGTGGGAAGAAAACAATTGTCAGAGCTTATTGTTGTGTCTCTAGAAAGTCTCAAATATCCCTTTATTTATATGAAGGTTAGGTTTAGGAGTTCAAGTCTGAGAGGGAGTCGAAAGAACAACATTTCATGGAATTTTCAAAATTTACAAAGCACGAACTGGTCCGTTCACCAGTGAATCGGTCGGTTCAAACATGAGACATCAGTTCAACCCTTGAACTATTTGTTTCAACATGTTTCCTACTCGCAATTGTATTGGCAAATAGTATTCAATTAATGCATAACTTGACATCAGTGTCAATCCTTGATCCAATCGCATTGACCACCAAAATGGCCGGTTCACAACCTAAACCAGTCAATTTAGACATCTCTATCAATCAGTTCACTTGTTGAATCGGTCGTTTTAGAGTGTTGATTGCCAATCTTTTCTTAATTGAATTCCTAACACTTTAGCAATCAAGTTTAAACCATATTCATGAGTAAACTCCTATTCTAGGTGTATTCTATGTGCATGGCCCTATAGGCCCTAAGTTATAGTGGTAGTGATTGTCCATAACTAATTTATGACATCACAAGCAATGAATGATATTTATCAAGACAACATTGCTACCCAAGTAATTGGAAAGTTGAAGAACAACTTCAACCTACAATATGTAATTGGTGTTATAGTGATTGTATAGTTCCTTTGTCTCTAATATCCATTTCCAAACTCAAGGCATGGAATCATAATCCTCTTCAACATTCAATCCACATTCCTTGAACTAGAGCAGACTGTCTGAGATATATGTGAACTCAATATTGTATATTGACTCACATGCACATGGCCATGCATTTCTTAGTCTTTCTTATCAAGTGGCCCAATATCAAATTCTTATAGGAGGGGAAAATCCCATCTACATCACTCATAGTCATACCCCATGTGTTACAATGTATTCAGGCATCACCTTTATGGTAACCCTTATTCAATGTCACATTGGATGATGTCAAAGTACATCGAACACCATGTGATGAGTGTAATGATTTTAGGTCTAAGAACCACAATCTCCACCATCACTATGAGAGATGATTCTGACTACCATTCAATGGTATCCATTGCATCACTCTCAAGGTGGGTCTGTCTGATACATTGTTCTATGACAAGTACCTAAGTTTTTGATTCTATACCACATATCATGACTAATGAGATTTTGTCATCAACCAACACACACTCTAGTCATACGTGTTGTTGATGTCTATTTTATTCCACAATAACATCTGACTAGGGACATAACACCAATGTATATACTCTTAAATTCTATATGATCTCATTATTAAAGTCCTCAACCTGAAAACATACATCATTGAATAACATCATCATTCTTTGTTCATTTATTATGTTGTACCTGGTGCATCCTGCCAAAGGTGCACACACTCATCAATTGGACTTGACTAGATGCGCCCCACGAGATCGAAACACACTTGGGATAACATTCAAAATTTATAAGGACCTAAACCTACACACCTACTTTTACTAAAACACTACACCCGCAAGCACATAGGGTCATGTGATAGTATAGGAGGGTGGCAAGTATAGGGTCGATCCACATGAAGAAAAGGGGGCACTAGAGCCATGTTAGTTTTGTGCTAGGTTTCTACTGCAGAGTCTATGGTTGAAGGGTTTAAAGGTTGATTTGTTGATTACACTAGGGGTTGAACAACAAAGCAATTCAAGGAGAGAAAACAAGATCAAAACCTAATTTAACCCTAGACAGTTAATTCTACTGAGCAATGAAAGACAAGGCAAGCAAGGAAAAGATCAAGCTATACTATGGTAGGTAAGAAGAATTCTACACTACACTAAGCTAGCAAACATGGCAAAAGGGCATTTAAAGATCTAAACTAGCAAGAGCAAGGCAATAAGATATCTAAGCAAGTAAAGAACTATCTAAGCTACCACTTGATAAGCAAGAAGGCAATTAGGGTTTTAAAGCAATAAAAGGAAAATGTGGGATGTTTAGGGGATGCACTTGTCGATTAGGTTGGGGGTGATATGTGAACATTATGCTTTCATTCAGATTACCAAACCAAACAATAAGCTAGAGTCTAATGAATTACCCTAGACTACTAACTGGCCATGGATATAATAGATTGTGTATAGGGGAACTAGTCCCTAACACCTCCTACTACTCTTACGAGGCTCAACTAGATTAGGGTCTAGTTGTAATTATATTAGAGTCTAAACAATACTAGGTTTTTAGTTTAGAGGATCTTAGGGTGATTATGGATTGAGGGTAGTAATGGGAATGGATATGATGTTTTAGGCCTCACAACACCCACATTCTAGCCTTGAGAAAGCTCCATGCTAAGCAAACTAAATTCATCTAAACTAGCTACTTAGATCTCTCAACTAGGGTAAGGAGAATTGATAAGCACGAAGGAGAATGGGTGGCTATCTAGGGATCCATGAATTGGACCTAGGAACAAATCCCAAAATTTACACATATAAGCAATTTCTCGAAATTCCTAGGTGATTTCAAGCACAAATCAACAAGCAATCCATGGAGAGATAGAAATAGAACATAATCATTAGCAAAAGAAATTACAACATTTACATATCATTGTCCCCCCAATATGGTATCAAAGTAGCTTTTTTGACCCCAAACTACCCTCCCAAGGGGCCTAGCTACTCATGGAAATGGAAAATACAAAAACAAAAGAGAAAGAGGTAGAATAAGTCATGATGATCGGTGTAGATGGAAGACTCCTCCTCTCCAACAGTTGCAAGGTCATCCTCCTCCTTCTTTCAAGGTGCAAGGGCATGGAATGATGGTGGAATAGGGTCAAAGCACTAGGAAACTACGGTTTTGGTAGTGAAAATGGTGGGATGAATGTGGAATGGAGGTGGAAATGTAGTGGAATAGTGTGGAATGATAAAATGGGGAGCTAAGAAGGGGTCGAAGGTAGCTATCCTTGACCTCCATCTGCCACCCACATATATATAGGTGGGGAGGAAGCAACATGTCAAGTAGGGATAAAGTGGGAAATGCAGTGGAAAAGTAGCTAGGTTTTTTTTAGTAGCACGGTCGTGCTTGGAAGTACGACCATGGTGGGGTGTGAGTGGAACGGTCGTAGTGGATGGGAACAACTGAGGTGAAAAAATGGAAAAAATCACAGTTACATTGGGGATTTTTAACTGAAAGTGGCATGACCTTGGTGATCACCACGATCATGGTAAGGCAAGTGTAGCATGAATATGGTGAGTACCACAACCATGGTGGCTGGGTTGCTCTACCCATTCTTTGTACCATGGTCATTCTTCATTGAACAACAACATGGACGTGCAAGGTGGCACAGACATTCTAGGTCAAAGTCACACAGGCATTCTTTGTTGCACGACCGTGGTTTAAACTCTTTAATCTTTGACTCTGTTGGTTTGGATGAACCAGCATGACCATTCTGGTGTATCATGGTCGTGCTGCTCACTGCTACAACACTTTGAACTTGTACTTTAAGGAACCTTGGACATATTTGCTTCAATGGATCTATGGCCACTAGGGGTAGGTTGAGGGAGCCTCAGACTTCCCTATGGGCCTCTTTAAGGGTAGATAAACCCTAGGTTCACTCATTCTCTCTCCAAATGCCTAAAAAACATGCAAATAATGTCCATAAGTGCATTTTACACAAATATGCATGTTAAGGGAAATAACATGTAATCTAGAGGATATAGATGTGATTCAAATCCAATATGACACAAGATGGAGTCCTAAAATAGGGTTGCATCACCACCCCTTACAACATACTTTTCCTCAAGTATGCTCCAACTCAATCTCTCTGCAATTTTCCCACAATCAAGAAATGACAAATGCATTGCAGTAGATGAATATTCACTAAATGGGCTCAAAGATGACTAAGTACATGCATTCCACCTCTCTCCTCTCCTCTTTCACAAACCAATCATGATTAAAGAACTGAGCCTACAAACTTCAAATATAGATCATATAAAACACAATCAAACCACATGGCTAACGTATCACTTCGGGTAAATCGTTTCATGGTAGCAAAAGGTCAAAAATGACTAATTTTGTTGTTTTGCATTCATACATTCAATTTCATATGTCCATCCACACTAAGTAACCCTTAGCTATGAAAAAGGAAAAAATGAGCTAGGTTTTATGTTTCCTAGCTCCATGGGCATGCAATAGGAAGAAAGGGTCACAGTAAGATTTTAGAGTGCTTTTACACACTCATATTTTCTTTATTTAGATGCTCTTAAACATGAGCATCTTTTATTTTATTTTTACATTTTTCCTTTTTCTTTTTCTTTTTCTTTGCTCTTGGTGTGGATAGGGCATATGGTGATGAGAGTGAAGTGGGGCACGCATGGATATGGACACCCCAAACTTTTGGAGGTGGCCAAGACTGAATGTGTGCACTTTTGGCATCCTTTCATGAGACGGGGAGGTAATAAGATGGTAGAAGAAAAGTGAGACAAAGAGGGGTTACTAATATGGAATTCAACTTGATATCTCCTGCATGAAAGTTACACTGACAATTTCATTAAGCAATGACACACCTCATTAATGAGCAATATTAAAACCACATTTCTATCATGAGATTCTACAAAACTCTAAGCACTCATGGCTTGCTTCAATCACAATTCAACTGAACAGTTCACAAGCATAAGAGAGGTGATTCACATGTAAAGAGTCAACATTGAGGCCATTTAGCAATAAACCATGGCAATTCACTTGCATTTGTCAAAGGTCATCATTTTCAATTAAAAAAGTAGAGATTGGGCCAAAACACACTTTTTAGACAAGAAGTTCTAAACTTATATAACATTATTAAGTAGGATGAGTGGATTCAGCTAAATGAATATTAAAAACTAATTACATAAGTTCGGAAGATGTAACAACTCTAGCAGATATGCATATCATCATATATATTTAAAAGGTATATAAAGAACATGTATAATAGTTGATTTCTCTTACCACATTATATAAAAACTAAGTAGTAATAAAAACAAGGAAAGGGTAAACATCCAATATGAAGTGTGTTTAACCCTAAGAAGATATACTGCATGGTTGTATTACATCTTTTTATTTAATGCCTCAAGGATTTGAGTCATACCACCCAAATTCAACGGACCACTGCTATGTTGAAATCATTGTTGTACAAGATCTAGGAAGAGTCAGACTCCCAAGATATTCTCCCGCACTACTCAGTCAGTACGAGTCTGCACAATAGTGACACATCAGTCAAGCTATCACGAATGACATATAGTCAAGATGAAAACACCTACCCTACCTTAGTACATGTCACAACACTAGAAACCATGGTATACAAACCCAATCACCAAGGTACAACCACAGTTGTCCTCCAAATCACATCACATATATAATCATTGAGACACAACCACATCCGTTCTCAAATTGAGGACTAGGTATCACAGAAGCCATCCTCCCTAACACTTGGGATATGGAAGAATGTACTCTCCAAATGCTCTGCATACTCAAAAATATGCGGTCTAAGTTTCCCTTAGGAATACTCGTTTCACCATCCAACAAGTTCTGACACTGGAATGGATATAGGTCTAGGGAAACTACATGATCAAGGTTCCACTTGATTAGATAATCCAATTGGGTTTCTTTTATTGCAACAATCAAGTAACAAGAAAACCCTAAACATATTCGATAAAGCATAGGTAGTGTGCAACTTCAGAAGATATAAAATGTATAAAGTATACAGTTGATCACATCACCACATGATACTGCTTCAATGTCATACTCATTATCAAATAACCATGGGATACCAATCCCTTATCACATTACCAGAGGATATCACCTTAATTAGGCACAAAGCCTCTGCCAAGGTCATAAGACCATTCACATAGTTCCCTACAAGAACATCATTATCTCCCCATTTGTGATGGAGTGTATTTTTTTGGACCCTTCATATACCTAATGACATAATTAAATTCATGTGTTTGAGTTATATTGAGAGTTACAAGTGCTTCAATTAAGTTTGGGAGGTCATAGTACATGGCTTATATCTTTAATGTCCTAAATATTTATGTCTCTTTTGATGAATTAACAGATTGGTCTAGAAATGACATTTTTCCATCAAATTTTAGTAGAATGAAATTCTATTTTTGATAAGGCTATGATTAGTGTTTGGTAATGTTTCAATATTTTTGAAAGAATTTATTACGGTTTACAAGTGATCTAATAATATCCATTTTGAGGTATTTTGGAATAAGGAAGTGGACTATCATCTTATGTTAGTTGTGTCACATTCCCCATGATTTTGGGTTGGGTTCGCGTGGCTAACTATTGGCCCTAGATCTCTGATAAAGTGGAAGTCGGTCTGGAGGAAGAGAAGCCACATATTGTCTTAAGTGAATGTCATCTCTTAGCCTTAGATTGCAGATCAACGGTTGTTGAGTTATCACCTTCCTGATAGTTAGACCAAGCTCATGAGTAATTGTTTCCAAAGAACTTCCCCACCGTTGCACGACTTAGTCGTGGATCGAAATGGGAAACTGAGCATGCAATTAACCTTGACTCTCCAAACAAGTTCAAAACAACCCTCATTTCATGTACTTTAGTAAACTATAGTGAGAGAATGAGTGTGGTCTCTTATTGTATCTCCATTACAATGAGAAGGTTAGAACCAAAAGAAGGGAAAAGAGGTAGAGAGGGGATCAAAGTAAGATAATTAGGCAGGAAGGAAGGTTGAGGTCATGTGAGTCTGTTAAGTGTGTTTTTGAGCTTGTTGGGGTGGTATTGTTGGATGACATAGTGGATGTTGTCGGAGATGAAGACCACTACCAGGAGCGATCCATAGTGGCTCCCACCACAAACGAAGGTGTCGATTGAGTTTTAGAGATCTTGTGCTCGACCTTGCTAGAACCTGACAGTGGCAAGGTCTTCAACCTTGAATGATGGAGCATCTCTAATCTTCTAGTGTTGAGAGGGCCTAGTATAGACGTCACAAAGCCAATGGTGGTATAAAATGTAGAAAAAGTAACTTGGAGTTGAATTTATCCCACACCGGAGAACAACCTCACGATGGCGGCTAGGTTGCGGAGTACGCAGACCCATCGATTAGAGGAGGATCACATTTAAGATGAGAAAGAAAGAAGTGAGAGGTGACCGAGTTTAGACCCCAAAATTGGCCATCTCACAAAGATCATCAAAGGAACAACATGCCCATGAGGACACATGGTGCTTTCTTAGAGGTCCGGAAAGGTAAAATTCTCAAAAATCTATAGATGTTCAGTAATCCATATGTCAGAAAAATACACAAAAGATATCAGTATTCTCATAAAAATAAGTAGAACAATATGAAATCAAAATATCAGTCTTTTGATGCTTTAATGTCATGAATATTAAGTAAGATGCATAATGGTCATATTATGTACAATAAATATCAAATGATGATATAAATTATGAAAATGCACTTGTATCTTTAAAACATGACATGTAAACCATATTATGGAAGTTATGATCATGCTTGGACATGTAATGATGTAATTTTCTCCATATAGCTATAGAGGACTGATAATCCTTTATAAAATGTACAAAAATACATATATGGTCAATACATGTTGAAATATTTAGTATAAGCTTATATCAATACATGGAACATGATATTTAAATATGAGGTCATAATTATACATATAAATATTGCTACATGTCAATTGATCCTAAAATTTTGAGAAAAAAACTAACTTGATTTAATGCATGTAACTTAGGGTTAATATGTGATATGAATTATATGCAACAAAATAATCATATTATAAATTGTGAACTGTAACGGAACATCACTATCACCAATTTTAGGTAATAAGACAAGTCATAAGAAAGAGACCTAATAATCTAAGTAAAACCCTAATGAATCATAAATAGGGTAAAGATGATAAAGAATCCAATGATAATACATGATCATGTATTAATTAGGGTTTGACTAAAAGTGGTAGTTGACTTAGTATTATGTGATGATTAGTGTATCTCTTTTTGAGGTACGTGTTACCTCTTACTTGGCTTACTACACAATATGGTTGTATTATGTGTACAAAATACTTGGCATATGAAATTGGATGAATTGATTGTTCTGGTATGTTATATTGCTTGATTTTCCATACATATGATTATGAACACATCAAACATAATATATTTGTTCCATTATATGAAAGCACTAAACTCTTTGGTATTATAGTGCTTGGAAGTGACTTCACTCTTTGGTAGTCGGTCACATTGTGCATATGACATAACTCTTGGTATTTGATCATAAAGGCTTTAATCTTGAGCTCCTTGAGAGTCAAGAGAATGCATCAAAACCTTCATCAGTCAATGCATGGATATATAACGGACAATGTTATTAAAATATGTGTTCTCTTTTTGTTAATAAACATTCTTGTTCAAGTATGCTTTTGTTATATTTGTTTATCACTTCCAAGTATTAGCTTTATCTTATTGCTAAGTCTTAGTAATGAACAATATATAAAAGACATGTAGGCATACTCAGTACAATATTTTAGAATATTGTGTTGATGCATACCACATGTAAACTTTTGTTTTAGGTATGTGGACATATGATCTTGGAGAACCAGGATAGTTCAGAGTTGTGTGGCGAGCCTATGTACAGGTGGACCTATTATCTAAAAGATCCTATTATAGATGTAGTACAAGTATATGTAAACTTTACTATTCAATAAGTAATCTCAAAAGTTATAATAGTTCATTTTGTAATTATATGTTGAATGGTGAACATATGTTGTCTGGTTTTGTGTTTGTTCATGTGCATGTGCTACTGTTGTTTCCTTCTAACTCCCTTGATTTTTTTCTTTCTTGGCCTAGTGTGAGATGTTTAAATTGCGATCTTCGCTAAGGTGAGAGTTTCAATTTAGACGTCACACGTGGTTAAGGCGTTGAAAATCTGGGGATGTCATAGGTGGTATCAGAGCATGAACATTAGAAAATCATGGCATTCTCTCATCATGCAACTCAAAATTTAATATAAAACCTTGAACTTGAAAATCATTAGGGTTTGATTAGTTTTCTTTAGAGACAATATTTGACTTAGCCTCTAGGTTAGAACCTAGATGTCTGAGAACTAGGTATAAACTAGTACTTGTTGAATAGTAGGTCCTAAGGTATCATTATTTCCTTATAATGTGGCGGTATGGGACGTCATATTATTTGGAGATGATGTGCATCAAGGGAAAAGAAATTCTAGACACATGGAGCTCGTTGTCTAGAGTAGATACACTATTCTATACCTTGTTCTCACCCTTTTCATTAGGTGACATGACACTAGACTCTTTACTATGTGTGGGACACTCATTTTGTGGATTTGGTTTTTGATTCCAGTCCGATCGAACCTTGATAGTTTTCTCTGATGATGTTTTATGAGAGAAAAACTATATAATATTTTTTTATATATGTAAGTATTACAAAAAAAAAGTGTCCGCACACATGTATGAGTAGGAGGTAGTCATGTCATCTAAGTGAAAGTGAGTGACATCAGTCTAGAAGAGAGATTAGTTCTAGATTATATGTTTAGAGCCTTGTTAGAATATGTGGTAGATGGGATATATGAAATAAGAATAGATGATGATTTGCACCTTATATAGATGATATAAGATGGTTTATGATGATAAATGTTTATCTTTGAGGACCCAAGTTCATATTTGAGATTTTGGGATAAGTTTTGATGATGTAGGTATGCATTTTTTTTTAAAGTTAAGATAGCTAAGGTAAGATAAATATGTGAATCGACATGAGCCTCAAGCTTTTTTATGAAGGATGACCTCTAGTGTTAGGATCAATTTTAGGGTTACCTCTAGAGAGAGTGAGACCCACATGGAGAAGGTCCGAGAACCTAGACTCTAAGATATGACAAATATGAGAAATATGTGATATGATATGTCTTAAACAAGACTACATCTAAGTGAATGAGTTGAGTTGCTTTGTGCATGATTCCTATCATTCTTCTGAACCCTAGATGTCCTTGGAGAGGACCAAACCCTAGAGTCATAGAGAGGGTGGTTATATATGCATATGTGGATATTAATATGAGTACCTACCATTTGGGTGAGGGAGAGAGAGTCCCAAAATCCTGGAGGAGGTATATGTGTTAGTAATCTTGGGTTGGTCATTCCTTCTAGGAATATAGTGGATGTCTATGGAAGAGAGAGTTTGGAAATAGTATGTAATGGGTAGATAACATATGAAGTGAATTTCATATCATGTTTTGGTTTGTGATTACGTGGCTAGAACTTGTGAAGTTGATCACTAATGCCAATGAGGTAGACCTGATATCCCTAGACTAAAGAGGGAATATAGATATAGTGAAGATGATTGACCAGCCTAAATCACACATCCAAAATGGAGCGGATCCAAAGTAGTCAGACTTTTAAGATTATAACCCGACACTCAAGCCCCCACGACTATTACATGGGGCCCGATGTAGTATTCAGGGTCAAACCACATGGACAAGGTCGAAAAGTGTTAAGTACACATGGTATCACACTCTTACACTCTGAACAAACATGTGGGATAAAAAGGGTGTTCCCTAAGGAACGATGGGGCCTCAATAAAATAAGAAAGTTAAAAGAAAGAAAACAACAACAAGAGAAAAGATATGGAAGGAAACTTAGATCGGGTTTCACCTACTAAGATCTCTCACCAACATGCAAATCTCACACCCCTTTGTATGCTCCTATCAAGATTACAAGCGGTCATAAAAATGTCTATTCCCTCCTCTCTCAAGGTAAGGATAGGTCTAGGATCTAGGGTAGCCTCTCTCTTGAGATAGAAACCCAACAACCACAAAACAAACCATATGACCGTTAGCTTTAGCATTTCAACACTTTCATGCATTCATACTACTCCATAATGCTACATAAGGAAGGTGCTACTCTTCGAGGTGCCAACAATATCAAACATCACAAGATGGTAGCTAAGCATACAAGTGAAACATTATGAACACACGTATGGAGATAATCTTGATAAGGGCACACACCCCCCCCCCACACACACACACACATATATATATATATATATATATATATATAAGGGGAGAAAGAATATACATGTTGGGAGAGCCTTAGTGGCTACTCCCAACCCAAGTTAATTACACATGTTGAGAGGAAGCATAACAATGTTACAAAATGATAGATACATCAACTACCACAAAGAGGGGGAAGTACAACGTGTTGAAGATGGTAGATCTAGATAGAGAGAGAAGATGGTGATACACCACTATACTTCTTTGAATCTAGATCTGGAGTGGGCGATGTGGAGGCATCTCCTTTCTTTGAAGAAGAGGGTAGTCCATATTCTCTCTCCTCTAGCTTCCACTTTTAAAAATCCAAGATTGATGGTATGGATGTGAGTGACTATATAATTTGGTAGCACTTTGTGGTCCTTGATGATCTGATGATGTGACAAGTCAAGGTAGGTGGCCTATTTATAGGTGCTACCTACTGAATTAACTATCTGGGTCGCGGTCACGATAGGGCCTCGGTCGCGACTTGGATGTAAGCCATGGTCGAGGCATGGATGTAAGCCATGGTCGAGGCTTGGATGTAAACCACAGTCGAGGCAAGACCTAGGTCACAGTTTGATCTGGCCGAGTCTCCCACTGTGATCATGGTATGAGGGTTGTATGTCGCGGCCGAGGGGAAGTCTCATTCGCAGTAGGACCTCAATCGTGGGGCATAGCGATGGTGATAGCGGCTTCGAACGCGGTAGGGTCCTTAGTGGATGATGTAGCCGTGGTCAAGATGTTAACCGCGACCATGTCTTGCCATGACCCTACAAAGGTAAAAGATGTATGCAATTGAGATTTTTGACACAAAGTACTAAAATAAGTAGAAAATGTCTATAAAAGGTATGCTAGGAGAAGCATAAAACATATGCAAAAAGTGCATAAAATGAGATGTTATCAATGATAATCATAGAGATGAGTGAGCTTAGAGAGATTGAGCATGGCGCAACCCTCATGATAAGGGTCACGATAACATCATTTAGACTAGATAAAGTTTTGATATATGTTTGTCGAGTCACTTGTATAAGTTTGTTCCCTTAACCTCATTTATACTAAATAAAGTTTTGATATATGTTTGACAAGTCACTTGTATAAGTTTGTTAGCGCGACCTGGATACGAAATATGTAAGGATGTGATCTTATATCCAGATGTGATACGTGGATATGACATGATGGAAAAACCTAGTGATGGTTTAGTAGTACTCTATATAGACAGTTGTCCATGTACATGAATATAATGTTGGTAAGTCTAGTTATGAATACACTAATAAAGGTTGCAACCTAATCTGGAAGTGAAATGATATCATATTAGTGACATATGATACATGAGTTGTTAATGTTAGTGCTTGATAAAGATGTTAAATATCATTTGAAAATTAGCACAAGGGAATGATGATAGCACACTAATATGGTTTATATAGAAACTGGGTTATTTAAGATAAACTCCTTTTGAACATGTTAAATTGATTGATGGAATCCTTAATTTTTGGGTAAAATAAGGATGTAAATCCTGAAATATGAAATATGTTGTTACATAACCTTAGCCTCTAAAGAGAAACCCTTGTTTCAACGTTATATGAATGGGGTAGTTAACCCTAGATTCATTTGAAATCTCTTAGAAAGACGTGGGTATAGTTAAGGATCTTATGTTTGTGGATATGTTACACCTAAAGTGGTCCTGTGCATGTGAATAGAGATCTTTTGGTTTCTCCTTCGAATAATAGGTTGGCTTAATTTTGAGGACAAAATTTATTTCAAGGTGTGTAGGATGTGATTGAGTGTACTATTTTAGAGCCTATAGAGTGTATTATTTTGGAGCCTTCATATACCTAATGACATAATTAAATTCATGTGTTTGAGTTATATTGAGAGACAAGTTCTTCGATGAAGTTTGGGAGGTCATAGGAAATGGATTATATCTTTAATGTCCTAAATATTTATGTCTCTTTTGATGAATTAACAGATTGGTCAAGAAATGTTCCATCAAATTTTAGTAGAATGAAAGTCCATTTATTATAAAGCTATGGTTAATATTTGGTAATGTTTTGATATTTGTAGACGAATTTAGTAAGGTTTAAAAGTAATCAAATAATTTGCATTTTGAGGTATTTTGAACAAAGGAAGTGGATTATTATCCTATGTTGGCTGTGTCACATGCCCCATGATTTTGGGCTGGGTTCGCATGACCAACTGTTGGCCCTAGATCTCTGATCCGGCTTGGAGGAAGAGAAGCCATGGATTGGCTTAAGTGAATGTCGACTCTTAGCCTTGGATGACAGATCAACAGTGGTTGAGTTATCACCTTCTGACAGTTAGACCAAGATCGTGAGTAGTTGTTGCCTCGGAACATTCCCACCACTGCAAAACTTAGGCGTGGATTGAAATGGGAAACCCAGCATGCAGTTAACCTTGCCTCTCCGAACACATTCGAAATAATCCTCATTCCCTGACCTTTAGTAAATTGTAGTGGGAGAACGAGTGTGGTCTCTCACTGTATCTCCATTAAAGTGAGAAGGCCATTAAAGAATAAGGGAATGAAGGTAGAGAGGGGATCAGAGGAAGATAATTAGGTGGGAAGGAAGGTCAAGGTCGGGTGAGTCTCTTAAGTGTGTTTTCGAGCCCTGTTGGGGGTGGTACTGTTGGTTGACGGAGTGGAGTTTTCTGGAGAAGAAGACCACTACTAGGGGCAATCCATAGTGGCTCCCACCGCAAATGGAGGTGTTGATTGAGTTTCTGGAGATCTTTCGTATGTTTTGGATGCGTTCTATTGGAGATTCATGGAGCCTGAGGTGATTTGGCTCTTGTGCTCCGCCTTGTATGAACCTGACGGCGGCGAGGTCTTCAATCGTGGACGATGGACCAGCTCTGATCTTCTGGTGTTGACGGAGGGCCTAGTATAGAAGTCACGAAGCCAATGGTGACAAAATATGCAGAAAAAGCAACCTAAATTGAAGTTGTCCCACATGGAAGCAGCCTCACGGCAGAGGCTAGGTTGCAGAGAACCCAGACCCAGCGATTAGAGGAGGATCACATTTCGAGCGGAGAAAGCGAGAGGTGGACCGGGTTCAAACCCCAAAACCGACCGGCTCACCTAAGTCATCAAGCCCCTATTTGGTTTGAGATTGAGATTACGAAGTCCGGACCAGGTTAGTCGATACATCCAGATTATTTTATGTGGATTCGATCCTATTTTTGTTTGGCAACCAATCCCATTACAAGCACTCATTAAATTGGACTAGCCTCGAAACTTGTGTTTTTCAGCCTGACATATAAAACAAAATAATATAAAAGATAGATCTAAATCCAGATTGGGATCCCAAAATTATGCTGCTAGCGGGACTAACTTGGTCTGGATTAGAGGATTATAGAATCCAAAATGGACCCCGTCAGTCCAGTTTTTGCCAAACAAAACAAGACTGGATCCTGATTGGATTAGTCGGGATTAGCGCCTATGTGGCACAAAAAGACAGCGCCCAATCCGGATTGGATCCCGAACCAAACAGGGGTCAAAGGAGCAGCAAGCCCATGAGGACACATGGCACTTTCTGAGTATTCTGAAAAGGAAAAATTCTCAAAAATCTACATATCTTCAATAATCCATAGTAAATAGGCCATATCTTTGAAAAATACACAAAAGATATCAGTTTTCTCAAAAAAAAGTAGAACAATATGACATCATACTATCAGTCATTTGATGATTTGATGTCATGAATACTAAGTAATATTCATAATGGTCGTATAGTGTATAATAAATATCAAATGATTGTATAAATTATGCAAATGCGCCCATAACTCTAAAACATGACATATAAACCATATTATGGTAGTTATGATCATGATTGGACATGTAATTATGTAATTTGCTCCATATAGCTATCTATGGATAATAATCCTAAATAAAATATAGAAAATACATATATGGTCAATAACTGTTGAAATATTCTTTATAAGCTTATATCAATATATGGAACCTCATATTTAATTATGAGATCATAATTATGCATATAAATAGTGTTACATGTTGAATGATCCTAAAATGTTGAGAAAAACCCAACTTGAGTTAATGCATGTAGCCTAGGGCTTATATGTGATATTAATTATATGCAAAAAAATAACCATATTATCAATTGTGAACTAAAATGCAACATCAATATCACCAATTTTAGGTAATAAGACAAGTCATAAGAAAGAGACTTAATAAACTAAGTAAAACCCTAATAAATCATAAATAGGGTTAAACTGTGAAAAATCTAATGATAATACATGATCTTGTCTTAATCAGGATTTGACCAAGAGTGGTAGTTGACTCAGTATTATGTGATGATTAGTGTATCTCTTTTCAAGGTACACTTTACCTCTTACTTGTCTTGCTACACAATATGGTTGTTTTATACATGCACGAAATACTTGGCATATGATATAGGATGAATTGATTGTTTTGATATGTTATATTACTTTATTTTCAATATATGAACACATCAAACATAATATATTTGTTCCATTATATGAAAGCACTAAACTCTTTGGTAGTATAATGCTTGGAAGTGGCTTAACTCTATTGTAATTGGTCACATTGTACATATGGTCTAACTCTTTGGTAATCGATCATAAATGCCTTAATCTTGAGCTCCTTAAGAGTTAAGAGAATGCATCAAAACCTTCAGTGGTCAATGCATGGTTATATAAATGGAAAATGTGCTTAAAATTTATGTTCTCTTTTTGTTAATAAACATTCTTGTTCAAGTATACTTTTGTTATATTTGTCTATTACTGCCAAGTATTAACTTTATCTTATTGCGAAGTCTTTGTAATGAGAGGTATATAAAAGACACATAGGCAAACTCAATACAATATTTTAGAATATTGTGTTGATGTGTACCACATATAAACTTTTGTTTTAGGTATGTGGATATATGATCTTGAAGAACCAAGATAGTTTAGAGTTGTGTGGCAAGATGATGTACATGTGGACCTATTGTCTAAAAGATATTATTATATATGTAGTACATGTATATGTAAACTTTATTGTTCAATATGTAATCTCAAAAGTTGTAACAATTCATTTTGTAATTATATGTTGAATGATGAGCATATGTTGTATGATTTTTTTTGTTCATGTGCATGAGCTATTCTTGTTTTCAATTGAATCCCTTGATTTTCTCTTTCTTGGCCTAGTGTGAGGTGTTTGAATTGGGATCTTCACTGAGGTGAGGGTTTCAATTTGGATGTCTCACATGGTAAGGCATTGAAAATATGAGGACGACACAGGTGGTATCAGAGAATGAACAATAGCGAAGCCTGGCATCTTCTCATCATGCAACTCAAAATTTGATATAAAACCTTGAAGTTGAAAATTATTAGGGTTAGATTACTTGTCTTTTGAGACTAGATTTGACGTATCCTCTAGGTTACAACCTAGATGTCTGAAAACTAGGTATAGACTGGTGTCTGTTGTATAGCAGGTCCTGAGGTATCATTATATCCTTATAATTTGAAGGTATGGGACGTCATATTATTTGGAGATGATGTGCATCAAGGGAAGAGAAATTCTAGACGTATTGAACTCGTTGTCTAGGGTAGATACACTAGTCTATACCTTGTTCTCACCCTTTTCATTAAGTGACATGATGCTAAACTCTCTACTATGTGTGGAACACTCATTTTGTGGATTTGGTTTTTGATTTTAATCAGATCGAACCTTGATAGTTTTCTCTAACACATGTTTTAACAGAGAAAAACTATATGATATTTTATTATATATGTAAGTATTACAAAAAAATGTGTCTGCACACATGTAAGAGTAGGAGGTAGTCATGCAACCTAAGTGAAAGTGAATGACATCAGTCTAGAAGAGATATCAATCCTAGATTAGATGTCTAGAGCCTTGTTAGAATATGTGGTAGATGGGATATATGAAATAAGACTAGATGTTGATTGCACCTTATATAGATGATATAAGATGGTTTATTATGATAAATGCTTATCTTTGAGGAACCAAGTTCATATTTGAGGTTTTAAGATAAATTTTGATGATGTAAGTATGCATTGTAAGTTAAGATAGATAAGGTAAGATAAAGATGTGAATCATCATGAGACTCAAGCTCTTTTATGAAGGAGGACCTCTAGTGTTTGGACCAGATTCAGGGTTAAATATAGAGACAGTGAGGCCCACATGGAGAAGGTCAGAGAACCTAGACTCCAAGATATGATAAATATGATAAATATGTGATATGATATGTCCTAAACTAGACTACTCCTAAGTAAATGAGTTGAGTTGTTTTATGCATGATTCCTATAGTTCTTTTGAACCCTAGATTTCCTTGGGGAGGACCAAAACCTAGGGTCATAGAGAGTCTGGTTACATATGAATATGTGGATATGAATATGAGTACCTGCCATCTGGGTGAGGGAGAGAGAGTCCTAAGATCCTGGAGGAGGAAAATGTGTTAGTGTTTGTAAAGCCTCAATCTCGGGTTGGTGGTTCCTTGTAGGAATCTAGTGGATGTCTATGGAAGAGAGAGTTTGGAAATAGTATGTAATGGGTAGATAACCTATGAAGTGAATTTCATATCATGTTTTGGTTTGTGATTATGTGGCCAAAGCTTGTGATGTTGATCACTAGTTCCAATGAGGTAGACCTGATTGCCCTAGACCAAAGAGGGAAGATAGAGCTAGTACATATGATACTCATAGATATGAGTGAGCTGAGAGAAATTGAGTATGGAACTACCCTTATGATAAGGGTTAGTATAACCTCATTTGGACTAGATAAAGTTTTTATATATGTTTGACAAGTCACTTGTGTAAGTTTGTTAGTGTGACAAGGATACAATATATGTACGGATGTAATCTTATCTCCAGATGTGATATGTGAATATGACATGACGGAAAAACCTAGTGATGTTTTAGTAATCCTCTATATATATGGTTGGCCATGTAAATGAATATAATTTTGGTAAATATAGTGATGAATACACTAATAAAGGTTGCAACCTAATATGGAAGTGAAATAATATCATATTAGTGACATATGATACATGAGTTGTTAATGTTAGTGCTTGATAAAGATGTTAAATATCATTTGAAAATTAGCACAAGGGAATGATAAAAGCACATTGATATGGTTTATATAGAAACTGGGTTATTTAAGATTAAATCCTTTTGAACATGATAAATGGATTGATGGAATCCTTATTTCTTGGGTGAAATAAGGATGTAAATCCTAAAATATGAATATGTTGTTACATTACTAGAGCTTCTAAAGAAAGACCCTTATTTCAACCTTATATGAATGGGTTAGTTAACCCTAGATTCATTTAAAATCTCCTAGAAAGACATGGGTATAGTTCAGGAGATTATGTTTGTGGATATGTTACACCTAAAGTGGTTCCATGCATGTGAATGGAGATCTTTTGGTTTCTCCTTAAAAAAATAGGATGGCTTAATTTCAAGGATGAAATCTCTTTTAAGATGTATATGATATGATGGACTAAATTTTTGCTTGATTCCAAGGACGAAATATCTTTTAAGGTGTAACGACCCCACCCCTCGATAAACTCCAATTTAGGAAGACCAAGAAGCTAGTGTCGTTATCCCAAAATAGGATCATATGGTTTTGCAAATAATAAAAAATAATAATGAATTCTACCACAAACTAAGCTTAATGCATGACAAAAAATTTATTTTCACATACCTTTCAAATATGGGACTTTGGACCTTTACCCAAGATAGGAATCTATCTATCGATGATCCTCCAATCTTTATGTAAGTTTATTCTTTCAATGTCACTTTAAATATTCATCCACTTTTTGTTAAGTATATATATGAAAGTAGCCCTAAAATGTCGACAAACAAAACGTCGGTCAGTATAACAAGTTATACTGGTATGTGGGGGAAACAAAAGTTTGCACATAGATTGTAACAACATAATCACATCAATTATTTTTTACCAAGCAAAATTTACATTTTTTCTTCATAACCTATCAATTTGTTTGCCCATCCTCTGGTATACCATCTCTTAGGGTTTTGTCCCTGCAGTGGACATTAGGCTACCTCTCAATCTGGAGTTAGGTACCTCATTGGTCACCTCTCAATCTGGAGTTAGGTGCCATTTGTCTGCCCATCCTGGGTTTGACCTCTCATATCCTTCCCAACCTGGGCTTGGTATCTTAATCATCAACATGAATTCATTCATAATCTTATTCATAAATCCCATAGATGTCATGCTAGTTTGAGCAAGTTATAAACTTAATAATAATGATAATCATAGTCACTTTATGGATTGCAGGAATTAAAGTTCATCCAAGCATGTTTCTGCAAGAAATCAATAAAACTCCAAGAATCATCATGAAACTAAAGGGATTAGCCATAAGAGTAGCCACATACCTGATATGAAGTCACAAAAAGATGTAAGATATCCAATCCAAATAAGATGTCCAAGCAATCAAGTCAAGCAACTTGTCAAGAAATCCTTGATCCTAATACTTGTACAATACCTAATTGTTACCATCATATCTCAAACCACTCCTCATTGAATTGGGATACCTTTCTAAGGTTTCTAAGTCTCATTAGGATATATTAGGGTTCCTTAGATCTATTTCTCAATCTTTATCCATTTTATGTCAACAAACCCTAAAACAATTTTTCTACTCATAAAAACCCCAATTACCCAAATTATCCACATTAAGGGTCTTTTATTCTCAATTTTACTTAGGTTCATCATATCTCTATCTTATTCATGGATTTTTGAAATAAAAAATGTTAAAACTCATAATTACCAAAATTAGGGTTTCTAGTCCCATTAATGCACTGTTATGTACTTGGAACCCTAAATTAAGCCAATTATGCACAAGGATCATCTTTTTGAATCTAAATCTTCCTTTTATTAACAACATGTTAATATTTGCTCAAAATATCCAAGGAACAATACCATCAAACTTAGGGTTTTTCCTTAAAAAACCATCAAAGGCGACGACTTTATAAACTTTTCAAATTGTAAGAAGAATCAGACTTCAATTATATTTTTGATAGATTCTATGGATTTTTCTAAGCAAGTTTATTATATAACACATTTCCATTGGATAAACCCATAATCAATTATGATTTTTCCTAAATTAATTGCCTCCTGACCAATCAGATGTTGTCACCTGGGCCAAGGCAACTCGGACCCGCTCTGCCTACATGGCAGAGCCTAGCCAATTGGTTTGAGCCAAGCAGCTCCTCCTCCTGCGTTGTAGGGACCACACTCAAAACAGAACGAAAAGACCAAAAAGGCTTTACCTGTGTGATGAGAGGTCGAGGGTAGTGTCGTACTTTCCCCTGTGCTTATCTTCTTCCTCTCGCATGCGAGCTTCAGGGCAAGCTTGGTCAACTCCTCGGTTGACTCTGGGTTCTAAGCCTCCTCAAGTGTGGGCGAAGGTGTCATCGCCTCCAATAAACCCTGGCGAATCGAACGACGCCTCCAATTGCTTGCCCACCTCCCAGGAACAACGGGTCAAGGTCCGACTACTCCGACGACTTAGGAAGTGTAGTCAGGGATGAAGGTCGAGACCGAACTCTCAATTGATCGTACTAAGAAGTTTGCATGCTCTGGGCGAATCTTTAGGTGCAATTTGTGGCTTTGGAGAGGGGGTCTACTCGCCCTTTTATACTTGAGGGTCGAAGCTATGATGGTAGAGATTTAGGGAAAACATCATTAGACTACCAATCCTAGTAGAATTAGGGATGGAATTGCTTGGCTTGGACTCCTGAATTCAATGGGAAACCCCAAGTTTTCTTATCCACTAAATGCCAAGAAAATTGATTGGGAAGCAACCTCTCCCATGTTCTCTATAGCTGCGTGACCTGGAGGTGGACGATGATCTGGAGCCATCAGGTGCTCATATCCAAGGGCTCTCATCGCACACATATTTTCCTTTTCCAATTAAATCAATTCTAATCCGATTAAAATGTCACATTTATGTATATACCTCTTACTTTAGGAAATCTTCCAAAATTTATAACTCCTAAACCATATATCTTTTAAATCTTAAATTTTAAAGGAACCTTTTTGATAACCTTATTTACTTGCGTGCCAAGTTTGGAGTCAAAACTTGAAAATAAGAGAGTCCTTTCTTCATATGCAAGTTATCCTTTTCAAAAGACATATTTAATTCATATTTTCTCTCTCTTTCTCTTCTATTTCCTTTATTTGGATCCCTTTTACTATTATTAACCAAGTGGATTCAAAACCAAATCAATTAAGGTCATTTATACCACTTTCTAGAGAATTCTACATTATTCTCACCATTATCTTTATTATTTGATTTCTTTTATCTTTTTATTTCCTTTTATCATATTGGACTCACTAAAGTATAAGATAAAAAAACATACATTAAAAGGAACTATTACCAAAGAAATCCACTTATTACACATAAATCATACAATTTTCATACACATACATTTAATTGGGAAAATTGAATTTCAAACCATACACATAAAAATCAAGGTTATAACATCCTCTCCCCCATATAGGAATTTTTCTCACAAAATTCAAGCAATCAAGCAAAAAAATCAGGATAGGCCTTTTCCATGTCTGTCTCCAGCTCCCATGTGGCTTCATCCTCTCCAAAGTGCTTCCAAAGAACCTTTACTATATCTATAGTCTTACTCCTGAGATCTTTCAGCTTGGTATCCAATACTTTCACAGGTGACTCAAGGTATGTCAGCTTCCCTTGGAGTTCAATAGGTTCAATACTCAGCACATGGCTCGGGTCCTTCACATAGCAATTCAGATTGGACACATGGAATACATCATGCATCATATTATACTGAGGGGGTAAGGCCAAATGATAGGCAGCTTCACCAATCTGTTCCAATACCTTAAATGGACCCACGTATGGGGACTCAACTTTCCTCTATTCTTAGCTATAGTTTAGAGGGGTCAGATTTTTAGAAACACATGTTCACCCACAGTGAAGTGTAAGTTAGTCTGCTTCGCATCAACATATGACTTATGTCGATCCTGGGCTCTCTTTAGCCTTTGCTTGATCAAAGCAACTTTATGATCATACAACTATAGTTCCTCTGACCTCAACAAGGTCCTCTCACCAATGTCATCACAATGAAATGGTGACCGACATGGCCTCCCATAGAGAGCTTCATACAGAGGCATACCGACACTAGCTTGGTAACTGTTATTATATGCAAACTCAACTAAGGGCATGTACTGCTCCCACAATCCACCCCAATTGAGCACACATGTTCTCAGTAGATCCTCTAAGATCTGAATGCCCTCTCTGACTGTCCATCAGTCTAGGGTTGATAAGCTATACTGAACTTTAATCTAGTGTAAATTTCCTCTTGCACCTACTTCCACAACTTGGAAGTGAACTTCGGATCATGATAAGAAATGATCAAACCTGGAACACCATGTAGTCAGACTATCTCGTGGATGTAAAGCTCATCTAGACCTATCTATTTGGTAGTGATTTTAAAGGCAAGGAAATGTACTGACTTGGTAAGGCGATCTACCACAACACATATTACATCAAGACCTCTCTTGGTCTTGGAGAGACCTACCACAAAGTCCAAGGTGATATGTTCCCATTTCCACTCAGGAATCTCAATCGGCTGTAACAGTCCACCGGGTCGTTGGTGTTCAGCCTTCACCATCTAGCTTGTGAGACAACTGGACATGTATGTCACTATGTCCTTCTTCATTCCTGGCCACCAAAAATACCTCTGTAAGTCCTTAAACATCTTAGTAGTTCTGGGGTGTACTGTGTACTTGGAACCATGGGCTTCTTATAGTATATGGTCCTTCAAGGGTGAGTCATCAACCACCCAAATGTGTCCCTTATATCGAATTCCACCATCTACTCCTACTGAGAGCTATTTCTGTGACTTCTCTAACAAACCCTTCATCTTGCCAAGCCCTGGACTGGCTAACTAGGCAGCTACCAACTCACTCAATAGGTCTGGTTTTATCTGAATGCTAGCCAAACAAATTCGTTCCTCTAATGGTTGTGGAGCCCATTTAACAAGCTCTTCCAGCTTCCTCCACTGACTAGAAAAGACAGTTGCACACCTGAGTTGTTTCTGACTAAGAGCATCTTCTACAAAATTAGCTTTCCTGGGGTGATAGGTGATAGTGAAGTCATAATCTTTAATATTCTCCATCCATCGTCTCTGCTTAAATTTAGATCTTTGTGTCAGAAGATATTTCAAACTCTTATGGTTGGTGAGGATCTCAAAGGTAGTTCCGTACCGATAATGTCGCCAAATCTTCAGGGCATGAATAATTATGGCCAACTCTAAATCGTGTGTTGGGTAGTTCACCTCATTGGGCTTGAGCTGTCGGGAGGCATAAGAAATGACATGCATATTTTTCTCTAACACACATCCAAGCCCCATCATTGAAGTGTTAGTGAAGATCATAAAACCTCTATTACCTGATGGTAGAGTCAACACTGGAGTTGTGGTCAACTTCTCTTTCAGCTCTTGGAAGCGAGCTTCACACACATCTGACCATACAAACTTCTCATACTTTTAGGTAAGCTTGGTGAGCCACAAAGCAGTCTTTGAGAAATCTTTTATGAGGCACTGATAATATCTGGCCAATCCCAAAAAGCTGTGGATCTCAGAAGGGTTCTTCAGTGTAGGCCAATCTTGGACGACCGACACTTTCACTGGATCCACTATGATTGTACCTCCGAATATATGTGTCCAAGGAACATGACACAATCTATCCAAAACTCACACTTCAAGAATTTCCCGTAGAACTTATGCTTTCTCAAGATATTGAGGACCTACCCAGATGGTCACGGCGTTGCTCTATGTCATCGGAGTAAACCAAGATGTCATTTATGAACATTATGTTAAACGAGTCCAGGAAAGGCTGGAACACAAAGTTCATGAGATTCATAAACACACTCGGGGAATTGGAAAACCCAAAAGGCATAACCACAAATTCATAGTTGCCAGAATGGGTTCAAAAAGTGGTCTTTGGGATTTCCTCACTCTTGAATCACACTTAGTTTACTTGGACCTCAGATCAATCTTAGAAAAGACTCAAGGAAATTTGAGCTGGTCAAAGAGGTCGTCTATACGGGGTAAATGATACTTGTTCTTAATGGTAGCCTGATTAATCATCCGGTAGTCTATGCACATCCTGAGCGACCCATCCTTCTTCTTCATAAAGAGGACTGGTGCTCCCCATGGTGATGTACAAGGTCTAATAAAACCTTTGTCTAGAAGTTCCTATAGTTGTTTCTTCAACTCGAGCAACTCAGCAGGGGCCATCCTGTAGGGTGCCCTGGATATTGGGTTTGTCCCAAGATCTAGCTCTATAGAAAATTCCACCTCTCTCTCATGAGGAATCCCAGGAAAATCCTCTGGGAATACATAAGCATAGTCCCTGACTACCTCTACATCCTCTTGGGGTCATACTATAGGCTCTTGCTTGGTAACTACTTATGGGAAAGCTCAGCAACCCTTGGTTATCATCTTCTCTGCTTTTATGGCTGACACATACAAGATGGTGGTCACATCTTTCCTTCCTCGAATGGTAAATTGTGGGTGACCAAGTTTCCTTATAAGGATTTTATTTTCCCTACAGTCAATTTGTGCTCTATAGGTGTAAAGCCAATCTATACCAACGATCACATCCAAATCATTCATACCAAGGAGGATAAAGTCAATAGGAATATCATGACTCATGTACTTAACCGATAAAACTGGGGTTTTCAAAAGAGACATATAAATCTGACCACTCGGGGTTGTGACATCCAAAATATAACCTAAACCCTTGATGTCCAAACAAAGAATAGTTGTCATATTTCTTCAAATGAAAGTATTAGTAGAATCAGAATAAAAAAGATCTTTTACATTGTGTCCCATGGCTTCAAGCATGCCTATATATTTTCCATAATATATCAGACTACTACATGATCAAACTAAAATAGAAAGGAAAACTCTAAATGTTATTACCCTCTATCAAATGATTAGCATTGGCCTGAGCCTCTTCATTGTTGATTGAGAAGACTCGAGCCTGCCTTCGTTATCCTACAGGTAGGACTAGAGGTGGTGCATTGGCTCCTACTGGTGGTGCTGCTGCCACAGGTTGAGCCAATATAGGACCCAGACCTCTTGGATGAGGAAGGGGACCATTGGCAAGGAAGTGTCCCTCATGTTGACAATATAAGAACACCTTCTTCTTGAAGAGGCACTTCCCTGGGTGCGCCCTTCCACAGTTGCGGCACCTCAGATTATGATTCTCACTGCGGTGCTTCCCTTTTCCTCCATGCTTGTCTTTTCCATTGTTACGTCCTTGTCCCTTCTTATGGTCATTATTCAAGCTAGAAGTACCTTCACATAACCCAGATAACCCTTAGATGGGTTTGGTACAGGCATCACTATCTTCTCCATGCTCAGGGCGGTGTTGTAGGCATCGAAGAAGGTCATCAGTTTACTTTCCATCACATGAGGCTTGATGTCAGGATGCAGACATTCCACAAAGTGGCCCACCCATCTTTCCTCAGTCAGCATGTATCCGAACCACTCCAGGAGGTGAAACTTATGAGTGTAGTATGAAACATAGAGGTTGCCTTGCACTAGGAAGGTGAACTCCTTCTCCTTCTCCTTCTTGTCTAAAATGGGCATGAACCTGGCAGAGAAGATGTCCTAAAATTAGTACAGACCATCGATTCTTCATTCAGGTCTCATCCCATGATGTAGTTCTCCCACCATATCTTTGCTGCCCCTTCTAGTAGGTGAGTGACAAATAGAACCTTCTTACTCGATTGTACCTCAAGCATGCGGAAACCATTCTCAACTGCTAACAACCAAGTATCAACTCTATCAACTACCTCGGTCATGTCCTCTCCCCAAAACTTCTCTATGTTCAGCTTCACAAAGTCCAGAATGGTGGCTCTGAGTCAGAGATGAACCAGTACAGGCTCTTCATCCTCACCTTTGGTAGTATCCTTGAGGGACAATGCACTGATGGCCTTAGTCAACTTCTTCTGTTGTTCCATCCAGAGGACGTCAGGTGTATGGACCACCATAGCTGGTCTAGGGTTTGTGCGGTGTTGATCTTGTTCTCGTCTTTGTCTTTGAACATTGGTTCCTCCTCTCAATTCATCTCTGTATCATTGAAGGTAACAATCTTAGGGTTTGAGCCTTCCTATGGGGCTTTATCGGGTCTCTTCCTCTTCCTCAAGGATTTTTCACCATGGCCTCTCCTCCTCTTCTCAAAAGATCCCTTCCTCTTGTGAAGGGGACCTCCAGAAGGGTTCTCGGTAGCGTCAAAGGGAACAACTACAGTCTTGACACATGCCATGCTGGTTCACACAATTTAAAATCTTTTAACCATAGATTTATAACTTGGAAAGATATATAAGCTTTAAACTTACATCTGTGCTATCTTATCTACATGCATTTTATTGTTTGGTGGAGGATTCCCTAATCCTTAACACCCTAAATTCCCAAACCCAGAGGTGGTGGAGAGAGAGAAAACCCTAAGCACATAAAATTTCTCCAGAAAAAAGAGGTAAAGAAAGGATGAAAATATATGAGAAGACCTAAATGTATCTTATTTTGAGTCAAATCCTCATATTTTGATCAGGCAGTCACATGGGTTCCGAGAGTCCTCGTAAACTGACTAGTGGGGCGGAGGAAAATCTTGCCAACCCTTGGATCGTGATCCTTTTCTAAGACACATCCATCTTTGGAAGTTTCTCTAATAACTCCCTTGGGCTCTAAAGAATTTGTAAAATTTAATTATTATTAGAAATTATATGGAAAACCATGCTCTGATACCAAATGTAATGACCCCACCCCTCGGTAACCCCCAAGTAAGGAAGATCAACAAGCTAGTGTTGTCATCCCAAAATAGGATCATATGGTTTTGCAAATAATTAAAAATAATTACTAAATTATACCACAAACTAAGCTTAATGTAGGATACAAATTTTCTTTTCACATACCTTTCAAATATGGGACTTTGGACCTTTACCCAAGATAGGAATCTATCTATCTATGATCCTCCAATTTTTATGTAACTTTTTTCTTTCAATGTCACTTTAAATGTTCATCCACTCTCTGTTAAGCATATATTTGAAAGTAGCCCTAAAACGCCGACAAACAAAATGTCGGTCAGTATAACAAGTTATAATGGTATGTGGGGGAAACAAAAGTTTGCACATAGATTGTAACAATAAAATCACATCAATTATTTGTTACCAAGAAAAAAATATGTTTTTCTTCATAACCTCTCAACCGTTTTCCCCATCCTCTGGTATACCCTCTCTCAGGGTTTTGTCCTTGCAGTGGACATTAGGCTATCTCTCAATCTGGTGTTAGATACCTCATTGGTGACCCCTCAATCTGGAGTTAGGTACCATTAGTCTTCCCATCCTGGGTTTGACCTCTCATAACCTTCCCAACATGGGCTTGGTCTCTTAGTCATCAACATGACTTCATTCATAATCTTATTCATAAATCCTAGAGATGTCATATCGATTTGATAAAGTTGTAAACTTAATAATAATGATAATCATAGTCACTTTATGGATTGTAGGAATTAAAGTTCATCCAAGCATGTAATTGCAAGCAATTGATAAACTCTGAGAATCATCGTGAAACTAAAGGGATTAGCCATAAGCATAACCACATACCTGATTTAAAGTCACAATAAGATACGAGATATCCAATTCAAAGAAGATGTCCAAGTAATCAAGTCAAGCAACCAATCAAGCAATCCTTGATCCTGAATACATGTATAATACCTAATTGTTACCATCATATCCAAAATCACTCCTCATTGACTTGGGACACCTTTATAAGGTTTCTAAGTCTCATTTGGATTTATTAGGGTTCATTAGATCTATTTCTCAATCTTTATCCTTTTTAAATCAACAAACTCTAAAACAACTTTTCTACTGATTAGAACCCTAATTACCCAAATTATCTACATTAAGGGTAATTTATTCTCAATTTGGCTTAGGTTCATCATATCTCTGTCTTATTCATGGATTTTCGAAATAATAACAATTAAAACTCATAATTACCAAAATTAGGGTTTCTTGGCCCATTAATGCACTCTTATATACCTAGAACCCTAAATTAAGCCAATTATGCACAAAGATCATCTTTTTGAATCTAAGTCTTCCTTTTAATAAAACATCTTAATATTTTCTCAAAATATCCAAGGAACATTACTAGTTCTAATTACCATCAAATCTTAATGTTTTTCCTTAATAAAACCATTAAAGGTGACAACTTTATACACTTATCAAATTATAAGAAGAATCAAGCTTCAATTATATTTTTAATATATTCCATGGATTTTTCTAAGAAAGTTTCATATATAACACTTTTCCATTGGATAAACCCATAATTAATTACAATTTTTCCTAAATTAGTTGCATCTTGACCAATCAGGTGTCACCACCTGGGCCAACACAACCTGGACCTGCTCTGCCTACGTGGCTTACTAGCCAATCATCTCGAGCCAATGTGGCTCCTTAGCCTTCATTGCAGGGACCACATGAATGCACTAAAAAATAGAATGAAAAGACAAAAAGGCCTTACATGTGTGAAGAGATGTCGAGGGCAGCGTCATACTTTCCCCTGTGGTTATCTTCTTCCTCTCATGTGCGAGCTTCAGGGCAAGCTTGGTCAACTCTTTGGTTGACTCTAGGTTCTAGGCCTCCTCAAGTGTGGGCGAAGGTGTCATCTGCTCTGATGAACCCTGATGAATCGAATAATGCCTCCAATTGCTTGCCCACCTCCCAGGAATGATGGGTTGAGGTCTGACTATTCCAGCAACTTAGCAGGTCTGGTCAGGGATGAAGGTTGAGACCAAACTCTCAATTGATCATACTAGGAAGTTCATGGGGTCTGGGAGAATCTTTGGGTGCAAGTTGTGGCTTCACAAGGGGGTCTACTCCCTTTTTTATACTTGAGGGTCGAAGCTATGGAGGTAAAGATTTAGGAAAAACACCGATAGACCCCCAATCCCAGTGGAACTAAGGATGGAATTTCTCGGCTTGGACTCCCGAAACCAATGTGAAAGTCCCCAAGTTTTCTCATCCATTGAGCGCCGAGAAAACTGACCGAGAAGCAACCTCTCCCATGTTCTATGTAGCCATGTGAATTGGAGGTGGACGGTGATCTGGATCTGTCAAATGCTCAGATCCAAGGGCTCTCATCACGCGTGTATATTCTTTTTCCAATTAAAATCAAATTTAATCCAATTAAAATTTGACATTTATGTATATCCCTCTCACTTTAGGAAATCTTCCAAAATTCACAACTCATATACCATATATCTTTTAAATCTCAAATTTTAAGGGAAGCTTTTTGATAACCTTATTTACTTGTGTGCCAAGTTTGGAGTCAAAACTCAAAAACAAGAGAGGCTTTGCTTCATATGCAGGTTATCTATTCAAAAGTCATATTTAATTCATATTTTCTCTCTCTCTTTCTCTTCTATTTCCTATATTTGGATTCCTTTTACCATTATTAACCAAGTGGATTTGAAATCAAATCAATTAAGGTCATTTATACCACTTTCTACATTATTCTCACCATTATATTTATTATTTGATTTCTTTTATTTTTTTGTTTCCTTTTATCACATTGGACTCACTAAAGTAGTAAGATCCACAAAAACACACATTCAAAGAAAATATTACCAAAGAAATCCTTTTATTGCACATAAATCATACAATTTTCATACACATACATTTAATTGGGAAAATTGCATTTCAAACCATACACATAAAAATCAAGGTTATAATATAAGGTGTGTAGGATACGATGGAGTGTATTTTTTGGATCCTCCATATACCTAATGACATAATTAAATTCATGTGTTTGAGTTATGTTGAGAGTTCCAAGTGTTTCGATGAAGTTTTGGACGTCATAGGGCATGGATTATATATTTAATGTCCTAAATGTTTATGTCTCTTTTGATGAATTTATGGACTGGTCAAGAAATGACATTTTTCCATCATCAAATTTTAGTTGAATGAAAATCAATTTATGATAAAGCTATGCTTAATATTTGGCAATGTTTTGGTATTTCTAGAAGAAGTTGTCAAGGTTTAAAAGTAATCAAATAATATGCATTTTGAGGTATTTTGGACTAAGGAAGTGGATTATTATCCTATGTTGGCTGTGTCACATGCCCCATGATTTTGGGCTAAGTTTGTGTGGCCAACTATTGGCCCTAGATCTTTGATCTAGTGGAAGTCGTCTTGGAGGAATAAAAGCCACATATAAGATTAAGTGAATGCCGACTCTTAGCCTTAGATGACAGATCAACGATCGTTGAGTTAGCACCTTCCTGATAGTGAAACAAAGCTCATGAGTAGTTGTTGCCACAAAACTTCCCCACCACTACACGACCTAGTCGTGGATCAAAATGGGGAACTGATCATGTAGTTAACCTCACCTCTCCAAACATGTTCAAAATAACCCTCATTTCCTGACCTTTAGTAAATTGTAGTGGGAAACGAGTGCGGTCTCTCACTGTATTTCCATTACAGTTAGCAGGTTAGGAAAGAAGAAGGGAATGGAGGTAGAGAGAGAGGATCATAGGAAGATAATTAGGTGGGAAGGAAGGCCAAGGTCAGGTTAGTCTCTTAAGTGTGTTTTCGAGCCCTGTTGGGGTGGTATTATTGGCTAATGCAGTGGAGGTTGCCAGAGAAGAAGACCACTACCAGGGGAGATTCAATGTGGCTCCCGCAAACATAGGTGTTGATTGAGTTTTTGGAGATCTTTTGTATGTTTTGGAGGTGTTTTATTGGAGATTCATGGAGCCTGAGGCATTTTGCCTCTTGTGCTCTTCCTTGCCAGAACCTAATGGTGGTGCGGTCTTCAACCATTGACTATGGAACAACCCTAATCTTTTGGTGTTGACGGAGGACCTAGTATAGAAGTTACAAAGCCAATGGTGAAAAAATATGCAAAAAAAGCAACTTGGAGTTGATGTTGTCCCATGCCGAAGCACAGCCTCACAGCGGTGTCCAGGTTGCAGAGAATGCAGACCCAACAATTAGAGGAGGATCACATTTTGAGTGGAGAAAGAAAGAAGTGAGAGGTGGACCGAGTTTAGACCCCAAAACTAGCTAGCTCACCTGGGCCATCAAAGGAGTAGTGCGCCCATGAGGACACACTACGCTTTCTGAGTGGTCCAAAAAGGTAAAATTCTCAAAAATCTACAGATCTTCAATAATCCATAGTAAATAGACTATATCTCAAAAAAATACACAAAAGATAACAGTATTCTGAGAAAAATAAGTAGAACAATATGACATCATAATATCAATATTTTGATTCTTTAATTTCATAAGTATAAGGTAAGATGCATAATGCTCATATTGTGTATAATAAATATCAAATGATGATATAAATTATGAAAATGCACCTGTAACTCTAAAACATGACATTTAAACCATATTTTGGCAGTTATGATCATGTTTGGAAATGCAATGATGTACTTTTCTCCATATAGCTATCTATGGCTAATAATCTTAACTAAAATGTAGAAAATACATATATGGTCAATAAATGTTGAAATATTCAGTATAAGCTTATATCAATATATGGAACCTCATATTTAGTTATGAGATCATAATTATGCATATAAATAATATTACATGTTAAGTGATCCTAAAATGTTAAGAAAAACCTAACTTGAGGTAATGCATGTAACCTAGGGTTAATATGTGATATTAATTATATACAACAAAATAATCATATTATCAATTGTGAACTGAAATGCAACATCACTATTACCAATTTTAGGTAATAATACAAGTCATAAGAAAGAAACCCAATAAACTACATAAAACCCTAGTTAATCATAAATAGGGTTAAGATGATGAAGAATCTAATGATAATACATGATCTTGTCTTAATTAGGGTTTGACCAAGAGTGGTAGTTGATTCATGATTATGTGATGATTAGTGTATCCTATTCAAGGTACTCTTTACCTCTTACTTGGCTTACCACAAATATGGTTATATTACATGTGTACAAAATAATTGGCATATGATATTGGATGACTTGATTATTCTGGTATGTTATATTGCTTTATTTTCCATACATATGGTTATGAACACATCAAACATAATATATTTGTTCCATTATATCAAAGCCCAAAACTATTTGGTAGTAGAGTGCTTGGAAGTGACTTACCTCTTTGGTAGTTGGTCACATTGTACATATGATCTAACCCTTTGGTAGTTGATCATAAAGGGCTTAATCTTGAGAGTCAAGAGAATGCATCAAAACCTTCGATGGTAAATGCATGGATATATAATGGAAAATGTGCTTGAAATATGTGTTCTCTTTTTGTTAATAAACATTATTGTTCAAGTATGATTTTGTTATATTTTTTTATTACTACCAAGTATTAGCTATATCTTATTTCCAAGTCTTAGTAATGATAGGTATATAAAAAACATGTAGGCGTACTCAATACAATATTTTAAAATATTGTGCTGACATGTACCACATGTAAACTTTTGTTTTAGGTATGTGGACATATGATCTTGAAGATCCAGGATAGTTCAGAGTTGTGTGGCGAGCCGACGTACAGGTGGACCTATTGTCTAAAAGATCATGTTATGCATGTAGTACACATCTATGTAAAACTTTATTGTTCAAAATGTAATCTCAAAAGTTGTAACTATTCATTTTGTAAGTATATGTTGAATGGTGAACATATGTTGTTTAGTTTTGTTTTTATTCATGTGCATGTGCTATTGTTGTTTCCTTCTGACTCCCATGATTTTCTCTTTCTTGGCCTAGTGTGAGGTATTTAAATTGGGATCTTCACTGAGGTGAGGGTTTCAATTTGGATTTCACACGTGGTCAAGGCATTGAAAATCTAGGGATGTCACACCATGCCTCATCAAGGCTCATAATCACCATACATGTATCACATGAATGATGCTTGTTCAATTAGAAAATGAGGGTTACAATATTAGGAGAGATAAAGTACTTCATCAACAAGCTAATTAATGAAGCAAGCTAGCATTAACACCATGTATTCAAATTAGGGTTAGGTTTCAACAATATAACCATTTTAGGGTTTCAAATCAACAATTATCATTAGACCCTAATTATTATCATATCCAACTTTCTTGGAACATAATAGGTCCACTATCATCATCATTAGGCAATCAATACCAAGTAAACATACGTCCATGGATTCCCATCGACTGAAGGAAATCTAGGTCACATGCATGTCTATGTGAACATAGAGAAACAAAGCCAACATCTTCATTGATGGAAGACACTATAAAACCCTAACTACCGAAGAGAACATGACCACACCTTCAATCAAAGAGACTAGGTCAAAGAAAAACCTTGTGACCAAATACAACACAACACTTTTTTTGACTAAAGAGAAGTTCAACCATTAAACTTCTCAAGGATCCAAAACCTTGCAATTGAAGAGACAAGGAGCAAACTCATCAACCGAAGAAACATGGGTCATATGTTCAACCAAACAAAGAGATCCATCCTTAGCAACTCAAGAGGCATCCAAAACTCAATGAACGTACAAGGCACCACTTGAAGCCATCAAGAGAGAGAAAAACACTATGGTCACAAGACCAATAAGCTGATTAACACCATGAAACCAAAGCCAATCAAGGTGTGAGGTACATTAGGGAAACATCATACAAAACCCTAAAATATGATCATCAAGATAGAGGAAAATTAAACCATGATTTAAGGAAGAGAGACTCGACATTTCAATCATAAAAACTATCCAAAACCACCATCATCAAGAAAGAAAACATAACCATGATCACGAGGAGAAAACCAATCATTTAAGATGTGCATGTAAGAACCAAAATCTCCACCATCAACAATATTTTAGGTACAAGAATTAGGGTTCAAGAAAAAGAGTTAATCTATACAAGATCACCACATAATCATAAAACCTAGCTCAAAATATCATCACCAAACTATTAGGAACCACATATTAGGGATAGATTAATTGCATGCAAGATTAAGTGTAACAATAATCGAGGAGAAGGTTATACAACTAGCCTTGATTGTGAAGAATAACTCCAAAAGAAAAATGCTTCAAGGAAAGAGAGGAAAAGAAAATATCGATCAACACCATGCCCAAGATAGCATCACCTAAAAGGTAGAAGAACAACCCTAAGTTAAAAAATGCACAAGAAAGAGAGCACAATCCCTAGGCCAAAAAGAAAAGAAGAAAGGAGATCTTCATCTCAACTTAGGGACCACCATGGAGAACTGTGGATTCATCCAAGAAGAGAGAAATTCTTCAAGAATAACTACCATGGAAACCCATGGATTTGGAAAAGAGAAGAAAGAGAGGTAGGGTTGCAAGAAAAAAAGATCAAAATACTAGATCACTTATTAAGGTCAAAGATCACCAATGGATCACCAAAGAAGAGTTGCTCCAACCCTGGATCCACACAGGCAAGGGTTTGGCCACCTTGCTCCAAGGTTAAGCTCTCCTTCTCCACCAAGAACACAAGGGACGACCTCCAAGGAGAAGAGAGAAAGAAGAGAGTGAAAAAGGATAACTTGCATGCCAAGAGAGGGTTATGAATACCCAAGGGTAGGAGAGAGGTAAATGAGGTTAGGTGTCATGCACTTACATGCCACATGTCCACCACACATCATCCATGAAAGCACCAAGATCATGCATGAAACTAAAGATTGTTAAAACCAAGGAAATCCATCGACCTACTTGTCCAAGAAAACACATCGATTGCATGGATTATCTGTGACCAAAACTCACCAAAACCAATCGGTCACATAGCATCCAAAACCCTAGATCTTCATTGACCAAAGAGAGAGGGAAAATGTTCTTTGACCATAGAGAACCCAAGGAACACTTCAACACCTCTTCAATCGTAGAAACATGATCAAGGACCATCAAGATGGTTGTTGAAAACCAAAAACTCAACAGTCAACACCAAACTAGGGCATCCAAGCAAACACTAGAAACATCAACACTCAAGATGTTACCACATCTCTCCTCATCAAACCAAGGTACCACAACGCTCCAAAGGGCACCACTACCTCCAAAATGATTCCAGAACATGTGAGACACAAAAAGCATGTGGCAAATTGCAAGATAAACCCTAAACATGGGTAAATTGTAATTAGGTCTAAAACAAGCACATATATGTGGAACTAGCTCAAATATCATCAAAACTGGACAAAACTAAAAATATAAGCACGTAACATGTCATTAAGGATCATCACATGATTAGATTAAGGTTTTGAGAATATTATTATGTTAGGAAAGAAAAATCAACAAGAAAGCTAGGTCAGGGGTCTTACAACCATAAACCCCTAACAAGGATTTCACCCCTGAAAGCCTACACAAAAAGAGATGGGTACTTTCTATGCATCTCGTCCTCTATCTCCCGTGTGGCTTCCTCCACACCAAGGTGGTGCCACAAAATCTTAACCAATATTATATCCTTCTTATTTATCTTCTTCACCCTCCTATCCAAGATCTTATAGGACCCTCAACATACGACACGTCCACCTCCAACTCAACCTCCACCGGCTGCAACACTTGCTCTGTATCAGGATCTCACTTCCTCAACATAGAAACATGGAAAACTAGATGTAACCTATGCAGCTCTGGTGGTAGATCCAACTTGTAAGCCACCTTCCCAACATGTGCCACCACAGGGTAAGGTCTGATATACTTGGGAGCCAAGTTACCCTTCTTCCCAAACATCAGCACACCTTTCCAAGGAGATACCTTAAGATATACCCTATCTCCCACTTGGAACTCTAAGGGCCTTCGATGATTATCAGCATAAAACTTATGTATGTCCTAGGATGCCTTCAGTTGTTGATGTATCACTTTAATTTTATCTATAGTCTATTGTACAAGATCCAGACCCAAAATATGATACACACGGGTCTCATACTGACAAAGCAAAGACCTACAACACCTACCATACAAGGATTCATATGGTGCCATGTTGATACTACTCCGATAACTATTGTTGTAAGAAAACTCTATCAAACTAAGGTACACATACCAACCTTCAAGAATATACAAAATATAAGCTCTCAACAGATCCTTCAAGATCTGAATGGTCCTCTTTGATCGACCATCTGTCAGTAGGTGAAATGATGTACTGAATCTCAATTGTGTACTCATGGTTGTATACACATGCTCCCAGAAATAACAGGTAAACTGAGGACCTATGCCAGACACTATGGTCAATGGAATACCTTGCAAACACACTATCTCATCTACATATATATGTCCTAACTTTTGTGTTGTACATGTCATCTTCACTGGAAAGAAGTGTGCTAACTTGGTCAACCTATCAACGATCACCTAAATGGAATCATGAATTTATCTGTCTTAGGAAGACCAACCATAAAGTCCATAGTGACATGATTCAATTTCCACTGTGGTATAGGAAACAGTTGTAACGTCCCTGTAGGCTTCTAATGCTCAGCCTTGACTTGTTGACACATAGGACACCTTGCCACAAACTTAGTCATGTCACACTTTCAGACAAGCAACCAATACACATATTTCAAGTTATGGTACATCTTGATACTTCCTGGGTGCATCATGTACATCAAAGAGTGAGCCTCCTCGAGGACCATCTTCCTCATACCATCCACATCTGGAACCACTATCCTTCCATGGAAATAAACCATCCCATCCTTTATCTCATGGAAACCTTCACACTTCTCTCTGCCGAACTCTGATCAAATCTTTTATATCACAATATCATTATGTTCTACATCATTGATATATTGTATCAACATTGGCTTTACCTATAACTATGCTAACAAGCCTACCAACAAGGAGACTTCTAACTTCATGTTTATTTGATGCAACAACACCAACATGTCTCACTTATGGCACACCAAGGAGCATAAATGTGCCTTATGTTCAGATGATGATGAAGAAGACTTCCTACTAAGTGCATCTTCCACCACGTTTTCCTTTCTTAGATTGTAGTCTATGGTGCAATAATAATCCTTGATCAACTCCATCCTTCTCCTCTGTCACATGTTCACTTCCTACTTCGAGAAGATGTACTAAAGGTTCTTGTAGTCAGTGAAGATCTGAAACTTCTCTCCATAAAGGTAGTGTCTCCAAATATTCAAAGCACAGACCACAACTGTAAGATCCAAATCATGTGTTGGGTAGTTCTCCTCATGTTTCTTAAGCTATCGTGAAGCAAAAGAAATCATGTTCTTAATCTGCATCAAAACACATCCCAAACCATTCTTTGACGCATCACAAAACATGATGTAACCTTTGTCTTGCTCTGGCAGAACTAACACTGATGTATTGGTCAACTTTTCCTTTAAAATCTAGAAAGCCCATTGACACTTGTCATCCCAAACAAATAGTACACATTTCCTTGACAACTTCTTTAGCGGTAACGCCACAACTGTGAATTTCTTGATGAACCTCATCTAGTAGCCTACCATGCCTAGGAAAATGAAAACCTCCATCCATGTCTTAGGTTTCTCCCACTTCAGTACTAACTGTACTTTCTTGGGGTCCAAATAGATGCCTCTAGTGGATATTATGTGCTGAGAAAAAACACTTCCTTCAGCCAGAACTCACACTTAAAGAACTTGGCATACAACTTGTGCTACCTCAACAATGTGAATGCTTGTCGTAGATGCTGCTCATGTTGATGGCTGTCTCTAGAGTATATCAAGATGTCATTAATGAACACTACCATGAACTAATCAAGATACATCCTAAACACCCTATTCATCAGATCCATGAACGTTGTTGGTGCGTTGGTCAACCCAAATGACATAACACAAGCTCGTAGTGACCATACCTAGTCCTAAAAGCTGACTTGGGTATGGCATCTACCTTGATCCACAACTGATGGTATCATGACCTTAGATCTATCTTTGAGAACACTATAGCACCTCTCAGGTGATCAAACATGTCATCTATGCTCGACAAAGGGTACTTGTTCTTGATAGTGACCTTGTTCAATTGTCAGTAGTCAATGCACAACCTCATGGAACCATCCTTCTTCTTCATGAAAAACACAAGAGCACCCCAAGGGGAAGTGCTTGGTCTGATAAAGCCCTTCTCTAGAAGCTCCTACAACTGCTTCTTTAACTCTCGCATCTCCGTGGGTGCCATCCAGTACGGTGATTGTGATATTGACTGCTTATCAAGAACCAAATTTATCTCAAAATCAATCTCTTTGGGATGGGGAACTCTAGTAAACTCTTAAACACAACCTCAAACTCACACACCACTAGAACCTCCTACATACTAGGACTCCTTGCCTTGGTATCAACCACATGTGCCAAGAAAGCCTCACAGCCATGCCTCATCAACCTCTCTGCTGTCATAGGTGGCACCAAGCATGTTGCAAGAATCTTCCAATCTCCTTGGAAGACCCACAAAACATCACCGTCAAAGAACATTGCCACCATGGAACTACAATCCAAGACCACCAGGTACATCTCCAAGGTATCCATTCCAAGGATCACATAAAATCCATGCATGTCAAGTGGCATAAGGTCCATCTGAATGTTGTATCCCGAGAAAGAAAGAATGTAGGATGGACACACTTCCTACAACTCAGCGGAACCAACAAGAGGGGTTTTTAGAAGGAGACTATCAGATCTACAACTAACAGGCAAAGAACAACTACATATCACCTCCCTAGTGATAAAGGAGTGTGTCACACCCAAGCCAACCAAAACAGACATGAAAGAAGATTTAGATAAATCAGAATGAAAATGTTCCATCTGAGCTGTCACAACCCATGGATTGACCAATCCCTCCTACTGAATCATGGCATAGAATCGAGTCATCACCTACTATCATCCCCATTCTCTACTAGGCGGCTAAGAGGAACCTACCTATGATGCTTGGTCACATCTTTTGCCACCACCACTGATGAACTACTACCGCTGGGAACCTTGTTGACTCTACCTTAGTTTTTGTGTAACCTCCTCTTCCTTCAAAGGGAAAAACCACTTTGTATGATCCATAAAACCACACTTGTAACAAGTCTTGCTCTCATACCATGGCCCAGATGGCCCTTTCACTGATACTGACATTGTGTTGTGAGCCCCTGCTAGTGGAAAACTACATTCTAGGTCATTGTTTGAGGACCACTAAGACTGTAATATTGATCTTTATTGTGTCTAAGGTGACTAAAACCTTTACTTATTGAAGCCTCCAGAAGACTGTTCCTAAAACTAAGCTGGTCTCTTCTTAGCATTATCTTCACGCTTCTCTATCACTGACCTCTCTCTCCTTTGTACGAACTCTACAAATGTGGAAAACCTCTCCCTATTCTCTAAAGCAGAAATCGTCGTCGTCAACTCAGTACTCAAACCTTTCTTAAACCTTGGGATCTTCTCCTTATCCATCACATCCATGTGAGGACAATATCTCAACAACTCCATGAACTTCGCCTTGTACTCATGGATTGTCATCGATCCCTACAGGATCTTCTCATCAAGGGTACGTATGTAGGAAGTATTGACTCACATACTCTTGTCGAAACTCCTCACAACTTATCACTACTCTGGGTCTCTTCTCCTCCTCGATGGCCCACCAATGGCCAACACTACCCTTCAATAGGTAAACCACATGCTTCACCTTATTCTCTTTTGAGATATTGAGGATCTTAAACTCCCTCTCCAACTCTGTCAGCCACATATATGCATCTGTGAGGTATGTTGTACTCACATACTCTATGTCTCCCATACAACTCAACCTCTTAAAGGTCTGACCAGAACATGTAGATTCTGCATTGGGTACAACAACCCTTGCTTAAGGTACATGCGCTCTATTCACCATATGTGAAATTGTAGCCATCGATTGTCCAAACATGGACTAAAAAGTGGGATTGGCCAAGGTTTTTGGGTCAAATTGAGTCAATTCAAGCATTCCATCTACTCTGGCCTACCTCCTAACACTAACTCCTAGTATAGCAACACTACTCTCAACATGTTCTTCATCCTCTCAATCATATTTTCATAAGCATAATCTATAGTTAGATATGTTGGAAAACACAATAACAGACACAACCCCAATCCTATGTCCCTATAGACTTAGCGAACCTAGAGCTATGATACCAACCTTTTCATGTGACAACCAAATACCACACAAGTGAGATAACTCAAAACAAATCACGTGATCAACTACTAAGAAACCACATTACCAAAAGAAAGGATAAATTAAAATATTTTATATTACCATCATTGTGCAGAAACATTTTACAAAAAGGTCCACAACCTGTAACATATCACATATCATACTAGGTATAACATATGTACAATGGTCATCTACCACACACCTATTAAAAAATATTTATTCACATATACAAACCACTTATGTCTTATGTAAAACCAAGCCATAGTACCAAAAACATAAATCTATGTACGTGTCATCTACAAAGTACATCCATCCCAAACCTAAGAGTATAGGGATGGCACATAGGACCTCTACTACAAGACTGATAGCTAGCCAAACTTTTGATCCCGAAGATGCTCTTCTTCAGTAGAACAGTCTATCCCCCACCGCTGACAACCACCTAAAAAGATGTGGAAAACCACAAGGGTGATACCTATGTCCCAATGAGAGATATAACTCTCAACCAACAAGTGATATAACATTATTAAGCAGCATAAGAGGATTTAGCTAAATGAATAATTAAAACTAATTGCACAAGTTAGGTAGATGTAACAACTCTAGAGGATAAGCAGATCATCATATATATATTTAGATGGAATATGAAGAACATGTATAATAGTTGTTTTCTCTTACCACATTATATAACAACTAAGAAGTAATAAAAAACAAGGAAAGGGTAAATATCCGATGTGAAGCGTGTTTGACCCTAAGAAGGTATACCACACAGATGTACACATCTTTTTAATTATTTCCCTAAATATTTGATTTGTACCACCTAAATCCAACCGACCACTGCTAAGCCGAAATCAATGCCATACAAGATCTAGGAAGATCTATACTTCAAGATCTTCTCGTGCACTACTTGGTCAGTACGAGTTTGTACCATAGTGACATATTAGTCAAACTTCCACTAGAAACATATAGTCAAGCTATAAACACCTAGCCCACATTGGCACATGCCACAACGCTAGAAACCAGGGTATACAAACCCAATCACTAAGGTATAACCGCAGTTGTCCTCCAAATCACATCACATATATAATCACCAATACACATCCGCAACCATTCTCAAATGGACGGTTAGGTATGGCTGCAGCCATCCTCCCTAAACACTTGGATCTAGATGACAAGGATGTACTCTGGAAGCGCCCCACATATTCAACAATATGCGCTCTGAGTTTCCCTTAGGAATACTCCTTTCACCATCTAGAAAATTCTAACACTGTAATGGATCTATGGCCGAAGCAACTACATGATTAGGGTTCCACTTGATTAGTTAAGCCAATTGGGTGTCTTTTACTTCATCAATAAAGTTACAAGAAAATCCTAAACAAATTCTACAAAGCATAGGTAGAGTGAAACTTCAGAAGGTATGAAATGTATAAAGCATAAAGCTGATCACATCACCACATGATACTATTTGAATGTCATACACAAGGCCATCCTCATTATCACATCACAACTGGATACCAATCCCTTATCACATTACCAGATGATATCACCTCAATTAGGCACACATACACTTCCAAGGTCATAAGACGATTCACATAGTTCCCTACAAGAACATTATTATCTCTCCATGAATCATCAAGGCTCATAATCACCACACATGCATCTCATAAATATTTCTCATTCAACTTGAAAATTAGGGTTACAACATTAGGAGAGATAAAGTACTTCATCAACAAGCTAATTACTCAAGCAAGCCAACATTGACACCATGTAATCAAATTAGGGTTAGGTTTTAATAATGTAACAATTTTAGGGTTTCAAATCAGCCATTATCATTAGATCCTTATTATTACCATCTCCAACTTTATTTGAACATAATAGGTCAACTATCATCATAGTTAGGCAATCAATACCAAGTAAACACATGTCCAAAGATTTCCATTGACTGAAGGAAATCTAGGTTGCACACATCTCTATGCGACTGTAGAGAAACAAACCCAACATCTTCATCGACCAAAGACACTATCAAACCCTAACGACAAAAGAGAACAAGACCACACCTTTGACCAAAGAGACTAGGTTAAAGAAAAACATTTTCACCAAAGACATCACAACACTTTCATCGACCGAAGAGAAGTTCAACCATCAAAATTCTTAAGAATCCAAAACCTTGTGACCAAAGAGACAAGGAGAAAACTCATCGACCAATGTAGCATGGGACATCTCTTTGACCAAACAAAGAAATCCAGCGACTCAAGAGGCATCCAAAACTCACGACTGCACAAGGTACCACTTGAAGCCATGCAGAGAGAGAAAAACACTACGATCACAAGATTAATAGGCTAATTAACACCATGAAACCAAAACCAATCAAGGTGCGAGGTATATCAAGTAAAACATCATCCAAAACCCTAAATTTTGATCATCATCATAGAGGAAAATTAAATCATGATTCAAGGAAGATAGAATCGACATTTCAATCATAAAAATCATCCAAATCCTCCATCATCAAGAAAAAAATAGAACCGTGATCATGAGGAGAAAACCAATCATTTAACATGTGCATGTAAGAATCGACATCTCCACCATCAACAAGATTTTGGGTACTAGAATTAGGGTTCAAGAAAAAGAGTTAATGTATACGAGATCACCACATAATCATAAACTCTAGCTCTAGATATCATCTCCATACTATTAGGAACCACATATTAGGGTTATATTGATTGCATGCTAGATGAAGTGTAACAATAATCGAGGAGAAAGTATATAACTTCCCTTGATTGTGAAGAACAACTGCAAAAGCCAGATGCTCCAATTAAAGGGTGTAAAACCAAAGCTTGATCAACACCACAACGAAGCTAGAATCACCTCAAAGGAAGAAGAAAAACCCTAGGTTAAAGAAAGCTCAAGAAAGAGAGCACGATCCCTAGGCCGAAAAGAAGGAAAGAAAGGAGATGTTCATCACAACTTAGACACTACCATGGAGAACCATGGATTAGGCCAAGAACAGAGAAATTCCTAAAGAAGCACTACCATGGAAGCCCATGGATTTGGCCAAGAGAAGAAAGAGAGGTAGGGTTGCAAGAAAATAAGATCAAGATAGCTAGATCATTTACCAAGGTCAAAGATCACCAAAGGATCACCAAAGAAGAGTTTCTCCAACCTCAGATCCACACATGCAAGGGTTTGACCACCTTGCTCCAAGGTTGAGATCTCCTTCTCCATCAAGAACACATGGGATGAGACCCAAGGAGAAGAAAGAAAGAAGAGAGTGCAAAAGGATCACTTGCATGGAAAGATAGGGGTATAAATACCCAAGGGTAGGAGAAAGGTAAAGGTGGTTAGGTGTCATGCCTGTAAGTGCCACATGCCCACCACACATCAACCATGCAAGCACCAAGATCATGCATGCAACCAAATACCATTAAAACCAAGGATAGCCATCAACCTTCTTGTCTAGGAAAACCCATAGATTGCATGGATTCTTTGTGACCAAAACACACCAAAACCAATCCGCCACATAACATCCAAAACCTAGATCTTCATCAACTAAAGAGGGAGGGAAAAGGTTCTTCGACCGTAGAGAACCCAAGGAACACTTCACCACCTCTTCTACCAAAGATGCATGATCAAGGAACATCAAAGTCATCACTAAAAACCAAAAACTCAATGGTCAACACAAATGCTCAACACCAAACTAGGGTATCCAAGCAAACCCTAAAAACATCAACACTCAAAATGTCACCACATCTCTCCTCATCAAACCAAGGTACCACAACGTGCCCAAGGGAACCACTCTCTCCAACATGATGTCAAAAATGTGATACACAACAAGCGTGTGAACATTGCAATATGGGCCTAAGTACAATAGGTTCATTAGGGTTTGTTGTTTGCTTCCTTGCTTTTTCCCCTCCTATTTATAGGAGAGGGTTGTAATCTTCCTGTGACTCCTCTTTAAGTTTACACATGGCAGCAGAATCATTTCACATTATTTTCAGTAGGGGATACTTGGAGTTGGACGAACATCAACATATGAAAAACATAGAAAATAAATAAACCATTTATTGATTTGAAACAGATTTATACATAGTTCATCGATAGGAAAATTACAAATTGTTCAACTTGGAATACAAACCTACTAAGACAAAAAAAACTAATGTAACTAAGGCATGATGTGAAAGATATCTAAAAGATTGGATCAACTTGGTAGATGGCACCCCACCAGGTTAAGCTTTAGAGTCTTCTAGTCCTTGCTTATCTTTCTATTCTCCAATGGATCCAAATATTAGGGATATCACACCCATATTCATGCAAAACAAACATCTACAATTAAGTAGTACTTGGCATGTTATAACATAGAAAATAATTATAAATTTAGCATAAAAGAAACTTGACTATGGATTAACTAATTTTTTTAACATTTTATACATGATGAATTGGATAATCTAATATATGTTTCCTATCTTAATGTTGCATAGGACCCTATGATTGCTAGAAAATCCCATAATGCTAGGAAAGCCCATAACGACCTATAAAGGTCCATCATCGATGTGCATATAAAAACTTAGCCAATTCCATAACATTGATAGTTATCTTAGAACTTAACTTAGTTATTAGTGTCTTTGATAGTTATCTTAGAACTTAACTTAGTTATTATAACTTAGGCAATAATAGGATTTCTCCCTCATGATACCGTAATGGAATTTCTCCCCTTAAGTCATTATGGGATTTGTAACGTCCCAAAGTTTAAGTAATATAATAAATTTATCCTTGTGAGGCCCAACCCAAATAAGTGATACATATGCTAAATTGGATCTAATGCTCTATAAACACATTTTGAGCCCATTAATTGTTTATAATCACAATAGGGGTAAAATGGTATTTTGGCTATTGGTGTATGTTAATTAATTTTCCAAAAATATATATCATGAAATAATGAGAAATACATGTTTTAGAATTTAATAATGTTCATGTAAAAAGGGATACATTATTTACCCAAAGTGGTACTATGAGTGATTTAAAATATTAAATGATTTTATTTTCAAATTATAAGACCTTATTTATATTTAATAGATAAAAATAGAATAGTTATCAAAGTTTCTTTATTTTTAGTTAACTTTAGGTAAGGAAAAAATTCAAGAAATATAAGGTTAGATGTGGTTTATTGTCAAATAAATCAAAAAATATGAGAGATGATAAATGAATTGTTTCTCAAAAATTTAGAATAATAATGAAACAACAACAACACAGGTTTAGTCAAACACCATGATATAGGGATTCCACCATTTTAGTAATTTCTTTTTGGGAAAGATTTCGTGTTTTTTTACATTAATTAAAGATAGGAACAACTTTGAATTGATATATTTAATTCAGAAAGAGGTGAATTGCCAAATCCTTTGAGGTAATAAATACATGAAACATTTTATACAATATTTATTAAAAAAATTACATGTCATTTTGGATTGGAATAAATGTTAAGAAATTATCAAGATTTGTTTTAGAATTATTATTTTAGGAAAGTTGGATAAAATACATGTATAATAATTCAAATCTAGTTGATCTTGAAATAATATATTTGACATAGAATTAGAGGGAACTTAAGGGTATATTGCATTTTTTTTTATTAAAATTCATGTCTTAAATAAACTAAATATAGTAGAAGTAACTTCAAAAGAAAAAAATTATAGTACTTGGATATTATAAGAAATTGTTGGTAGTGGACTACCACCTTTCCAATACAATCGAAAACCTTGATATGGAAAAGAAAATTAAATCATGGGTATTTGAATGTGATTTAACCAAAAGAAAATTGGGAATCATGTATTTAATATACACAACTAAATATTATTTATTGTTTCATAAATATAAGATCATGTAAAATAGATATGATTTTAATAGAGCTGGGTAATCCTAGTCAAATAATTTTCTTAGTAATTTTGACTATACTACTTTGTGTTTTGGAAAATATATATGGGATTAAGAGAGAAATATTTCTCCCCTCCTCTCCCATGCCTGTGGTGGAGGCTAAATGCCCAGGAGAATGGTAAATCAAGGAGACAATTGAGATTCAAACCTGGGTCCCTTTGTTAGTGGACACCGTGCTTGACCACTTGAGCCACTCCTTGTCAGTAGAAAATATATATGAAAGTTAAATTAAAAGTAGTCTTATATCCTTCTGAATGGATTTATTGTCTTCCTAAATTGGAGTCATCCGTCATAATATCTTTGGTAAGAAACCAAAAGTTAGAGGGTTTTGTAACTAACGAAGTTAATGAACATCAAATGGTTATGATAATAAATAGTTTTATGTTGATGATAGATGTTTGAATAATTAATTATAGTAATACCCTGAAATGGTTTATATTATTTGGAGATTCTAAGAAAGTTTAAATATTGCACGATTACCTTCCCTATGAAATTGGGTAGTGTGAGTAAAAAGAAAAAGGTAGTCAATTATGGGGACTATTTTAATTAGAAGGAAACAATATATTCAACATCTACAATTGAAGATTAAGTAAATAAAAATTGGAAATAATGTAACTTGACTATTTCATAATCATAAGACCAAGTTAAACATATAGAAAATAGGACTTCCTGTCCCCATACTTGAAAGTAAAGTGATAGTTTATTATCGGAATATTCAATAGGAATTTTATCCTTAAGTAGTTTTGAAGGAAGCATTGCATTATTAATAAGTGTCGAGTCCCTTAAGATATATGGGAAGTAGTCCTGAACCTCTAACTTGTATGGAGTCCATTTTGAAGATTTATTGATCGATCCCTATTTTCTTCATCTTAAGATGAGATAGGAGTACGAGTTGATCAACCCTATAAAAAGTAGTTAGTTGACCCTTCCATAAACCATAAGGCACAGACAAGGGAGATTGATTTCATCCTTATCACCATCCATCCGTTGATACTACATAGAAAAGGCAAAGATAGGAGAAACAATAGAGGAGATAAGAAAACATCTAGAAAAGAGGTATATGGATCCCACCTCCATTCCATCTCAAAGAACTATAAAAGACATGAGGGATTTGCCTCAATGTTATGAATTATATATGTGCTTAAGAGGCAAGTGAGAAGCAATGGTCGACGTGATTCTCTCATAGGAGGTATCGGTCATGGCATCACCCTTATCATTCTCTTGTATGGGAAGCATCAATGTAGGGTGGCCATCTAGATCCTCCCATGCCAGATAATGAAGGGAGACACCTTTTCATGTGGTGCAAGGGATCATGACCAAGGTTGCCATGTCAAACTATTTCTTTCTATCATCATCTGTTCCAAGTGAAAAATTGGGGAGCAAAACTCCCTGTCCACAACCTTTAATGTGATACGTAGGAGTATTAAAACATGTTGAGTGGAATATGCCTTAGTAGATCCATATGCCTACCTTGATGGAGGCGAGTAAATAACAATAGAGGGATTATATCTCCAAATAGAGAAGATACTTGAGATCGCATGTAGAAGTGCAAGTGAGGATTTTATTATGCACTTGAGGTAATGGGGCCATTTCCATTGAGTTTCAATATTATTATGATTCATCCTACACATTCCTACAAAGTAAGTTAGAGATTAAGTTACTTTCAGACTTTAGTATTCATGTTTATTTCTTATCCAATCATGCTTTGAGAAATTAGATTGGAAAAAATTAGTCAAAGGGGAAGATCCCTATCGCTTTGCTTGAGATAATTTGTACCTCTCCCTGAAGGTCGAGCTACTTCATCACTCGTACGTGAGAAAAGGCCTGATACTGGACAAGCGTCGAGACAGATAATTTATTTCTTCTTTCTATATTTCTTTCCCATGACAAGAAGGGATGAGCAAATCCCAAATATCACTTCGAATTTGTTTAGATGGAACATGTTGCTTGTTTTTTAGATTTTAGATATTTGAGATTTATATTATTTTTAGACACCCAATATTAATATGCTCAGTTGTGTTTTTTTCAAGCCCTTTGACTCAGGTATAAATTTCTATATGATTATTAAATTAAAGAGCTTCAGATTATCATTTATCTAGACAATAAGAATATCAGAGTTCAGATCTAGATTCAGATCCAGTTTAATTTATTTTCTCAAGCCTTAGAATTAGATGTCATATATCAGACAACAAAATTTAATTAAGTCATTCTATTAATCAAAGTTTCAAATTAAGATTTATTCAGTAGAATATCAAATTTCAGATTTAGATTTAAATTTAATTTAGAATTTAAGAATAGATATATAGATTTAGAGATTATAAATTAAGATTTAGAGATAAGAGATTAAGAATAGATTCAGAGATAAGACATTAATTAAGACCATAGATAGAATATGACATCGGAATATTAACTATATTCATTATATGATAAGTCCTCACCAAAGAGTCTTGGGATGATTTAGAGGGTGCACTATGTCAGACACTGCGGGTGTTAGAGAGGATACATTATGCCAACATAGGTTGTGTTGCACCATAGAGGACATTTCAGTGTTAATAGAGGGTACATCGTGCCAACAGAGATTGTGTTTCACTATAGAGGACAGTTCGGGGTCAAAGAGGAGGACTTATTGTATAATGGTGGCAACATAAAAATAAGATACATATGTAAAAGACACATCAATTTAGTATAAGTTTATAGCTTCCATATCTTAGTTCAGTTTTAGTTATAGTGTATTCATGTTTATCTTATTAGAAATTCAATGTCAGTTACTCTAACGGTAGTTTTCCTATATGTGCATGACTGTGGATGAGATGTCTGCATGTACTAATCTCTAGGGAGACCAATCAAGAGAAAGGACACGATAATAGTTTTAAGAGGTTTGTTTGGTGGGGTGCCACCTACACAATCCAAGATACTAAGACCTTGTGCAAGGTTTTGCATCATGTATTTAGACTTTCTTATAGAGTTTATTGTAACCTAAATTCATTCTAATAATTTATGATAATATATTTTAAACACTAGTCTTTTTGGTTTCTTTCTATTATTATTGTGATAAGTATCATGTTTCTAACACTCCCAATTTGAAAAAAGAATTAGCTTCCACTCATTTGATATGAATATCAAGGTGTTATAATATGGTATTAGAGCCATAACACAGATTGTCATCATGCAAATTCTCATATTCCTAGTCTAGATTAGTCTGGTAGAATCCTAGATAGACTAGAATATTTAGTTAGGCTGATAGCTAGTGACCTTTATTAGAAAGATTTGGCAAAGATTTTAGAGTCTAAGCTTGTGACGTCCCTGGATTTTGATTTCTCCAAACCCTATTGGGAATGAGATGTCAGAATCCGAAAACATCATCCAATCATATCAGATAGCAATGCGGAAGCGAAATACGCATATATGAACAAACAACTATAACATACACCATGACATTCTCAACATTTAACACATTTATATTACAACATGAATTACAATTGCGTATTGAAAGAGAATTTTACAAGTCTATGAACATGTATGCTATCTGGATCTTAGACAATAGGTAAACCTGTACAACTACTCACATCCCATCCTTTATCCCATTCTATCTCTGAACCTAGAAAATACAAGAAATAAAATCATCAACAAAAGTTGGTACGTGGAATTAAAAGCTATATTATGCTGGCATATAAAATACTCAAAATTGAAGAAAGAGAAAGGAAATGTTATTTAAGGCGGAGAATCAGGTAATCCCAAGTTATTAGTCACATTTAGAATGAATATGCATTACTATGGTGGACTTAGCACAAACATAAATATTGGGCCCTATCCCTGCGTACCTTGTACCATTAGGGATCTCCCTGCGTACCTTGTACCATTAGGGAGGTGCTAGTCAACATTAATACTTTCCCTCTCTAATAGGGAGATTAATGAGAACCACTAGTAACTATATTTCATGTTCTTGTTCATTTGTATTCTTTTATGTTCAAGGCGGAAAATTGTCAATATACATACATCTACATCCAACAGTGTATTTCAAATACAAGCAAGCAAGTACATATATTTAACATCCAGCAAATCTAGTCATATAATTATATCCACATACCTGAGTTCAGAGATTCATACTTATATTTTGGATCATCTACATCACTGGTCATCACCTGATTAATAACAAATATTCATCATTAATACAAGATTCACCGTTATTAATGGTATTTTGGTCCAGTTTAGGATTTAGGTCAAATATAGGTGTTACTAATCTAAACTATGTCTATAGTATTTTTATAATTATCTAGAGGTCATTATTTAGGCCTGGTTCAATTTTCATAATTTTCTGATGCTTAGTACATTTCCTAGAATTAAAATGGGATTAAAAGCATCTAAATAGTCATTAAAAGAAAATGACCTATTATTTAGATATATTACTCATATCAGATTCTAAATATGGATGTATATCATCATTAAGGTTCTAGGACAATTTTTTGAGAATTAATATCAACTGCATACTATTTATTTAATTTAATGAACCCTAAAAAGGAGCATCATACTCTAAATTAAATATCATCATTCATAATGGTTCAAGGGTCTGATCTAGGAGTCTAGGATTAAAGGTAATGTTTTTCTGAGTCTGTGGGTATTTTATACATATTTATTGGCCATGGGAGCTATTTACTAGGCATTTTCTAAGTTTTCAAGAAATACTGAAATGGCAAACTTGCATTTACCTTTAGGAATTTATTGGAGCCGCTGGATCCTCCTCTGGGCGCCCTAGATGGCCGCCACCTGTCCCAGGGGCTGGAAAGGTTCAGTCTGCTAATTTTTCCATGAACCGGCGGCCTATGGATAGATTCCACCTCCTGAGCCGGCTCGTCTCCCTCCTCTCATCCTCGCGCTCCCGAAGCGCTTTTATGCGTGCGATGACTGCGCCGCCGCAAAGGACAGAAGAAGCAAGGAAACTGTGGTCGATGAAACCTCCTCACCCAAGGGTAAAGCTGCAAGCCTCAGAGTCACCATGAAGTCTGATGCGGCAAGGTTTCAAACTAGTTGCAGACTGCAACGTGATCTAGGCATATGTGGACCACTGGACCTCCGATCAACCCTCTGCTCCGGTTGCTGCAGCTGGTACACGCCGGGGCATCAGACTGACCTATGATTCCGCCTGGAGAGCAACTCGCTATGCGACATTGCTCCCGCTCATTGATTCATGGAGGCCGGTGACTAGCCCACTGGATGGATGCCTTACTTCCTCGACCTGACGCCCCGCTGCGTCCTTCCCTAGGACTCCCCTGGGCGCCGCCGCAAGGGAAAGCTCCGACGGGATCGTGAGGGAGGGAGTTGTCGGTTTGGTGGTTGGGCACTTCCAGATAGCCGCCGCAAGCGGCTGTAGAAGTTGAAGAACAGGAAAGAGGACTCCGCTGCGCGTGGAATATCCGTGGATCTCCATCCATCGTCTCCTCAAAAGCTCAAACAGAGCTTCCAGTCAGGAACATGGTATATGCCTCCCCTTATCCTCATCTTCCTGTATTCTAGAGATAGTATGGTGTTGCTGCGGTGAGTTCTGAAGATAGGTCCTCGCCCCCCATGGCAATATTCGTAAGCCATATGGATGGCTTCGCAATAGAAAGGTTCCCCTGGATTTTGTAGTTCTCTTCGAGCCTACAGTATCCCTTCCTGCTACCTTCATCACGATTTGCTGCGCACCACGATCCTCGTCTCCTCTGCGACTCCGTCTTCTGAAAGCATGGTGCCGCTGAGGCATGGTGCTGCAGCCGAACATCAGAGGAGTGAGCTCGGTCTGCAGTAGCCTCTGCGATCCACATTGCAATGAAGAAGGTGGAGCCGTCGTCCTGCTGTTTGGGTGGATGGATTCAGAAGATAGATGGCGGGGGTCGTTCAACTGCTCCTCCACCTGCTTCTTCTTCCTTTCACCCTCTGTGATCTCCCTCTGCAGGCTGCTACTGACGATGAGAGTTATGAGCAGGGAACTCCTCCAAAAACTGTAGATCAAACCGGTCGCTCCGGATCTAGTAAAACAAACTTAACCACGTGGACACTATCAAATAGGTTTGTTTCCATCAGTTCCTTAGGTCTCGGAGCTTGGAGACAAGTCTGCGCTTTTGACCACTTCCCATCAACTTCACGTTCAAAAACCACGTGAACAGAACTTCCTTATAATAATAGTGGGCCATAGCCACATGCGAACATTTGATTAATTTTCTATTTTTTATATTTTAAACCTCAATAGAGTTTCATAGGAAATTGCTTTGACCGTATAATTTTAATCCATGATTCCACGTGGTGTAGTTCAACTTTTATACAAATGAGGCACCCAAACTCCATTATTGATCCTTCAAATTCGTTAGCCCAAAGAGTACGTATCTAAGATATTTAACTTAAATATACGTGAATTGACCTCTAACCTCATCGATACAAGCTCAAATTGCTTAATTTGACCATATACATATCATGATACGTAAACAAACCATTTTGGTCCATGCTCGTCTTCAAGAAATATTTTGGGTTTTAATCCTAAAATCGGGGTCATCACAAAGCTAGATGTGTAGTCCATGATAGATGTTGACATATGCATTGAAATTAGGTACGTTTTGCTTTTAGATCTTAAGTATTAATTATAGATATGTCTATAACATGATCTCTCTATTTTTAGTGTTGTGTGGTCCATAACACATATCATATGGAACTATAGAGGAAGTGTTATTATATAAAAATCTTTATGATGTTTGTCTCACCATTTTAAGTGCATGTGGTATGGGACATGTGCCCTAATGAGATGTAAATATAAGTACATGACATCTTCATGTATATATATGTGATTGATATATATCAGGAGATGATCAAGGTCATAGTTGATGTTAAGAGCCCATATAGATAGTTACTCGAACCAAATGGCATTACAAGTACATAAAGGTCTACTATTTGTAAAAGTATTGACACCTCATGAAAGATAATATGAGAACGAGCTTAGAAAAGAATAGAGACACAAGAAAATGACTATGAGAAATAATGTACAGACATGTAGAACCTCATAAGTTATGTTACTGAGGTATCTTGTAAAGGAAATAGGTGAGTAGACCAGCTAAATAACTTTACCATAAGATTAAAGAGAACACATTTTTTGACTATATATGAAGGTCAAATTAGGGTAAGTTCCATTTAGAGGTGAACCTTGAACTATATCGATCAATAGTATATCTTAGAACAAGGTTTTTCTTGAACTATTTGATCTTACCTACTACATTCTCATGGGTGATGGGTAACCCTTGACCCAAAAGTCATACTTAGAACTCATAATGCAAATCATGTGTCTTATTTCAAGGGATGCTGAGAAAATGTTAGGTGTCATACTAGATAAAGAATCGTTATGAGAATGATTCATTTTTTTAGTAAGTGAACTTAGAAAAATCATGATAGTAAGATGCTATCTAAATAACTAGACACATCCAAAGAATTTTAACATATACTTTGAACTTTTTTATGTTGTTGATCTGAATAAAATACATAAGATGAAGAATTTAGTATGAATATGTCTATAAAGTTGTTCAACATAGTGTGGATCATTATAGTCCACTAAAGGACATATAATGTTATTCTTAGTGTTGATATTTCAAAGAAAAATAGGAAGGTTTGAGATCATGATGTGGTTAAATATAAGCATAGTAATACAGATGAACGTTATTAAGGTTAAATATATGAACTTAATAATTGATTATAAGTAAGAATTCTAAGTGAATCAATGATGTAAACGAGATGAAAGATTTCATAAATATTGTTAGTGATAGTGTAACCTTGAGATGGGTAGCCTCACATTTACAATAGATGAAATTTAAGGACAAAATTCCCAAAAAGGTGGGTAGAATTATCACGTCCCAAATTCTAAGTAATCTAATAAATGTATCTTTATGAGGCCCAACTCAAATACACGATACATATGCTAAATTTGATATGATGATCTATACGTGCATTTTGAACCCATTAATTGTCCATAACCACAATAAGGGTAAAATGGTATTTTGGCTATTGTGTATGTTAATTAATTTTCTAGAAGATATATATATAGCATCTAAATAATGAGAAATATATTATTACTATGTTTAGAATTTAATAATTTTCAAATAAAAAGAGATACATTATTTAACAAAAGAGGGATTAGAGTAATTAAAAATAGTAAATGATTTTATTTTGAAATTCTAAGACCTTATTTATATATCTTAGATAACACATTAGTGGTCAAAGTTTTAAGATTTTTGGTTAATTTTAGATAAGGAAATAAATTCAAGAAAGATAAAGCTTGATCTGGTTCATTATCAAACAAACCAAATAATTTGAGAGATGATAAATAAATTATTTTTCAACATTTTAAAATGGTAATGAAATAAATACCAAAAATTTAGGCAAACATCACGATACATGGGGCACTTTAGTAATTTCTTTTTGGGGAAGATTTCATGGTTTTTTTTTAGAGTAATTAATTACATGAACAACTTTGAATTGATATATATAATTTCAAAAGAGGTTAGGTGCCAAATTCTTTAAGGCAATAAATACATGAAACATTTTCTACAATATTTATTAAGATTTTTACATGTCATTTTGTATTGAAAATAAATGCTAAGAAATATTCAATATTTTTTTTATAATTATTATTTTAAGAAAGTTTTATAAACTAAATGCATACTAATTGAAATCTAGTTGATATTAGAGCAATATATTCGACATAGAATTAGAGGGAACTTAACGATATATTGCATTACTTTTGTTAACATTCAAGTCTTGGATACATCAAACATAGTAGAAATAATTTTATAAAAATGTTATAGTAATTAAAGATTATAAGAAATTGTTGGCATTCGACCACCACCTTTTCAATACTATTGGCAACCTTGATATGGAAAAGGAAATTAAATTATAGGTATTTGAATGTGATTTAAACAAAAGAAAAATGGAAATCATGTATTTAATTGCACAATAGAATATTGTTTACCATTTCGTAAATATAGATCATGTGAAATAGATATGAGTTGGTAAAAGTGAGGTTGTAAGACCAAGAGGTCATGATTTCAAACCCAGGCGACTGGATGAATGAATCGCCAATTTTTTTAGAAAAAAATCATGGTCGATTTTTTTAGTAATAATGACCATATTACTTTATGTTTTCGGAAATATATATGGAAGTTAAATTAAAAGTAGTCTTTTATTCTTCTGAATGATTTGATTGCCTTTCCTAAATTGGAGTATTTTTTGAAACATACTTGTAAGAAAGCAAAAGTTAGAGGGTTTTGTACATAATGGAGTTAATGGACATGGAATGGTTATGATAATAGATAGTTTTCATTTTCTATTAGAATAAGAGAAATATGATAATGTAATAAATACCAGTTTATTTGAGATATATAGGGCATGCAATAAATATTTGGATATTTTATATTGACATTAGATGTTTGAATAATTAATTATCGTAATATCAAAAAATGGTTTACATTTGTTGGAGATTTGAAGAAAGTTTCAATTGCACTGTTACCTTCCCAATGAAATTGGGTAGTGTGAGTAAAAAGAAAAACATAGTCAATTAGGAATAATAGAAGACCATTTTAATTAGAAATGAAACAAGATAATCAACGCATACAATTGAAGATGATATAAACAAAAATTGGAATTGTGGGCTCCGATCTCCAAACCACGAAATAATCACGATTTAAACATGAGCGGAAGCAATCGATAATCAGCGGAAGACAAAAATCATGGGAAATTAAAACTTTTCGAGACAAGATCTTGAAACCACAAACCTTTTCCATAGAAAAAGGATTTAAACTGTATACATCTCTGTCAAATTACTTCTTGAGTAATTATATACAACATGATACAAAATCTCAAGAACTCATAACCAAAACACTCCAAGACCTGAGAGTACAGAGGACACATAGGACTGACTCTAACTACACCACATAGCAGGCTGAATCTCCACCTGAGATTTATTGCTGCTCCTGGTGCTGCTGCTGCTGGGATTGGTCACCTTTAGACCGGTTCCTCCGTCTTTGACGACCACCTAAAAAGTTGAAGTCTACGGGGTGAGACAATTATACATAATTGCCCCAGCGAGAGTTATAACTCTCCACTAGAAGCTTTATAAGCAAACAAAGAATAACTTAAGCAGTAAAAGCTTTCAAAGCATTCATTAGCAGTTTTGATAATAAGCAAGAGTTCAACATTTATGAAACATGAAGAACATATACTTTATCCAATGTAACATCAATCAAGTAATACTACGCTGTTGATTATGTTTTTCAAACATTATTATGCCCTGTGGAGATGAGGCATACCACTCATACTCCAACTGATCGCTAAGAAGTCACATCAGTATCATACATAGGTCATTAAAAGAGCCGGATTCTTATGACCACATCTTCCTCAGTCAGTTAGAGGATTGTTTGCAGGACATCTGGCAGGATGTCTGCTATTTATAGCTCACCAGGGTAAACTGGAGCTTCGCTATGTTTTTAGAGTTATAGTGGCGTTCTGTACTTTCTTCGTCATCGGAAGATTTCTTGATTATCTTTCACCGATGCGGTGTTTGTGTTTACTTTGGGAGAATAGTGATACATCTCACCTTTTGGGTTTGTAGTGAAGGTTTGACGGACTATAAAAATCTACATCAATTCCTACACTAGGATGTAAGGTTCTACACATCCATATACCCCACATACTCAAAAGTATGTGATCCAGGAGTTCCCTTGGGAAAACCTGTTTCACCATCATTTAGACTCTGACAATGATGGATCTATGATCAGGGCTCTACATTACACTTGGTTAGTTAGGTACATTCAGTATTCTTTTAACATCATACATTGTTCTTCAAACACTAACATTAGCATAACAGCTATAAATGAGAATACTAAAATGTAGCAAGCCTAACTCTTTTCAATCATCTGTTCTCAATCATTTCATCACAAGTCATCTGTTAAGCATGACCTTGATGGTATTTATGGCTCTTACAGCCCATAAATCTCAATAGATGTCACTAGCAGTGCATCAAGATATTTCACTTATTCATAAAGCTTAAGACATGCTTTCAATGAATATAGTATTATAATCCATACCTGGATATGATCATCATCTCATAACAACCTGCAAGGTTAATTCAACTGGTAATAGTAAACATTTCATCAATCAGGGTTTACTATTCATCTTTCATGTCACCACCCTAGAATTAGGGTTTACTATTCACTCCATGGTGAATTGTACTCATTACATCATCATGTATGAGAAACATCATCATTAAAGCTCTTAAGTAAGATTAAGATTCACTAGACATCATAATTGGGGTTTCCATGATCTCACATGGGTGGATCATTCCCTACTCATGTACATTCATGTGTATTGAAAGTATCTTACTTAAGTTTCCACCATAAAAAGGTACTTTCTCTCTCTTAGGATACTTTCTCTCTCCTCTTACTAGTAGATGGTGATAACACCACTCTAGATCAGGTTGGGTTAAGTTCTCATTGACTAACATAAGCCAAAACACCACTATCATGTGATTAGGGTTTGATTAGAACAAGGTTTTACTCCATTAAACCCCTCAAGGGTATTTTGGTAATTTACCTCATGATCACCATCATGGGTCAACTCATTAATCACTTAGTCCCTTAATGACCTAGGTTACCATTAGGGTTTAGATTAGATCATCATTGAATCAATTACATCATCAATTGATTAAATACAAACCACCTTGAACACCTTCAAACGGTTTCAACCTTCAACCACCAAACGGTCTTGAGACCGTTTGGTTTCAAACGGTCTTGAGACCGTTTTACCTCAAATGGTCTTGAGACCGTTTGGATGTTTTGACCGTTTAGAAAGGTTGACTTTCCAAACCGTTTGAAGCTCATGCGGTTTGAAACTGTTTGATCAAAATGACTTGAGATCGATTGGTCCAAACGACCTTGAGATCGTTTGAGCCCAAACGGTCTTGAGACAGTTTGACCTCAAACGGTCTTGAGACCATTTGAACTCAAGCGGTCTTGAGACCATTTGGATCCAAACAGTCTTGAGACCGTTTGGTCCAAATGGGCTCAAACCGTTTGGACCTCCAAAGTGGTTCAAAAGTTTACAATTGGTCATGAATATGTATGTTGAACCCCTCAATTAACCAAATCCATGATAACCACTTATAAATTGAGTTAACTAAGATTAACCTCAATCACTTGGACATCAAATTGACCCTCAATTGAAAGCCAATTAGGGTTTTATCCTTCTCAATTAGGGTTTCAAATCAGATGGTCATCAATATTCAACATTGTGAATCAATTCAAGGTTGAACCTATCAATTGACCTCCAATTGGGCCCAAACTTGGCCCAAACGGTCTTGAGGTCGTTTGGAAATCATTCAAATGGTCTTGAGACCGTTGGCCCAAAGTTTGACCAAAAACCAAGTCGGTTAGATTAGGGTTGAACTCCAATTAGGTCAAAAATCAGCATTTTTATCAATTCATCAACTTATTGCAATTGGACCTTCAAACCATTAGATTATCTCAACCCTAGACCTTCAAACGGTCTTGGGTTGTTCCCAAACGGTCTTGAGACCGTTTGGAGGAACCCCCAAATGGTCTTGAGACCGTTTGGGTCCTTCAACCCAAAACTCAACAAGATCTATGTTTTAAAACATCAATTTTGACCCGATTAGGGTTTGGATGTTGAAGTGCCTTCAACTCTCAAATGGTTAAGAATTAAACTTTGATTCTTTGCAGGAATGAAATTCAATATATAACCAACAGACCCTCAAATGGTCGTCCCTTGGTCAACCCTATCAAATGGTCTTGAGACCGTTTCAATCCAAACGGTCTTGCAAGACCGTTTGAGATCAAACGGTCTTGCAAGACCGTTTGAGATCAAACGGTTTGAAACCATTTGACCTTAAACGGTTTGCAACCGTTTGGACCAAAAGGGTCCAAGGTCGTTTGATAAAGTAACATGGGGATTCACGCCCCTCATCTTCAACCTCTGTCAAGGTCGGTTCTTCCACCGTTTTGCTTGCAAAAGTGCAAGGAAGAAGGGAGGTAGAAGAAGAACTAACATGCTAAATTGCAAGAACAAAGTATGCATATAAAGCAAGAGTTTAGAGTTATAAAACCCGCCTAAAGGTCGTTCCTTGAGCTCCAAGCTTTCAAGCTCCAATCTTTAATGGCATCTTTGAGCTCCACAGGTTCGGCCAAGGTGAATTCTCCAAGGAAACGTTGGAAAGGAAAGGCTAGAAAGATAGAGCTAGGTGAGCTAGCCATGAATCCAACCTTGAAAACGAGTTTCCTCCATGAATTCAAGCAAAAGGGATGATATAAACTTACCTAGAACCCTTGGTCGTCCCTCTCTACTCCAGAGCTAGCCTTGGTCGGTTGAGAAGAAGAGAAGAAGTGAAGGAAATGAGAGGTTCGTTCACTTGTTACAGGGAAAGGGCTTATATACTTTAGGCCTTTTTACACCATACGGACCTCTAAAGTATGGAATTTACATCTAAGTCCCTCCTTGCTCAAGGCACGTCCAAACTCATCTAAACTTATGCAAAGCTCATGAAATCTCAAGATCTAAGGGTAAAGAAAGCCAACTTTCAACTAAGGTACATACATGAAAGGTTTCCATACCCATATTAGGTGATTTTTACCACAAGGATCATTTTTCTTATCTGATTATTCATTGATGTCCCCTTTTAATCATTTCTACTCTAAATGATGGCAAGAGTTATAAAAGATGTTCTAGAAGGTGAATTTTACAAATTACACCCCTCAATTTGGGTAAATTGCACTTTACTCCAAATTAGGGTTTTTAAGCACAAGGATCATTCCACAAGCTTCATCTTGATGCCCAAGCTTGGAAAATCCTTCTTACTTCATCATATTTACTCATATGATGTCTTATTATCATAAGAACATCTTAACCTATGAACATTGCAAGTTAACCCCTTTAACTGGGTAATTTGCACATAGGTCCCTGCACTACAAAACAATGCTACAACCCTTACATATAAAGGAGCAAAATTGAAAGTAAATGTTCCTGAGGAACTTAATTACATGCCAGGGAGTACTCACAAGTATATAATTACATATTTAGGCAAAACTTCTAGGGTTAGGTTATAACCCAGGTCAGGGATGTTACAAATTATCCACCCCTTCACAAGGATTTCGTCCCCGAAATCGATAAAACGTATTAGGAGAAAAGAGCAGGGTATTTCCTTCTCATCTCATCCTCTAGTTCCCAAGTGGCTTCTTCAACACCACGATGGTTCCAGAGGACTTTCACAAGGCTTATATCTTTCTTCTTTAACTTTTTAGTTCTGTTATCAAGGATTGACACTGGTCCCTCCTCATATGTTATATCATCATTTAATTCTACTTCCATTGGTTGTAGAACTGACTCGGTGTCTGGGTGACATTTCCTCAGCATGGAAATGTGAAACACAGGATGTAACTTCTGCAACTCTTGAGGTAATTCTAGTCTATAGTCCACCTTTCCAACTCTCTCAACAATTGGATAAGGTCCCATAAATCTAGGAGCTAACTTTCCTTTTCTTCCAAAACGAAGGACTCCTTTCCAAGGTGAGACCTTGAGATACACTCTGTCTCCAACCTGGAACTCTAGGGGTCTACGACGTTTATCAGCATACGACTTCTGCCTATCCAGTGTAGTCTTAAGCTGTTGCTGTATAACTTTAATCTTCTCTGTAGTTTGCTGCACAAGATCAGGACCTAACAACTGGTGCTCACCAGTCTCATACCAACACAAGGGTGATCTACAACGTCTACCATACAAAGATTCATAGGGTGCCATATCAATACTATGTTGATAGCTATTGTTATAGGCAAACTCTATCAAGTTTAGATGTAGATCCCAACTCCCGGTAAACTGGAGAACACATGCTCTCAACAGGTCTTCCAAGGTCTGTATAGTCCTTTCCAACTGTCCATCAGTCTGTGGGTGAAAGGCTGTACTAAACCTTAACTTGGTGCCTAGGGCTCTGTGTAACTGTTCCCAAAAGCGACTTGTAAACTGGGGACCTCTGTCAGAAACTATAGTGACAGAAAATCCGTGCAAACACACTATCTCCTGAACATACAACTGGGATAACCTTTCAGTAGAATAGGTTGTTTTGACAGGTAGGAAATGTGCTGTTTTAGTCAACCTATCAACAACTACCCAAATGGAATCATGTCCTTTGTTTGTCCTGGGTAGGCCAACAACAAAGTCCATGGTCACATGGTCCCACTTCCACTGTGGTATGGGTAAAGGTTGCATTGTTCCTGCAGGTTTCTGGTGTTCAGCCTTGACCTGCTGACACACAGGACACCTCAGAACAAACTCAGCTACATCCTTCTTCATCCCAGGCCACCAATACATATCTTTCAAGTTTCGATACATCTTGGTGCTCCCAGGATGCATAGCATACATTGAAGAATGAGCTTCCTCCAGAACTATCTTCCTCAGGTTATCTACATCTGGCACTATCATCCTCCCATGATAGCATGCCACCTGGTCATCTGACTCATGAAAACCTTCTCGCTTCTCATCACCAAACTCAGATCTAATCTGCTGAACTGCAACATCTACTTGTTGTGCCTCCTTTATCTGCTCTCTTAGGGTAGGTTTAATATGCATCCCAGCTAACAAACCAGCTAACAATGATACCTTCAACTGCACATTGTCTTGCCTTAAAGAGATAAGCATATCTCTCCTAGAGTATACTAAGGAACTTATTTGTGCTCTATCCATGGTTGATGTTGCTGATTTCCTACTCAAGGCATCTGCAACCACATTGGCCTTGCCTAGATGGTAATCAATTGTACAGTCATAGTCCTTGATTAACTCCATCCAGCGACGTTGCCTCATGTTAAGCTCATGCTGAGAGAAGATATACTTAAGGTTCTTGTGGTCTGTGAAAATATGGAAGGTTTCTCCATAGAGATAATGTCTCCAGATCTTCAAAGCATGGACCACAGCAGCTAACTCCAGATCGTGTGTCGGATAATTCTCCTCGTGTTTCTTAAGCTGTCGGGAAGCAAAAGAAATCACTTGTTTATCCTGCATCAACACACACCCAAGTCCATTCTTGGAGGCATCACAGAAGACTACATATCCTTTTCCTTGCTCAGGTAGCACAAGCACAGGTGCACTTGTCAACCTCTCCTTCAACAGTTGAAAAGACTATTGACACTTATCACTCCATGTAAAAGGAACATCTTTCCGGGTTAACTTGGTGAAAGGTAAGGCTATAAAACTAAAATTCTTAATAAACCTTCGATAATAACCAGCTAACCCCAAGAAACTTCTAATCTCCGTCGGTGTCTTCGGTTGTTCCCACTGTAGAACAGATTCCACCTTTGCAGGGTCAACACGAATTCCCGAGGCAGATATCACATGTCCAAGAAAAGATACCTCCGGAAGCCAGAACTCACACTTGCTAAATTTAGCGTATAGCTTGTGTTCTCTTAGCAAGGTCAGAGCTTGGCGAAGATGCTGCTCATGCTGCTAAGCATCTTTACTATAAATCAGGATGTCATCTATAAAGACGACAACACACTGATCAAGGAAGGGTCGAAAGACTCTATTCATGAGTTCCATGAATGCAGCTGGTGCATTGGTTAGTCCAAACGACATAACCGTGAACTCATAGTGACCATATCTTGTCCTAAAGGCAGACTTGGATATGTCACTATCCTTAATGCGGAGTTGATGATATCCAGATCTCAAATCTATCTTTGAGAAGACTGTTGCACCACGCAACTGGTCAAAAAGATCATCAATCCTCGGCAAAGGGTACTTGTTCTTTATTGTTGCTTTATTGAGTTGTCTATAGTCAATGCACAACCGCATTGATCCATCTTTCTTTTTAACAAACAAAACTGGAGCACCCCAAGGTGAAGTGCTCGGTCGGATAAAACCTTTCTCAAGTAACTCTTGAAGCTGTTTCTTGAGTTCTGCCATCTCGGCAGGCGCCATCCTATAAGGAGTTTGGGCTATAGGTTTTGTATCTGGGACTAAATTGATTTCAAAATCAATCTCCCGAGGTGGTGGTATACCAGGAAGTTCTTCAGGAAACACATCCTCGAATTCCTTGACTATAGGAACTTCAATAGGGTTGGGACTCTCCTTGGTAACATCTACCACATGGGCCAAGAATGCATAACATCCTTGCCTCATCAACTTATCAGCAACCATAGCTGATACAAGACAAGTGGGCAGAATCTTTCCTTCTCCTTGAAAGATCCATGTGTTGCTTTCATCAGCAAACACTGCCAACTTGGACTCACAAACCAAGACAACTCGATACCTTTCCAAGGTATCCATCCCGAGGATTACATCAAATCCTTGCATATCAAGTGGTATAAGGTCCACTTGAATGTGGTGATCAGAAAAGAAGAGGATGCAGGGAGAGCATACCTCCTGCAGAACGGCAGACCCTCTCAACAGAGTCTCCAACAGCAAACTATCTGCCCTATTACTAACTGTCATATTGCAGTTGCGAATCACTCTTCGAGTGATGAAAGAGTGCGTAGCACCCGGGTCAATCAGAACAGATACTACACAAGGTTTAGACATATCAGAATATAAAAGTTCCATCTGACCTATCACCACTTGTGGATCGACCACTGCCTCTGGTGGGTTCATAGCATAGAACCTCGTTGTCGCCTGGTGTTGAGGTGGTGCTGATGATCCAGCTTGAGACACTTGTCCACGTCCTCGAGCTGCTCCTTGAGATTGCATTCTCTGAGATCCTTGTTTATTCTGTCTCGGAGGCTGTGTCACACTGACAGGCTTAGATCGGCAGTCCTTCATCAAGTGTCCCACTTTACCACAGTTGTAGCAACTTCTCTCCAGTTGTTGTGGTCTGGGTGGTCTAGTAACTGACATTGATGTAGAACTCTGAGTCTCCTGAGGTGGTTGTCTTTGTTCTCTACCTCTACTTGGAGAGCACTGAGTCTGAGAACTAGATCTAGGTGGTGGAGGGTTAGGTGCAGAGGATCTAGGCTTCTTAAAGTCCCTAGATGAAGAACCCTGGAACTGTGGATATCTTTTCTGAGTTTGCCTCTTCTCAACCACAGATCTCTCTATCCTTCGGACTGACTCAATGAAGGTAGAGAATCTCTCTCGGTTTTCTAAGGCAGACATGGGGGTACTCATGTCAGCATTCAAACCCCTCTCGAATCTCCTGATTCTTTCTTCTTCTGTGGCAGCCATGTGCGGACAAAACCGCAACAACTCCATGAACTTAGCTTCATACTCGCTAATGTTCATTACTCCCTGCCTCAGTCTCTCAAATTGAGAGATCTTCTCATCTAGGAAGGTCTTTGGGAAATATCTATGAACAAATTCCCGCCGAAAGTCTTCCCACGAGATCTCTATTCCAGGTCTCTTCTGCTCTTCCATTGTCCACCAATGACCAGCGCTTCCTTTGAGAAGATAGACAACATGTCTGACCTTCTCAGCTTCAGGGATATTGAGAATCCTGAAAGCCTTCTCCAACTCCGTCAACCATAGATCATCATCTGTGGGGTCAGCAGTCCCAAGGTACTCGGTAGCTCCGACACGACATAGTCGCTTGAACGTTTTTCTGATACCTTGACCTTCTGATTGGACAGGTGCCCTGGGTACAGGCATAGGCATCCTGTCGGTTATGTGTGTCATGGTAGTCATAAACTGCCCGAACATCGTTTGAACTGCTGGGTTACCCATGTCGGCTGGGTCGAATTGGGGTGGCTCTCTGGGTTGCTCAGGTACAGGCTGTTCTATCTCTGGTACTCCTGCACCGCCTTGAGGTGCACTAGCACTACTTTCTACCACGTTCTCATCATGTGGCTCTGACATTCTTATGTATCTTCTTCTCCTGAGGAGCAGAAGATTCTATTAGATAAGGAAGGAATACTAAAGATAGACTCGACTTCCTAAGTCCTATGCCTCTATAGACTCGGCAAACCTAGAGCTCTGATACCACTTAATTGTGGGCTCCGATCTCCAAACCACGAAATAATCACGATTTAAACATGAGCGGAAGCAATCGATAATCAGCGGAAGACAAATATCACGGGAAATTAAAACTTTTCAAGACAAGAGCTTGAAACCACAAACCTTTTCCATAGAAAAAGGATTTAAACTGTATACATCTCTGTCAAATTACTTCTTGAGTAATTATATACAACATGATACAAAATCTCAAGAACTCATAACCAAAACACTCCAAGACCTGAGAGTACAGAGGACACATAGGACTGACTCTAACTACACCACATAGCAGGCTAAATCTCCACCTGAGATTTACTGCTGCTCCTGGTGCTACTGCTGCTGGGATTGGTCACCTTTAGACCGGTTCCTCCGTCTTCGACGACCACCTAAAAAGTTGAAGTCTACGGGGTGAGACAATTATACGTAATTGCCCCAGCGAGAGTTATAACTCTCCACTAGAAGCTTTATAAGCAAACAAAGAATAACTTAAGCAGTAAAAGCTTTCAAAGCATTCATTAGCAGTTTTGATAATAAGCAAGAGTTCAACATTTATGAAACATGAAGAACATATACTTTATCCAGTGTAACATCAATCAAGTAATACTACACTGTTGATTATGTTTTTCAAACATTATTATGCCCTGTGGAGATGAGGCATACCACTCATACTCCAACTGATCGCTAAGAAGTCACATCAGTATCATACATAGGTCATTAAAAGAGCCGGATTCTTATGACCTCATCTTCCTCAGTCAGTTAGAGGATTGTTTGCAGGACATCTAGCAGGACGTCTGCTATTTATAGCTCACCAGGGTAAACTGGACCTTCGCTATGTTTTTAGAGTTACAGTGGTGTTCTGTACTCTCTTCGTCATCGGAAGATTTCTTGATTATCTTTCACCGATGCGGTGTTTGTGTTTACTTTGGGAGAATAGTGATATATCTCACCTTTTGGGTTTGTAGTGAAGGTTTGACAGACTATAAAAATCTACATCAATTCCTACACTAGGATGTAAGGTTCTACACATCCATATACCCCACATACTCAAAAGTATGTGATCCAGGAGTTCCCTTGGGAAAACCTGTTTCACCATCATTTAGACTCTGACAATGATGGATCTATGATCAGGGCTCTACATTACACTTGATTAGTTAGGTACATTCAGTATTCTTTTAACATCATACATTGTTCTTCAAACAATAACATTAGCATAACAACTATAAATGAGAATACTAAAATGTAGCAAGCCTAACTCTTTTCAATCATCTGTTCTCAATCATTTCATCACAAGTCATCTGTTAAGCATGACCTTGATGGTATTTATGGCTCTTACAGCCCATAAATCTCAATAGATGTCACTAGCAGTGCATCAAGATATTTCACTTATTAATAAAGCTTAAGACATGCTTTCAATGAATATAGTATTATAATCCATACCTGGATATGATCATCATCTCATAACAACCTGCAAGGTTAATTCAACTGGTAATAGTAAACATTTCATCAATCAGGGTTTACTATTCATCTTTCATGTCACCACCCTAGAATTAGGGTTTACTATTCACTCCATGGTGAATTGTACTCATTACATCATCATGTATGAGAAACATCATCATTAAAGCTCTTAAGTAAGATTAAGATTCACTAGACATCATAATTAGGGTTTCCATGATCTCACATGGGTGGATCATTCCCTACTCATGTACATTCATGTGTATTGAAAGTATCTTACTTAAGTTTCCACCATAAAAAGGTACTTTCTCTTTCTTAGGATACTTTCTCTCTCCTCTTACTAGTAGATGGTGATAACACCACTCTAGATCAGGTTGGGTTAAGTCCTCATTGACTAACATAAGCCAAAACACCACTATCATGTGATTAGGGTTTGATTAGAACAAGGTTTTACTCCATTAAACCCCTCAAGGGTATTTTGGTAATTTACCTCATGATCACCATCATGGGTCAACTCATTAATCACTTAGTCCCTTAATGACCTAGGTTACCATTAGGGTTTAGATTAGATCATCATTGAATCAATTACATCATCAATTGATTAAATACAAACCACCTTGAACACCTTCAAACGGTTTCAACCTTCAACCACCAAACGGTCTTGAGACCGTTTGACCTCAAGCGGTCTTGAGACCGTTTGACCTCAAGCGGTCTTGAGACCATTTGGATGTGTTGACCATTTAGAAAGGTTTACTTTCCAACCCGTTTGAAGCTCATGCGGTTTGAAACCGTTTGATCAAAACGACTTGAGATCGATTGGTCCAAACGACCTTGAGATCGTTTGAGCCCAAACGGTCTTGAGACCGTTTGACCTCAAACGGTCTTGAGACCGTTTGGATCCAAACGGTCTTGAGACCGTTTGGTCCAAATGGGCTCAAACCGTTTGGACCTCCAAAGTGGTTCAAAAGTTTACAATTGGTCATGAATATGTATGTTGAACCCCTCAATTAACCAAATCCATGATAACCACTTATAAATTGAGTTAACTAAGATTAACCTCAATCACTTGGACATCAAATTGACCCTCAATTGAAAGCCAATTAGGGTTGAATCCTTCTCAATTAGGGTTTCAAATCGGATGGTCATCAATATTCAACATTGTGAATCAATTCAAGGTTGAACCTATCAATTGACCTCCAATTGGGCCCAAACTTGGCCCAAACGGTCTTGAGGTCGTTTGGACATCATCCAAACGGTCTTGAGACTGTTTGCCCAAAGTTTGACCAAAAACCAAGTCGGTTAGATTAGGGTTGAACTCCAATTAGGTCAAAAATCAGCATTTTTATCAATTCATCAACTTATTGCAATTGGACCTTCAAACCATTAGATTATCTCAACCCTAGACCTTAAAACGGTCTTGGGTTGTGCCCAAACGGTCTTGAGACCGTTTGGAGGAACCCCCAAACGGTCTTGAGACCGTTTGGGTCATTCAACCCAAAACTCAACAAGATCTATGTTTTAAAACAGCAATTTTGACCCGATTAGGGTTTGGATGTTGAAGTGCATTCAACTCTCAAATGGTTAAGAATTAAACTTTGATTCTTTGCAGGAATGAAACTCAATATATAACCAACAGACCCTCAAACGTTCGTCCCTTGGTCAACCCTATCAAACGGTCTTGAGACCGTTTCAATCCAAACGGTCTTGCAAGACCGTTTGAGATCAAACGGTTTGAAACTGTTTGACCTTAAACAGTTTGCAACCGTTTGGACCAAAAGGGTCCAAGGTCATTTGATAAAGTAACATAGGGATTCATCCCCTCATCTTCAACCTCTGTCAAGGTCGGTTCTTCCACCGTTTTTCTTGCAAAAGTGCAAGGAAGAAGGGAGGTAGAAGAAGAACTAACATGCTAAATTGCAAGAACAAAGTATGCATATAAAGCAAGAGTTTAGAGTTATAAAACCCGCCTAAAGGTCATTCCTTGAGCTCCAAGCTTTCAATCTCCAAGCTTTAATGGAGTCTTTGAGCTCCACAGGTTCAGCCAAGGTGAATTCTCCAAGGAAACGTTGGAAAGGAAAGGCTAGAAAGATAGAGCTAGGTGAGCTAGCCATGAATCCAACCTTGAAAACGAGTTTCCTCCATGAATTCAAGCAAAAGGGATGATCTAAACTTACCTAGAACCCTTGGTCGTCCCTCTCTGCTCCAGAGCTAGCCTTGGTCGGTTGAGAAATAAGAGAAGAAGTGAAGGAAATGAGAGGTTCGTTCACTTGTTACAGGGAAAGGGCTTATATACTTTAGGCCTTTTTACACCATACAGACCTCTAAAGTATGGAATTTACATCTAAGTCCCTCCTTGCTCAAGGCACGTCCAAACTCATCTAAACTTATGAAAAGCTCATGAAATCTCAAGATCTAAGGGTAAAGAAAGCCAACTTTCAACTAAGGTACATACATGAAAGGTTTCCATACCCATATTAGGTGATTTTTACCACAAGGATCATTTTTCTTATCTGATTATTCATTGATGTCCCCTTTTCATCATTTCTACTATAAATGATGGCAAGAGTTATAAAATATGTTCTAGAAGGTGAATTTTACAAATTACACCCCTCAATTTGGGTAAATTGCACTTTACTCCAAATTAGGGTTTTTAAGCACAAGGATCATTCCACAAGCTGCATCTTGATGCCCAAGCTTGGAAAATCCTTCTTACTTCATCATATTTACTCATATGATGTCTTATTATCATAAGAACATCTTAACCTGTGAACATTGCAAGTTAACCCCTTTAACTGGGTAATTTGCACATAGGTCCCTGCACTACAAAACAATGCTACAACTTTACATATAAAGGAGAAAAATTGAAAGTAAATGTTCCTGAGGAACTTAATTACATGCCAGGGAGTATTCACAAGTATATAATTACATATTTAGGCAAAACTTCTAGGGTTAGGTTATAACCCAGGTCAGGGATGTTACAGGAATAGTGTAACCTGACCATTTCATGATCATAAGACCAAGTCAAACAAATAACAAATATAACTTATGCACCCATACATGGAAGGAAATCGATGGTTTATTATTTTAATATACAACAAAAATTTCATCCTTAAACAATTTTTAAGGAAACATTGCATTAATATTGAATTCCAAGTCCCTTAAGATATATGGGAAGTATCCAAACCTCTAACTTAAATGGTGTTGACGACAACCATTTTTAAGATTTATTGATCAATCCCTATTTTCTCAAGATTAAGACGAGATGAAAGGATTAGTTGATTAACCCTAAAAGAAGTTAGTTGACCCTTCCAAAAATTGTAAGGCACAGACAAGGGGGATTGATCTCATCCTTCTCACCATCTATCCACTGATACTACATAGAAGAGGAAAATATGGGAGAAATAATAGAGGTGATAAGGGGACATCTAGAAAACAAGTATACAGATCCCACCTCCATGCCATCATGTAAAGCTATAAAAGACATGAGGGAATTGCCTCAATGTTATGAATTCTATACGTGCTTAAGTGGCAAGTGAGAAGCAATGGTTAGCATGATTATTTAGTAGGAGGTATTGGTCATAGAACCGCCCTCATCATTCTCTTAAATGGGGAATAATAAATGTAGGGTGGTCATCTAGATCCTCCCATGCCAGATAATGAAGGGAGACACCTTTTCATATGGCACAAGGGATCATGGCTGAGTTTGGCAAGTCAGACTGTTTCTTTGTGGCATTCTCTCTCTCAAACCGAAAATAGGGGATCAAAACTCCCTATATGCAACCTAGCAACCTATAATGTGATAGGTAGTTGGAGTATGCAAACATGTCAAGTGGAGCATGCCTTAGTTGATCTAGATGCCTACGTTGATGGAGGCAAGTAAATCACAAGAGAGGGCTTTGATCTCCAAATAGAAAAGATACTCAAGATCACATGTGGAAGTACAAGTGAGGATTTTATCATATACTTGAGGTAAGTGGGCCATTTCCATTGAATTTCAATATTATTATGATTCAGCCTACACCTTCCTAAAAAGTAACTTAGAGATTAATTTACTTTCAGACTTCAGTATTCATGTTTATTTTATATCCAATCATGCTTTGAACAATCGGATTTGTTCATATGGAATCATGTTGCCAGATTTTTAAATTTTAGATATTTGACATTTATGTTACTTTAAGACATTTAATATTTATATGTTCAATTCAGTTTATTTTCTTGAGACGTGTGACGCAGATATAAGATTTTGTATGAACATTAAATGGAAGAGCTTCAAATGCCAAACAATAAGAATACCAAATTCTAGATCTAGATTCAGATTGAGTCCAGCTTATTTTCTCAAGCCTTAGACTCAAATATTTTATATTAATCATCACAATTTAATTAAGCATTCTATTAATCAAAGTTTCATATGAAGATTTTTTCTTCTTCAGATAGTTAGAATATCTGATTTCATTTTTATATTTTTTTTTTCAAAATTAAAGAGATTCAGAGATTATAGATTAAGATTCAGAGATAAGAAATTCAGAACAAATTCAAATATAAGAGATTAATATTAAGAGATATGAAATTAAGAATAAAGATTGAAAATGACATTAAAACATTAACCATATACATTATAGGATAAGTCCTCACTAGAGAGTCTTGAGATGATTTAGAAGGTGCACTGCGCTAGATAGTGCGGGTGTCATAGAGGGCATATTGTCCTAACATAGAGTGTTTTTCACCATAGAGGACACTCTAGTGTCAATAGAGGGTACATTATGCTAATAGACAGTGTGTTGCACCCTAGAGGACACTTCGATATTATAGATGACTTATCATATATTGGTGGTTGTAATAAAATAAAATAAATTAATAAAAGACACATCAATTCAATATAATTTTACAACTTTTAGATCTTAGTTCAACTTTCAGTTATAGTATATTCATGTTTATCTTATTAGAAATTCAATTCCACTTACGCAAAAGGTTGTTTTTCTTATTTGTGCATGGTCGTGGACGAGATGTACACATGCACTAATCTCTGAGAAGACCAGTCAAGGGAAAGGATAAATCAATAGTTTTAAGAGGTTTGCTTGGTGGGGCGCCATCTAAACAATGCAAGATACTATGACAATGTGCAAGCTTTTGCATCATGTATTATACTTCCTTATTGGGTTTGATGTAACCAACTTTTTCCTAAGAATTTATGAGAATATATTCTATACAATAGTCTATTTGGTTTCTTTCTATTGTTAATGTGACGAGTATCACATTTGTAACACTCCCAAGTTAAAAAAAATAGCTTCTATTTATGTGATAAGTATTATAAGATTCCTCCCTCCTTTAGCATAATGCATTAGTCATATGTTATAGTCATAGTTGGGAATATACAATGGACCATAAGTAGGAAAACAATCACACAATTATATCTATATATGAAGTCACTTGGGAAGGCATTCATTAATTTTACAAGACATAATATTGTGCATAATGATGAATTTAAACATCCATACAATCAAAATTTGATTGTGCCAAGAAGCATGTCCCGTTTTCCTTTACCTTATGTTAAGTCCTTTCACTTTATTGAGCCCTTAATCACCTATAATGGAGATGAATCATATGACATGTAAATTAGTTTAGGATCATTAAAACCCTAATTTTGATTATCAAATTATTGAAGAGTTGGAATATAGAAATCTAGGCTTGATAATAGGATAGTTCAATAAAGTATAGAAAAACTTTTGTAATGCATATTTTACCATATTTTTCTGAGGTCGTATGCAATATCTGTGAAATATGCATTATGGACCAATTAGAAACAAAGAATGATAGCAAGCCTCCATTTAATTTCAAAAAAATATGTCCAATGTAAATAATTGATGAAAGAACTAGAAAACATAGGCATGCATTACCCATAAATTAGAAACATGGGCACAAAAAGGTCATTCAACCTTAAAAAACATATCACAGTTGATAAATCAAATTTGTGTGTGGAAATTCCAAAATTTCCTTGCAAGATTAATTGTTTGATCAACACTCTGGGGTTACCATGGTCATTACATGACCAGGTTCATTCCTTCTCGACCCCTGGTGCTCTTTGAGAAGACCTAGAGGTCCAAGATCTGACTAGATTAAGAGATGGATGGCCATCTATGGAGAATCTATATCCCCTATGGCTTCCATGCATTGAGATGAAGCTGACTAGTCAATGATCAGGCTTGGGGGTGAATAAGAGAATTTGGCTTCATCGTACAACCATGACATGCTACTATTGGAAGTAGATAGGTGTTGAGGAGGCCAAACAAAACAAAAATAAAGGATATAAACTCCCCTTAATGGCTTAATGAATACAAGAAAGCAAACAGTGAGGTGCGAGGATCTTTCGTGTCCCTATAGTTTGCCAGAAAACCATAAAATAGGGGAAAGGGAAGATTGGAAACAAGACTGATGATGAAGGCTGGAACTGAGTCGTTAAGGTTGGGAAAACATTTGTGAAGGTTGTTCATAGACAAAGCCAAAGTTTCTTGGGTTGATAAATCACTGGAGTGCATGAGCGATGCACGCTCGAGAGCCCCTAGAAACTAGCTATAGGGTACAACATTTCTATAACTCAAGGGCAAACCAACAATGAGAAAAAAAGGGGAGGGTCATAGGAAAATATCACTGGTGCATCGATTGTAGAAAAGGTGGTGTCTTTAGTAGCGGTGAGACCAAGGTCACAAACATGGTTGGAGAAATCATTTCATGACTTCTGATTGGTCCATAGTGCAAACTTCATAGAAATTTCATATGACCTCAAAAAGATATGGAAATATATTTCTTGGAAAGATTTTTCTATTCTCTATTGATCTATCAAGTTTTCAAACCTTGATCTGCATATCAAATTCTTCAATAATTAAATAATTAAAATTATATTTAATGATCCTAAACTAATATACATGTCATATGATCCATCTCCATTACAGGTGATTAAGGGCACAATAAAGTCAAAGGACATGAAATAAGGTGGTTTGCTCAAGGTAAGCATGCCATGCTTCTTGCCACAGTTAAACTTTCAATTGTATGGATGCTTAATTTTATTATTATGCATAATAATATGTCTTATGAAATTGATCTCTATCATGTCTATCTCTTTTAGGGTGAAATCTATAGTCATTCTAGGGCATACGTATACCTTAACTCCACATCTTCATTTCTAGGGTGACTATGTAAGTTGCATTTGGCTAGTGACCATCTACCTACTTGATCCGATACCATATTGTGACACCCCTTTAAGTTAACATTTGGCAGGGGAAGAATTCCCCCATTATTTTCCATAACATGGAGTACTTGGAGTTGGAGGAGCATCACACATATGATAAACATAGAAAATAAATAAATAATGATTATTCATTGATTCGTAGATTCACACATAGTTCATGGATAGGAACACTACAACTTTTTCATCTTTAAATCTAAACATGCTAAGCTAAAGTTTCCTAAAATAAGTAAGTCATGATGTGAATGATATCTTAAAGATTGGATCGACTTGGTAGATGGCACCCCACCAGGTTAAGCTTTAGAGTCTTATAGTCCTTTCTTGTTCTTATATTCTTCACTTGCTCCAAATCCTAGGGATATTGCATCCCCATCCATGCAAAACAAAGATCAATGTAAATAGGTGGTACTTGGCACATTATAACATAGATACTAATTATAAATTTGACATAAAATATACTTGGCTATGGATTAACTTAAACATTATTTGAACATTTTAAACATGATGAATTGGATAAGCTAATATATGTTGCCTATCTTAATGTCCCATAGGAGCCCATGATATCTAAGAAAGCCCACAACGACCTATAAAGGTCCATCATCAAGGTGCATATAAAAGTTTAGTTGATTCCATAACTTTGATCATTATCTTAGAACTTGACTTTCATTAATGTCTTTGATGTTAATCTTGAAAATAATAGGATTTCACCCTCATGATGCCATAATAGAAATTTTCCCATTAAGTCATAATGGGAATCCCCCTTCCTTGAGAATAGTGTGTTAATCATAAGTAATAGTCATAGTTCAGATTATACAATTGACCATAAGTAGGAAAACAATCATGCGGTGATCTCTACCCATGAATCCACTTGGGAAGGAATTCATAACTTTTGTAAGACATACTATTGAGCTTAATCATAGAAGAAAACATCAATACAATCAAATTTTACTTGTGCCAAGAAGCATGATTTGCTTGCCTTGAGCAACCACCTTATGTCAAGTCCTTTGACTTTATTGAGCCCTTAATCACCTGTAATGGAGATGGATCATATGACATGTACATCAATTTAGGATCATTAAACCCTAATTTTTATTATTTAATTATTGAAGAGTTGGAATGTAGAAATTTGGGTTTGATAATAGGAAAGATCGATAAAGAATAAAAAACCATTTCTGACACATATATTTCCATATTTTTCTGAGGTCATATGTAATATCTATGAAGTTTGCACTATGGACCAATCATAAATTAGGAAAGCATAGTGTGACATCGATTAAATATGAAAAATACATCCAATGTAAATAACAAGACCAAAAAACATAGGGTTATGTTACACATAAATCAAAAACACGGGGGCTGCGGTGGGGGCAAAAAATGTCATTCAGCCACAAAACACATCTTGTGGCTGATAAATTTTTATCATTTGCAATAAGTCCCAAATGCCCTTACAAGATTAATCATTCATTGTGGGGATAGCAAGGTCATTACATGACTTGATTTGTTCCTTTTTGAGCCATGACGCTCGACAAGCAATCCTGGTAGTTCCAACCTCAATGGGAGATGTGTGGCCATCCATGGGGAACTGGGATCCACTACATCTTCCTTGGACCGAGCCAAAGCCGATGAGTCAAAGCTTATGCTTAGGGACAAGTAGGAGAATTTGGCTTCATGGAACAAACATGACCGAATACTACTGGAAGTAGAGAGGTGATGAGGAAGCCAAATAAAATAAACATATAGTGTGTAAACTCCGCTTTATGGCCTAATGTAGCCATAGAAGTAAGCGGTGAGGAGTGAGAATCTCTATGTCCCTAGAGTTTACCGCAAAACTAGAAAATAGGGGAAAGGGAAAATTAGATACAAGACTAAGTACAATGGATGGAAATGCTATCTTTAAGGCCGGGAAAACATTTGTGAAGGTGGGGTGTTGCCAAAGCCAAATTTTTGTGGGATAAGAGACCCCTGTAGTGCTTGGGCGATGAACGTCCAGAGCTCCGAGGAACTAGTTATAGGGTACAACATTTTGGGAACTTGTGGGGCAAACCAAAAATGAGAAAATGAAGGTGGGTTGTGGGTGAGTCTTATAGGTTCATCAGTTGCTAAAAAGGTGGCATGTTCAATATCAACAAGACCAAGGTCGCCATAGATGCAAACAAGGTTGGAGACAGTGACTCTTGGTGCTAGAGATGCGATTGACATTAGAGGAGAGTCTCTATTTTTCAGGCAATAGAGATGGGATGGTTTTGTAGTCGTTTGATGTGGCAAACATGGATTTATATATTCATGGTGGCGAGGGTGGTCATGACCCCAATTAGGTGTGTCACAATTAGGTCAAGAGGGAGGGTGAGTTATAGCACATTAGAAATAGGAGAGAGAAAAGAACTCAGAGGTGAAGTAATCTCGTGTAATGGATCAGAGGCAAGGGAGAACGAAGTTGGAAAACAAAACATGATGAAGTGGTTCCTAACTCAAGAAAGAGTTAGAGGAAGAGGATGATGGATGAATCACTTGATCATGTTGATTAAATGATGGTCGCTGGATGGCATGCGAGAAAAGGATGGAAAATAAAGGCACATGGAGTGAAATCCAGGACTATGATGTAATCTACGTTATTAATCATATACATAATAATTTCCTCTGTTAAATTACATGGAAATTTCCCTATTTAAGTTAGGGGGTCAAACTTAGTTAAAAAGACTCCAAACTTAAACCACAATTTTGATCCTTCCTAACCAATTGGATTTCCATTTTGGACATATAATTCCTATTAACTCATTATTGGTTATTATCTTGAATTATGTCTAACAAAAGATGGAGTGAAGTGAAATAACTTTCCTTTTTGTTGATTGGCTGAGTCCAATTGAGACTATGCATGATTATCCACTAAAGTATTTATCTCATCATCTTTTCATAGATTTTATAGGAGATATAAAAGAGAGTAATGCTTTCTTTTTAAAAATGTAAATCGAAAGAAAAGAGTAACATCAACATATCTTGATTGAGTGAATGTTCTTTTACAAGTATTTAAAATTAAGGCATTAAGTAGATTGTCATTTACTTTATACCTTTTGAGTATTCCAAGAAGGAGGAGGAGAGAGAAAATAAAGGTAAAACTAATTTTCCTTATATTTGGAAAATCAAGGAAAACTTATGAGTGCATAAGAGAGATATTTTGATTTTTTAATTCTTTATATCTCATTATTCAACATAAATTCCTTTTGATGGAGTTATTTCATTAGGTTCATAACTAAACTTTTATTAGGAAAAAATTGTTTAAGATTTTAAGTTATAAAATTTTGAAATGTTACACCTCCCAAAATATCGAATGACTACTGCTTTCAACATGGTCAGAAATAGAAGTAATACGACAATTCAAGATAAGTATATCTCAATATGTTGAATGATGATTGTCTCTTTAGTCATGATATTAGATATCAACTCAGATACATGTGTACTTGTAGAGAACAAGATGTACCAGACATACCCACTTTGAGAATGAAACAAGGAAACCATGTCATGGAATTAAGAATCATCTCAATCTGACCATATTGACTGTAATTCTTAGACTTGAAGTCATTACAAAAATCACATGTTGTTTTGTATACCTTGACACTGGCCCTATGTGACTCTAAATATGGGTTGTCATATATGTGGTGATCGGGTGTGCTATGGCACTTGTGGATTATTGTGAGTGATGGAGATGGAAGTTTTCCCTCACTCACTTGATAAGTGAGACCATGAAATGCATGGTCGTACTCATGTGAGTCAATATATGATAGAGCTCATACAATCTCGATAGTTATTTTAGTTCAAGAAACATAGTTTAAATGTTAAGAGGATAAAAACACCAAGCCTCAATTTCAAATTGAATATTTGTGACAAAGGGATGATACAACCATTGTAACCGTGGGATCATCAAATTTGGTGAATTTGAATTATATAAATATAAGGCTTGATTGATAAGTAATTTCTCTAATTTCATTACTGGTGGAATAATAATATTATCTTTGTGGCATGGGTTCAACCCATGGACCAAGTGAGTCCCATGAGACTATTTTCTTTACAAATTGGTCCTTGTGGTACAAGTTTAAGAAATAAAAGGAAGTCACACATAAAGGAAGGATAATGCCTTTATGTTTGTTATAATATTGAAATATAGAATAATAAGCAACTTTTCAAAAAATATTTAAATATATGGTGTGGTTTAGACAATTAATGGAGTAAATATCTAACCCAAACTAGCAACACAAGTTTCGAGACATCAAATAAAAATATCTTGGTCTGACATTTGGTATACTTGAAAATAGTAACGAAACTAAGAAAATTATAGAAATTTGAGAGAAACATGACTTTCCATGTGGAGTGGGTAATCATTTTAAGAATATACTCAAAAGGCAAGTTTCGGCTATGAAATTTATCCCAATAAATCCCACAAATCAGATATAAATTAGGAAAGACTTAATGAGTTTTCCTCCAAGTTTCATATCAAAAGGATGTTCCTAGTTACCTATAGAAAATAGAGAAGGTAGAGGGATCTACTCATAATATTTAAATTATTTCCCTTATTTGAATAGAGAGATAAAAAGGATATCTAGAACCATCCTTTTGACACCAAACTTGGCTAGGTGCAAGATTATAGGATTATGAGGAACATATCAAAATTTGGGAGGAATTAGAGTAAGTATAAGATAGGTATGGATTTTTCAAGTTTCCCTAAGGTGTATAGTAAATTATTTGATTGTGACGTTTGTCACGTTTCATACTACCCGAGGTCTTTGACCCAACTCCTATGGTATCAAGAAGATTAGGGCCATCCAATATAGGATCGACAACCAATAGATTGTCTTCTACCCCTATCTAGCAAGGAAAGTTAGAGACCGATATCCTGGATTCCCTCAACACCATTTTCATATTTAGACATTGATATACCCTAGAAATCATCCCTTTGGGTTTGGGAAAGGAAACCAAATTCAATGACCCTCTTTTCTCATAGTAATGGTGAAGACTCAAACTTTACCCAATTGGTGGTGGGGCCAGGACTCCATTAATTCCCAGCCACACGTCTTCCCCTTCCTAGTTCCTATAAAGGGCTCAAGAACACTTCTACATGATGGGAAGAAGTGTTTGTTATCCCTTAACACTTGAAAATTGATGCAGACCTTTGCCTTTCTTCTTTCAACCCCTAGTGTCATGATGGATGGCTTTGAAAAACCTCCACAATGTGTCTGAACCCCAAAAAACAACCTTGAGGTCCCTTGAGGGAGTGGGAGACCCCTGGGAATAATTGCAACCCTGTTCGTCCATGTTATTCTACCCATGAAGATTTTACAACCTCCTAGTTTAGTTTCTAGCCCTGTACACAACAGGAGATCCCAACCACCATCCTCCCTAACCATGGCCCTTTTGGCCACTTCAAGAGCCCCTTGAGTGCCTGGTAGAACTCATGGAGGTTTAAAGACCTTTTCCCTACTCTTTGACACCTTGGAGCGTAGATGCAATGCTCTTATTGACTAATCCAAGCGCACAACCAGGCCCGTCATAAGGAAAAGGAAGGTTGAGGGGAGGAATTATCGACCCTACCCCTGAGTGTATGGGCTCCTTGTTCACAAAACCTAGGTCATTGCAGTCATCCCAACCTCCCTTAAACCTCCACGTCCATGGTTCCTAGTACCGATGTGGTTTTGTCCTATTGGGTGGGACCTGACCACGTGGTGATAAGAAAAAGGGTATGGATATGTTGATGTGGCATTCCGTGGTTGGTCAATTAAGGATGATTTTCTAATAATTGTAGTAATTAACTATTAACTCAAAATATGGTGATATTATATATCATCAGGATAATGAGAGGAATATGAATAAAATAAAATTGATGTATGATTCTGATCCTAATTCCAAAATTACACCTAGAACATGTAAATAGTATGATTCATACATGGAAACCATATAATTGATAATTAAAGGGTTGAATACATTAAATGCTTTCAGTTCATGTTATAATTTGATATTGTTCAATACAATGGGAACCTAAGAAGTTTATGATAATGGTGATGTGGAATTATGGTTTCTAGACTAATAATAATACATGTTTTGAAACCAAAGATCATAAATTTCTATGGTATTAATGCACCTAACCAATTATAAGTGTTCATGGTTCCAATATATGATAGATATGATAATTAGGGTTTCACCTAATGTTTAATATGCGATGGAACTAGGGCTTGCACCCTTATTCCTTGTCCAAACCCAAGACAAACCTAAATCCTAGATTAGGACCCGGTAGGGTTTAATCCGAATATTATGATGGTGAAACTTTAGGATATACATACATGCACGTCAATCTTTAATTTTTTGATAGGATGATATGCTTAAAGTACTTCAAGTATGATTGCATAGTCTGAATGGTTTTACATAGGGGTACATGGTTATGATTATGACTACTTGCATTAACGATGGTCACTATTTTCTGAGAATTTCTTGAATCTTGATGAAATAAACTGTTGGATGTTTATTTACATTTTGTTCAATTATAATGACACTATGAGAATCACATCAAGTAAGGTATCATATTCTAAACCCTAGGATGACATGTATCAAGGGGTGATACACAGGAGCCCTGCAAGGGACAATGATCATGCCCAAGATAGCATATCAATAATGGGTTAGAATATGCAATAAGAATGCCAGTTCCTATTTGCAAGTAATTGATTGTTTATATGTTGTTATATTACTTGAATACTTTGGTATGCACCCTACCTACACAGTATATCAAAATACTAATCTGCATTTTATTTGTCGACAATTTAGATAACTGCAATATATGAATATATTAAGACTTGATGAACCAAATGAAATCAACAGAAGACATTAAAGCTAAGTAAAGAGGATTAGTTAGATGCTTATTCTCATATGTATTAGTCCCATGTTGGAAATTCATTTAACTCCTTAGAGGAGTGTTATAACATATCTTGTAAATAATATTAGTGAAAGAATTTATTTGTTATTATTTGTTATTTGTTAAATGTGGATCTTGTTAATTTTAGGTAATGACTCTCAATTTTAAGGTCCTTTCTTAATTGGGGGATGCTGGAAAGTGAGGTCGTTACAATAACATTGGTCACTTTACCAAATAAAGTTATTCTCTGACTTACTCTATTTAGTTGAGTAGCAAGGTTGATGTATTATAAACCAATATGTCCTTGTGATGTTTTGAACATCACCTTCAATGTTACTTGGTCACTCAAATAAGGATGCATATGATAAATGAAGTTTGCAATTAAACTTATGATTGGAATGGTTCTGAATCATGTACATGCTAATTTCATATAAAATTGGACAAGTGGGAAGGCTGTCCTCTCAAGTGGATGATTTGGATAAAATGTTCAACTTATTATCAACAGATCCACTAAACACCAGTTCGAGAAATTGGTCGGTCTGTGGATTGAATAGCCCAGTCTATCGATTGGATTGAAGTAAAAAACAACAAGGAATATGTAAGTTGTTTCAATTTGAAATCAAATTAGTCAAATGAAATGGGACCTGGATTGTCCATTCCATTAACTAGATAACCTATTTGTTCAAATGGATGAATAAACATGTCTCAACCGATCAACTGGTTAATGAACCACATGACTAGGAATTCTTATAGTTTTTGGAGTTTGATTATGTTTTGAGAGGAGATTACAAACATGATTGGATTTTTGAGGAAATTTAATCCTGTGACTCTTCTATATAAAGGATTGGACGTTCACAGGGAGACACACAATATTGTGAGTTAATTTTGCTAGTAGTGTTTCCTCTTAGAGAGGAAAAGTTACCTAAAGGACAACAATGTGCAAGAGGAGGTAGAGGAGGAGGAGAGTGACATGCACTCTTGACTTTTTCTAGTGATTTAAAACATGTATATGTAGTTTTTATAGATGAAAATGATGAAACATGTCTATGGTTTGCATGCCATGCACCTCTTTCTACATTCTCCGTGTAAAATTAAATTACACAAATAGATTAGAATGATGTAGTTACATAGACAATGTACCTTGATGGAGAGGAAAAGACAATCATAATATGAAAAGGAAGGTCTTTTGAGGGTTCATGATGAAAATAAAGAGATAACTCCATCAACTACCAAAATATTGCCCAAATAGGGAATAAAATTAGGGGAGTGGCTTGATACTTGGCCGATAAAAAACCATGCAAAGAAAGTTTTAGAGTTACATTAGCTGTGAATCTCTTGGTTGTTTTTCTACAACTCTCATTGTATCAAGATGTTGTACTATTTGTGTTATTTTGATTTATTACTTGCGGTAATTGTTTTAGTATGTGATATATACAATAATATATGTGTAGTGGTGATTATATACATGTATTTATTATATCAAATCCCTTAATATAATATCAAATTTTATGATGCCTTACATTACAAAGTACACATAAACACCTCAATTGGCTACGTGTGGGCATGTCAAAGAATAACACAACATCTATCCTGGAACCGTAAAGAAATAAGTATGTGGGTTTACCAAAGAAGGGTGTATAACTTATTATAAGCCTTTGGTTGGAATTAAATAGTATCAAGTACCCAGTGGCATAAATAGGGCATATACTTTGCAAAATGATTTATGATAGGGAGTTGTACAAATATCTATTTGGGAGTTTTATTAGATGCACTTGGTATTATTACCTATTAAAATAGTTGAGTTGTGAGTAGTAAGCCAAAGTTTACATATAAGTTAATGCATTATAGATCTTGGATCACTAGAAGACGGCTCGATGTAACCTTCTGAGTTAATAGTGAGTACTATTAATTTGATCAAAATAGTGGGGGAGTTATCCATTAAAGGACAAATGAATACCATAAAATCAAATCCTTTTGACTCGCACAATTTTTTTTGTAGTTATAATGGCAAACACAAAAAGCCACTTCTCATTACGATCGACACTTGAGAAAGAAAAGTTGAATGGGAATAACTACCATAACTAGTATAGGGCAATAATAATTGTTGTCACTCATGAGAGTAAGATCTATGTGCAGGACACACTAGGTGCATAGGAACTAACTCCAAATGTACCTAAAGAAGGGAGGGAAGCTCATTGTAAGCATAATAATGAAACTATTAATGTCACATGCTATGATACATGAAGAATGAGCTTTAAAAGCAACTTGAAAACATGGGTTTTAGAGATGACCACTGTAACGTCCCCGGATTTTCACCTTCTCAAAACCTCATGGAGATGAGAAGACAAAATCCAAAAATGTTAGGCAATTGTATCAAAGTGTATTATGGAAGCAATATGTGCATACATGAACATACAACCATAACATACACCATAACATTTCTCAACAATTAACATGTATATTAATACAAGATGACTTATTACAACATGAATTCCATTTACATATTAAAGGAGATTTACAAGTCTATGAACATGTATGCTAATCAGGATCTACACAACAGGTACAACCTGGACAACTGCTCACTTCCCATCTTTTGTCCCATGCTAGCTCTGAACCTAAAACATACGTGAAACAATGAATCAACACACAAGGTGTTGTGCATGTGGGTAAAAATATACATACTAATATGCTTGCATAATTGAAATAACTTGAGAAAGAAGGAGTAAAAGAAAACATTGTTTAAAGCGATAATCAGGTAAACACATATTTTTAGATGTATTTTGATGTGTTTGTACTACTAAGCAATGTCACACTTCATTTTTCCCCACCCCTTGGGCTATGGGGACCAAGTGCCTGATAACACCAAATTTTGTGATGTTTTTGGCCCTTATTTCGTTATCAAAACTGCCCTTTTTAACTATTTTCCTCTCTCTTTTGTCATGTTTTTGAATAAACAGGCCACACTACGCTATTAACTCAATTTTATCGTCTTTTGCAGAGTTTTCCTCATTTTTGAACTCAGTTAGCAGCAAAAAGGCCCGTCCCGGCCCACGAACGTGTTCCACCTACATCGGCCTTCTTACCAACCGACCGCCTGATACGCTTGTTGTTCGACACGGATGCGCGATACCATACTGCGCGACACAAGGATGCCGCGCAAAAAGGAACGAACGAACGACACGCCATTTACTCGACAGGGAGCCGGGCTCACCACGACAACTGAAGCGTGTCACGCGATACAGGCCACCCACCGGAAGGCGCCACTCATCACGATGACCGACAACCCGCTATCCTTGTGCTGGGCGATACACATATCGGGCGTCCCTGAAGCCGCAATAATGGAGCTGAAGGAAGAACACGTGGCGTCCGGAGCACCATAACTTCCCCCAACTGCTACCTATAAATAGAAGCTACATGACTCCGATGGGATGGGTCGGAATCTCTCGAAAGCCAACTTAGGAAAGCTTCAGGAGCTAGCGTGTTGCGCCTTAGGGGTGTGTCGGGCGATTCCAGGTGAGCACTTCCCCATCCCGAGAGGGAGGGAATGGTTCATTTAGGGTCGTCCTGGCCACCACTACAGGTTGATATCGGCCAACAAGGACACCCGACAGGAGTACCCGATACTGGAAGCAACACTCTAACCCGACACAATACCGAACCCCGATACGCATCACCGGTCGTGGTGTGTCGCCCGAGAGGATGTCGCCCGACAGGATCGTATCGGGCAAGGGCGCCCTGCACGATACGTCCTCCCGTCATTAGCGTGTCGCTCGAGAGGGTGTGCCGCCCGACACGGGCGTATCGGGCAAGGCTCCTGCCCGGTATCAGGCAGGAGGATCTGCCACTGCCTGTCGCCCTTCTATATCAAGAAGGCGACGCTTATCTTTATTTAATTCAGTAATTTACTCCCTTTACTTATGCAATGTAATCATACCTTTAAATGTTAATGCAATTAGAAGAGTTTTAATTATCTGCTACTTTACGTTTGGTCCCTTTTGTTGGATGATTGCTATGTTTAACATCTGAACTCTAGCTTCTACGCTTGGATCGTGTTTCGATTAGCTACCGAATCATGTTTTTCTCGTTGCAACAGCCTCAAGAGAAGTGTTGTGGCTCTAGTGTTTGGTCCGATACTGGAGTACGAGAGTGCCCAGGATCAGAGTTGCCATAGTAACCTTTCCACTCTAACTTAAGTCCAGCAACCTCGAGAGGGGTGTTGACGCTTAGTTAGAGGTACCCCCTTTGAGAGGAGGGGTACATGATGTTTTCTATCGTCGCTTGTTTTACCGAAGTTTTCTCCTTCATTCCTTGCTAAAGCGATAGTATTATCTCTCTATTTTCGTTGCACGAAAACCCTAAAAATTGATAAATGCTTGAAACCTTAATTTTACCTCGTAGCTCTGGTTGGAGATAGATTTCTTTTGTTTTATCAATCTTATCCTGTTGTTCCCTTTGGGAATTTTACCATCTCCTTACCCTTGTCGGAGTGTAACGTGTCGATTCCGCGCTCTCAACACTACCACCCTTGTCCCTGTGTTTGACCCTGTATATCTACTTCGACCCCGTAAACAAAGTTGTGGGGGCCTAGAAGGTTTCGGGTTATAAATTTAAAAGTTTGACTACTTCAAATCCGCCTCCACTTTTCGAACGCACGATTTAGGCCGGTCAACTTTTTGGCGCCGTTGTCGGGGACAAGGCAAAATGGTACTGTTGACGAACCCGAATCCACTAGCTACACTCCAGTGCCTCAAGCTTAGAAATGAGCTTGACAACACTCTCTTTTCCTTTTTCATATTTTATTCTTACCTGATATGAATAATTCATATTATTAATAACATATTTTCTAACTTGATTTTTTTACACGATATTCAGGTACTCAGAAGAAAGGCATTATGTTCAACTAAGCACCGATACCATCAAACATGCCGCCTCGTGTTGAACCACCCCTTTCATAAGGAGAACGCCAATGGAGAGCTAGACCTCATTCGCCTCCACCTGAAGACAACGACCGCTACGACGACAATGATCAACATGAAGATCTAGAAATGGAGCAGTTCGAGGAAGACCATCACCGTGATAAACGTCGTCATCACCAGAGGCACAGAAGAAATCACAATCATCAAGAACAGTGCCAGGGAGGCAGCGACAACGATGATTCAGATGAAGAAGAAAAGACTCTAAGGGAGTTAGCTTCCAAAAAGGCTAACAATTCTAGATGCCCTGTCATCATCCCACGTTTCAACACCACTAATTTCGAGCTCAAGCCATCAGTCATCTCCATGATTCAAAACAAAAGTTTTAGAGGGAGTTCTAAGAATGAAAATCCTTATCACCACTTGGATGCTTTCAAAAACATCTACGACACCATCAAGATGCGGGGAGTTCCCTAGGAGGTAATATATTGCAAGGGTTTCATCTTTTCTTTGGAAGATAAGGCTCTATCATGGTATCTGGGGCTGCCCCACCAAGCTCTGAATGGATGGAGCACACTGGAAGATGCCTTCGTGAACAAGTTCTATCCTACTGAGAAAACCGTCTGGAATAGACAAAGGATTACATCCTTCATGCAAAAGCCACACGAGAACCTCCATGATGCCTGGGAGCGATATCAGGAATATCAAAGGGACTTCCCTCATCACAACTACAAGAAAGGTTTCTTGAAAACTACCTTTTACAATGGTCTAACCCCTGAGGAAAGGGTTTCACTGAATGTTGCAGCAGGAAGTGACTTTCTGGGGAAAAAGTTGAGCAGGTCCGACAAGATCATCAAGAACATGACCGAGCTGCAAGCCGGCACTGACTATTATAGATCTGACAGGGGGCAAGCTAAGAAGGCTAGTGAAGGACCTTCTCTTGAATCCAAGGCTCTAGAGACTATCACCTCTCAAATCCAGAGGATAGCAACTGATGTAAAGCAACTAAAAGAATCCAGTGGAAAGGGGAAGAAGCAGATTGAGAAGGTCATGAAGTGTGTCACATGTGGAGAGGGTGGACACGGGGTAGATAACTGCATCTACACCCGACATGACGCATCAAGCGATACTGAATCTGAGGCTGAGGAGACTGAGAATGTCTCTTTTGTAAATTTCAAAAGGCCGGACCACCCTGATTTCAGTTATGGCAACAAGGATGCAGCTGGAAACTCGCATCAGCTGCATAACTCCTCCAAACCACCTCAAGCTTTTGAGAAAAGGGCAGGACAGAATTAGTTCACCAAAAACACCTCCTTCCAGTCAAACAAAGGAAATTCCCAAGGACAAGTTAAATACCAAGGCCAAGCCAAAGAGCAGGGACAGGACAAGGTTTCAAACCAATCAGATCTGGTTGGACAATTGTTTGACTTTGTAAAAAGACAAGATATAATTAATAACCAGCTAGCGCAGAGTGCGCTTTCAAATTCGGGGGTTCTGAACTCACTGCAGGTCCAGATGGCAGATATGTAGATGCATCAATGCCAAATTGATCAGCAATTAGCTCAGATGGCCGAATTAATAAAGAATCCCTCTGGCAAAATACCTTCTAACACTGAGACTGTGAAGAAGGCAGGGCTATGATCAAGAAAGACAGAGATCGAGTTGCAAGATATGGATGATGGTGAAGGCTAAAAGTGAAGACCCTGGAGCCGTCGAGCTGGCGACACAAACTACATCGCTCCTCGGGAGGCAGCCCGAGTTTTTATTTTTTCCTAGAATAGGACGTTATTTACTTTCTTGCAAGACAAATATTATGAACATTTAGACTGTAATAAGGCCCGAGTCAGTGCATGCACCACATGTGCTGACTCTTCTATTTCATGGGCCACCGCTCTGTTTTATGTGCTTTGATGGGTAATACTATCTGAGGCCGGGAATTTAGCTATAGGCCAATGATGTTTTACTCATCAATCGCTTTCCCCCCGCTTTGTTTTCAAGTTACCTAGATTTTGTTCTGAAGGCTTCGTATCGGGCAGCAACCCCGCCAGCGCACAGAACACGCTCATATCGGGCAAAAGGTATATTGGGCTTCGCAAAAGCCGTGACGTATGAAATGTCCGGGCGGCGAGCACACGCGTCGGGCAATGCGAGTAATTACCCTTGTTTCGACGGATGAACTGCCCGTCTCGGGAATGACTTATCTCAACGGCCGACACGCGTCCCGAAATTACCCGCTTTACCCCCGACTGGGATTGCTATATATATAGTACGGAGGTTTTACCATATCGGGCTACTACCTTTACTCTTTTCACCTACCCGTATCGTGTTGTGATTTCCTTCGTTGCTCCCATGTCGCGCAAACCTCTTCTGATCTCGTGTCGCGCAGAAAGCTTAAGAAAACAACAAAGGTATAGCCCGACAGGCGTATCGTTCTGGCTTGCCCGGCACGACCTTCATATCGCACGCAGCATACCGAACTGACGTCTCTGGCTGCTCTCCTTGTATCGCCCGACACATGTGTCGCGTGACAAGTCTTTAGCACACGCTTGCCCGATACGCCATATCGGGCGATAACCGTGTCGGCCATCCTTGTGCCGCCTTGCTTGTTCTTTTATCGGGCGACACCCTTTTCTACTGGGAAATCTTATCAGACGCTTTGTCTCATGCAATCGCATCGCCCGACACACCCGTGATAGGCAACAATTATGACGCGATGCTTTCACGTATCGTCCAATTTTGTATCGCCTAGACGATTCTTTTGGTAGACGATACCCGGACCTCATATCGGGCATATGCCTACGGGATTTCTTTGAAAGCTTTATTTTCTTCTCTCCCCCCCCGACACAAGCGTATCGGGCAAACATCCTATCGATCTTTGTTAAGACCCAATACGGTGGTGTCGGGTAGTTTTTGTATCGGGCCGAATATTTATCTTGTGATCAATCTTAACATTTAATTGATCAATGAGTTTGTTAATGATAACAGAAATGGCCCATACAAAGCAAACCGTCGTTCGAGTTGACGAACACAACAGAAGAATCAACACCGAGGCCGCAGCTAAAACGACAACGGTCCGACAGAATTGTCCAAATCCCGAAGCGGCTGGGCCATCAACCGCCGAGAAGAGGACGAGGACAGAGGGAGTAATAACTCCAGCGACAGCTTCAACTGCAGCGGAGGAACCCCTGGATCACACACCAGGGAGATTCGTGCTGAGAGATGACAAGCATGGACGTCGGTACTCAGAGTTGGCAACAAAACTTTACAGGCTGAGCAGATTCTGCCACCAGTCATCCTTCATTCAATTGGGGATTTTTGAAAGACTGGAGAATGTCCTAGCCGCGGCAGAACTAAGGAAGATCTGCCTCAGCCATTCCGCCTCCTACACCGAACTCACAAGGGAGTTCATGTCGTCCCTCCACCGGGTGAAGAATATGCCTGAGGACACAGAAGTATATGGCGGAGCCGACAGGCTGCAAGGGCGGTTGTACAACTCGGAGTATGTCATCTCTGAAAAGCTACTCAACGAGATCTTCTCTTCCAGCGAGGAGGAGAAGAAGCTACTGAATAATGGTGAGAGAATCACCGAAGGAGACGGGTTCAACCCTGTGGAGCTTTGCAAAAGGCTGACCGGCGAGTCATCGTTCAAGCCGGGAAGCAAGGTGGCGGCGGTGCACTCATGTTTCTAGAGAATAGTGCACAAGCTGGTGGCATGCCTGCTATTCAACAAGAATGAGTCCAACAATATTTACACCAAAGAACTACACGTCATGCGGCACATGATGGAGGGCAGAATGATCAACCTGGGGCAGTTTCGTCTGAACAGGATGCACCCAATAAAAGATGCCACCAAAGAATACTGCATGGATGGCATCGTCAACCTGATTGCGGCTAGTCTTGGGTACCCACGGGAGCCGCGTAGTCTTTCGAGGACAAGGGGCGACGAGTTGATCGACCTCAAGTACCTCATGAGGGCCATCATTATAAAGAAAGAGGGGTGGAGCTACTTCTACAAGTTCGCAAGGACGAACACCCTCCTTCCACTCCCTCAATGCGCCGCCTACGACGTAGAAAAGCTGGTCTTCACCACAGCAGAAATCGAAGCTGTGGCAGTAGGAGCAGATTACACCGCCACCACCAAAATTCAAGAAAGGGCGGCTGCAAGAGGAGAACCAATCCCTCTCGACCCAAGGCAGGACAAAACTCCAACAACCTTCATCGAGCCAGTCGCCGCTCCAGAGCCACTGACGGCAGAAGTTGATATAGTTGTCGTCGCTGCTACCATACCGGCCACAATCATGACGACACCTGTCGTGGTTGAAAAAGAAGTAGTGATCATCGAGATCGTCGTGACAGCTGGGGCAGAAACAACAGAGCAGGCCCTGGAGGGAGCTGTTGCGGAAGAGACAACCACAACTCCCAAAGCTTCTGTGGTGCCTCTAGGGGCAAGAGAGGAAGCACAGCCGGACGCCAGTGATGGGGTGTTCGCTGAGATCCTTGAGATGGAACTCAGAGCTGCACAGCTAACGCCGACACCGCCGCCGGTGTCTCCTATAACAGCTGCTGAAGAGATCACCGACAACGTAGAGGTGGAGCAGCATCCGCCCACACCACGACCATCTCCATCATGGCAAGAAGGCAAGGCAGTAGCGGCCACAAAGGCGTCGACACCTCGCCCAGCAGCATCTACCTCGCAGACGATCGAGATCGGTTCTACCTCGTCAGATAGACCCTCACGTGAGAGAATTATCATGAGGACGGGAGGGAGACATGCGGGAGCCCCCCCGTCGCTCGAGAAAATGTTGGGGCACGAACTAGACCACTTGCGAGAGCTAACAGAAAGCCACTCAGCTACGTTTAGTTCCCTAACCCGCAAGTTTTTCTTTTTTCCAGCAGAGGCTGAATAGCCAGGAAAGGGAACTGCTGACTCTAGTTGGGCTTCCTGGCCAATTAGAGGCACTCAACGTGACGCTTCAGCAAGCCCTCCAGTGCCTGGACGTGATCGAGGAGAGGCTGAATAGGGAAGACGACCATTCGCACCAAAGGCAGCCGAAAAGGTCTCCATTGCCCCCTGGCTCAGGCTCTCTACCGTCCTCGTCAGCAGCCTCCTCAAGATCATCGTCCTCTTCCTCCTCCAGCGATCCTTATACAACGCCCGAGGAAGGGACGCCACAGAGATAGGCCAACGGAGCTCCAGCAGGACAAGCAAGCTCCTGCGGTCTGGAAGAAATAGCTCCCTCAGTCCCCCTGGATGAAGCTGAAGATGACAACGAAAACATCAACGTCAGGAAAGACACTTCTGATGAATCAGAGGGAGATGGGGGGGGGGACATTTGCGCCGCCAACAAAAGACACCCCCCATAGGAAGACGCTCGATGGCGGATAAGTTCTCTGTGCCATCAGAGCTACCTTCCTTCTAGATGGCCGACTTTGATAGAAGGGCCATCAGCTACCTGTCGATCAGGGACCAGAAATTGTTGAATAAGGTCCTGAGGTCGCAGGCAGAGGAAGAAGACGTCGTCTGGAGTGACAACTACTTCTCCGTACAACGGGGAACACTTAGAAGCATGTTCCGCTCGCCAGTCGTCGTTGGCAAGAATCTGTTCAGGGTCCTAGAAGGTGCAATGATAGAAAACATCAGCGTCTGGACAGGTCAAAGAACAATATACAACGCCATCCTGACCTTGGCAAGAAGATTGATGAAGGGAGTACCAGACTCCATCGTGGTGGCCAACATGTTGCAACACATCGAAAAGCATAACACGAACATGGTGTTGGCCCCGTACAAGAACCACAATGTATGGTTCCTCTGTGTGGCAGACCTAAGGAACCACGACGTCTAGTTGCTGAGCTGCAACAATAATGAGGTGCCACGCTCCAGGCTTATTTTCAATCGCCCAGAGGACAAACACCTGAGGCTTCTACCACTGCGTCTTCTATGAGCTATAAAGTAAGGAGTCAAACATCACAATGGTGTCTAGAACTTCTTTTCTATCCGAGACTTCCCCATCCAAGCTGAAGAGGGAAGCAGAAACAACGCCTTCATCGTCTTGCGCGCCATGGAGCTGCTTAACATATTTGGATACATGAGGCACCTCCAAGGCCAAAACTTCTACATTCTCAGGAGCATATATGCACTGCTGATGATAAAAGACAGGAACTATTTCCAAGACGCGGGGGTACCTAAAAAGCTACTGGACAGTGACCTAGAAAGTGAATCTTCACAACCCAGCAGCTCTCCGGAGAAAGAAGCAAAAATGGAAACTGACACCTACGGGGCAGGCAAGCAGTTAGAAATCCTATGGGAAGTGCACGGATTTGAAGACCCTGCTTCGCCTGAAACTCCAGAAGGACTGATCAAAAATTTCGACCGCTTCTCATGCGCTACACTAACACAGGAGCAGGTCAACGAAATTCTTCTGAAGTTGGCTGATTCTACCTCGACAGATGTCATCTATGAGGCAGGCAATGTCATAGTCCCGGTTGATGAATTAAAGGATGGAGGATGCTTAGCGGTATCTATGGAGGCTGCCTACATCCAAACACTACAACAGAAGTTCGAACATGCATACATTGCTCATCCAATGTTGTTCAACGACATCTGCCTCGCCGATGAAACAGGAGCAAAGCAATCATTTCTGGTAGAGTTGGAGCGTAAGGTTCCACGTACAATCTTCCTGCCCATCCTGCATTACAACCACTGGACGCTCTTGACGATGTACACTCACCAACGAGCAGGAATTTTCTACAACAGCTCGGACAGCAACAAAGATCATCCAGTGCATTGTACATCAGCAGCGTTGACATCCCTCGAGCGCTTAGTATGAAAATACTACGACGAGGTGTCGGCGCAGATACAACCATTCCTAGACACAGCAGCAAGAAAATGGCACGAGCTTCAGTTTTGCCACTGCAGTCCGCAACAAACTCCTCTATCCAACGACTGCGGCATCTTCGTCCTGGAATGGATATCAAATGAAGAGACGCCTGACCAACTCCACCACATCAACTACCACAGTAAACGAGGAGAATATGTGTGGGATCTTCTATCTGGCGCATGCGTGCTCACCAGCCTTTAACCCTCACTGAATTAACATTACCCTACCTTATCTACCTCACTGAATTAACATTACCCTACCTTATCTACTTCAAAAAATTTTAATTTTCAGACCTCACCCTTATGTTCTTTTGTTCTTCTTCTATAGCATATGTACATATACATGCTCATACAAAAATTTTGAAAATTTTTGCTTATCTTGTCTCCATGCATATGTATAAAGACACTATATAGTAAAAATTAGATACGACTTCTTGCTAGTTTATTTTCTATGTGCCTAAGGAGATGCAAGTTTTGTTATGTCTTTCTGATAATGCAGCCCCAAACGACAAAAGACTATGACTTTCCATGCCACAAATTTCGAAAAATAATCTTACAATAGCTAAGAGACGTGTATGCAGAAGGAAAAAGCTGCCCAAACAACAAAAATTTCTCTTGTTTTCCCTTACCCAACAAAATCCCAAAAAGAGAGAATAGCCTTATGAGAGTGAATAAAAGCATGAGAGTTGTGCCAAATGAAAAAATATATATATACATATACACACTTGTTTTCCAAAAGTACCCATCTTTAGGCATGGTAGATCCGGGGCAGTGGTATGTAGGATGTGAAATCACTGCTCTAAAGCCAACTGGCTTGGACTGCAGGGACCACTTGCCCGCTAACGGACCCTTACCTGGATGGACTGTTAGGAAACAAGGAAAACCCAAAAAGCCTTAAGACTACCCAAGCACACAACTTTCTACCCCCAAAAGCTGTTTGGTGTGAAAGCTAACTTCGAAATCATGAACCAAAGTCTCGCTGAAGCTGTAGAGAAAATTTTTACTTAAATAAGGCAGGAGAAATAAAGTATGTTGTTTGTGGTCGGGCCGCATTCTCTGTGAGACATCTCAATGCTCGCTCAAACCCATGGTCTGAAAATACCGGTCAAGAAGAAGCATCACAAAACCAAGTTTAAAGATTGATTGAGGATAATCAAAATGCTAAGTTTGGGGGAGTTGATAACACCAAATTTTGTGATGTTTTTGGCCCTTATTTCGTTATCAAAACTGCCCTTTTTAACTGTTTTCCTCTCTCTTTTGTCATGGTTTTGAATAAACAGGCCACACTATGCTATTAACTCAATTTTAACGTCTTTTGTAGAGTTTTCCTCATTTTTGAACTCAGTTAGCAGCAAAAAGCCCGTCCCGACCCACGAACATGTTCCACCTACATCGGCCTTCTTACCAACCGGCCGCCCGATATGCTCGCTGTCCGACACGGATGCGCGATACCATACCGCACGACACAAGGATGCCGTGCAAAAAGGAACGAACGAGCGACACACCATTTACCCGACATGGAGTCGGGCTCGCCACGACAACTGAAGCATGTCGTGCGATACAGGCCACCCACCAGCAGGTGCCACTCGTCACGATGACTGACAACCCTCTATCCTTGTGTCGGGCGATACACATATCGGGCTTCCCTGAAGCTGCAATAATGGAGCTGAAGGAAGAACACGTGGCATCCGGAGCACCATAACTTCTCCCAACCGCTACATATAAATAGCAGCTACATGACTCTAATGGGACGGGTCAGAATCTCTCGAAAGACAACTTAGGAAAGCTTCCGAAGCTAGCGTGTCACGCCTCAGGGGTGTGTCAGGCGATTCCAGGTGAGCACTTCCCCATCTCGAGAGGGAGGGAATGGTTCATTTAGGGTCGTCCCGGGCACCACAGCAGGTCGATATCGGCCAACAAGGACACCCGATAGGAGAGCCCGATACTGGAAGAAACACTCTAACCCAACACAATACCGAACCCCGATACGCATCGCCGGTCGCGGTGTGTCACCCGAGAGGGTGCCGCCCGACATGATCGTATCGCGAAAGGGCGCCCTGCACGATATGTCCGCCTATCATTAGTGTGTCGCTCGAGAGGGTGTTCCGCCCGACACGGGCGTATCGGGCAAGGCCCCTGCCCGGTATCGGGCTGGAGGATCTGCCGCTACCTGTCGCCCTTCTATATCAAGAAGGCGGCTCTTATCTTTATTTAATTCAGTCATTTACTCCCTTTACTTATGCAATGTAATCAGACCTTTAAATGTTAATGGAATTAGAAGAGTTTTAATTATCTGTTGCTTTACATTTGGTCCCTTTTGTTTGACGATTGCTATGTTTAACATCTGAACTCTAGCTTGTACACTTGGATCGCGTTTCGATTAGCTACAAATCGTGTTTTTCCCGTTGTAATAGCCTCAAGAGAGGTGTTGTGGCTCTGGTGTTTGGTCCAATACTGGAGTACGAGAGTGCCCAGGATCGGAGTTGCCGTAGTAACCGTTCCACTCTAACTTAAGTCTAGCAACCTCGAGAGGGGTGTTGACGCTTAGTTAGAGGTACCCGCTTTGAGAGGAGGGGTACATGATATTTTCTGTGCCGCTTGTTTTACCAAATTTTTCTCCTTCATTCCTTGCTAAAGAAATAGTATTATCTCTCTGTTTCCGTTGCACGAAAATCCTAAAAATTGATAAATGCTTGAAACCTTAATTTTACCTCGTAGCTTCGGTTGGAGATAGATTTCTTTTGTTTTATCAGTCTTATCATGTTGTTCCCTTTGGGAATTTTACCATCTCCTAACCCTTGTTGGAGTGTAACATGTCGATTCCGTGCTCTCAAAACTACCACCCTTGTCCCTGTGTTTGACCCCGTATATCTACTTCGACCCCGTAAACAAAGTTGTGGGGGCCTAGATGGTTTCAGGTTAAAAATTTAAAAGTCCGACTACTTCAAATCCGCCTCCACTTTTCGGACGCGCGATTTAGGCCGGTCAGTGCCGACCTTATGTTTAGAGGAGAGAGGGAGATATGTCACACTTCATTTTTCCCCATCCCTTGGTCGATGGGGACCAAGTGCTGACCTTATATTTAGAGGAAGAGAGAGAGAGAGGATGCAGAGAGAGAGAGAGAGCGTATATCCACTTAGTAGCTACAAACTATCTATATTATTTGATGTTCTTATTGACATGGCGAAGATACTATAATCATAGTACATCTAAGCAATATTCTCAAATAAAGACAAGTAATACAACATAGCTATTGCACACAAGAAAACTAGTCATATATTTAGATAAAGTTCACATACCTGAGTTTAGATATTTTTAATCATTCTTGCTCATCTAGATATCCGATCATCACCTGATTAATATCAATTAATCATCATTAATAAATTTTCATCATATTCTAGGTATTTTAGGTCCAAAATTAGGGTTTTGACCAAATCTAGGTTTTAGTGACCTAGAACATGTTTATAATATTTTTATACTGATCAGTAGGTCATTATAGGGGTCTGGTCCAACTTTCATGATTGACTTATTTTCTAGAATTAAAAAGAGGTTTTGAGCACTTATTCATGATTTAATGAGGAAAACATTATATATATATGTATATTATTCATATTAGTGTGCACATTTGGTTTCCAATAATAATTACAATTCTATGAGGATTTCATGAGAAATTATACCAATAGATAGCATTTATTCTAATTATATGAAGCCCATAAAGGAACATTATAAGTTAAACTAAATATCACCACCAAATATGTCTTATAAGTCTGATATGAGGATCCTATGACAAAGTATGTATTTTTCTGAGTCTAGGGATATTTTTAGGGAATTTATAGGCCAAGGGAGCTATTTATAATGTATTTTCTAAGATGAGGTAATTTTCTAGAAATTAACAATATATTTACCTTTATATTTGTGTGGCAGTCGAATCTTCAAGTGGATCCACAGAGGCCTCAACCCGCTAACCCCTTTCTCCTCTCCTTCATCATGATTCAACACGACTCTTGCAACGATAGTGTTTTGCCCACTTGCCTCTAGGTTCCCAGCACCGCTGTGGTAGTGGCTGAAACTCCGACAGGGCTCCAAGCTTGGTCCTTCCTTATTCTCTTTGTGTGAGATTCTCTTCTCTGTATATGTGAGTGCCGCCGTCGGCATCCTGCTCCTATGTGGATTACGTTGGTGGCAACATTCCTCTCCCTCACCCCCACATCCTCCGATCCCTGTGTGCGTGAAATCCTTCACCTCTGGGAGGACTCCGACGTGGCCATGGACTAGTTTTGATGCTTCACGACCCTCCAAGTTGGGTGTTGCTTGCACTACCACTCTAACAGGGGTCCATCTTATTGCCCTGGATGGGCCGACAAGTTCTAGGGGAAATAGCCGACATCATCAAATCCTCGGACAACATCAAAATCTGGGTTCTGCTTGGCCTGTTGGCCTCTCCAAGCCAGCGCCACCACCTATCTGATTGAGATCGGGAAGTGATGGTTGGCTTCCATGCCCTCACGTCATCTAGAAAGATGTGTAAAGCTTGGCCTTCCCCTCCCTATCTTGATGAGATGTTACCCATCTCTTCAATGGCCTAAGTCACTGGGACAGAGAATTGGCTGGAACCGATCTCCCTACTCTAGGGCAAGCTTGAATGCAAAGAGAGACGTCTCCATGTTGGTGTTTGAGTCTGGACACGACTAGCTGGTGTTGCTTTAGATGTTCTCCAACACTCAGTTTCTTTCCTGGCTTCCCCTTCTCCAACCTTTGTCTTCCACTGAGGTTGGAGAAAGCAGGGTGAGTGAGGGTTCGAGTCCCTAATTTCAGGTTGGTTGTGAGGTGTTTTCAGATCTAGGCAGTTTTATAAAACAACATCCAATCTAGGATATCTAGCAATCATCACCTTGATCTTGAGCTGGGTCGAGGCTGCTTCCTCCGCAGAAATAGGTAAGTGGGAGGAGATGAAGTCTTAATTCTCAGATTTGTATAGTGCATAGTTACTATAGGGCCACATTTCCAGGCGTTGGGACACACTCAAAAAAAGGATAATAAGCTGGCGTGATACCAAATTTATCACAACTTAGGTACTTAATTATTAAATAACAAAGTCTGACAATATATATACATATATATCATCAAGTATATTCAATTTCATATAAGTACATTTCTTTATGGGAACTACCGATGGGAGTGAGAGATAGGACAGTACGCATGCCATACACCAAGGATAAAGATGATGTGAGTTGGAACGTTGCTACGAGGTATGAGGAAAGAGATGATAACATACCCTGGTGGAGTGAACGATACATGGATGGTTTGCAAACACTAAGAGTATTAAGGTAATCATCTTGTGAGGATGTTTTAACATGAGCTATGTGGAATTTGCAAGTGATACAAGGTTGAATTTGATAACCAAGAAGATGAGCTCAGAGTTCCTTGATGAAGATAGACTTAGAGTTTGAGCTGAGATAATAAATGGAGGTGTATGTCTTCAATATTTCCTATCACCTAAGGATGTGAAGTGGTAATGGATGCCCTGGTTGAGATGCAACTGCTTAGTTTAGCTAGAGGCTAGAAGAGGTTGTTGGGTTAGCCCTAAGTTTGAAAAGGAAGATATGTTTGGCTAACTCTAACAAAGTTTGTTGAACAAGTTACTAGTTGTTTGGCCAGCCTAGGCCTAGATGCAATAAAAGGATGGTTGTAGAACCTCAGATGCACTTCTTTGGAAAAGAAGGTGATGAAACCTGGCTAGAGTGGTTTAGGGTTTTTGAGGAATCAATCTTGAGGAATCATTACATACATGAGATCATGATCACCATACACCATGATACTATGAAGATAGTAAGTGACAGTAGTACTTTGGATGCTTAAGATGAAGTTGCATGTGGCTTGTCACCATGCAAGCCAAGAGGTGAAGGGCGAACACCAGAAATCTAGTGTATTGTTACGGAGGATAAGGAGTCCCCGAGAGAGGAATGGGAGTTCATCACTATGGATGTTGTGGTAAGTCTCCCCTAGACCAAGGAAGGTCAAGATGCAATATGGGTTATGGTAGATCGCCTTATCTATATGAGAAAGAAAGAATACTGTCAAGGGACAGATCCGGTTGAACTACATATGAGGGAGATGGTTCAACTACACCATGATGCGAGTTCAAAAGTTCTTGAGTATAACCTAAGGATACACTTCCATAAGGTAGAAGTAGATGCATGAAGAACTTGATGTTAGTACAGTTTATCACCCTAACTAATGGTTAGTATAATCCAAACTAGAGGGTTTGATGAGAGCATGTGTGCTTGTTCAGGGTGATACCTAGAGATAGTTATTATCCTTTGTAATATGTGATGATAACCACCATAGCCAGTATGAGGATGTAAAGAAGCTCTATAAGGGAGGTTGTGTCAGTTACCACTTCATTAAGATGTTGTTGGTGAAGGAACCTCACGAAGGTCATAGTGTATGTAGATGAAGTCGCTTTGATCGTGCAATGGCTGCGAGAGAGCCCAGGGATGACATTAGTCATGAGCTGATGCAAAGCAGACTGACATGTAGTTCACTGTGGGAGAGTATGTGATGTGAAAATCCGACCCCTCTAAGTTATAGCTAAGAGAACTGAGTCCCCGATACATGGGTTCTTTTGAGATGGATTGGTGAGGAAGGTTATGTTTGACCTTACCCCTCAGGATAAAGTAATGTGTGATGAGTTCCATGTGTCCAATTTAGAGTACTATGTGAGGTACCCAGGCCATGTGCTGAGCAATGAACCTAGTGAGCCCCAAGGGAGGCTGAAATGACCTGAGTCACCTATGAGGTTTATAGATGCCAAGGTGATAGAACTCAGAGAAAGGAATATGTGATGATAAAGGTTCTTTGGAAGCACCATGGATAAGGTAAAGCTACATAGGGGCCAATGATGGACATGGAAAAATCTTATCCTGAATTGTTTGTTTGCTTGATGGAATTTTGAGGGAAAAATTCCTATAAGAGGGGAAGGATGTTACAACCCCAGTTTTTGGGTTCTTGTGGTGAGAAAAGTAATTTATCCTGTTAAAGATATTCAAACAAATAATGATATAACTTGTTTTGAATAAATGGATTTCGTTTACAATAGCCTTGTTGGTTGTTTTGTGGGCTTTATTGGCTATTGGGCCCAATAACAAGGAAAAGACAAAGGAAACTCCATTAATAAATGAGTAAATAAGAAATGGAGAAAAGAAAGATGTAGAAACCTCTAGAAGGCAAAAGAATGTAATCCAAAGGAGGATTTCGTGACTCTTGGGTTCCTTGGGTCCAAGGAGTCCAAAGTTGCAAAGATAATGCAACAACAAAAGAAAAGATCAATTAAATATTTCTTTAATAAGAAAGAAATTGAAAACAATGATAAAATGTGGGAAATAAGTGGAAAGAGGTACAATTGAGTTATCCTTGGTAGATTTTCGTATCCAAAGGATTCCTAATGTTGAAAAGAATGCCAATGAGGAAAATAAAAAGAAAGGTAAAGAGAAATCCTTAAAAAGAGATATTTTGATAAGAAATAAACAAGATAATGAGAAATAATGGATATAAATACATCTAGAAGGACAATGAGTATACATTAAAAAGGATTTTGAAATATTAGAGTTTCTTGGGGTCCAAGGAGCCCCAATGGAGAAAAAGGAAAGAGAAATTACCAATAATGCAAAATAAGAGGATAATGTGATACATAATTAATGGATTTTGTGGTATTGTTAAAAAGAAGGTATTTTCTATTAAAAAGAAAACATAAATTTGTGTTAATGGATTAAAAGGCAAGCATAAAAAGAATAAGAGGGATAAATTTCGAATTCCTAAATATCCAATAAACATGGTTTATTAAAAATATTATTAGGAGAGAGAAAATTACTTCTCAATGAAGGAATTGGATTCCTATTGGGAAAGGGGTTTGTTTCTTTGTGGGCAAGCATACTGGGGCATGGATACTCTCCCCTATATAAGGGTGGAGCCCAAGGAGATCCCACACGTCTCTTTCTCTTCTCCTTCTTCCTTGCGTGCAAACCCTGGAAAAGAGGGTGGTTCGACCCCTGGGACAACGAGGAGCCATGGGCTGGAGTTCGGTGGAAGCACGAAGCTCCCACGACACCATAGAGGAGCACAACCATCTTCCCCGTGCTCTAGAGCTGCGCAACAGCCATTGTATGGCTGCACGTTGGCCACGAGCTGCATACCAAGTGGGCCTAAATAGCCGCCCTAGTCGCTACCCAAGGGCACCCCCTGTGCGTAGAGGCACGACTGAGGCAGGAGAAACCTCCCTAGTGGCCGTCGAGGTCAGGGATGGGGAAGGGGAGCCGCGCCAACCAAGGTGATAGTGGCTTGGTTAGGTTTTCGTGAGGTAGAAGAAGAGCAGGTGGTCATTGGACAGTTATACCCCTCCCAGGTATGAAGAGCCGACCACTGAGGCGGGGGAAAAATCATCTTTCAGTTATGTTTCCAAACATACAAGTCATGTTGCATGGAAAGGGACACATGGTGCCCTCTGATTGGCTCTGGTAAGTAATATCTTGCAAAAATCGTATTTAAATATTGGTAGCTTGGATGGATACATATAAAATATGAAAATTTCTTAGAAAAACGAGGGGAATGCATTAAAAATATATTTATAAGCTATTTCCTCTTGCTATTTTAAGAATAGTGTAAGTTATCAACTTTAATGAATTAAACATTAAGAAACTATCTTGAGATGATTAATGTATTTAGTAGGGTTTAATGGATGATTAAAGTTGATATTGAGATGTTAATTGTAAAAAGGTACATTAAGAACAAAAAGGATGAACTTTGCACATAATTGGTTTAATTTAGAGTTTCATATGCATAAATATGCTTTAATGGGCCTTGAAACCCTAATATTAGTTTTTGGTGACTCTTAATGGCTTTAATTATTCAAAAGCATGAATAAAACTAAGATATGATGATTCTAAGCTATTTTGAGTATAAAGGTTCCTAATGGTGAATAAATACCCTTAATATGGAAATTAGGGTTTTCTAATGGATAAAATGTGGAATTAGTAATAAATGGAGTTCATAGCTGAATTAGACCACAATGAACTATGAGTTGTTAATGTGATGCTAATTGGGCATAATGATCTTGTCATGAATTAAAAGGATAAAAATGGTAGTTTTAATGTAAAAGAGGCTTAATGGACTTAATTGATGGATAATGACGCCTTTAATCTGAAAATAAGGTTATATGTTGTTAAAAGGTAACCTTAATATCTTTCATGAAGAATAGATGAGATAATTAGGGAAAATTAGGGCTTAAAATAGTAAAAATAAAGTGAAACCCTAATTTCAATGGAAACCCTAAAAGTGGACTAGAAACCCTAGGAAGCGAGTTAGGTTTAATATATCTTGATGGCATGATCAATGATAGGAAATTGTATACATATTTTAGGATCTCATTGCATTCTTGCTTGCCTATTTGGAATTCTTGATTGATTGGATTATTCTGTCTCAAATCAGCCTGACAGGTATGTGGTTACGCTTATGGATAATCGCTATAGTTTCACGGAGATTCCCTAAAGTTTTATCGGTTTCCTGAAAATAACTTTTTGGATGACTTTTATTTCATGTAACTATAAAGTGACTATGATTATCACTATAAATATGTATATATAATTGGCTTAGATCTGGGTCCTCCTTTGTGGCTTTGCAAATGCTAAAAAGGGTAACCTAAAGCAAGGTCTAGGCTATCATGAGTTAGAAATTGGGCTACCCACGTGTAGTGCCATGAGACTCTCTAGCACACCATGAGTTAAGGAGTGGGCTACCTACGGGTAGTGCGATGTGACTCAACCCTAGAAATTGATTCACCTGTTAGGTAGGTTCATGTGGGGTTTAATGGGGATCTACCATAAGGAAGGTAGCATCCAGGTCCACTGCAGGGACAACACAGAGGATAGGATATGTATGGATCGCACAGTTATATTTAAAATGTAAAGTTGTTTGTTAAATCATAGTTGACTGCAATATGTTTTTACAGTTAATTACACGATTATTGTTTCCCCCACATACCAGCATAATTCATTTATGCTGACCGATGTTTTGTTTGTCGACATTTTAGGTTCAAGTGAAAAGAACAAATGAAGTGGCATATGTGGAATTAAATGAGAATTAAAGTACAAAGGAGGATTAGTTAGAATAGACTCTAGATGTGGATAAAAGTAGATATCCAAGTTTTTGAAAAAGGTGTGCAAAGTTAATTTTTATTACAACCTTTCAGTTTAGTTTAGTAGAATTTGATCATTATTATTGATTATTTGTTGAACCTTTGATCTGGAAATTGGGATAATGACTCTGACCTCTTGGTCTCCCTTAATTGGGGGTTACTGGGAGGCGGGGTCATTATAGAACCCAATAACCAAGGTTTGGGCCCACCAAGCAGGGATTACTACTAGCCATCAAATTTTAAACACTTGATGAAAATCTGCCATAAATTTTTCTTTTTCTCAAATACATTGTAACATCACTTACTAAACTATAAGTCTCGATTTTAACATAACATTCGAACACAACCGAACTTGACTATTACATAATAGCAAGAGTTTCACACTTAATATATATCATGAACATTACATTACAAACTTCTCTCTTTTCTCACTCTCTCATTTCCAAGATCCGTAGGAAGGATAAGAGACTATCTAACTATTCTAAGTATTTCTTCTTCAAGACCTCTATTCTACTCTAGATAAAAATTGGCTTCTGTATCCTCAGGAAGAGCTAGTCCTTTACCTAATAATTTGTTTAGTAGGTTTATGAGCTACTGGCTCAGTGCGTAGAAAATCAACATGTAATGATGATATATTAGATATATCTATTTATTTGAATTTTAACATAGAAGAATACAAACTTGGTAGTGTAAAACTATAACCATCCAATCATGATAGTAACTCATTACTATCTTGGTAGTTAGACATTGTAAATCAACCAACAAGACAATTAACCTGATAATGTCTAGAAGTAAACAAACTAAATCCGTTCACTAATTCTCTAGTTCATTTATTCTGCCACTGGACCCACATGAGATGTATGAAAACATGTGAAAGTATCACTAAAAGCTGCAATCTCACTGTATAAGACTTGGAAGCATGTCTGGGATCCGAAGTATTTAATCCCAACATGACATATACATCTAGCATCAACACGTCTGCCTCTTGGTGGCCAATGGGAGTGTCCAGATATCTAGACTCCTCCTCTAAACTTGGGTACTCAGGTGAAGAGTCAAAGCACTTTGGCTTACTATGCATCAATAGACCTACTGGACACTAAACACTACAACTTGTAATACAGGTACCACCAATATCACTGATTGGTGTTGGGTACCACACCATTCATAAGGAGTCTGCCCTATCAGTCAAGACCCCTACACCATACTGGTACGATCTGGCTTACCTCGATGTGGACTACCTCCAGTCGGGAAACCATTTCCTCCTCACAACACATGCCTCATCCTATGAGGATTATACAATGTCCATGGCATCTAACATCTAGTGATAATTAGTTTATTTAACATGATACCTAATTGTACTAATAATTATCCAATTTTTATCAATGATGCATATCATATCAAATAAATAATTTATTTGGCAATTTCCATATATCTCATAAGCCATAGATTAATTCTTTAAACATGAATTAGGGTAACCTGGCTTCTCTGCTGCCTCTAATTATACCATTTCCTCACCTGTCAATCATAGCCACTCATATAGTAACTTCTGATATAATTTTACAACACTAAAATATGATCAAATAAGCATCTCTACTACTAAAATCACTGCATGAACTTATTAAATTTATCACAATAATCATAGAGCAAGAATTAAATATTAGAAAGCCATTAATTCGATTTTGTATGTTGTAAATCAAGGTTAAAAGGTGATTTTCTACTCACAGATCTCATCCAAAGTTTCTAATCTTAGCCTTTTCACCACCTAAGCTCATATCTTATCTCCCACGAGTTTGAATTAAGTTTCAAGCCTCAACATCTCGTTCTAAATTGATCATTAGTGGAAAAACAAACTTAAAACGGTCATCTGGGGCACAAAGATGAAGAAAGGAGGATAAATAGACCTCTGGGATTCAAATATAAGATCCTAAGTGGATCAATGAGGTGAAAACAAAGATATCTATAGACTAGAACTACTTACGACGAAGAATCTGTGGTTGGTTCACCGATATGCAGGTGTTCTCCACCTTTTCTCCAAAAATCACCCTAGAAAATGCCCTCCAGGCCTTTTTTGTCAGCCGAAGGGTCTGAGATCATATAGGATCAAATTATGGTTCTAATGCACTTTCTTTTATTGAAAACATATATGTATAGCCCGAGATATGATCATTTTATGATTGACTATCCTGGATAGAATCCTCACATATATGCATAGGTTCATTCTATATCAGCTCCAACTTGGATCTTTGAGGTATGCTTAAGTCATGATTATGAGTTATCCAAACAAATATTTGAGATGACCAAAGTTAATATAAAGCACAAGGTAATATATTACTAATAAAAAGCACCACAAGCATTAAGATTATCTTGAATCTCTAGGATTACCAACAAATCTAGAAGAGGGTTGTAACAAGACATGAAAAATTTCCCCAACTATTTTTAGACTTTGAGAAGAGTTCTCAATGAATGAGCATAGGCTCTATGTCTTTGACAAACCAGTGCCAAAATTACCTACTCTTGATGCGCCCAGGGTCAAAGTGGATGCTTACTGGAAGCATGTCAATGATTCTTTGGACATAAAGTACCTGCTGAGCTGCATGAACTATGAGTTGCATGAGCAATGCAAGGATATGAGGACTCTTGAGATGTTAACACATCCTAAGGAGGTGAACCATAATATCAAAAATCAAGAAAGGAGAAATGTCATAAAGATGCTCTTTGAGTGTAAACTGGCAGAGGGAGACTCAGTAGAAGATCATGTGTTCAATATGATTGGACATGTATATCATTTTGAAGAATTGGGATTCTTTTTATACCAAGATTTGGCCACATATATGATTCTGAAATCATCGCCAAAATCATATAACCATTTCATTGCATGTTATCAGTTGAACAAAATGGCTAGACTGATGTCATATTTTCCTGGTATGCAGATTCATGTCTAAGCAATAATGAATAAGGACAATTCAATGATGGTGATCATCAGAGTCACGTCCAAGGATGAAATCAAGGCCATGAAGACTTTTGAGGCTAAGCCTAAATCCAAATCTTCAACAATCAAGATAAGGAGATAAAAAAGTACAAGAGGAACATATCCTATGTACTTGAAGGCATTTAGGAAGAAGAAGTTGAGGACGGTGATCTCCACTTTAGGTATATACATTATTGAAATAAACTTATCTACTTCTTCATCATGGGTACTCGATACCGTATGTGGATCTCACATATGCTCAAATATGCAGGATCTGAAAAGAAGTAGGTCTTTGGGAAAAGGTGAGGTTGAACTGTGAATTGCAAATGGTGCGAGAGTTGCGGCAACAATAGTTGGAACATATAATTTATCTCTACCCACATGACTTGTAATAGAGTTAATAAATTGCTATTATGTACCTGCCATAAATAGAAACATGATTTCTATATCTTATATGGACAAGGATGCATATGAATTTCATATCAAAGAATGGTCAATGTTCTATTTCTAAATATGAGATATTTTATGGTAGTGCCCCGTTGTCTTATGGTCTTTATTTGCTAGATCTAAAGATAGATGTATATAAATTAAATACCAAAAGACTAAAACTCAACAACTAAATCAAAACGTACCTTTGGCATTGTTGTCTAGGGCACATAAATGAGAATCGCATGTCTAGATTCCATAAAGATGGTTATCTGGACTCTTTTGATTTTGAACCAATAGAGACATGTGAATCTTGTTTGTTGGGCAAGTGACCAAGACCCCTTTAACTAGAAATAGTGAGAGGGCTAGTGATCTATTAGGACTTGTACATGCTGATGTATGTGGGCTTTTTAGAATAATTGCTAAAGGTGGGCATTAGTACTTCATTACCTTTACTGGTGACTTTAGTAGGTATGGTTATGTTTACTTGATGAAACATAAGTTGGAAACTCTTGAAAAGTTCAAGGAGTTTATGAAAAAATTATAGAACCAACTTGACAAAGGTATTAAGGAACTTCATCCTGATCGAGGTGGAGAATACTTAAGCCAAGAGTTTGAGGAACTTCTGCAAGACTGTGGTATCGTATCACAATGGACTCCACCTGGAACACCACAACATAAGGTGTATCATAAATAAGGAATAACACATCACTTAATATGGTGTGATCAATGAAGATTTTACCCAAACTTCCAACTACCTTTAGGGGTTATGCTTTTGAAGCAACCTCATTTACACTAAATTGAGTACCATCGAAATCAGTTTAAAATACACCATATGAGATATGGACTGGGAAGCCTCCCAATATGTTTTTATGAGGATTTGGGGATGTGAACCTTATGTTAGACAAATATTTCCTAAAATGCTAGGCCCTAAGTCTGATAAATGTTAATTTTTATATATCCTAAGGAGACTAGAGGATATTACTTTTATTCATAATCTGATAGCAAAGTGTTTGTTGACAGAGATGCTACATTCTTGAAAAGGAATTTATTTCCAAAGGAATCAGTGGGAGGAAAGTGAAACTCGAAGAAATTTGAGACCAATAAGAAGACATTGAACCATTAGATGTACAAGACAAACAAAGATAATTACAAGGTGTTGTAGAATCTCAAATTCCTCAAGTAACATAGGGACCTCATAGATCTAGTAGGACTCACCTTTAACCAAAAAGAATTGGATATCTTGTGACTCAAGAAGATGATGAATTAGTCATAGATAATCAACCAATAAGCTATCTAGATGCTATTAAGGAACCGGAGTTTGAGAAATGGCTTGAGACAATGAGATCTGAGATGGAGTCCATGTACACCAACAAGGTATGGACCTTGGTGGATCCACCTAAAAGGGTAAAACCCATAAAGTGTAAGTGCATCTTCAAGAAGAAGACCGACATGGATGGTAAAGTACAAACCTATAAGGTCATATTGGTTGCAAAGGGTTTCAAATAAGTTCAAGGTGTTGACTATGATGAAACCTTTTCTCCAGTGGAGGTTAAGTCCATCAGGATCATGCTTGCTATTGTAGCTTATTATGACTATGAGATTTGGAAGATGGATGTTAAAACTACATTCCTTAATGGGAATCTTCTTGAGGATGTGTACATGACACAACTTGAGGGTTTTATAAATCCAAAGACTGCAATTAAAGTTTGTAAGCTACAAAGATAAATCTATGGATTGAAACAAGTATCTCAGAGCTGGAATATTTGTTTTGATGAGATAGTCAAAGAGATTGGCTTCACTCAAAATGAAGATGAAACTTGTGTGTACAAGAAGGTTATTGGGAGCATATTGTATTCCTCATATAGTATGTAGATGACATACTATTGATGGGCAATGACATCCCTACTTTATAAAAGGTGAAGACTTGGCTAGGAAATACATTTTCTATGAAAGATTTGGGAAAGCATCCTACATCTTGGGGATCAAGATCTATAGATATAGATCCATAAGTCTTCTTGGAGTAAGTCAAAGAATATACAATGATAAAAGTGTTGAAGAGATTCAACATGGAGAGCTCAAAGAGAGGAAACATGCCCATGTGTCATTGAGTTACCATCTCTAAAGCTCAATGTCCCAATTCTTGTGAAGAGAGGGAACACATGAGTTTGATTCCATATGCATCAGCAATTAGATCAATTATGTACACAATATTATGTACTTATCTGATGTCTCATATGCTTTGAGCATGATGAGAAGATATCAGTCAGATCCAGGTGATGCTCACTGGACAACCGTGAAGAACATCCTTAAGTACTTGAGAAGAACTAAGGATCGGTTCCTAGTCTACGGTAGAGAGGAAGAGTTGGTGGTAGAAGGTTACACTGATGCAAGCTTTCAAACTGACAAAGGCGATTATCGATCACAATCAGGATTTGTATTTTTTCTAAATAATGGAGCTATAAGTTAGAAACATTCCAAGCAAGAAACAATTATCGATTCTAAAATAGAGGCCAAGTATATTGCTGCATCGAATGCAACAAATGAGACTGTATGGATCAAGAAGTTCGTAACTGAACTTGGGGTAGTTCCAAGCATCAACAATGCAATTGAGCTATATTGTGACAACAATGGAGTTATCACACAAGATAAGGAATCTAGATCACATAAACATTCCAAGCATATACAAAGGTAGCTCCATCTCATACGAGAGATCATACATCGAGGAGATGTGAAAATTTGCTGAGTACCAAGTGAGAATAATGTTTCTGATCCCTTGACTAAGGCACTTTTGTAGTAGAAGCATCATGTTAGATCATTTGGATTTAAATCCATGGGTGATTGGCTCTAAGTGCAAGTTGGAGTTTGTTGGTATGTATGCCCAGAGAGCCAATCATATGATGACTTTAATGGCATAACTTATAAATGATTTGAATAATAAAGGCTTGCTTCCAATTTATTCTATTTTATTCAGTTATGAGATAATGAAGTGATGTAATAAATGTCTAGAGAATGATATTACTCGATGATGTATATATTCAAGTATGTGACTTGAACAATGATATCACACAAATGTTAAGAGTATACATTCTCATTATGTCCCTATTCAGGTGTTATTGTTGAAGGATGATAGATAACAATAACACACAAGACTAGAGTGTGTATTGGTTGATGACAAAATCTCATTAGTCATGTATGGCAATATCAAAAAAAGCACAAATATACTTGTTAGGGAATAGAGTATCAGACATACCACTATGAGAGTAACACATGGAACACATGAATAGTTAATTCTCACAGTGTTGGTGGTGATTGTGGTTCTTAGACATGAAGTTACTACACTCATCACATGTCATTTGGTGTGCTTTGACATCATCCAATGTGATCCTGAATAAGGGTTTCCATAAAGGTGATGATTGGGAACACTGTGACACATGGGGATGACCGTTAGTGATGTAGATGTGATTTCTCCCTCGTACATGAGTATGATATCCTTAGCAACTTGATTAGTGAGACTGAGAAATGCATGGACATGCACATGTGAGTCATTATGTGATATTGAGCTTACATGTATATCAGACACTATGCTATAGCAAGGAATAAGGATTTAATGTTGAAGAGGATGATTGCTCCATGCCTCGAGTTCAATCTCGATATCAGTGACAAATGAACTATACAATACTACAACATCAAAATAGATTGTAGGTCAAAGTTGTTCTCCAACTTTCGATTTACTTGGGTAGCAATGATGTGTGACTAGGCACTTCTCTTTGCTTGTGATGTCATAAGTAGATATGGACATTCATTGACAATGTAATGTGGTATCTATAGGGTCATAAACATAGGAATTCACCAAGAATAGGAGTTTATCCATGAATGATTTTTAAGTTGAATATTAAATATGTTTAGGTATTCAATTAAACTATCAATTTTCCTATCTAGATTCATAATCACCAAGTTTAAGAGTTGGACTAACTGATTAGAGTGTCAGGTTGATTGGAAATTGAATTGACTGAATTCTACATGAATCAAGACACCAACCAATTGGCTCACTCGATGAACAGATCAGCTCAGGTTGGTGAGACAATTGGTTCACCTATTGAAATGATCGGCTCAAGCAGACCAGCTGAAGCTTCTAGTGATTTTTCACAAAACATGAGAATAGTTGATCATTTCACTAGTGCAATTTTATTGGCATAAGGAATTAATATTGTACATTAATTGGAAATAAATTGCATATTCATCTATGATTGGGAAACAAGTGAAACAAATAGTTCACTGAGTGAACCAATCAACTCACTACCCATCCAACCAATTCACCAATGAACCGGTCGGTTCACTTGTAGTAGGTTGTAAAATTCATGCAAATTCCATACCCTTCTACTCCCACACAAATTGGGAACCCATACCCTAACCCCTCCTATAAATAGAGGGGTACTAGGGGCTTCCCAACACACACAATTCAAAATCAATTGCTCTAAAAATTGTTGTTCTCTTTGGTTGTGGTAACCAAGAGAGCCCAAGCAAGTCCTACCCAACTAGGAAGGGACAACAAGGGAGAACAATTACAATTGTGGGAGAGAAAGTTGGTGACTAGTACGCCAATAGAAGGGGACACTCCTTCCTATTTGTTCTACAAGAATGATGAGATTTCCTAGTGGTCTGTGGACTACTCTAAAGGCAGGAGTCATTTGGCTTCTACTAGGGGAACAATTTCAACCTTTAGTCTGTGATGAAGGCTAGGAGTTGCAATAGATGCCATCCCAGTGCAACTAGAAGATAGCTGCACAACTACAATGATGAGGAGATGTCACTTGACTTTCTCTAGGACCAAGTATATCCTTGAAACCATCCTTTCCATTATATAGTTGTTGACACGATCCATCAGTATAAGGGTAATATGGTAGTAAATGTTTTGTTTCTATTTCCTACTATGTAGCCATATTTCCCTACAGTACTTTCATGCTACCCAAGTCTACCTTATAGAGCCATAATGGCACACAAAAGGAAGTGAGTCAAGATTTTATGAACCCTCTAAAAGTTCTCTAGAGAGACCAAATATGTTACAAGGGAGTACAAAGTTTGTAGTTTCATACATGTTTAATTAGAGAAACCCTCCACATAGAAAGAAGGAACTTTCCTTTCAATTTTCTATTTTCGTTTGGATATTATCCCTCAAACTTGAAAAGTAATGTGGTAAGAGCTTTCCCTTGATAAGAGGCAAACCCAAGTACTTCATTTGTCTGCCTTTATGTTAAATGCCAAGGGCATGAATGACTTCATCTATCCTTCGCTTAACGTCCGTCCCATTAAGGAACCCACACATATATTTTTAGTTTACCTCATTCATATAATCCACTTATATTCTTATTACATATCATATTAATTTGGCTCCCATATCCTTAATCCATCTTATTACACATTGTCTAATATCTAGGAAACTGGTGCCTTTATCCCACGTCATGTTGTGTTCCTCATGATACACACCATTGTATATTATCATTCTATGACCTAGAGTCCAATACACAAAATTCTGTTACACTTTCACAACACTGGGATGGGAGAATATTATGGTGTTTATGTCTCCTAAATATAAGATGTAGGGTTTTTATTATGTTTCCCAAGTTCTTTATTGGGGGGGGGGGGTAATGCATGCTTGTTTCCTTATTTTTTAGAATTATAATTGGGCTCTTTTGTATGAAAACTACCCCCGTGTCTTTAATTTTTAGGATCATATAAACATAAGAAGACTCGTATATACTATATAATAATTGCACATTCTTTACTTCCAATAATTACATATTATATTGATATAAGACTCATCTATACCATATAATAAAGCTCACAAAGTGGATTAAATATACTTTTCAATTTTTTTTTGATTTAAAAACTGGTCCACATGTGCCCAAACTATTTTTACCTTTATTTTTAAAGATTATATATATAAGAAAACTCATTGAAGGATCTTTTTATTAATAAATTAGTCACCAATGTGTAAAATATAACTTTGTTGTATTTCATCCAATTATGGATTTATTTTTAAATATTTTAATAAATCTACATTTATTATATAATAAAGGCCACAGAGGTGGTTAAATACATTTTCCCCATAATTTAAAAATAAAAAATTGGTCCAAGCGTGTGTAAATTAATTTTTGTCTTTACTTTTTAGACTTAAAATTGAATGAGTGTTCAGGAGGGGATGAACACCCTGCCGCCTAATTAACCACCCAAACCCTGGGATGAGTGACAAGAGATAAATTATCATTCATTCAAGGGATCAAAACTGGGTCACTTCATTGCGGCCCTCGTTAGCTGATCTATATGGCCAAGTCCACCCAGTTTCTTGACTTGTATACTATATAAGAAAACATGTGAAATGATCTAAATTGATTTTTTCATGATTTTGTGAATTATAAATTGGCCCTTCATAATTTTCATGCCTATCTTAACTATATATTTAAAAATATGGAGAAAGTTGGATTAACGTCTTCTTATATTTTATGAAATGAAAATATGATCTTTCTTTAGTTTAATAAAGAAAATGTTTGTAGCATGTATTTATGCCTATATATATATATAATCTCATGGATCGTTTTCTCTACAATTTTTACAATTATAGCTTTCAATGTAAAAGTGGTCCTTAAGAAAGTTATACTACATAGAAAAGAGTGTGAGAGGTACCATATGCATTTTTTTTGTACATTTTTAGTTATAAATTAGTCTTTTATTTTACAAGGTAGTGTGTGAGAGAACACAAGGTTTTGATGATTTTTTTAATAAATAAAAATTGTCCCTTGTGTTTTTTAATAAGTATATATGAAAGATAGTAGGATAAGAGGTAATATTAACTTTTAATTTATCAAATTGTGAATTGGCCCTTGTCTTACTATGCATGAAAGGTTGTCAGAAAGATTGTACTCACTTTTATCTTCATGCTATATAAGAAAGTCTATGGTGGATTTCCTCTACATTTTTATTTCTATTTTTCATCATTACAAAATGGTCCTTGTATTGTAATTTATATTACAAAAGAAAGAGTATGGTTAATATTGTATATAATTTATTTATGTATTTATTTTTAAATTAGTATTTTTATTTTAATAAGACATCCATCTGAGAGTATACAATGGTTCAAATACATTTTCCCCTTTATATATTTAAATCATGGATTGGTAGTTCTGTATTCTAGTGAGGTTATATGAGAGGTAACAAGGGTTAAAGCAACTCATTCCTTTAATTTTCAAGTTATGAATTGGTATTTATATTGTTATTTATGAAAGGTCATCGGAAGAGTTGCATGTGCCTTATAACCTATGGTATTTACAATTATCAATTAGGTGTTGTAAATTCTTATGATATTGTAGGTGGCATCATAGTGGGAGTTGACTCCTATCAGTCTCTAATCTTGAGTCATGTTTATATAGTTGTTAGGGTTGAGAGTGTGGTACAACAAAATTTTGAGGAGGTGGAGGACGTGGTCATTTTAGTATGACATTGAGAAGGATATGATTGGTTATGTTGTCAATGCAGTGAAGTCATTATTATTTGTTTCCTCCCTTGATACTATTATTAATGATCTTCTTCTTCTATTACCTAATGCTTTTTCAACATTATCGGACATAAATATGAAAATGTGTATTTTCTTTATGACCGATCTTACTCACTATATAATCACTCATGAAGTCTAATCTTATTTTTACTTTAAATAAATAAATTAATGCAATTGTTCTCTTCAAACTAATGTTATATTCTCAAATTTGTGCATTGCATGGGATATACCTAGTACTATATAATAAATTTTATGAAGGGTTTCTTATGTAATTTTTTCCATTTTTCAAACTTATATACTATGCCTTTTAATTTAATGTATACTATATAGGAAATAGTGTGAGATGCATTTTATGCATACCTATTTATATTTTTAACTACACAATTAAATATTAATCCAATAAAGTAGTTGTTTTAGAGCATAGAAGGGTTCAGAAGATTTTTTCTCCCTTTAATTCTTCAAAAGTTTCAAACTAGTCATCTAATAAATAATAATGTTATATGAATGGTCATCTGAGTAGTTGAATTCCTTTGATTTTTCAAATAGCAAATTGTCTTTGTATGAAGTATGAAAGGTTGTAGAAATGGTTACATATAATTCTTACCTATAGTCATTTGAATTAATAATTGAATAATGTATATTCTAATAAGGTTGTATGTATATATGTAGTTGGAGCTTACTCCAACTAGTCTCTACACTCATGATGTCTTTATATTATTGTTACAGTTGGAAGTATGGTGAAAACCAAGGTCAAAGGAGATAGAGGATGTCATCTCTTTGATATGATAGTGGGTTGAGTCTTTGTGGTAACATTGTCGAACTACAAAGCAATTATTATTACTTCAACATTTATCATTTTTATAAGTACTATTAGAATGTGTAAACAATTACAATGAAAAGGAAGGAAGAAAGGAAACAAGTTGTGCCAACAATCCATATTGGATGGTGAAGCCAATCCTTCAGAATACTACATCTATAGATCTGGGACATGACATTACTATGCATAACATTCTACACCCTCTTGAGAAGCTCCATGGCTTGTGGTGCTATGAACCCAAAAGTATCAAGTCAAAAGGTATGAAAACATATTGATTGTCAATACATGCTTTCTTATACTTAACCATTTGGCTAAGGTAGGTTTTAGGACAACCTATCCCACAGTAAAATCTCTACCTTTCATGCCCACTAATGGATAAACCCCTGATAGATCCACACATGTATGCTTTCCTCTATTGCAGCTAAAATCGAAGACATCTACTGGTCTAAGAGTTGATCTCCCCTAATGTGGGCCAGTCAAAAATATCATTGATGCCTCTTTTTTAACATATAGAGTCTAGGCCCATCAATAGGAGGAGCAATAAGAAGAAAATATTGAGCATGATCAACTTGTAAACATCCAAAAACAACTTTCTATCTAACAATCATGTCAAACTTGATATCCATGCCCTTAACAATTCTGCTAAAAAGGGCACTTTCTAAAGCATGTTGGTATTTTGGGGGGACACAACCCTTGTTAGCAAAATAGCTAAGATCAAAAGATAGAATTGAGAAATGAATACAATACAAATCACAACTGAAATCAGAGTCCATACTACATATCCTGCTACCTCACAAAATATGATATTGGAGCATCCAAGAATGAGCCATAGAAGAAGCCTTTGTTACCAAATACAATATGAGACCACCTAGTCTAATTGATAATGGAGCCACTCGCCACGGAATGTCCCCAAGGAAGGAACCCCACACACCAAAATATCCATAATAGACTCTTTTATTCCTTACTTCACTTTCTAGTGATCTTTTTTTAACATTGTGTCTACTATATAAATAGTCAAATACATTTCAACACATGTTTTGCTTCCAGTTTACCTTATTACAATACCTATCAATTCTATTCTTTTTACCACTTTTTCATTAGCTAGATAGGGTGATGTAATAGTGTATATAAGATCTTCAAAGTGGTCTAATAGTCTAATATCCATGCAATGCACAAGATATACCTCGTGCTAATTGAAATAACATGAACAATAGTCGATTAACAAAATAAAATATTATACATACATACATACATACATACAAACAAACAAACATACATACATACATACATACATACATACATGCTTACTGACACTCTTCTAGCTGGTGAATTTCTCCTGGACTACAATGTCATGAGAGGAAGTAGGAAGGCCTGCCTAAAACTTGACATCTCCAAAGCATATGACAGCGTTAGATGGGACAAAATTTGGTGGATTATGCAACAGATGGAATTCAATGATCAATGGATTGGCTGGATGAAACAATGTGTTGGGACTACTAGCTACTCAATTTTGGTGAATGGTACATCTGGTGGTCTTTTTAGAGGAAGCAATGGGCTGAGCCAGGGTGATCCTTTATCCCCTCTTATTTTTGTGATTGTCATGGAGTATTTTACAAGGAATATGCATAGATATGAAGAAAAGAAGGATATAAAGGCTTATACTGTCCACGAAACAAAGGTAATGACACATTTGATTTTTGCTGATGATGTTCTGGTGTTCATTGAAGCCAAACAACACTTCTTGGAGAATCTAAAAGGATTTCTGGAAGATTTTGGGAAGCAAATGGGGTTGTGTGTTAATACAAATAAAACACATATATTCTTTTCAAAGAATTGCCATCAGGTGGATGACAGACTCACGCAGGCAATGAGAGTTGAAAAAGGCAATTTTCCAACCAAATACTTGGGGTTTCCGCTTGCAGGTGGCAACCTTCACGTCAAAGATTTCACTGACTATATTGATAAAGTGGAGGAGATGATAAATAGATGGCCTACGCAAAAGACTTCCATGGCTAGGTGCGGAATATTGATTAAAGCTTCTATTGAGGGTCTTCTCATTTTCTGGGTACAACAAGGTGAAATTCCTAGTTTCGTTCTGGATAGAATTGAAATGAAGATTTCTAACTTCCTTTTGGGAAGTGAGCATCATCCTATGAAGTACTCCAGGCTGGCATTTCATAAAGATGAAGGAGGGCTGAATTTGAAAACTCCTAGAGATATTGCTAGATGGGGTTCCATGAGAAGACTGATTGCATACCAAGAAGGCACATCTACATGGGGTAAATGGATGTGAGATAGATATCCTAGAGGGCTGGATTTTATTTTGAAAACAAGAGAAGGGTACTCTAGATCCATCAATGTCATGAGGGAAATATGGCTGCAAATTAAACACCTATTTGTTGCTAATAATTCAGGTGGATGGCAGCTCATAGACAAGAAGACAAGTTTGTGGGAGCTGACCCGTACCAGAGGCGTGAAGGTCCCAGTGAGAGAACAAATATGGATGGATAGGTATGTGCCCAAATGGAGCATGTGTGTATATAAATTTCTGCACCATATTCTTTCTACTCTTGATAGAATAAAGAGCTGGAATTATGATATATCTACTGTATGTCTGCTATGTGGGGATAAGGAGGAAACTCATAATCATCTTGTGGGGGAATGTAAGTTCAGAAAAGACCTTTGGGAGCATTTATGCAAAGATTTCAGTCTTCAAATTCAACTCAATGCTGATCCGAGAAGGATGCTTTCCAGTTGCGGGAAAGATGTGAAGAAAAATATCTTGTTTGCTGCCCTATGCTACCATATCTGGGAGGAGATAAATGCTATAAGACACCAAGGAAAATCCACGAATGTCATAAGCATTACTGTAAAAATTTGTAAATGCATTAGACGTAGACTACGTATAGTTTGATCGCGTGAGTTGTAATGCTGATATGGGTGTATGGCGTTGGGCCTACATGTAATCTTGACCCCCTAAATATTTTTTAGGGGGGACTTCAGAACATATTTACCTGATTCTGATACATGCTTACTGACAAGCAGTGGCTCAAGTGGTCAAGCATGTTGTACCTTAACAAAGGGACCCGAGTTTGAATCCCAGTTGCCGCCTTGATTTACCACCCTCCTAGGCATTCAGCCTCTGCCACGGGCTTAGGAGAGGGGGAGAGAATGCCTCTCTTAATCCCATACATACACACACATACATAAATACATACATACATACATACATACATATATCTACCTTGAGACTTAAAATTCAGACAAGTACTATTGCTAACTGATAATCAAAGCCAGGGTGACTCTTCACTCACTCTATGGTGTGTTTCTGGATGCATACACTATGTGTGGAGAGAGAGAAATCTGAGAAAACATGGAGGTAGGATAAGTGACACACTTGTTTTTTTTGCAAAGATCGAGCATGAGATTAGAATCCTATTTAGTGCCTTCAAGCTAAGGATAGGTCATGTGTCTGAACTTAGTATTTGAAATATGAAATTGATGTAATAGGCCAAGAGGCTTTTTCTTTTGCTATTCACATGTTTGTGTGTGCATTGTAATTTTGTTCCCTTAATTTCCAGGATCAGAAATATAATTACCATAGTTCTGATACATACATATATATCAATATTAATTGGGGACTCTATTGATCACGTCCCTGTTGGGTTTTAAAGTATAGACCTTGCTCTTACAAACCCACTCAAATAACCACTTTGATTCCAATAGTTTAGCAAAAAGATTATCTATACTAAATTCATGCATGTATCAAAGATTGATATTTATAGGTTTATAGATGTTTAATTTGTTGTTTGTCAATGAAACATGTGCTAATATTTAAATTTTTGGCATATAAATATAAATGTATATTGTCAATAATCCATTTGATAAATCTCCATACACTAAATAATACATAACACATGACACAAGTCAAACAACTTATAGCCCCATAATCTATCTAAATTTAAAAAGTAAAGCCACAAGAACATAAAAATATTATAAATCACTAAAAGTATGAGAATTTTGTATCAATTCATACATGCTAAAACCAGTTCAGAGTGCATGGACACTTCACAAAATTCTTCCCTGAGTCTAATGGCCTCACATATAGGTGAAGGAATAGTGTTGAGATGATGTCACTGAGGGATTCTAGGACAAAAGTCCAACCAACCTTATTACGGTGTATAAGAAGTTTGAGAGAAGAGGGAGATCCTCCTAGAAGTTTGAGCTTTAATGTTTGGGAGGGTGACTCAAATTCAAGAAAAATTTTGATAAGGTGTTATTAATTATTATCTAAATGAGAAGATATGATAACAAGGAGAACTATTTAGCAATACATTGATGCATTATATATGTAACAATTAAGTAAAAGGAGATATGTGTGTAAGTGCTAAATAAGTAAGCATATTAATAATTGTCTTTTTCTCTTTTATTTATCCCTACAAGAAACTCTTGTCCACAACAATGTATCTAGAAAAAGGGTACACAAGGTATACCTTGTCATGTAGTAAGTCTAATGACATCCTCCTCACATGGTGTTTTGCATCACTCCTCATGTGCATGGACGATCCTTAAAGATGCCATCTGGATGTAGTCACATGGTACATGCATCTCTACATAGTCCACATAGATGGAATCAAACTCCTGGTTGCATTGCTCAAGTTGGCGGGAAGGAGAAACCTCTCACTTAGTGTCATAATCGTTATCCTTCTCTCTTTTGGAGATGATGTCGACTAGGGTTCATGTACAAGAGCGTGTATCTGTATTCAATATGTCATGACCCTTTTAATAATAAATACAAGGAAGCATGATTTTCAAACTCTGGTAAAAAAGGTTGCAACTACAGTTAAAGCGGGCCGCTTGTGAATAACCAAATATGCAGTATCTTGGAATCTTGCCATTAATTAATAAATCCATTCTGATCAGTTAATTACATTAAATTATTATCAAATTTTCTATCATTTGATTGGTGACTCTAACTAATCTCTCATGATTAGTTGGCCAACTAATCACATGACTTGATAATTTTAGGTCTAATCATTTGGGTTAAACCTTTTACCCAGTTGTCTTGGATTTTATTGCAGTATTGTTCTTATTGATTATCTAAAATTTTTAGTCATCAATATAACTTGAAACATTTCCAATTATGTCCATAATTATACTCCTACTCTGGTGCATCCTATGTGTGACCCTGTAGACTCCACATTAAATAGGTAGTGATGTCCATAATCAAATTACGACTTCACAAGAAATGATTGGTATTTAGAAAGACTTCATTGCCGCCCAAGTAGTTGGAGAAGTTGGAGAACAAGTTTAACCTAACATCGTGACCAGTGTCACAATGATTGTATAATATCTTTGTCTCTAATATCTAGATTGAACTTTTGCCATCCTCTTAATGTTCAATCTTTATTTCTTGATCCAGAGTAGACTATATGAGATACATGTGAGCTCAATATCATATATTGACTCACACAAACATTTTCATTATCACACCTGAATCTTTATAACCTAGCTAAGTAACTACTAACATTATGGGTGAAATTTTAATAGTTTAGAATGAGACATATGGGCCCAACTAAATTTTTTTAGATCAACTTTGTGCAAATATGAGTATTCACTAAAACCCATGTATGAATATGTAGTTTGACCATATTATGGTGCTATTTTGGATCATATTGAATTTTACTTAATGGTACTAGTGCAAAAAAAATATCTAGACAATTTTGGTGATTTTTAAATATATAGAGAAAAATATATGAAAAGATGGCATTTGTGTAATTTTATCAATATTAAGTATTACAATATTCACATACACTTATGGGAAGTTCACTAGGTTATGATAAGATAATGATTGAAATTTTTCCAAAGCTAAAAATTATTTTGAGAATTCACTTTACAAGGAGTACTTGGGTACTTAAATAAAATAAATGAAGGATATATATACCTTTACAAATCTTTATTGTGATATGGGAGGTTAACAAGAACATATGTATAAATTTTAGAGTCCAAATGATCTAGGATGTGTTCTAGATATAGACGAGAAGAAAGGCATGGTTAGAAGGATTCTACACAGAGTGGGAGTCATGTTATACCAAGTTCATTGTATATAAGTCAAATAATAAGGAGTCAACTATTTGGGTTATTTTTTGAGTGAAACTAAATTTAGAGACAATAGATTAAGATTTAGAGATAAGAAATTGAGAATAGACATAGAAAATGACATTACAGATTAACTATATGCATTATAAGATAAGTCATCACCAGAGAGTCTTAAGACTATTCAGAGACACTACAAGTGCCATAGAGAACACATTGTGCAAATAGAGGGTGTGTTGCACCATAAAGGACACTTTGATGTCAATAGAGAGTGTGTTTTACCAACAGAGGGTGTTTTGCATCATATAGGACACTTCAGTGTGATAGAGGAGGACTTACTATATAATGGTGGCAATGAACAAATAAAAGACATGAATAAAGGTCACATCAATTTGGTATAAGTTCAAAACTTTCAGATCTTAGTTCAACTTTTTGTTCTAGTATATCTTGTTTATCTAATTAGAAATTCCATGCCACTTACTCTAACACAGGTTTATCTTTGTGCATGGTTGGGGATGAGATGTTTACATGTACTAATATTTGAGAAGATCACTCAATATAGATGAGACAATACTTGTTTTAAGAGTTTTTCTTGTTGGGGCGCCATCTACACGATCCAAGACAAAGTGTAGGGTTTTGCATCATGTATTTCGACTCTCTTATAAAGTTTTATGTAACAAAGTTTCCTTCCTAAGAGTTAATGGGAATATATTTTATGTTGGTTAATTTTTATTGTTATTTTGATGAGTATCATGTTTGTAATACTACCAAGTTGAAAAAAAAGTTTTAGCTTCTGGTCATGTGATATGAAAATCAGGGTGTTGTAATATGTTATCAGAGTAATAATGTAGATGACCATCAAATAGCTTAATTTAGATTATCCATTACAAACCAAATGAAAGTAGAGTATAGATTTATTAGCCCCTCCTATAGAAGAAGTGAGTTGAAGATAGTAAAATCCAGGATAGAGGTTTTGTCAGGCAATATACGTTAAGATGTGAATCATGTATAATGTCTAACTGCTTTGAACTTTGATGTTAACTCTAGATTTGGGTATAGCATGCCTTCTCCTTTTCCTAAATGTTTGTGGTATGAGATACAAGCATATGGGGATTTGTAGAGGGGTGTTATATACATAATTATATACTTATTATGCTTGTCTCACTCTTTCTCGTACATATGGTATGGGACATGTGTACCACTAGGAGAGATAAATATGACAAGACATGCCACCTACAAATGTATGACTGTCTAACATGTATCAGGAGGTGAAAATATAGAGTTTACACAAATAGTTTGAGGTAGGTGGTCACCTAGAACTAATTACATACATACTAGAACCCTAGATACATGTCAAGGTCAAATGATGAACATACACGAGTGAATTGAATGTCAACGTAGAGCTAGGACCCCAAGATGGGTAGACTACATTAGTAGAACTGAATTTAGAGGATGAAATTTCCAAAAATGTCGGTATTACTATCACACCCAAATCTTTAGAACTTAGCTAAGTAAACACTGACATAATTGATGCAATCTTAATAAGTTGAGAATGACTCATATGGGCCCAACTAAAAGTTTTTAGCTCAACTTTGTACATATATTAATATACATTGAACCCCATGTATGAATATGTAATTTGAACATATTATGGTGCTATTCTGGCTCATATTGAATTTGACTTAATGGTAATATTGAGAATAAGTATCCATACAATTCAATGGTTTTGGAGCATAAGGAGAAAAAGATACAAAAAAGATGTCATTTGCATAGTTTGATCAATATTGAGGTTTAGCAATATTCACATATAGTTGTGAGAGGTTCACTAGGTTCTCATAAGGTAACAATTTAAATTTTATAGAAGTTCAGAATGATTTCAAACATTCACTTTACAAGGAGTACTTGGGTGCTTAAATAAAATTTATGAACAGGAGGATAACCAGAACTTATGCATAAAATTTAGAGTCTTCTAGATATTAATGAGAAGAATGGCATGGTTAAAATGACTCTACATAGAGTGCGAGTTCGTGCTATACCAAGTTTATTTGATATAAGTCAATAATAACGAGTCATCTGTTTGGGTATTTATTTGAGTGAAACTAAAGAAATATTTGACACGTACATCATCTTTTTCATAGAGGAGTAAAAAGAGCCTTCTCTGAATTGGAATTTAACTAGCATAATCCAATTTTTAATTAGAATAGAGTCCAAGTCCTTTATGAACTATGACGAGTAAGAAATTGTTTAGAGTAGGGTCCTCGTGATCCATTCACCTTTTACGACCTATTTGGTAGGCAGTGAATGGAGGAGAGAGGAAGAGATGGGAAATGACTTAAATTGTTTGATTGCACATGATAAAGGGGAAGGGAAAGGAATGAAGGGGAAATGATCAAGTATATTTCTAGCTACTTTTCTCACTATCAGATCGGAGTGGAGATAAGGGGAAGGGAAAAGACTTGCTGGAAAATTTATTATAAAGTTTGGACGGAAATATAGAATGTGGAGGAAAAATATAAATAATATAACAAGAAACACTTGTATAGCTCACAACCAATAAGAAAAAAGAGCATGTAGTCTCTCATGATGTTGGGGGAAAGTTTGAGGGAAAAATTAAAGTAAAAGATTTAAAATAAAAGGAAATAGAATAAATGTAGCACACAATCTAAAAAAAATCTTAGAATGTCTAGAAAAAAATGTTGGTAGAGAATAAAAAATTGAGATAAATATTTTTTTAATGTAATAATATAAGGAAAACTAGAAAAGGGAGGGAATTGTAGAGGAGATTGGAGGGAACTCTCAAGTTATAGAGAGAACTTAAATAAATGGAGGAAAAATTATAAATATGGAGGGAAGTAAATGTATAACTGCAATAACAATAAAAGAGAAGTGGTTGTCCCTATTTGCATCAATAACATATTACATCACATTAGACATAAGAAATATATCTTCTTCGGTAACAAAACAATTATACGAATAATTTTGTTTTGTTCATGGGAAATGTGAATTTAATTTATCTTAATTTTTGTATGTGCTAGTATGTGTGTGGTGTATGCAACCTTTTGGAATAATATGACTTGTTAAAAAAATGACATATTTTTTTATGTTCCTCTCCCATGCTAACCAAACAGACTAAAATAAATATCTCCTCTCCTCCCCTCTCGTCCCCTCCCTTCCCTTCCCCTCTCCTCCCCTCCATTCCCCTTCCCTTCATTCACCGCTTACCAAACAGCGTACCAAAGATAGTGTTAATTCAAGACTTTCCCCATAGCCATGAGACCCGCATTCTTCTTGAATTGGGAATCTGATAGCCTGCGTTTGGCACGGGACTGGGATTCTGGAATCTGGACTGGGTTAGTCGGGGTTAGTCTGAGGATCTGGGTTGGGGTAGTCAGGATGTAGTCTGATTTTGTTTGGCAACCCAGTCATATTCTGGTCAGCTGGTCAGGTTTGAGTCTTGTTTCAGTCCGATTATGTTTGGATGCCAGTCAGGATTCAGTCTAATTCTTCTTGGCAACTGGGTCAGGATTTGAACTATTTATTTTTTGTGATCTGATTTCAATACATATATGTTTGCATTATAAAAAAACATATTATATGATATTCTTTACACAGTAGAAATTACCATAAAAAATTGTAGGCTTACTTAAGTCGTGATTAGCTGTTTTGGTAATACAAACACAAACAAATGTAACGAATCTGTGAATACTACAAGGGATGAATGACAAATTACATAATTATGAACATGTGGTGGTGTTGTTGTCCAAAATAGTAACTAAACAAGGGGGCTAGTGTACCCCTAAACATGCGCTTAATTAAAAACTGGGAACAGAGAGACATAACTAGTCTAGATGCACAACTTAAATACACCAGTATGGTACAAAATCAGTAATTGCGAGGCCCTTTTCATTGTGGTTGTCTTCTCCTATAGTTAAAAAAAAAGTAGCTATGAGTATTGATTACTTTCGGTAAACACAAAACAAGACAACAAACTAAAATTGTTACTTGGACCTACATTGGTTTTTTTGTTGATGTTGTTGTGTCACAAAGCTCTTCGTTGTCTTTAGACGAATATTAACTGATGGTGATAGGGAAATTAGCGCTGTCAAAAGGAATAAAAGGAACTTTGTAGCAATCACAACATATCTCATCAATTGTGTTCTCATCATCAGATTCGTCCAAATTTTCCCTATCCTCTATCGAGTACTCAAACCTCCTAAGATGATCGAGCATCTAGTTATTGATGTTGGTTATCCAAACCTTGATGGTATTATGGTCAACTGGACTGAGAAAAAGCTTGTCGCTACGACCCAATAGCATCTTCCTAATCCACTCGCACCAACCGGATGTGGATACAAGATTTTTGGCAACATCATACTTAACCTCATTAGTAGATGAAAAATTATCAAAATTTAGGTACACTTCACCAGTGTTGTAACCCCAAGGGGAACCTATATGAGGCATGGGAGATATTCCAAGAGCATCAATGAGACTACCCTCATCACAACAATGACAAAAAGGATTCCTTATGAATACTTATTATAATGGACTCGTCTGTTGAAAGGGCATCTCTTAATAGAACAACTGGCAATGATTTTTAGGGTAAAAACCCCAAGAAACCTATGAATATTGTAGACAACATGGCTAGGATGCAAGTTGGTTTGGATTATGATAGGGGGTGACTAACAAAGCCTCTATCAAAGGTCCAACTACTGAATCCAAGACCCTAGAATCTTTAACCACTCAAATGTGCACTAAATGAAAGACTCAGGGAACAAAGGGAAAGACAAAGTTGAAAAGGTAATGAAATGTGTTACATGTAGAGAAGGGGGACACATAATAGATAATTGTATTTATACACAACCTAAAGAGGATGGAGAAGAATAGGATATGAAGAATGTGTCATGTATTAATTTCGAAAGGCCAGACCATCCTGGGTTCTCCTATGAAATCAAAGATGTTGCTGAAAACTCCCATTAGTTAAGTGAACAACCCAAGAGATGACATGGGTTTGACAGGGGATGTAGACCGTCTAAGTTCACATGTAGAACAAGCTACCAATAGAATTAGAACAATTACTACGGACACAATAAAAAGCAGAACAGAAACATCAGAGGAGCAAGTCTAGGATAGGGCCATGCTTCTAACCTACAAGACTTGATGTCCAATTTTTTTGCTTTTATAAAGAGGCAAGCTTCTATAAATGAACAACTATGTCAAAGTGACATAAACAATAATAGCATGTTGAACACAATGCAGTCCCAACTAGGGGGTGTTACTACTCAAATGGGTGATATGCAAGTCCTTACCAAACAAATTGATCAACAACTTGTGCAGTTGTCTGAATTGATAAAGAATCCACAGGGGAATATACCTTCCAATACTAAACTAGAAAAATGTCTACCGTTAGATTAGGAAAGATATTATAAGAATTGACAGTTAAGACTATTCAAAGGAACACTCCTATTACTGAGTCCCAACCTAAAGCCTTCCTAATAGAAGAACAACCTAAAGTAGAAGTGGTTACTAAGAAGGTTAAAACAAAGGAAAATGGTAAGGGAAATAATTCAGTAATGGAAAAGAAGCTTGACACACATGAGGAAGCCTTAGCAGATAGGGGTCCTTATTCACCAAGGATTCCTTTCACATATAAGTTGATTAGGGCCCATTTAAAAAAGAGATACAAAAAGTCCTTAGATTGTTAAAAAATTTCACATGAATGTTCCCTTCCTAGATGCCATTTAGAAATGACAACCTACGCCTAGTTCTTCAAAGACCTAATTATGAAAAGAAGGTGAGATGACCACGTTGCAACTGTCAGGCTAGCCAAAATGTATAGCACATTCCTTCAGGAAAAGATTCCTACTAAGCAGAAAGACCCATGGGCTTTTACTATCCCATTAAATGTGGGGGATAAAAAATAGGGGGTATATGATCTTGGAGCAAGAACCAACCTTATGCCACTCATACTAGCCCAAAGGCTGAGTCTTACTTACATGGTCAAAAATAAGGATTCAAATTCAACTAGCAGACCATTCTTTCACACGACAAATAGGGATTGTATTGGACGTCCTCATATGGGTGGGACAATTCTTCATATCTTGTGATATAGTCATGATAGACACAATGGAAGACACAAAATATTTGATGATATTTGGGAGACCATTCCTCTCTACTGGAAGATCCTTGATAGTAGTTGAAGTCGGAATCATCACTATAAGGGTGGGAGACGAGCACATCGACTTTCATGTTCAAGACTCCATGAGGGGACCTTCTCTGTTCCCATTGGTGTACTTCATGGATAGCTACAACCAATTCTATGAAGAATTTTAGGAATAGAATGCTATGGTCAACCTACTGATGAGGGCTCTTTACAATCCCTACCCCAATGAAGAAGACCCAGAGGCAATTTTTTTTTATCCTTCAAAGCTTGTTGTTCCTTTTTCTATTGATAAAAAAAGTTTCTGTACAAGATCCCCAGACCTATGTAAAACAAACAAAGGAGAAAACAACAAACTAGAAAAAACTATTTAGAGCTATCTTTACATGATTCAACACCGTATCAAAATCTCTACTCCTATCCTAAAAAATCCTCATATTCCTCTCCTTCCAAATTTCATGAATACTCAGAATAATCACAGTTCTAAATTTCATATCAGTGATCCTGATAAACTCATTCAAACCTACTGGTCTACTTGTAATAAGATCCTCATCCAATGCTTTATTCCACAGATGATCACTATACCTGCATTGAAACAACATATTGCCGGTCATTTCTTCATCATTCATGCAGAGGGCACATCTTGAAACAGACTAAAAACCCCTTCTTTTAAGGTAGTCAACAGTCAAAAGACCTCCTCGTAGACATTTCCAAACCATCAGAGTGGATTTCATAGGAGCTCCAATTTTCCAAAGCCACCTATTCTAGTAGTAGTACATGTACCTGATTCTCACTTCATTCTAGAACTCTTTCATTTTATTGACCTCTCTCCCATTAAGCAAAATAGCATCCTCTTTTTCCTTAGAAAAGTTCAATCTCTCCTTAACAAAGCAGTTGACCTGATTAACATGTCTCGACTTGGAAACTATCCAGTTCCCTTCTTTAGAGATATAGCAATTAACCTTAGCAAATTTCTCAACTCCATAACTAATGCGGCATTTATCAGGTAGGAAATCCTTCAAAAAATCCCCTTTCCCCAACCAAGGATCACTCCATAACAGGGTCATATTGCCCATGCCAACAGAGTAGAAAACCTCCTTCACAATCTTATCCCATGAGAGGAGAAGTCTTTTCCATATCCAAGTCGCATTGATGACCCAGAGGTAGTTGAGATATTAGATTATTTGAATCAATCTAAAGATGAGTATAGTGGTGAAGACAATACAATAATAGAAACAATGCAGTACGCTTTGTCGAAACAAACTTCATAAGAAAAATGAGCTCCTAAACCCAAACCTTAGTTGAAACAACTTCCCGAAGGACTAAAGTATGAGTTTGTAGATAATGAGTACAAAAATCATGTCATCATAAATTTTGCATTGATAGAAGATCAACAGGAAAAGCTACTAGGTGAAATCAAGCTGAGGAGGAATGTGATTGGGTATTCTATGGAAGATATAGGGGGCCTAATACCACCAACTGCATGCATAGTTACCATCTCAAAGAGAATGCAAAACCCCTTGCCCAGCCTTAGAGAAAGCTTACTTAGAAGTTGAGAGAAGTTGTCAAAAAGGAAGTTATCAAACTCAGAGATGCATGATATATATATATATATATATATATATATATATATATATATATATATATATATCCAATCATCAACAACAATTGGGTAAGCCCGATCATGTAGTACCCAAGAAGTGGGGCATGATAGTGGTAAAATGAGTAATTGGTGATGAAGTTGTATCCAGAGCAGTCACGAGGTGGAGAATGTGGATCAACTATAGAGAATTAAATGCCACAACTAAGAAAGATCACTTACTACTACTATTCATCAACCAAGTCCTGGAACATTTATCCCACCACTCATATTTCTATTTCCTTGATGGATATTCTGGATTCTACTGAGTTCTAATACACACAAATGACTTGGAAAAAATGAATTTTACTTGCATCCATTGGACATATGCTTTCTGAAGAATGTTGTATAGTATTTTCAATGCACCGACAACATTCCAATGTTGAAGGATTTCTATGTTCACAGATTTCATGGAAGACATTACAGAGGTGTTCATGGATGACTTCCCCATGTATGGAAACAACTTTGAAAACTATTTAAGAAACTTATTCCAGGTTCTCAAACAATTTGAACAAAAAAAATTGGTGTTGAATTGGGAGAAGTGCCACTTCATGGTTCAAGAAGGAATTATTCTAGGTCATAAGATCTCTGAAAATGAATTGTAGTGGACATGATCAAGGTGGCGTCTATCTCTAAACTTCCAACTCCTAAATATGAAATTGGATTTAGATGTTTTCTTGGACATGCTAGATATTACTGAATATTTATAAAAAAAACTTCCTATCTAAGCCTATGTCGAACCTTCTTGCCAAACACATTGTGTTTGACTTCACAGATGAATGTCTAAAGGATTTTGAAACTCAAAGAATACCCTAACCACTATGCCAATTCTCCAAGCTCCAGACTGGGAGCTGGCATATGAACTAATGTGTGATATAAGAAATTATGCAATAGGGCCAGTTCTTGGTTAAAGAAAGAAAAAAAGCACCATGCTATCGACTACGCAAGTAAAACCCTAGATGAGGCCCAGGTCAACTACACAACAATTAAGAAATAAATGCTAGAGATAGTATATGCTTTTGACAAGTTTAGGTCTTATCTTATTGGGTCAAGGGTAATAATTTATATAGATGATGGTGCCATTAAGTACCTAATGCAGAAGAATGATACAAAACCAAGGTTGCTAAGGTGGGTACTCCTTCTGTAGGAGTTTGACCATGAAATCATCGATATAAAAGGCACAACAATGTAGTAGATGATAACTTGTTGTGAATTGTCATAGATGACAACAGCTCACCACCTATCAATGATAAACAACTAGATGAAGCTAAAATGATGGAAAGGACAATCAAACTACTATACGCTAGTTTTCTGACATATGCAATTACCTGGCATGCCAAAAATTTCCACTAGAGATTACCTACAATGAGAAAAATAAGTTATTTTTTGATCTAAAGAACTATTACTGGGATGATCCTCTTCTTTTTAAGAGATGTGTTGATAAGTTGTATTGCCATTGTATCCCAGAAGAAGAACTCCCAAAGATCTTATACAAATGCCATTCTTCACCTTATGGTAGACTCTTGGGTGGAGATAAGACAACTGCTAAGGTCCTTCAATCTGAGTTTTAACGCCCCAATTTGTTTAAGGATGCACATGCATATGATAAGTCTTGCAAGGAATGCCAACACACTAGACAAATCTAAAAAAGAAATGAGATTCCCTTGTCAGATTGGATAGAGGTGGAAATATTTGATGTCTAAGGAATTGACTATATGGGACCTTTTCCATCTTCGAGACCAAATCCTATACTACTACAGAAAATGCCTTTTACAATGGAAGAAACACAACAATTCTATTGGTTGTGTTGTAGTCAGCATACTTATCACAACAAGCCTATTTTCATGTTGTATATTTTATATTTTATACAACACAAGTTATTTACAACATGCCAAACCCGTTGTAGTATATGTGATATTACAACAAATGCTAAATTATTGTAATACACTATAGTATCACAACATTACTCAAACATGTTATAAAAGACCTTAATTACACAACATACTATGATCTGTTGTAATAGTCACACATGATAACATGTTGTAATAGACCATCATTACACAACATAGACTAACCCGTTGTAATATAACATAACCACACAACATGCATTCACCTGTGGTAATATGTACATGTTGTAATAGACCACAATAACACAACATGTTGAAACCCGTTGTTATATACCAAGATCATGGAACAGATTCCGACCTGTTGTTATAACCTGTAATTATACAACATGTTGTGACCTGTTGTAATAGCCATACATGATAAATAGTTGTAATAGACCACCATTACACTACATAGACTAACCCGTTGTAATATATCATAATCACACAACATGAGTTTACTTATTGTAATAGACCACAATCACCAACATGATGTAACATGTTGTTATATACCAAGATCATACTACAGACTCCAACTTGTAGTTATATATACCATAATTACACAAGATACTCCAACCCATTGTATAATCACATGTGTCCTTATTATTCAACAAATTCCCTTAGTATAAAAATACAAAATCTTATGGTCTCCTTGAGTTCTTGACTTCCTCTTTTTTTTTAATTTGATGTGATGAATGTGTCCTCTCTTTCCCTCTCATACATCTTTTTAAAATATGTTGCTAGGGTTGTCATAGTTACATCTCCAATTTAACATTCTCTATTGGTCAAATGTCATTCCCAACTCTTAATTAACCGACTAATTATAAATATCATAACAAAATTATTGTCCTTTTAGAAAAGCCCCTAATTAATAAATATGTGTATTTTAATCAAAATTATATGTTAAATATGAAAATTATATAGACACATTGTATTTTAATTGTATTTTTTCTTTAAGTTTGTATTGTAAGTCAATGTTATTTTCAATTCAATAAATAATAGTACGGAAAAAAAACCTCCTAACCATTTAGTCACACACTTTTTTCCCCATTATGCACGTCCATCACATATTCCCCAAATTTTACGTCAACTGCCCACTCACAAGTAACAACTTTCCCAATTTGCTACAATTATCGTCTGAGATCTAGGGGTGAGAAAATCTTAGTCTAGATTGTAAAATTGAATCGGATTGTACGTTCGATCCGGTTTGGTCCTGGACCAAATAGTAAGTTGGTCTGATATGTGGAATAGAGTCAGTAAAGGCTAAGTATGTACACATATAAAAAATGTTGGGCATTATATTGGGTTAAAAGTGAAAAAGAGATGTTCCCACAAAAAGGGGCTACTAGAAATTAAGTAAGTTCAAAATAATTATATCAAGAGAATGAGGCGTATTAAAATTCAGACTACAAGTTTGAAAAATAAAATATATTTTTTCAAAAAGTAGTTAAGGACATCTAGAACTCTAACTTTAATTTCAATGAAGCTTTAAAAAGATCACATGAGAACATCAACAAATGGGTGTCGAACAATATGAAAAGCACCATGAAAGAGAAGAAGAGAATCCTGAGGAATATCAACTTACTACAGAAAAACCTTGTAGAAAATTATGACAAGATCACTTCTAACATGATCATCAATATGGAGGCTCAATATGGTGATATTTTGAAAAAGGAGGAAGCAGATGGCAGACAAAAAAGCCATATCAATTGGCTGATTGATGGAGACCTTAACACAAAGTTTTACAATGCCTACGTCAAACAAAGAAGATGACACAATACCATTACCATGCTTAGAAATGAAGACAGTGTTTGGATCAACAGTGAAGAGGAGATACATCAACTCATTTTGAGGTATTTCAAGAACCTTTTTACTGAACAATTTACCACCCACGCAATAGATATCAAGGAGTTCCCAGGAGATTTTAAAAAGATGATCGAGAAAGAGAAGCATTTGTTGTGCTCAAAGGCTACTCTAGAGGAAATCCACAACATATTGTCCTGGCTAAACCCGCACAAGGCACCTAGACCAGACGGCGCAGATGGTAGCTTCATAAAGGAATACTGGCACACAGTTAAACACTCACTGCTTCTGACTATTAATGATGCTCTTCAAGGAGGTGATTTGAATGAAGACATGTGTAACTCCATTATAGTTATAATTCTAAAGGTTCCAAAGTCTGAGCTCTGTGTACAACTTTGCCCCATTTCACTCAACAACCTCAGTCTAAAAACCACTTCAAAAGTAATTGTGGAAAGGATCAAATCCTATATGTCCCAGTGGGTATCTCCAGCACAAAGTGCTTTTGTCCCTGGCAGAAGGATCTCAGATAACATCACAGTCACTCAAGAAATTATCCTCATAATGAGGAACAGGAAATTAGGGAAGGAGATGGTGGTGATCAAGATCGATTTGTCTAAAGCATATGATAAAATGACCTGGCCCTTCATTAATGATACTCTTTAGAAAATTGGTATACCCAACACTATTTGCAACTATATTATGAAGTCTATTCCGATTGGTGATAGCTCAATCATATGGAATGGGAAGGATGCTAGATCCTTCAAAGCATCTAGAGGCTTGAGGTAGGGTGACCCTCTATCACCCTACATGTTTGTTTTGTGCTTAGAGAGGCTCAGTCAGTCTATCGAGAAACTTGTCTCTGATAATAAATGGACTCCATTTAAACTCTATAACTCGGGTGATAAAATTTCCCACCTGTGTTTTGTAGATGATATGGTCTTATTTGCTAATGCAGATGTAAAAGAAATGCAAACCATCCTTATATGTTTCAAATAGTTTGTATGAGAGTCTGGACAAGCTAAATCGGTAAAGAAATCTTCCATCTTCTTCTCTAAGAACGTCAGACAAAGTAAGAGGTCCATAATTGGATGCATAAGTGGCTTCACTGTAACCAACAATCTTGGTAGGTATTTTGGGAATGATTGAAATATGAGGTCATTCAAAGTTTTCTACAAATTTGTATGAATTATGTACATTTAGTGCACTACGTTTTCCTAAAACACCTTTACTTCTCCTGAACCTGGCCCATTTACCCTATTTTGATTCCCACAAGGCTTGGAAAGAATGTGACTCCCCTTTGATAGAGATTCAAATTCCATTATGTCCTTGTGCCATGTGTGCAACCCCAACCCCGATGCGGTGGTGCCCAGACCATCTCCTACCTTGGGTAGGAAACACTAAAAGGGCACCCCTGACTAACCTTATATTAACCAAACTCTCTTTTACCTTTTGTTTACCTCCAATTTTTTTAATTCTCTACCTCTCACTTTCTTGAACCTTCCTTTCCCATTTCTTGACCCAATTAGAGCCTTAAGTGCCAATTGAAATTATCCACCACCATTTCTAACCCTAACCACTTGAGAAGCCTAACCCTATCCCCCATTGTCCTATAACCCTTTTTCAATATCATGTTTCACTAAAAAGCCCTAGCATCACACTCCCACCCTCTCTTTCCTCTCTTCCTCCATTGCCTTTTTCTCTCTAACAACATGTTGTTATAGTGCCGCCTCTTACACATATAGACAGATCAATCCATGGTGACAAGATCCTAACCCTTGATCTTGGTTAATGCTCAAGGGCCCATGAGTGATCTAGTTACCTCCCCTTTTCTTGTTTGGTATTATCCTTCCCCTCCACTAAAAAATACAATATATTTCTCTAATCTTCTAAATTTCATATTTTGATTCCTAATACCAACAATTACAAGTAAATAGTCTATCTTGATTCAATAAATCATTATTTTTCCTTTAAAAATGACTTCAAACTCTATGTCCTATTGTTTTTCCATTGATATGATTACATATCAACTTGTGATTATCTTACTTATCTAATGACTTCACCAAAGTGGTTATGAATATAGAACCTAAAATAGACTTTGACTATACTCATGTGATTTTGATTTTTGATGAGATGAATATAACTAATCAAAGGATAAATGTTAATCTTAATGTCTTAAACTACTCTTAAAATCATGTGAATGGTTATGTTCATGATATTGTGATGGTTCTCGATTATGGCTTCCAACCCTAATTTAATGATAAGTGATTCATAGAGTTATCAAATCTTATAATTTTTATTTGTAAACTTGGGAACCATGATGAAAACTTATGGACACCATTATCTCGATCATGGACCATCTCATGAAATATATGAAGAAACTTGACACTTGAGCTTCTATTAATGACATGTTGACCGATTTGATAATTGTGTAGGATAGGGAAGGCAGAAAAAACCAGAATACCATCACCCAAACCAAATGAATCTGAACCATACCATTCATATGTATTTCCAAATGTTGAGTGGTATAATGTTTTGGGTGAATGAGAATCTATGGTTTATGATCTGGGTGGGGTCAGATCCTATGTCTCATTGTCGGGTGTATCTTATGGTCAATCACATTTAACCTGATGTTTTTTCTAATGAAACCAAAGCTAATCTTGATGTCTTAAACTACTCTTAAACTCATGTGAATGGTTATGTTCATGATATTGTGACGGATCTTGATTATGGCTTCCAACCCTAATTTTCTGATAAGTGATTCATAGATTTATCAAATCTTATAATTTTTATTTGTAAACTTGGGAACCATGATGAAAAATTATGAACACCATTATCTCAATCATGGACCATCTCATGAAATATATGAATAAACTTGACATTTGAGCTTCTATTAATGACATATTGACCGCTTTGATAATTGTGTAGGGTAGGGATGGCAGAAAAAACTAGAATACCATTACCCAAACCAAATGACTCGGAACCATGCCATTCATATGGGTTTCCAAATGTTGAGTGGTATAATGGTTTTGGGGAAAGAGAATCTATGGTTTATGATCTGGGTGGGATCAGATCCCATGTCTCATTATCACATGTATCTTATGGTCAATCACATTTAACATGATGTTTTTTCTAATGACAGTAAACTACTATGACCTGAAGGTACTTCAATCCTTGTAAAAGGCACATCAACGTCAACCAAAAAGAGTCATAATAGCCTCCGGTGAAAGCTACAAAAACATAAACTAGAGAGAGACAAAGTAATGTTGGCCGCAAAGAGCATCAACGTTTCCAGAGTTGTATTGACTAGAGAGAGCAGTGATAGGGTTGACTGGTGAGAGCCACAACAACATAGATCACCAAGAGAAACAAGAGTCCATGTTGATTAGATTTGGTGAGATTACAAAGACTAGACAACCAAGAGAAGAACACCTCACCATCGTTGGTCCTACATGTTAGAATAATCAGAGTGCATGATGTGATAGAAACACATCATCCTTCTCCATCCATGTTGACGCCACTGATAGGAAATTGGGTTGATAGTTAAGGCAGATGAACAAATATTTTATGCATGATTCCCTACCTAGTGAGATCTTGTCAACAACAATGTATCTAGCAAAGAGGGTTGCAAGACATATCCAAGTCCTAGAGCAAGTCCAATAACTTGTCCTTGTAGTAGAATGCTTCTTCTCCAAGAAGCACTTGAGCAGTCATCAACAATGACCTCTTGGTGAAACACCATGAACTGGTGTTGAGGACATCCTCCTAGTGGGTGGAAACAACCTCCTTACCTCTGTAGTAGTCTACACAGACCATCCGGAACTCATTTTGCACTATCGAAGCCAACGGGGGGGAGTGGTCTCTTCGAACGTCAACTTACGAGAGTAGAATTTTCTCTCATGTGTTGTCTCTTCTTTATTGTCCCTCCCAATTAGTTTATACCTGGAACCGTTCAGTTTAGTTGCTTTTCCTTTTCAAATCACATTGGCATTCAATATTTGATTAATGAACAACATGATGTCAACATCAATCCTTGATCTAATTGTATTTACCGTTGAACCAATCATTTGAGACCTTAAACTGGTCATTTGAGACCTTGAACCAATTGGTCGACTAAGTGAACCAGTCGGTTCATGCCCTAGTTCATTTATTGTTCAACCATTGTTGACTTGACACTTGAATCAATTGATTCAATACTTGAACCAGTCAGTTCATAATCCAATCAGCCAATTTTCAACCACTATTATTTGAATTGAATACCTAACGCTTTAGTATGCAAGTCAAACATCGTTCATGAATAAAATCTTGTTCTAGGTGCATCCTATGTGTGTGACCCTATAGGTCCGAAATTACGTTAGCAATGAATGTCCATAACTGAATTATGACATCACAAATAATGAGCGGTATCTAGAAACACATCATTGCTTAATTAGTAGGGGAAGTTGGAGAACAACTTCAACTTACATTCTATAATCAATGTTATGGTGATTATATAGTTCCTATGTTTTTGATACCCAAATTTAACTGAATGCATGTAATCGACATCCTCTCAATGTTCAATCCTTGTTCTTTGAACTAGAGCAAACTGTCTTAGATGCATGTGACCTCACATATTGAGTCACATAAGTATAGACATACATTTCTTAGTCTCACTTATCAAGTGGCTAGGATATCAATATCCTATTAGGAGGGACAAATCCCATCTACACCACTCACACTCAATCCACATGTGTTACAATGTACATGAGCATCACCTTTATGGAAACCCTTATTCAAAGTCACATTGGATGATGTCGTAATACATTGAACGACATGTGAGTAATGCATTGACTTTAGGTCTAACAACCCCCATCTCTACTATCACTATGAGAGATGATTCTGACTACCGTTCCATTGTTTTCATGTATCACTCTCAAGGTGGGTCTGTCCGATACACTGTTCTCTAACATGTACCTATGTGCTTCACTTGATATCACATATCATGACTAATGAGACTCGGTCATCAATTAACACACACTCCAGTCTTGTGTATTACTATTGTCTATTTTTCTTCCATAGTAATATCTGACTAGGGACATAATAAGAATGTATGTACTCTTATCATACATATGATCTCATTGTTCAGGCCCTCAATCTGAACACATACGTCATTGAGTAACATCATTCTTTAGATATCTACTATGTTAGTGTCATCATCTCATGATTGAGACAAACATAATAGATAGAACTACCTCTATAATTATCAAATCAAGTACATGATGCCCCATTACAATCATCATATGATTGGCTTTATGGGCATATATACCAATAGAATCCCACTTGCACTTGGATCCAATCACCTACAAATCTTATTCCAAGTGATCTTAACATGCCCATCATCTCTTTGATGCGTAAGAACTTTTACAGTGGGTTAGAGACATTTGCTTCTAGTTGGTATTTTGCAAGTTTCACATATCCTCACTGTACGACTTGTCATATGAGATGGAATTGTCATAGTATGCTATCTAAAACTCCTTGTCTATCTAGTAGCTCCATTATTGTCACAATATATCTAATATGTCATAAATGGTTGGGACCTCCCATAAGTTCATCCAAATGAACTTCTTGATCCATACAGTATCCTTTGCTATTCTCAAAACAACAAGGTACTCAGCTTCTATTGTACAATTAAGCAACTATCTCTTGGTCAGAATCTTTCTAGCTTACAATTCTTGTTTCAAGGTCAAACACAAATTTAGATTGTGATCTATTATCTACTTATCATTTTGGATGCTTGCATCATGTAACCCTTTACATCCAACTCTTTCTTATTATCATAACCAAGGATTCTGGAGCCAAAGAATCTAGATTGAGCTATAGAGAGCCCCTATGTGGGGGGTTCATTAGTCCACCATGTCTGCCAAAACCATCAAACATCTAGGTATTGAAACATGTTGAATCTATAAGGAAAAAAGAGGTGAGAAAATTTTACGAGGACCCAATGAGGCTAGAGAAATATTTAATATGCCAAAAGAATTTCATTGTCATTGAGAATAGTCAACCCAAGACATAAAATAGGGTAGAGAGTTAAAAATTCAACCTATCCAACTAGAGTAGAAGCACAATCACTAAAGCTCGAGAAGTCATTGGGGGAAATGCAAAGTCAAATCCATGGTTCCCTTAGCAAAAGGTCCACTGAGGTGGCATGGCAATGAGCTTTATTGAGCACCAAGAAACCAAGTATAGGGTACTGAGCAAATCACTAGGAAAACATGTGTCATGAAAAGAAAGGCGGGAGGTATTCGATGCTTACATGGTTCTCAATTTTATAAAGGTGTCATTGAGTGATTATATGTGGTGGAGATCCCCAGAGAGTAAAACTGAGTATGCTGGGTTGACTAGGAGAATAAAAAAAATTGAAGATGAAGGAAGGTTGTTCTGGGTTTGGTGGTTTTGTTTGCATCCTTACATATAGGTGTGATGTACGGGTGAGGGTTTTATAAAATTCGGGTGGTGAGGGGAGTCCAGGCATTAAAGGTTGTTTCTCTAGTAGGGCAAGACGTCTCGTTGAGTATGGGATCAATGAGATCAAGGATATGAGACAAATCTAAAGGAGAAGTCTAAAGGGGTAGTGATTCATCATGGAGAGATATAGAGATTTGAGATAATCACAACCACTACAGAGTCCTGATAGACCATGGGCTTGTGTGTGAGAGACACGTGCAAGTTATCAACTGAATCTACGTGAGACTAGACTCTAAAATAGTCATATAATCCCGAATGGAAAAACAAAAATGCGTAACAAGGTTATTAATACTAGGAAACTTAAATTAACCAATAAAATCAATGATATTTTGATTAAATATTATAAAAATCTTCTCTAGTTAAGTTAGGGTATAAAATTGCATTCAAATGACTTGAACTTTATGAATAGGTAGATTAAGGAATCTAGAATCTCATGTACATTTAGAATTAGATTTTGATTACTATATGTCCATCAAACGCATATATGTCACTGTCTTATTAAGTGATATAAAGGTGATATATCCATGCTTTAAGTAGTTAAATTTTGAGTCTAGTTTCAAGATTCAAAGATATTATCCATCCAATGGATTCTTATTATCTTTTATGCATTCCAGGAGGGATTATCTTAAAATAGAGAAAATAAAAGAGTTAAATCTTATGTTCTTTATATAAAAAGATACATGATATGATAACCAATCACACAAAATGGGATTACTCAAAACCAAAATGCTAATCAACACTAATCAACCATATTACCAGAAAGGTAATGAACTAAAACTGAAGAAAAAAATCGAAATTCCATAGGAATACTTCCACAGATACCCAAACATCATATATATATTTAGAACAATATCTTTGCATGAGAATCCATGGCCTCTGCCAAAACCTGTATACAAAATATATCTTCCAAATAGTTACAATATTTACAATGAAAAAGCATAACTACAATTATGAGTATAGATAACTACACAAGAATGGATATGAATCACACATGATACTAGTAAGAAGACCAAAGCAATAGTCATCATCTTACGTGATTTTCCAAAATAATAATAACAGGTATACTAAATGGCCAGGTTGCACATTTTATAAAGCACTGGGTAGTTTGAGGTGTACCACTCAAACACTAGCTGACCACTGTGAGGTCCCAATTATACCTGCACAAGATCTAGGATGACCAAAATCCTAAGATATCTTCTCCTTAGTCAGTACCAGTTGCAAACTATTGTCACACAAGGCTCAACCTACTAAAAACTAAGGCTAGAAAAACAAGACCCGACCCAAATGGCCCAACCTGAAACTAGAATTTGTAGGTGGGTTAGGGTCTAAAGTTTTTCAACCCGACCCACTATTGATCCAAACCTAAAGAACACAAAATTAATTTAACGTCGGGTCTAAGTTTGGCCTTAAAACCCAAATTGACCCAATTACTAGAAATTCACGATTATATATTCAAAATTAAGAATACCAAAGTTGAAGACATCCAATTGTTTATTAAATTACTAATCAAACAACCTTGAAGCTTATTTTGGCACTTCTATATAATTTTGTATTGGATTGTATGATTTAGTGTGCTGATTACTTTACAAATTTGTGTTTAAAACTCTCAAACAAAGTGCAACAAGCTTTATGTGTGTTTCTCAATCACATTATAAGTTTGCTTACATTAATTTTTTTTATTACACTTGGAAATTATCAATGGTTAGACAAATCATAGATTCTTTTAAATTGTTCTCTTTGGTATTTGGATTTACAGGTGTGACCTGATACACCTAAAAATATTTGTGGGTCAGGTCAGGGTCAAGGATTTTGACCCAAACATTCATGTTTTGCAAGTTTAGGGTTTAGAGAAAAAATGTTGATCCAAAATGACCTGAAATAAAATTGGGTCAACCCAAACTTGATTGCCACCCCCACTAAAAATCAAACTGGGTCCTTCATGGGTACGCTAGCCATAACACTAAAACTAAGGTATAAACCCTCTATCAAAGTTATGACCATAGCCACCCTCCATCACATCAAATTCAAGACATGCCCTCAACCGTTCTCTAAAACTTGGTATTGGGATAACGTAGATATACCCTCTATGCACCTATATATACTCAATGAGTTATATGACTCTAAGATCCTTTTAGATTACTCCTTTCACTATCTATAATGTTTAGAAACTATGATAGTTCTATGGTCCCAAAGCACTATATGATTAATGTTACACTTAACTAATAAAGTCAGTTAAGTATTTTTTTACTGCATCAATCAAGTTACATACATGCTTCTAGATGAATATTGTAAAATAAATCATGTATTACAACTTATGATGTCAAAAAATGCATAAAATAATTCCATGTTACTCCATCCTAGTATATTTATCCACCCATAACCATACAGAGGACTAAACCTCAAACTAAGGCACATCACAATCCAATTTGTCATTAAGACCAAAACATTGCTAACTCTTCACAAGAATCCCCTTAGCATCCAAAATTTTTCAGAGAGCTAAACAATTCACAAAAAAGGTATCATCCAAAATATTAGTAAAAACTCCAACATATGTAAAAATTATGCTATTTATAAGAATTAGGCAAATGGGGGTTCCAAAACTAACATGGATGAGCAACTTTCCTTACTAGAACATTGTCAACCATTATGTTAGAACAAAAATAGTAACTAAAATGTGTAACATGTACCTGGAATGACTATCATACAACAAGTATCAACATGAGGGTCATATTTCCTCTTCTTAGGTACCAAAACACTATATAAATGACATTTGAAAGATTCTTTACACTTTTAGTTCGAATTTTTGTGCTTGCATGCTTAAAGGATCACTAGTAATACAATAGAAAATGTACATAGGGCCTAAGTGAGACTTAAGAATTTATACTACCATCTTTTATCACATAAAACAATATATAAAATACCATCGATTCTCCTAGTACAATTTTTTGGAGCAAGGTTAACATTATACATGTCATAAGTAGGCGAGAAATGCATCAAAAGCTATATCACTCGCCTCAAGGGTGAAGAAAATATCTAAGTAGAAAAGAACCATGAAAAGAAGAGTAAGGTCCCATGCTCTATCCTCTAAAATCTACAAGAAAGATCCTATCTTCAAGAACGATGTGTATCTAGAACAAAGAGAAAAGAAAAGAGGATTTTTCAACCACGTGTCTGAGTTTCCAGCTAGAACTAAAATAGTTCTCGATCATGGTAGAATATAGAAGTTTAAAATAAAAAAGACAAAGGATTAGGAGAGAAGATTCTACGTACATAAAGCAATAAATTAGGCAAGAAATTTGGATCCATTCTAGAAAAGCTAGATCCAAGGCTTGTAGCAACATGTCACTAGTACAAAAACTACCTCTAGCATCAGTTAAAATGACCCTATAATGTCATTTAAGATCAACACTTAGTGAGTGACACTACACTCATAGGTCTAAGATGTCAGTTATTTGGGGATGGGCAACCTGAAGATGGATACCCAGTCTCAGTTGTGATGATAAAAGAAACTGACACATGTAGGAGTCTGAATTGTTGGTTCAGGAACCAAAACTGACATCGCAAAAGCCATACCAAGTTACATTTGTAACTGGTAAAGGTTCCTACATCGTTGGTTTAGAAATTTACCGACAACTATTTAGCATTTAAGTCATCGGTTTCAACATATACAACCAACGATTAAGAGGTACTACACCAGTGAAACCAATTGAAGAGACGACTATGACATGCTATCTAGCACAACCATGCTATCTGACATGATCATTTTATTTTAATCCTTTGATGTCAGTTTTATGCCTAGAATCGATGATTAAGACATACAATGATGGTGAAATCAATTAAGCTGATGACTATGACATACTACCCAGCACGGCCGTGTCCAGCACGACCATTTTAGTTTAGTCCTTTAATGTTGGTTTTATGTCTAGAATCGACGAAGCAGATCTACAATGATGGTTTTTTGAAACAACAGATGACTATGTTTTTTTTAATAGCAGGCATGTAGACCTGCTATCCAGCTGGTCAGTAGGATGTAGAACATGTAGTTTAGAACTCTAGTTCTGAACTGTAGGCTAACAACATCCTATGAGTTCATCTTAACAACAAGCCACCTAACATGTAATAACAAACATAACACACACATAAGTATATTCATTCTCTAATTCCATTTCATCACATGTGGAAACATAGTTCTCTTCATTCATCTTCACATTCATTCACACATATGATACTTTATTTACATATATACACCATTCCATTCTCATGACATGTAGAAATACAACTCATTTATTCATCTTCACATTCACACATATGTATATAGATCACCATTCACATATGCACCAATAATTTACTCACTCAAATTTAAAGTTTCAAGAAGTCATCAGTACCACATGTATATAAAAATAATGACCAAACTTTAGAAAAGTCATTCTTGAATCCCAATCAAATTCAAAGTTGAGCTTGTGCCCATTATTCTCATATCTCATCTAGTTGTTCTGTCATATAGTGCTTTTGTATGTCTTCTAGCTTTTCTAGTGTATTAAAGTCTTTTATTTTAAACACCTACAAAGAGAGTAACATATATAATTAAAAAGTTAATATTTTCATATTATCTAATGATACTATATACTTATGATGATCAATACTATATATATCAGTTACATTTTGTATGTCGTCGATGTCTAGTACCCCATATATGACAATCATGTTCATATACCTCATCACGTAGTATTTGCATGCCCAACTATTGTCTTGTACAAAACACTATAAATGTTAACATACAAAAAGTTAATATATAAAAGTAAGCGTAGTTGGCATAAATATGCATTGGAGTCATAAAACTACCTCAACATTCTACCAAACTATCACTTTCTTTTTCTTGTCCATCATTCCTTCAGCTTTTGTGAATTCTTTTATAGCCCTATGTTAATGTAACACGTTGAATTGCATTAGTAAATAGTCATGTAATATATATGTTAACGAATATAAATATAAAAATTTACTCATCTAAATAGTGCCTTTTTCAAATTGTATCCCCCGCTATCTACTTTGCCATACTTAGGATCTAGATAATACATAGTTAGCATCATGGGGGACAATAGCCAATAACACCCAATGATTATTCCTGAATGATAAAAAGGCAAACAAAATATAACTCAAAATACGCAATGAAATGTAATTCTTAAGTCAAAACTATAAGAAAACTAAGTAAACTTACTCAACATTGTACCGAGCTAACATCACACATTTTTTCACTTTACCAAGATATTTAAATGTGGTAGAGCAGTATTGGGTAACATATGCAGAGTTTTTAACTACATGGCTAATCAATGATGGAACTAGAAATGCCACATGGGGTAGTAAAAAGTCTATACAAACCTATGTAAGTGGATGAAAAACATATATCATGTATGCATTAATATATAAGAAAACATATCAACATATATAAAATGAGGCATTCAACTATATAAGATCTCACCATATCCAAAGTTCTATCATAGATGTAGTCAGCCAAGCATAACTAAACAACTACAAAGCATCTTGTAGAATTACTAGTATCATGAGGTTGACCAACAATGTTCTCATTAATAGAAACCATCATAGGTGACCCTTCTTCATGTTTGCCTATCCATAATGGCATACCCATGCAATGAGGACCTATCGAGTCAAATAGGTCATTTGTAAGACAACTAGGTAATTGAGGAGGAGGTGGAGGTGGACGACGAGCTATAAGGAGTTACTTAGGCTCTATGTCCCACATATATAATCTCATGTCAATTGTGATGTATATACAGATACAAACACAATGTAAATTTATCATACAACAGTATAAACAACTCCCTCATTGGGCCATGCACCCACGTTGTCTTCTACTTCACCTATCGTCTCGTACTCGGGGTGGTCATATGGTAGTGCAGTCTGCTTCCAAGTGGGGTAGACAAGCCTCAGAGTCACACATACTACATTGGTGGGCATTGGAGCACCATAAATTGTGCCACCTGCAAGGGGTTGGTAAGCATCTCCCACAACAATAACATATTCTTATAATTTGAGATGGCATAGTCTCAACCCCTATAAATTTTCATAGAATGTTATATATACCTAAACATATCATCTTCAAAGACTAATATGTCATGCAAATATTTATAGGGACATGCTAAGTGGTGGGTCAACATGATTACTCCCAACAACCTCTGTTGTAGGAGCCACCTCAAATGAAGAGAAGGGCGCTACAAGTACTATCTAAAAAGAATGATACTTCTTCATTGATTCCTCTATACCCTTTGCAATAATCTCATTTAACTTTTCTAAAAATCCCCCTTAACAATTATACTCTATTGGCCCAAAGAAGACTCTTATATCGATACTAGCGCCAACAGCCCTAGCATGCCCATGATGCTTTGAATTACCTAGAGCAACTGTTTATTCATCCCTTGTTCCCTCAAGGGTGAACTTACCTTGTTTCCTTTGCTCATGAATCTCCAGCTAATCATCATCATTTATTGTGATTTTGAAATGGACCCAAGTTTTAAAATAATCTTGAAGTAGGAGATATGAAAATTATTTTTTGTGAATCTAGGAAGTTAAGGTTGCTTGTCATATAAGGTGAAAGGACTCAAGTGGTGTTATGAAAGTGAGGATGATAGGTTGAAATTATTATGTGGCCGTCTTTCAAATTCAATGTTGCTCGAGGATGAGAAATGTTCAAGTCTGGGGTAGTTGATAAATACATATTTATCCATTTTATTTACATCTTTTAGATATCTATTTAGAATTATTTTGCTAATTATTTTTCTAGTTTTAAATTAATTGTCTTAGTTTAGATTTTCTCTCTTTAGTTGGAATTTAAATTATATATGCTTGGATTTTGTAGGAAAATGGCCCAAATCAGTCCAATGATCAAATACTCTTAGAATATATTTGCATAATTTCAAGCAGTCCTGATATATGTACCCCCACCAAAAACATCATAACTTTTGCATCCCATGGTAGAATTTAATGCACAAGTATGTGTGAAAAGGAAATTGAATGGTTTACATGGAAATGTATATCAGACATGTTTCTAGCAGGTTAGCTAGCCTTATGAGCCAATCAGTCAAATATTAAAGAAGACAACTCAATAAATCCCTCCAATTGTGGGAAAGTAATTACTCTTGTAAAAGTTCTCCTTTTGTTGGAAAATTTTGTCAATTCCATATGCTTTTATGTGGTGGAAAGAATTCAAATAAATATTGGTCAAATGTTGAAACAATAAAATCATTAATGAGGTTAAGGTTTGATAAATGTGACTCTGGACTGAAGCAAGTGACTAAATGCCACCAAAGAGGTGGAAATCTAGCCTTCACCAACAACCATTATTATAGGGTTTTCCCCTTACTTTTTCCCTATAGAAGGATGGGGGACTCCAAAGAAAAGGGGGCATCGAGTCTTAGCTTGTAGATCTAGTTTTCCTTTGTTCTATCTTCTTTTATTTATAGTTTCATTTACATTTTGTCTGACTAGTATTCTTATGTGGTATAGGGGCTAATCCCATAGCCTATTATTATTCGAGGTAGTCGACTCCTTATTTTAATAAAAGAATGATTTTTCTTATGTTTCTATTTTTATCAACAAATAAATTGATAGATTCTTGTGGGGTGATATGACTGTGGATCCCCGCAGGAAAGAGCCCATGACCACTTAATTGCAATTATTATACTTTTATTCTTCAATCTTGTACTTATCCCTGGTAGTAATATTATATTCTTGAAGGGATGTCAAGCCCCCTAACCTAGAAAAGATGAAATCATGATCTTCTTGATGCAGTCAATCAATTTTAGATTATGATCTTTCTACTCATTTAATTTATTTGCTACAACCCATGGTGACGCGATCACCTGATCCATGGGTTTGAACATTAGTTAAGAATCATATGTATCTCGATGAGACCTCAGACACATATGTGTTAGACGGTTGGATGAGGATCTATAAATGTCGGGATGAAGGGGTTTGCCAAAAGTCTGGTCCTTGTGCAATTATGCTCTGTAAGGACAAAACCACATGGTCCTAATTTGATTATTGAGATTAAGGGGTTAATTACTTAAGTAAAAGATGGTTATTGGTGGCAACCTCTCAGACCCACAATTCCCTTTGTTATTTGATCTTGATTCATTATTTCTACACTTTATTTTTATTCTTAGCATAACCAAACTCTCGACAGACTAAATTTCCTTTCATGTTCTCTCACGATCTGTTGGATTTCAACTGTTTTCTCAGCCATCCATTGGGATTCGATACCTTACTACCATAAGGCTAAACTCTAGTATTTTCCTAGTGATTGGTGTGCAAAATGACACGCATCAGTTGTCAACCTACCACCAACCCTTGTCCTTCACCCGGGCTAGGGACCGACAACATTTGCATAGAATATAGAAAAACATAGGTTAACAAGAACAAAGTAAGAGAACCATGTGACATAAATGTAAGAGAAATCACTTACACATGATGAATTTCACTATATGAGGTCAAGAATGCTTTGAAAAGGACAAAAATGAAAAATGCATGTGGTCCAGACGGTATTCCTATTTCTATATAGAGAAGTATGGGGGATGAAGGAGCTATGTGGTTATTAAATTTCTTTAGCAAGATTATGAAGAAAAAGAAGATGTCGGGGGAATGGAGAAAGTATTACAGTCCCAATCTGCAAGAACAAAGGAGATGTTTAGAGATACACAAACTACAAAGGTATCAAGCTAATGATTCACACTATGAAGCTTTGGAGAGGATTATTGACCAAAGGTTAAGATTGATACCACATATATTAGACAAATAATTTAGTTTTATACCCATAAGATCAACAACAACTATTTTATTTCATAGGGAAGTGTTATGGAGGGTTTTGCATAAAAAGGACGTTCCTATACAATAATACATTGACCTGAATAAAGACATGTATGATGTCTCAACTACAGGTGTTAGGACTCCTAGAGGATAGATACATACTATTCCTAATACCGTTGGGGTATATCAAGTATTGGCACTCAGTCCATACCTATTCTTGTTATGGGTGAATTGACAAAGAATGTTCAAGATAATATTCCTTGGTGTATGTTATTTGCTTATGAATTGTGTTAAGTGGTGAAAGATAAGAAATATTGAATGATACAGTTGAACTTTGGAGAAATGCATTGGAATCTAACGGATTTATGATCAATCGAAGTAAAATATTGTAATTTCAACCAATCTAAAATTGTGAATGGTGGATCCAAGTTGGGTGGAGTGGATGTACCAATATGTGATAAGTTTCTTTACTTGGTTTCTATTATTGAAAAGGAGGATGATGTCCAAGATAATATTTCTGACAGGATCACAATAGGATGATTGAAGTGGAGGAGTGCTACCAGAGAGTATGTGTCTAAAAGATCCCTCTCAAATTAAAAAGTAAGTTTATAGAATAGATATACGACCAACCATGCTATATGAGAGTAAATGTTGGACAGTGAAGAAACAAGTGATTAATAAGATGAGTGTGACCAAAATGTGTATGCTAAGATAGATGTGTGGTAAGACCAGAAAAGATTGTTTCAGGAATGACTATATAAGGAACAAAATGGGGGTAGTGAGAATCGAGGACAAATTGCGTGAAGGCGGTCTAAGATGGTATGGATATGTGCAATACAGACTGACAAGTGCAGCTATTCAAAGCAAGTTATTGAGTCAAGATCAATTAAAAGAAGCAGAGGAAAACCTAAGTTAACTTGGGAAGAACTTACAAAGAGAGTTTTGAATCTTTACATTTTGATTAGTGTATGGCCCATACTAGAGCTGATTGGAAAAGAAGGATACATGTAGTCAACCCAATTTGGTTAAGTTTGAGGATTAGATGATGATGTTAATCATTGAGGATTAGTTGTCATAAACAATAGATAATATGAAAGTGGGGAAGAGATTCCAATCCCCACTACTAGTGGGAAGAGACATAGAGATCCCCATAAGAACATTCTCCTAGAACCGAGTTAACATGAATTATATATTTTAAAGAAATGGGCCAAGTAATTGGGCCTTCCTATGGATTGGGGCAAGAACCTAACCCATGTAACTAATTTGAATATAGTAAAAATATGGGATATATTTTATTACATATAATATTAGATCAAGATTCTCCTTTAATAGGTGGGGCTCATATCGACATGTTTCATCATAGTAATGAGACATATGATCTACGTATGAAGAAAGTTCTTTCCATACTTGATATGAGATGGGTTAAACCCATGCATTGGGAAATCTTCTTGGGAGTTTAGGTTCACATGGGCCACTGTGGGCTTGTATTGAAGTATGGATAAGATGATCATCTTGTATGGAATGGGTTGATGAGGGTGCCAAATATTCAAGTGGAAGAGATATAACACAGTGTATCTAAGCCAAAATTGAGGTTAAACCCCCACAAAGGTTTTATTCTCAAATGTCAAGTGGGAAGAGGTATCCTTCTATTCTAAGATACACACGCTTAAGAAATTTAATGAATTGGGAAAATTTGTTTGGCCTTCATATGGTCATGGGTAAATACCTACCCATGCTTCATAACTAACTAGGACATATCACAAGGGATTGGGTCTTCTTCATCACATTAATTGTAAGGAGTACATAATCACCCCTTACTAAAATAAAAATTTGAATAATTAACATCCATTCCAAACACACTCAAATGTATGTTGGAATAGGTATAAATTTTCTAAATTGATTATAATGGTATGCAAAAGATCAAAGTGTAGCAGCAGAATAAAAATAACTAACTATATTCAATTTTCACAAAAGATTACAAAAGTATATCATAATCTCCCATAAGGGTTTACATGTATGATACAACATAAGGATCTAAGTAGAGGAAAGTCTAAACTACTTCAAATCTGTCTCCAAGCAACATCAACAAGAGCTAGGTCCATGTTGGAAGCTATGTTCTCCTTGGTCATGTTCAACACCTCGATCTAAACCTGAGTGGTTGGGAAATCACTCAGCAAGAGAGAGAAATACAAGGTATGCATCAAATAATGAACTAGAACAAAAGATAAGGAAATAAAATGAAAGTACAGGCTAAGATTTCATCATAAGATGAACATAACAAGAGTATGAGGCTATATTTAAAAGAAACTTGCCATTAACAATTATATTAAAAAGGATTTGCATGTAAGATAATATGTTACCTAACTAAGTAGGGTTGAGGCACTTACCGGACCTCTAACCTATAGGTGAGGGGAGAATAATACATTCCTTGTCACCTACACAATTATATAGGGGATAATAAAAACATTCCCCATGGAGATTATATACATGCCCTCTGTGGGTGGTTGTACATAAGTACTGCTACTTTAAATTAAATAGAACCTAAATCTACATGCTAGAAAAGTAGTCATGGTAAAAGTAGTCATAATATTCAATAAGCATGGCAGTGGGATATAAGACCCAAACAAAAAGAAATTATAATCAAATTTGAGGCATGAACAACATTAGGATTCAAGAATAGAAGATTTAGGGTTCATTTAAGCCTCATTAGGGAAATATAGGGTTTGACTACAATTATCCCAACATAGGGTGTAAGGAATGCACATACCTCTCTTACTGATATGAATTACTAACTTTTACCACTTTCATTGAGTCTAAGTTCCACTTTGCCTATTTTCAATGTATTAACATGTATTAGAATACATAGTGCACATTAATGTATAGAAACCCTCATTTCAAAACTTTTTAGGAAAATTCGGATTTAGCTTTTGAAAATATCACCAATGAACTTATTAGGTTCTCCTGATCAAGAAAACATATTTTTATGTAAATTTTGGAGTTATGAGCATTAAGATGTACTTTTTATGGTTTTTATGCATTAAATTCATTAAAAAAAATCACCCTTCATCAAATCATGAAATCAGACCTTGAAAATATTTTTATTAGATAGAGATTAATTTTATAATTCCAAAACATATTTATTTGTCAAATTTGGAAAAGTGGATTAGAAGATACGAATGTTTCAATACTGACCAATACGAAATTGCCACCTCATTAAACCGATCGAGATAATTGAAGAGAGAGGGAGATGGAGAAAACACCATTTGACCCAAGATCAGGTTTTAAGTTGAATAGGTAACCAAACTAGAGCTTCTAGAGAAGGTAAAATAGTCGGAAACCAAAACCCTAGAAGAACATGGTAAATAGAAATAGAGATCATCGATTTTAAACATAGAACCATGAGTTTTAAGCATGTAGTAAGCAATATATGAGAAGAGGGTTAACAAAACTTGCCTCTAGGAAGGTAAGAATGTACAAATAGAAAGGATCCTGAGATTAGAAGGTCTGGTTTCTCCAAGACAAGCTTCTTTCTTGAGCAAAGATCACCTTCTCCACTTTAGAGGTGCAAACCTTAGCAAAAGAGCATGGAGATGAGATGTTTTAGGGTTCTAGGTGGAGTTTTATCATGGAAGGTAATGGTTATGACCTAGAATAAGGTGGGAGGAATACTAACAACATGAAAATAGGGAAGGAAAGGAGGATACTTACTATTTTTGGTCAAAATCACTAAGGCGGGGCTTAAGAAATCCTAAATAGAGAAATTTGGAAACCCTAGGAGCCTTCTTCACCAAGGTAGGCACCCTCTTTTACCTTGGGACAGCAAATTCATGGAAAAACATAGAAGGGACGAAGCGCTAAGCTAGGGGAAAGAGAAGGAGAGGATTTCTTCTTAGATTGGGAGGTGGGAAGGGGTAGGCATGGCTTTATAAAGAAGGGGGCAAGCATGAGGTCTCTATGGGACTTTCCATGTGTCCTTAGGCTTGGGCTTCATGGTCATGCAAGAGGACAGCTCATAGACTCTTTTTGTATATCAAAGGTCAGTCCTAAAAGCCCATGGAGACTTCTAGGCCATCCCCACCGTCCTTCAAACAAAGAAATAACCCCATTGGTTGATAGTTTTTAAAGATAAGCTTATTTATAAAGAGAGTAATCCCTATAATGCCCTTGAAAAGTAACACCTTCAAACCAAGGTGAAACTAGGTGCCCCATGGTTTAAAAACTTGATAATGGTAAGGAAATATCTAAAGATTATAATGCATGTGACAATTTACAAAGAAAACCTCTGAATTGGGTAAATTGTATAAAAGTCCAAAATGTGCATATAATTGCATAACTTGCACAAACAACATCCAAATTGGACCAAACTTAAAACTTAATCTTGTCTCATGATTTCAAAACACCTCACAAGGTTAGATTAAGGTTTAGAGTACTTAATTATGGTAGTTAAGCTTATTCAATACATTAAGTAAGGCTTGGAGCCTTACACTTCTAACATAGATTTATTTACCATTGTTCCACTAAAGCGGTGATTTTACATTTTAGATCCTTAAAAAAGATTTCACCAAGGTATTTTTGCATTAAACCTTTCATTGGTATAATTATTGAACAAATGTTCACCAAACCACTATAAATTTCACAATTTAAGCATCAAGGCCAAAAAGGATAGAAACGATGGGAAAATATTTGGAAAGGGCCAAAAAGAGAATATGTCAAAGTTTTGGTATGTTACAACACTCCACCCCTTAAAGAGGATTTCATCCTTGAAATATAATGCAAAGTGAGAAGGGTGAGTATGCAACATCTCACCACTAAACTCCCAAGCTGAATCCATTAAACTTCCACCAAAACGTTTACTAACTTAAACTCCTTGTTTTTCAACTACCAAACTTGGGAGTTCAGAATCTTCTCAAGTAACTCCACATAGGTCAGGTTCTCATGGATTACCTAAAGGTTCCACTTTTAAGATTTCTTTTCATTAGATATAAAAAATTAAAATTTTAGGCCTATTAATATTATATTCATCATGATATTATATCAACCTCATTATTATTTAATTATGTTCTGTTATATTTACTTTGTTGCCAAAAGAGTTATATTTTATTATTATTCACAAAGTCCTATATATTTATTATTATCTCATTAAGAGTTTTTAGTGCAAATGGGTTTACTCATTTATCTCATCATACTTGATTATTATCCTTAATCATTTGGATTTAGACCCCATTATCAACATATTGTATTGTAATAGATTGTTTTGCATGAACTAAGAAATTTTATCCAATTTGTTACAATTAATCCAAATAATGTCACATTAATTAATTATATCTATATTAAACATTAGCACATTACCTTATTTTACATTTATGTCATCATTAATCATTTTCTCATATTTGTTCACTTCTTATTATTGATTATGAAAATTTGTGTGAATCAATTACTTGTTATCCATATTGAAGTCAATGTATATAATTTAATGATCAAGGTGGGACATATTACATATTAATGATTTGATTCACATACTAAGTCATTAGGTGATTAATTAGGTGTGTTTTAGAGAACAAGGTGATATGCATTTCATATTGATGACCTAATTAATCTATGATTTATGTGTATTAAAGTATGTTATCTGATTATGACACCTAGTGACACTAAGTATCATGAATGTCATTAAGGATGTATAGGTTAAGGTTAGATGATTACAACTTATGGTTTAGGTTAACATGATCATTATTCTTCACTTATACCTTCTTAGGATGCATTAAGTCCAAGGTTAGATGACAATTATCTTACCCCTCATATCATTAGGGTTTACTGGTTTATGATATGGGCAACATCATGCTCATCCATTATTAGTATTAAAATGTGAGTTACTTTTATTATGTGTATTTGATATTCATTAGGGTTCAAACATATGAACTATTCATTATATGACCATTATATGTTCATTAGTATATAAACAAGCATGTCAGGTTATAACTATGACTTGTTTGGTCAAAACTAAGGATCCAAGAAAACTATCCTCCTAATCATGGAGTTAGGCTTCTAGAGCCAATGTAGCTAGATTTCTGTATGTAACATGACTCCATCTCCTTATAAAGGTTTTTTTCCTTGAAATCTAACTACCCAAACATCATCAAACCAACTACTCTCCACTCCTTAAAAGGTTTGGCCTACCAAGCCAAACTAATCTAGAGGTAAAAGGGTGAGTCTAACTAAACCATATACAATATCCATCACACTTCACTACACACAATGATTTCTTACTAAACACCAAACTTCAAAGTCTAGGTTCTTGGGATAACTATCCAAACATGTGGTTTTATGGGCCATAAGGGAACTATATTGGGTATCCATCCTGAAATAGGTCATTACATCTGAAAGACTAGTTCAGCATATTAGGGTCCCTAAAGTTAAATCATATAGATGTCTAAGGCTACTATTTCCTAAAAGCATGCTATTTAGGACAATTCATATCAGCTCAAGCCAGTCCAGTATCATATGAATTTTGGAGTCCTCCTAAACCAAGCTAATTGTGCGGAGGAAAATCTTGCCAGCCCTTGAACCCTGATCCTTTCTAGACACCTTTGCTTTCAACTTCATGTCCTAGTAGCTATCTAAAGGCCAAGCTAAACAACCTCAAGTTACTATGGTTACTTATGCATCTTTTAGTTGTAAGTATTTTAGGAATATATTCATCATTATTTTAATGTGAAACTATAGGATCCTAAATCAACCCTTCATCATCTATTGATCAACTCTATGACAAACATGTCATTTAAAGGTAAGGCAAGTATTCTAACTAGGGAGACAAACTTGAAATAGTCAGATTCAGACTACCATGGGCTCTAATACCATGTTGTAAGGAGTGCAGAATCACCCACTTACTAAAATAAAAATTTAAAGAATTAACATCCATTCCAAACATACTCAAAGGTATGTTGGAATAGGTATAAATTTTCCAAATTGATTATAATGGTATGCAAAAGACCAAAGTGTAGCAGCGGAATAAAAATAACAGATTATATTCAATTTTCACAAAAGATTGCAAAAGTATATCATAATCTCCCAAAATGGTTTACATGTATGATACAACATAAGGATCTAACAAGAGGGAAGTCTAAACTACTTCAAATCTGTCTCCAAGCAACATCTCCAAGAGCTAGGTCCATGTTGGAAGCTATGCTCTCTGTGGTCATGTTCAACACCTCGATCTAAACTTGGGTGGTTGTGAAATCACCCAACAAGAGAGAGAAATACAAGGTATGTGTCAAATAATGAACAAGAACAAAAGATAAGGAAATACAATGAAAGTAAAGGCTAAGATTTCATCATAAGATGAACAAAACAAGAGTATGAGGCTATATTCAAAAGAAACTTGCCCTTAACAGTTATATTAAAAAGGATTTGCATGTAAGATAATATGTTACCTAACTAAGTAGGGTTGAGTCACCTACCGGACCTCTAACCTATAGGTGAGGGGAGAATAAGACATTCTCAGTCACCTACACAATTATATAGGGGAGAATAAAAACATTCCCTAGGGCGATTATATACATGTCCTCTATGGGTGGTTGTACATAAGTACTGCTACTTTAAATTAAATAGAACATAAATCTACATGCTAGAAAAGTAGTCATAGAAAAAGTAGTCATTATATTTAATAAGCATGGCAGTGGGGTATAAGACCCAAACAAGAAGAAATTACAATCTGATTTGAGGCATGAACAACATTAGGATTCAAGAATAGAAGATTTCGGGTTCAATTAAGCCTCATTAGGGAAATATAGGGGTTGGATGCAATTATCCTAACATAGGGTGTAAGGAATGTAGATACCTCTCTTACTGATGTCAATTACTAACTTTCACCACTTTAATTGAGTCCAAGTTCCACTTTGCCTATTTTCAATGTATTAACATGTATTAGAGTACATAGTGCAAATTAATGTATAGAAACCCTAATTTTAGAAATTTTTAGTAAAATTAGGATTTGTCTTTTGAAAATATCACCAATGAACGTATTAGGCTCTCCTGATCAAGAAAACATATTTTAATGTTAATTTTGGAGTTATGAAGATTAAGATGTACTTTTTATGGTTTTTATGCATTAAATTCATTTTACAAAAATCACCCTTCATCAAATAAGGAAATCAGACCTTGAAAATATTTTATTAGATAGAGATTAATTTTAGAATTCCAAAACATATTTATTTGTCAAATTTGGATAAGCAGATTAGAAGATATGCATTTTTCAATACTGACTAATAGGAAATTGCCACCTCATCAAACCAATTGAGATAATTGAAGAGAGAGGGAGAGAGATAAAACACCATTTGACCCAAGATAAGGTTTGAAGTTGCATAGGTAACCAAACTAGAGCTTCTAGAGAAGGTAAAACAACAAGAAACCAAAACCCTAGAAGAAGATGGTAAATAGAGATGGAGATCATCAATTTTAAACATAGAAGCATGAGTTTTAAGCATGTAGTAAGCAATATATGAGAAGGGGGTTAACAAAACTTGCCTCTAGGAAGATAAGAAGGTCCAAACAGAAAGGATCCTGAGATTAGAAGGTCTTGTTTCTCCACGCCAAGCTCCTTTCTTGAGCAAAGATCACCTTCTCCACTTTAGAGGTGCAAACCTTAGCAAAAGAGCATCGAGATGAGATGTTTTAGGGTTCTAGGTGGAGTTTTATCATGGAAGGTCATGGTTTCAACCTATAAGAAGGTGGAAAGAATATTAACAACATGAAAACAGGGAAGGAAAGGAGGATACTTACTAGTTTTGGTCAAAATCACCAAGGAGGAGCTTAAGAAATCCTAAATAGAGAAATTTGGAAACCCTAGGAGCCTTCTTCACCAAGGTAGGCACCCTCTTTTACCTTGGGACAGAAACTTCATTGCCAAACATAGAAGGGATGATTCTCTAAGCTGGGGGAAAGAGAAGCAGATTATTTCTTCTTAGATAGGGAGGTGGGAAGGGGTAGACATGGCTTTATAAAGAAAGGGGCAAGCATGAGGTGTCTATGAGACTTTCCATGTGTCCTTAGGCTAGGGCTTCATAGACATACAAGAGGACAACTCATAGACTCTTATTTTATATCAAAGGTCAGTCCTAAAAGCCCCTGGAGACTTCTAGGCCATCCCCACCATCTTTCAAACAAAGAAATAACCCCATTGGTTGATAGCTTTTAAAGATAAGCTCATTTATAAAGAGGGTAATCCCTATAATGCCCTTGGAAAGTAACACCTTCAAACCAAGGTGCAACTAGGTGCCCCATGGTTCAAAAACTAGAGAATGGTAAGGGAATATCTAAAGATTCTAATGTATATGACAATTTACAAAGAAAACCTCCGAAATGGGTAAATTGCATAAAAGTCCAAAATGTGCATATAATTGCATAACTTGCACAAACAACATCCAAATTAAACCAAACTTGAAACTTAATCTTGTATCATTATTTCAAAACACCTCACAAGGTTATATTAAGGTTTATAGTACTTAATTATGGTAGTTAATCTTGTTCAATACATTAAGGTTTGGGGCCTTACACTTCTAACATGGATTTATTTACCATTGTTCCACTTAAGCGGTGATTTACATTTTAGATCCTTAAATAAGATTTCACTAAGGTATTTGTGCATTAACCCTTCCATTGGTATAAGTATTGAACAAATGTTCACCAAACCACTATAAATTCTACAGTTTAAGCAACAAGGCCAAAAAGGATAGAAATGATAGGAAAATATTGGGAAAGGGCAAAAAAGAGAATATGTCGAAGTTTTGGTGTGTTACATCACTCCACCTCTTTAGGGAATATGCCAAATTTTTTGGAAAGGGCCAAAAAGAGAAAATAACTCTCATTCATTGGGAGTATTGAGTATCATGAAGATAATTTGTATCTTTTAGGTTCATTCCATTTTTAGAAGGATGATGTCAATCATTTCATGCAACAACCGTGATAATACAGTTGACTCTTGTGTTTTTCCATGTTGTGTTAGTTAGAGTCTCTATATATTTGCCCTTTAGTGGAGTTTATAAAAGCACTCGCATAGTGATATTCTATACTACTACATCCTTGTATGATGTACAAGCGATCTGGTGTTTCACACATTGATGATGTAGTTAACTAACCTATCATCCACTATTGGATGAACACTAGATATGTATTGAATTCATATCTTGTATATACAATATAAATGATGTAAAAGATTTATTTTAACAATTCAAATGTTGTATTTTATAAAATATTCTAGAAAATTGATATTCTATTTACAATACATTTTATTTGTCATTTGCCAATCTCCATTGCCAATAGTGAACCAATTGGGATTAGTCTTTAGTACGAACATCTATATTATACTTAGTGGTATTATGGGATCTTGTAGCCACAACAAGTGATTTCAAAACCGATGTTCTCTCTTGTATGCAAGACATCTGATTGGGGTATGTGAGTCTGTATATTTTTTTAGTTGATTTCATAACTCATATAATCAAATAAAAGAATTATATCGAGATAGAAGGAAGACCGGGAACAAGTTGCACCGCCAATCCTTTCTTAATAGTAAAACTAATTCTCTGAAATACTACATCCATAGACTTGGGGTCATGACATTACTATGCATGATATTTTGAATCCTCTTGAGAAGTTTCACAGCCTTTGGTGCTAAGAAACCAAAAGTGTTAAACCCAAGTAGTATAAAAATGTGTTGATTGTCGACATGCTTTGTAACATCCCTGACTTGGGTTATGCTTTAACCCTAGGTGTTTTAATAAATAAAGATGATTATATGATAATCTCATCTTATGAAAAGTAATTAGGGCTCATGAGGAACTTATGTTTCAATTTTGGTCCTGTTTGAACAATGTTGAAGCAATGTTTGCTCATTTTGGACTAAAGTGCAAATTACCCAAGTTAAGGGGATAACTAACAAATGTTACATAATAATATGTTCCTCTGATGTTGAGACATCATAAGAATTAATATGATGTAGTGGTATGGTTTCCACAAGCCTAGACACTAAGATAGAGCTTGTTGGACAATGTTTGTGCATTAAAACCTAGTTTTGGTGTAAAGTGCAATTTACCCAAAACCTAAGGTTCAATATGAAAATTACCACTTCAATAAGGTCCCTAATGTTTCTTTACATCATTTAGAGCAAAGAAATGAGAGGGTCGCCTCATTTAAATTAAGTTGGAGGAGAGAGAATCTTGATATTAAAATAATCAAGATTTAAGCCTAATTGGAACCCTAATTCAATTTAATGCAAAAATAAATAAAATAATTGAAGGAGCCTTCAAACAAAATTAAAATGGTTGGATTAAGATGTGTGTGGACTAGCTTAAGCCTTGCAAAGGCACGAGCATATCCTAAGGAGGTGAATTTCCACTCACCATTATTATAAGAAAAAGAAATCCCACTCAAAAATGGATATTAATATTATAAGGGTTAAGGTTCTTAATTTATTTTCTCTTTATTCTTGGATAATGGAATGGAGCTCGGTGGGTATAGAGATGACTTTGCATACAAGAAAACCAAGGGGGAGAAGGTGGCAATAATTTTGGAATTAAAAGACTTTTATAAAGTATTTTTCTCTCATGCAATTTCTTATAAAAGTACCTTTTCCAAGCCAAATGAAAGGCTTTTTCATTTACACTCCTTCTCCTTGCTTGCAAACCGATCAAGGGAGCTAGGGAGGACCAGGAAGACGACCCCCAACCTGTTGGTAAGATTCTTGATACATTTCACCTTGATTCCATGGTGGAAATTGAAAATAAATTATGGATTTCTTCTTATTTCGATCTCCTCTTCAACCCTAGCTAATCTTTTCAACCAAAAGCTTGAGGATGAGCCTGAAGCTCAATTAGCGGTGGGTTTTATAACTTGAAACCCTAACTTTGTTATTGTATTCAATTCCCCATCAAATAATGATCATTTCTCAATTTACAATTATTGATTTGGTTGATTGATGCAATCTCCATGGAAATCACAGTAGGTTTTGTGGGTCTAGAGCTTGATGATGATGACATCATCATAAGAACACACCTCCCCAAATATCTAGACCAAATGGTTTCAATCAAATGTCCAAATAGTTTCACAAACTGTTTGGGAGGAAACAGTTTCAAACCATTCAGAATGAAACGGTTTCACTAAACCGCATAGAAGCAAACGGTTTAAGACCGTTTGATGATGTTGACCATGGTTGACCATTCGGGGATTTGTTCATAATGATCTAGGTTAATGACCCGTCAATTATTATTGATTAACTCTAATTGGTTCATGAGTTGAAGGTCCATCAATCACCTAAACCCTAATCGGGTTGAGTGATGATTTCATAAGTGATTGAGTTTGAAACTTGGGTTGATTGTCCCAAACGGTTTCAAAACTGTTTGGGAATCACCCAAATGGTATCAAGACCGTTTGGAGGTCAACCAAGAGCGTTTGTAGGTCTGGGTTGAGTATGGTTAGGCATTTGAAGATCCAAAGATATGGTATGAACCCTAATCGGCTAAGTGCTGATTTTGTAAGTGATTGAGATGATGTTTTGGGTTGATTGACCCAAACGGTTTCAAAACTGTTTGGGGATTAGACAAATGGTCTCAAGACCGTTTGGGGGTCACCCAAGACTGTTTGTAGGTCTAGGGTTAAGTATGGTCAAGTTTTTGAAGGTCCAAAGATACCAAATTGAAATACAATTAAGTTCTGATTTGGTGACCAATCCTAGGATCCAAACCCTAATTGAATGACATGGTTAATGACGATATGATGGAAAAACGGTCTCAAGACCATTTGGAGGTCATCCAAACGATCCCAAGACCGTTTGGGGGTCACCCAAGACCGTTTGGAGGTCTAGGGTTGAGTATGGTTAGGTGTTTGAAGATCTAAAGGTACTAAGTTGAAGTGCAATCAAATGTTGATTTGGTGATCAATATAATGATCCAAACTTTGATTGATTGACTTGGACTTTGATGTTGACATGGGAAAACGGTCTCAAGACCGTTTGGAGGTCATCCAAACGACCTCAAGACCATTTGGGGTCAGGTCATGTCCAATTTGTATGATGGTCCAATAGTTTTAAAGTAACTAGTTTCACATTGGTTAATGTTGAAGGATCATCGATTCCAAACCCTAATCCAATTGATTCAAACCCTAATTAATGGTCAATTGAGGTTCAAATCAGTTGAAGGTTGACCTAATTAACTCAATTGAAGTATGGTGATAGGTTCAATTGATGATTGGTTACATGAATTCAATGGTTGAAGGTTTCAACATTGGAAACCCTAATTTAATTGGAGTGGTTGAGACCCTTTTTGGTCCTTGCGGTTTTGAGGGGGTTTGGACCAAATGGTCTCAAGAACATTTGGGACCAAATGGTCTCAAGAACATTTGGGACCAAACGATCCCAAACCGTTTAGGTGCATGCGGTTTCAAAACCGGTTGAGTTCATGCGGTTTCAAAAAGTCAACTTTGGCAAACAGTCTTCACCACCTACTGTTCTAAATGGTTTTGAGTATTCAACCAAGACCGTTTGAGGTCTGATTGGTCAAGACCATTGGAGTTCTAAGTGACCAAGATCATTTGGAAGGTAATTAATCAAATTGTATAAACACTTAAAGTGAATAAAGGTCAATGGTTTAAGTGATCAATTACATGATGTAAATCAATGGTGTTTATAGTAATGGTACCTTTAATGAGAGAGGGTGATTAGTACCCTTCAAGTAGCTAAGCCCTAATGATCATGGTGACAATTACATAACCCATGATGTCAATTCTTCTTCAAGATTGAGTTGACTTAGCTTAATCAAGGCTGAAGCAAACATCATCTTGTAAAAGATGAAAGAGAAGATTTCCTACATGATTGATAATCAAGTAGTAGACTTCCTATATGAATGAATTTCTAATTAGGGTATGATCCTTCATAGTGAGATCATGAAACCCTAATTATGAGGGTTAATGAATCATAACCCTAACTAAGGATTTTAATAGAAGTAATCTTACTACATGATGATGGTATGATCTTAATTCATATCGATGGTATGATAAACCCTAATTCAGGGTACTTTGATGATCACTCCTACTTGGGGTGAATAGTAAACCCTAATCTAGAGTGATGTGATATGAATAGAAACCCTAATGGAGGGTGATGACATGAGAAACCCTAATTGGGAGTGATGTCATGAGAAACCCCAATTGGGATGAATAGTAAGTCTAATTATGGTTTATTGAATATGAAACCATAGTTTTAAGTAATGTTATGTGGAACCCTGATATTATGATATGGTGTAAGACTCAATTCAGGGTGATGTCATGTGATGATATATGAAACCCTAGAGATGGTTTAATAGCCAGTACGCAAAAGAGAGGTGTGGCTAAAATAATTAAATAAGATGAATATGTTATAAACATGAAGGATAGGGTTGATGAACCATGTGAAGGATAATGTGGTGATTTTAATGAATAAGGATCTAAGAGACAAGATGATGCCTAGATCCTTGTACAACCATCTCTATACATGAGTAATAGCCATACACCTTACAATGATGAGGACATGAAACTTTTAGGAATGATGTATGCTATACTAAATAATGATGTGGATAACATCCTACGAGTTCAAATACCTAAAATAGTTGATAATGGTTTATCCTATATCAACAATGTCTATCAGTTGGATAAGTCCATATCATTAAAGACAATTGGACAATTCTAATGTGTGACCCATGCATCATATGATGAAAGTAACAAGTTAGTGGATAAAGTATTAAGAGGTAAATACCTTAATACAAAGTTAGTTGATTAACTTAAGAAGATGGAAATGAAAAGAAAGTGATACATTCAGATATGATAGATATCACATTCTCCATTTCATTGTAGACTTACCTTGATGAACCTCTAATCCAATACTCTTGGTTAAGAAACACATGAAATGTGTGTTATGCAATTGTTACAATAAAGATGTAATGAACTCAATGTACTTTGATAAATGTTGACCAATATACCTTGAGAATGGGGTAAGATAATCAATGAGTATAATGTAATTATATCATGACAAGGATGAGAAATAAACTCATGCTTTGAATTGATGATCATTAATGATATATGATAAGAATGGTAATCATAAGAAAATACTTATGATGTCTTGAATGCTCCTAGAGGAAGGGAGAAACATATTAGAGTTGAACTAATAATGTGAGTGTGAGCTCCGATCTCCAAACCACGAATTAATCCCGATTTAAACATGTGCGGAAGCAATCGATAAACAGCAGAAGACAAAAATCACGGAAATTAAAACTTTTCGAGACAAGAGCTTGAAACCACAAACCTTTTCCATAGAAAAAGGGTTTAACTGTTTACATCACTGATAATTACTTCTTGAGTAATTATATACAACATGGTACAAAATCTCTCAAGAATTCATACTCAAAACATTCCAGGACCTAAGAGTACAGAGGACACATAGGACTGACTCTATACTACACCATGAAGCAGGCTAGATCTCCACCTGAGATATTTACTGCTCCTGATGCTGCTGTTGCTGGGATGTGTCTCCTGAGTTCTTGTTCCTCCGTCTTCGACGACCACCTAAAAAGTAGAAGTCTACAGAGTGAGACAATTATACATAATTGCCCCAGCGAGAGTTATAACTCTCCACTAGAAGCTTTATAAGCAAAGTAGGGAATAACTAAAGCAATAAAAGCCTTCAAGATATTCACTAGCAGTTTGATGATAAGCAAGAGTTCAATCAATAATGAAATATGAGAACATCTATACTATTCAAGGTAACATCAATCAAATAACTCGTAGATAACTCTAACAGATATTCTACGCTATTGATTATGTCTTCAAACATTATTATGCCCTGTGGAGATGAGGTATACCACCCATACTCCAACCGACCACTGTTAAGTCGCCTCGGTATCATACTAGGTCATCGAAAGAGCCGGATTCTCATGACCTTCACCTTCCTCAGTCAGTTAGAGGATTGATTGTTTGACATCTGGCGGGATGTCTTTTGTAATAGCTCACCAGGGTAAACTGGACCTTCGCTATTTTAGAGTTACAGTGGCGTTCTGTACTCTCTTCGTCATCGGAAGATTTCTTGTTTATCTTTTATCGATGCGGTGTTTGTGTCTGTAAGGGAAAATAGTGATACATCTCACCTTTTAGACTTTGTGGTGGGGAATGATGGACTACATGAATCTACATCAAATCCTCTCACCCTTTCTCTTTTAGTGAAGGTATGACGGACTACATGAATCTACATCAAATACCTACACTAGGATGTAAGGTTCTACACATCCATGTACCCCACATACTCAAAAGTATGTGATCCAGGAGTTCCCTGAGGAAAACCTGTTTCACCATCATTTAGACTCTGACAATGATGGATCTATGATCAGGGCTCTACATTACACTTGATTAGTTAGGTACATTCAGTATTCATATCATCATACAAAAATATTAGCATCACAGCTATATATGAGAATACTAAAATGTAGCAGGCCTAACTCATTTCAATCACCAGTTCTCAATTATCTCATCACAAGTCATCTGTCAAGCATGACCTTGATGGTGTTTATGGCTCTTACAGCCCATAAATCACAAAAGATGTCACTTAGCAGTGCATCAAGATGATTCACTATTCATAAAGCTTAAGACATGCTTTCAATGAATATAACATGGTATTCCATACCTGGGTATGACCATCATCTCATAACAACCTGCATGGTTAATTCAACAGATAATAGTAAACAATTCAACAATTAGGGTTTACTATTCATCTTTCATGTCATCACCCTAAAATTAGGGTTTACTATTCACTCCATGGTGAATTGTACTCATTACATCATCATGTAAGAGAAACATCATCATTAAGGCTCTTAATTAAGATTAAGATCCATTAGATATCATAATTAGGGTTTCCATGACCTCACATAGGTGGGTCATTCCCTAATCATGCACATTCATGTGTACTTGAAGTATCTCACTTGAGTTTCCACCTAAAAAGGGTACTTTCTCTCTCTAGGATACTTTCTCTCTCTTGAAATACTTTCTCTCTCCTCTCACTAGTAGATGGTGGCAACACCACTCTAGATCAGGTTGAGATAAGTCTCCATTGACTAACATAAGCCAAAACATCAACATCATGTGATTAGGGTTTGATTAAAACAAGGTTTTATCCCTTTAGACCCCTCAAGGGTATTTTGGTAATTTGCCACATGATCACCATCATGGGTTAACTCACTATTCACATAGTACCTTAATGACCTAGGTTACCATTAGGGTTTAGATTGGGTCACCATTGAACTAATTACATCGTCAAATGGTTAAGTACAAACCATCACCAATCTCCAAACGGTTTCAACCTTCAAACGGTTTCAACCACCCAAACGGTCTTGAGACCGTTTGGCCCCAAACGGTCTTGAGAAAGTTTGGATCCAAACGGTCTTGAGACCGTTTGGAGGTGAAGACCGTTTGGAAGGGTTGACTTCCAAACCGTTTGGAGCTTCAATCGGTTTGAGACCGTTTGATCAAACTTGCTTGAGATCGATTGGACCAAACGATCCTGAGGTCGTTTGAGCCCAAACGGTCTTGAGACCGTTTGGCCCCAAACGGTCTTGAGACCGTTTGGCCCCAAACGGTCTTGAGACCGTTTGGATCCAAACGGTCTTGAGACCATTTGGTCCAAATGGGCTCAAACCGTTTGGACCTCCAAAGGGGTTCAAAGGTCACCAATGTTCATGGATAAGTGTGTTGAAGCCCTCAATTGGTTAAAACTATGCTAACCACTTATAAATTGAATCAATTAGGGTTAGCCTTAGCCAATTAGACATCAAATTGACCCTCAATTGCAAGCCAATTAGGGTTCAATGATCCTCAATTAGGGTTTCAAATTGATTGGTCATCAATGTTCAACAATGTGAATCAACTCGAGGTTGAACCTATCAATTGACCTCCAATTGGGCTCAAACTTGGCCCAAAGGGTCTTGAGGTCGTTTGGACATCATCCAAACGGTCTTGAGACCGTTTGCCCAAAGTTTGACCAAAATCCAAGTCGTTTTGACTAGGGTTGAAGTCCAATTAGGTCAAAATCAGCAATTTTCATCAATTTCATCAATTTCCTACAATTGGACCCTCAAACCACTAGATTAACTCAACCCTAGACCTTCAAACGGTCTTGGGTTGTGCCCAAACGGTCTTAGGACCGTTTGGAGGAATCCTCAAACGGTCTTGAGACCGTTTGGGTCCTTCAACCCAAAACTCAACAAGATCTATATGTTAAATCAGCACTTTTTCACCCGATTAGGGTTTCATGTTGAAGTGCCTTCAACTCTCAATTGGTTAAGAATTAGACTTTGATTCTTTGCAGAGATGAAATTCAATATATTAGGAACAGACCCTCAAACGTTCGTCCCTTGGTCAACTCTTTCAAACGGTCTTGAGACCGTTTCAATCCAAACGGTCTTGCAAGACCGTTTGAGAGCAAACGGTTTGAAACCGTTTGAACCCAAACGGTTTGCAACCGTTTGGACCAAAAGGGTCCAAGGTCGTTTGAAAAAGTAACATAGGGAATCACGCCCTTCATCTTCAACCTCTAGCAAGGTCGGTTCCTCCACTGATTTGCTTGCAAACGTGCAAGGAAGAAGGGAGGTAGAAGGAGAATTTACCAAGTAAATTGTAAGATTTAAGCATGCATATAAAGCAAGAGTTTAGAGTTATAAAACCCACCTAAAGGTTTATCTTAGAGCTCCAAGCCTTCAAGCTCCAAGCTTTAATGGCGTCCTTGAGCTTCCACAACTTGGTCAGAGGTGAATTCTCCAAGGAAACGTTGCTTTGGTCGGCTAGAACAGGAAGACTAAGTAAGCTAACCACAAAACCAACATTAGAAAGTGAATTCTTCCATGAATTCGAGCTAGAAGGTGGGGTTCTCTTAACTAGAACAGGTTGGTCGTCCCCCCTGAGCTCCAGAGCTACCCTTGGCCGTTTGAGCAAGAAGAGGTGAGAATGATGTAAAGGAAAGATCGTTCACTTATCTTGTAAAGAGGTGGCTTATATACTTTAGCCCCTTTTACATCCTAAGGACCTTACAAGATTGGAAATCACATCTAGGTCCCTCCTTGATCAAAGGCACGTCCAAACTCATCTATCCTTATGAAAATCTCATGGAATCTCAAGATCTAAGGGTAAAGAAATCCAACCTACAACTAGGGTACATCCATGAAAGATTTCTATACCCAAATTAGGTGTCTTTTACCACAAAGTTCATCTTTTCTTATCTGATCAATCTTTGATGTACCCCTTTCATCATTTCCAGTCTAAATGATGACAAGAGTCTTAAAAGATGTTCTAGATATTAAGAATTACAAGTTGAACCCCTCAATTTGGGTAAATTGCACTTTACCCCAAATTAGGGTTTCTAAGCTTGGGGATTGCTTCCACAGCTGCACCTTGGTGCTCAAGTTTGGGAAATCCCTCAAACTTTACCATAACCATCCTCATGATGTTTCAACATCAGAGATACATCTTATCTTGTGAACTTTGCAAGTTCAACCCTTAAACTGGGTAATTTGCACATAGGTCCCTGCATACAACACATTGCTACAACTTTATACAAAAAGGAGCAAAATTGAAAGTAAATGTTCCTGAGGAACTTAATTACATGCCAGGGAGTGTTCACAAGTATTTAATTACATATTTAGGTGAAACTTCCAGGGTTAGGTCATAACCCAGGTCAGGGGTGTTACAGTGAGCATGAAGCTCTAATTAATGTAAGATGGGAAACACTAACCCTAATTTTTGGGTAAAGGGAATGAAAAGCCCTAATTGATAGATAACCCTAATCATGATAAAGGATGGCGATGTTATTGATATTTCATATGATATGACAAATGAATTACATGACTGTTATCATGTCTATTAATCATGTAGACATCATGAGATGATAAACATAGCCAGATATGAGCTATGACTTTCATATAATTAACATGTTGTATGGCCTTATGTGCCTAATGTTGTTGTTGCTTAGTAAAAGTAACAAAATGTGCATGAACCTTTGAGTTCCATGAGTAAGTTGTTGCCTAGTGAAAGGTGGCAAAACATTTAATAGGATTTGAGAGCCATATGAGATACTTGTATAACAAGTATTATGCATACCTCGGTCTGAGGACCTGGAGGTAATGGTTACCTAACAAGTGATAATAGTGATAGTGAAGAATTGAGGGTATGAATACCCAAAGTTGATAAGTATGATAATGATGTAGTTGAGGGATGTGAACTTCTAAAAGAAATGAAATGAGGGACTGAGATCCCAATGTCCTATAAGGATTGAGAAAGTGATTGGTGAAAATAGTACATGTTTCCTTATAGCATTTGTCTGAATAAGTTATGTTTGAGAACTTGACTGGTTCTAAAAGAATATGCTAATGTACGTAATTAATTAAGTGAAATCATATCATGTAGAGCCCTGACCATAGATCCATCATCGTCAGCAATAGGTGATGGTGTAACAGGTGCTCTGCGGTAAAACCCAGAATGCATATTTTGAATATGTGGGGGCAATGGGCGACTATATCCTGACGTCCTAATGAGGGAATTGATGAAAGGTAAACAACAAACCTCTCAATCCTTCATTACTTGTACCGGGATGGATGTATCACAAATCCCCCGATGATTGGGACAGATGCAGTACACATCTCCCAATAATGTTAATGCCAGATCGATGGAGATAAACATGAGATCTCACGATCGCAAAGAGAGTACAATACGCCATTGTAACTCTAATAGCGAAGTTGCCAGTATACCATGGAAAGCTATATATATAGCAGAGACACACGATGTCCTGCATGTAATCTCATGCTGATCGAGATATAGGAGGTCTTGGTAGCCAGCTCTACCTTTGACCTTGTATGGTACCGATTTCGACTTCGCAATGGTCGGTTGGAGTATGAGCGGTATACCTCATCTCCTCAGGGCATAAATGTGATTGTAAAATGTAATCAGCTGTATAGCATGTTTGCTTAAGGATTAAATACGGAAATTCATTGGATGATATTATATTTTTTTGTGCATCTCTAGTTGATAAATGTTATTCATATCTCTTTACAATCAATGCAAGTAGATATGTGAAATATGAATCTACCATGAGTAGATACAATACTCTCCTTAGGAAAAGATATTACTTTACTCTGTTTATTCAATGATTAATGCTGCTGTTAATTTATAAGAACTCCTGTTTAGTTTTAATTATAATAAACTACTATAACAATGTTTTGGCAGAGAGTTATATCTCCCGCTGGGGCAATTTACAATTGTCTCACCCCCGTGGGATCCAATGTTTTTAGGTAATCGTAGAAGAAGAAGCAGGAACCCAATAGCAAGAGAAAAGTAGCAGCAATATCAGGGACAACAGTGATGACTCAGGTGGAGGCACTGGCTGCCAAGTTTTGTCTAGATAGTAGTCATATGTGTCGTCTCTATACTCTCAAGTCCTCAAAATTTATAGTTAGTGTTTTAATGAATCGATCCGAGATTTTGGCTTGATGCCTCAAAGTTATATGCTGTCTATATATTATGTCTTGAGACAACTGATGTTATAAATCTCGAGAAGAGATAGTGCAAGACATGTACTTTGAAACAGAATTTAAATGTTACACTTTGGTTCTTGAAGAAAAAATTTCCTATGTGTGGATCTCTTTGCAAAAAGTTTTAATTTTTAGTGATTTTCAGCAATCCACTGCAAATGATTCGCTTCCGCTTAGTTAATCATGTGTTTTGTAAGTTGGATGCCACATGCTTAGCTACTTTGACTGAGGCAACTTTGAGAAAAACTTGTCCTACTGTAAATGCTCCACCACTTAGTCCCACAAGTGGGAAAACTCCTATTAGATCCACCCATTCATGCTTTCCTCCAACCCATCTAGAAATTAAGATATCATCCAGTCTAAGAGTTGATCTCCTCCTACGGATCAACTAAAAAGTTAATAGGTGACTCTTTCTTAAAAATAGTTCCTGCATGTCGGAGTACGGCATATAGAACATCTAAAATAAGATCATGTCTATATTTGAAGCCCGGTAGCTCTCTACAATGAACTGCATGTTCCCCATGAGTTTCCAAACATGCCTTACAACAAATTTGAGAAATATCATCAATTGGAAATAAGGAAATCATGAAACAATACCTGAGGATGGTACGATACTCTAGTGGGGATATATACAAGCCTAATCCATCAACAGGAATAGCAAGGAGAAAATCTTGTGCATGATCAACTTATTGATATCCAAAAACTATTTTTTGTCTAACGTCATCTCAAACTCCACTTCCATGTCCTCAATAATTTAGCTAAAAAAGGCACTAGCAATAGTATTTTGGGCTCTATGGGGCATGGTATCTTTGTTAGCAAAACTACTAAGGTTAAAATTTAGAATAATGACACGAAGGCAATCTAAAACACTATCAAAATCATAGTCCATACATCAAATCCCGTTGCCTCGTAAAATATGACCCCGAAGCATCCAAGATTGGATCATGGAGGCTACAAAAGTGTATGGGAAGGTTCCATCGTTCAGTAAAGCCCCAAACCACCAAGATGAATGGAAAGCAAAGCGATCCGCCATTGAAGGTCTAAAAAAAAAAGACCTGTACAAACTACAATCTCTTCAATAGACATACACAACATGTATAGAGACTGACATGTGATTAAGCCGAACATCAACTTGACAATGCTCATACAAGAATGGAGCAAAAGGAGTTCACTCTGCGGATCACCCAATTGCGAAAGGTTTTTTTAGAAATTTAATTATATGGCATGAACATTGGAGCTAAAGTTATTTCATAAACTTTCGATAATATTGTCAATGTATGTTCAATATTTCATGTCTGAAAATTCATATTATTTTAATTAGTTACGGTCAAAGGTACAAACTTTCTCTTATCAATCTTGTACCTTGTACACGTGGTACGGTGGTAAAGGGTGTTTCAATTTATGTACATTGCATCTGAAGCAATCATAGTTGAAATATTTATGTAGTGCGTATTTACATTTAAATTATGTCTGAAGCAATCATATTTGTTTTAATTTATTATGGTCAAAGGTATAAACTTGCCCTGACTAAAGAAAAGGTATAAAGTTGCTCTTATCACTCTTGTCCCTTGTAAGTGGCACGGCAGTGAAGGGGGCTTCACTTCTTTTACCAAATTGTAAAAGTAGTATACCCACTACACTCGACCAGCATTGCATTGAAGTTATAGATAAAGAAGCACCGGGGAGAGGAGAAGAGCTCTTGGTTGAGAAGGGGTATGCTACACCTAATTTTATCGACCTATACGTGTAGATGCAGGTAGAGATGGTAGTTTGGAATAAATGTTGTTGGCAGGAGGGAGTCGGCTGTTTCGTGTTCATACGTCTTCTGACGAACATATATTTATTCTGACGAACATATAACTGGCGTGGTCAGACTCCCTTTGCCGTATTCATTTCAGGCAGCACCCGGAGGTCAGAACAACAATTCCGTCCCACCTACTGATCTCTATGCTTTTAGTCATCTAAATATCCAGATTTAGGGGACGTTTGGTTTTCTGCATCTGGCTGTATTGGATTACAATCCAGAATCCAATAGAAGAAAATTTATATTTGTTTTGATGAAGTTGGATAATTGTAACATATCAGGATTTGAGGTCTCACATAACATGATCTTAAAGGAACGATTGAACTACCCATATCACTAAGGTATACCTCCTTTTCTGAGAGTTCATCACTAAGGGCACGTTTGATTTGTTGCATTCAGATGGATTTTAATAAATGCAGTATTCATAGCGTCCCAGTAAAACCGATTTCTTGATTTATTAAATTCTGTAGAGCGGAGCCTTATGTTTGCTTCAGCCGTGTTATCGTGACGTACAGTAGGACGCTCGCTGTTCATTTTCACGAAGTTATCGCGTGGAGCCAGCTGGATGACGGCGCCCGGCGCTTTTGAAAAGGAGGACTTCATCCAGCATTCGTGTAATGTCAAAAAATGCAGGATTATGCTCATTTGTCATCTCCTACTAACCAAAGATAATTTTTCTAATGATGGATCACGGAATGCAATCCAATACACCTAGATACAAGAAAGCAAACGTGCCCTAAGAACTCCATAGTTAACCCCGGGTATTACAATAATCATAAAAATTGACTTTTAGATTATACAGTAGCTGCTGGATTCAAAACGGCTGGACGCCGGAATACAGCGATCAGGAGTATCATATGTACTATCATCTCTCTCGTTCCCTCCTCCGTGCCAGGCTCCCAGCTGCTCAGTGGTCCCCTCCCCAACTACTCTGTGGTCCTCTCATCTCCCTATACTAAGACCATGAGTTGTACTTAGGGCCTAGTTTGGCGGCAGTAATTCGGATTACCTGTATTTGATGGACGGCAGATACAGTAAACTAACGTTAACGGATGTCCATCGGTACTTGTTATTGACCGTTGTGTATATAATTTAATAGTGATCTGGTAATCACAAATAATGCCAGAAACGGCGGACTTCGGAATTACGGATTCGTACTCCCGAATCGCCCGTCTTACACGTCCTTCCCCCATGTGGAGCTGGCCGCTTTCCCGGCCTGATCTCAGCTCCATTACGGCTGAATACCAGATATTGTACGATTGCACACACAGTCACAAGGATTTGCGAAGTGCTCATCCAAATTGGGCCTAGGAGTTATGAGCTACTGCCACCGTCTAAGCATGAAGAAGAGGAGAACCGGACCGAGTACAGGAGGTCTATCCAATGTAGCCAAGCGTAAAGTTTGTTATTGCTGCAATTATCTAATCCAAGTAATCAGCTCAACCTGGATAAAATAAATTCTGTATTTTCTAAAATCCAGCTGAATCCAATGAACCAAAGGTGCCCTTACTCGTCGCTTTGTCTGACTGATTTTACCTGAGACGATGAGGCGGAAAGCGTAAGCAGCTCGACTATTTCGATGCATTTCAATTCCATTCAATCCTTGGGCAATTAATCATGCGACCGAGAACAATTATATTTTCTGTGTTTTTGCCGGTCTTCAGCCATTCAGCTGAGCCATCATAGACCATTCATGGTTGCCATCACACGTCTGTGGTGCGCATTATTAGCCAGAGTCTGCCACTATATACTATCCACTCGAAGATGAAGAAACAAAAAAATCTTACAGCGACCCACAAACAGGAAGAAAAGCACCAAACTCAGTCAAAACTCCTGGAAATCGAAAGATGAGAAAATTCTCTTGAAAAATGATTTCTAGACCTTTAGCTGACCTGTATCTTGAGTGCCGCAATGTACCACACTCGACCAGTAAAGCCTAACCTTGTGTCAGTAAACGGCCCATGAATGTTTGAAAATAAAAGCCCGTCACTCGGTCCAGTTTATTTTATAGAAGTGGCCGAGAAGCCCGCCACTCGGTCCAGTTTATTTTATAGAAGTGGCCGAGTGAGTTCTCTTCGGTCCGCTTGGAGTTCAAATAAGGGCTCGTTTGGTTCCACAGAAAACTAAAACACCTTTTTGAAGTACTTGTGTTTTCTAACTAATTAGGGCTCGTTTGGTTCCACAGAAAACTAAAACACATTTTCGAAGTACCTGTGTTTTCTAACTAATTAGGGCTCATTTAGTTCCACAGAAAACTAAAATATGTTTTCGAAGTACTTCTGTTTTTTAACTAATTAGGGCTCGTTTGGTTCCACAGTAAACTAAAACATGTTTTTAAAGTACCAGTGTTTTTTAACTAATTAGGGCTCATTTGGTTTCACAGAAAATTAAAACACGTTTTCGAAGTACTTATATTTTCTAACTGATTACATTTGGTTGGGTGTAACTCAAAGCCGCGCTGAGAAATCAATCTACACCGTCACGTTTCCGTCTGTGGAAAATCCGTGAAAATCGACCGCGCCCAGTTCATTCTCTCTGGCCCTCAGTTACCGGCTACCTGCTATTATCCCGCTCCAGTTGACTCACCGTCTGCCATCTCATGAATACAACACCAGCTATGATCAGAAGAAATTGAAGCGGGCCACCGTGAACGCAGTAAGGAACAACGCAGTACCAAACGAAAAACAAACAAAATACACGACTTGATTTTGCTTTAAACCAGATGATGCTGCTAGGCTTGCAACTCACAGCATTCGAATATCTTATTTTAAAACTCGCGGTAAGAACTGGTTTTACGTGGAACCAGACGAGCCCTAATGTTAGTAGCGGCTAGTCAGATCGAAATTGCTCCCCCTGGTTGGTGCCTGAAGCACATCGAACCGAGCCCGCTACTTTCTGGCTTCCCATGCCGTTGTGTGGTGTACCGCGCCCAGCCTGCGAAGGATAACATACGGGGTGAGTGGGATTATCCGATTGAAGGAATACAACTGGTACTGCCGTGACGGACACCGAATTCATATAGCTGTTCTTATTGGGCCGCAACATGAAACATAGCCAGTTCATTGGATCTCAACGTCCAATATATATATATATATATATATATATATATATATATATATATATATATATATATATATATATATATATATATATATATATATATATATATATATATATACTAGTCAAAAGACACGTGCACATGCACGTGAAAATCAGATTGAATTGTTCTATATTATATAGAATTATGCCAATATGACTTATAAATAGGCATCAGAATTATATATTGGATAATAAGGAATGCTAACTTACAATGATATGCTTCATAACTTCATCAAAAAAAAATATTTACATGAGTATGCATTGTTAATTCCATATTTCAAGGAGACAGAGATGAATTCTAAAAGTTGGATAGTGGAATAATGTTTGATATTTATAACTTAAATAGTAAAAAAAGAAACTTATACTAAATATATATCTATATATAGTTATATGTAATTATACAAAGTATTTTTAGTTATACACTTAGAAATTGGATGTCAAGATATCATTCTATTCTTATTATATGTAGATATTTTCATAGAAAAGTATTTTTCTTAAAAGATTTGATCTTTAGTCTGTAGTAGTTGTATACATGTAATATAGGAGAATGATTATAGTAAGGAAATGATAAAAATATTCCAAATTTACATTAGAGAAGAACTAAACCTGCGAAATACTTGAAAACACGTACGTGACTATAACTTCATATATCGCTTAGAAGGAAAAGGGGGGACACTACTTCGTAAAATATTTTAAATTTATAGAAGAGAAGTTCTAAACTTGTGAATTCCGCAACATGTTCCCACAAAGCAATGAAAGAACAAAATATATGACAGATGATGAACAAAATGGATTAACATTTCAATCATCTAATACGGTCTAATGCTGAATAAGGAAATTGCTTACATAAATTTCAAAAGCTAGAAAAGAGACCATCTGTTGGTGGCAATGAGCACACTCTCCTCAAAAGATTGTTACATTAAATGCCAAAAAAACCAATACTCAGGATAATGCGCTTATCTTTGTGTTTCGTGGAAGTAGAAATAAAATATATTAAACAAAATAAAGAGGATTGCAGGCGGTTGGTCCTCAAAACTAAAAGAGTAAATGCAATCTTGAATCTTTTTCTAGTTAAAGGGGCATGCATGAGTAGCCTCGTAGAGAATGGTCTGCATTAGCATCCATTATCCCCATCATCTTGTACGATAACATTCCATTGAATGCCTTGGGACTCTCTTATTCCCTCCGGGCCTTCAGTAATTTGGTAGTACTTAATTGAAAGATGTAAGTGTGTTTGTATCATTACTGGTGTCGTTGAAGAAGTAATCTACTTTCAAATGCATTTTTGAGGTTGACTTCAACAAATGGTAAAAGACTACTACTGTCATTCTTGGTGTAATAAGTAAAATACATGAATTAGCTATGTATGTAGCAGTAATGTTAACATTCAAACGAAGATGTGAAACATCATTAATGACTACCCTGATAAAAGATCGCATAGCAGGTATGTGAACACTTTTATAAAGAGGCAAAAGTAGCTTAGATGTTGGTATTGAAATAGATATGGTAGAGCGTCGTAGAGAATGAACTGCATCAACTGGAAAAGACCGAAGCGGTAGTCGATCCTACTTGACTTATGGTCCCTATCTAACACAGTGAACATGTACACCTCCAATGTATTAATGGATATCTTCATAGTTGTATGAAGCGGGGGTTTGGAAACATATGCTCCTTCCCCTCGCCTACAAGACAGCCACACAGTGCGTAGTTCTGATTTAAGTTTGCATACTCGGCGGCTTAAAGAAAATAAAGTTAGACAGTGGCCACTTTTTTAACTGCAGTAATGACATAACTGGTTTAAGCACCGATGTCAGCACATCTGAGGTATGACGCCTCGAGCACGACAGTGAAGAGTGCTTTGGGGACGACATGAAGGGGATCCTTTCGGCAGGGGTTGTATTGTTGATATTTTTTTAGTGGGAGAATGTACCCTACCAATCGGCTAGTCGCCTGAGATGATGTTGCTGCTGAAGTAGATGCAGATGAAGCTGAGTACTGGTGAGGCGGTTAGTGCAACGTGATGTTGGTGGAGAGCCATGTGGTGGTGATGGGAGGCGAGGTGGCCAGCCATGGGAGGAGGACCTGAGTGTTCCACACATGATCTTGATGCAACAGATGATCTGATGGAAGAGGCGAATGTGTGTGATCTTTTAGGTATGATTGCTTTATTGGATTGAGGAGAAAATATAGACATTGAGAGAGATAGGAGAAACTGAAAATTGGTTGGGGAAGGAAGCAATAGATGGAGGAAGTGGAGGGTTCCCCAATCGAGAGATGGAGGAAGTGTGGAGACAGTTACGATAAGATTTGTTGAGATGATGCCAAATCGTGTGTGATAGAGAGCCAAAAATGGGTGAGAGAAATCTGGGAAAACAATAATTCAAAATTGGTATAGGATTTTAAATGCTTTGAACGCTGACGTCAGCAGATGAACGTGGGTTTAGTTAGCGGAACGTGAGGACTTAGTAAAATTGAGAGGAACCGTGTGAGGAGAGGTTGAAGGGGATACCACCATTTTGAAAAAGTTGAAACATGATTGGTTGCATGGCTTGTATAGTGTAGAACTGACGTTGCTACAATTGTTTTCAAACATTCACTTTTTTTAAAGTAGTATATATATATATATATATATATATATATATATCCCAAGTGTTATTTTTCTAATGTTTTTGAAATTAAAACTAGTCCTTATGTGTAAACTATATTTTTATCTCTACTTTTTAAACTTATAAGTCACATAAATATTGTATCATAAGTGTGTGGCGATGAGGGAGTGCAATCTTTTCCATGATTCTTTTAATTACAAACTGAATTTTGTTTATAGACTATACTTTTTTCTTCATTTCTGAAATTATATATTATATATGAAGACTCATGTATACTATATAAAAAAGTCAATGCAATAGAGGGGGATAAACTAGTCCTTGTGTGTAAGCTACACTTTTATCTTTATTTTTTCAATTATATACTATATAAGAAGACTCGTTTATACTATATAAGAAAATCCATAGTAGGGCTAAGTGTAATCTTTCGATTGTGTTTGGAATTAGAAGATAATATCTATGTATGTAAAGTACACTATTGTCTTTTTTTTTAAGATTATATATTATATAAGAAGACTCATCTATACTATATATGAAAGTCTAAAATGGGGCTATTATTCGTTATTTTTTGGAATCACAAATTGGTTCATGTATGTATGAATTACACTTTTGTCTTTATTTTTGGAAATTATATAATTTATATGAGTCATTGATGAGAGTATTCATATCCATCTTCGTATTCAGTTTTATCCATTTTTTAGAGGCTATTGTGCTTCTATTCCCTAGTTTTAGTCTTCGATTTATTTAATTGCAATTATCTTCTCTTTTCTGGATATTAATGCACTTTACATGCTTTTCATGCAGAACCAGCCAAAAATACACTTCAATGCCCAAAAGGACGATCAAGTCGTCATAGTGCCACACCTTAGGGGAAGGAAGGCCCCAAAAGCTTTCCAATGTCCACCTTCCAACCACCGAGTTAAGCGACTGTCTCTTCCAGTCATCTGACTCGAGTCACTCACTATTTAGTGTCTTCTAGATTCTTCGGTTATGATGCACGCTCTTAGCATTCAGCCTACTCAGGTTCAATCCGATGTTGGTCTGTCAGAGAACTAGATACGAGGTCCAGATTGAGTAACCCACGCGATTCGTCTGTTGGATCGAGTATGATCCATGCAATTAGCTACGTTCGACCACAAGTATTCAGCATTAGGGTTTCGGCAGTTAGGATATCATCTATAAAAAGGAACCCTTATCGTCCATTCTAAAGGGTCTTTGATTGGTGATTAGAAGTTACATCTGCATAGCACATACCCTAGCGATCACTGAGGAGGCGGCGACCCCAGTGGAGAGATTGGTCTTCTTACACTAGGCATCATGGCCCCTTCTATTGTTCCACCTACCTTTTTGTTGTTGTCTCTCACCATGACCGAGTAGACGATTGTGCTAGGGCATGGGGACTAGCCCCATAAGCCTGTATTTTATTCTAACATGTATCTAAACTCATCAAAACTTTTGTTAAATAAATTATCATTCTATTTATTGCCTTGCCTTAAAATTGATGACTTGCTTTGCATGCTTCTTATAATCGTAGATGTGCATGTTGTTGTAATCGTGATTAGAACTTCAGAACGATCTTATTATCCCCTTAAGTGTCATCAAGGGATAGTGAGGTGATTGGGTTACGATCTGCTAATCTGCTGAGAATGGTCGACTGTAGTGAGGGAGTCCATTTGGAATAAATTAGGAACTTGGGTGTCTGGTCTGGTCGGTCCAAGGGAGTTTTGTCCATGCAACAATCTGTATCCCGTGAGGGTGCAATAGCTAAGCCTCTATTTAGTAAACTGGTATTAAGGAGTTAGATCTTGCTAGGATAATTGTGTAGGCTTTGACAAGTGAAACCCCATGCCCTGGTCCTCTTTATTATCATTTATTTACTTCTTCAATTGTTGTTGCTACTGGCAATAATTTCGTTCAATCAATCCATCAACTTCTCGATGATAAATATTACACTCAATACTTTTAAATATATATAATTGCTTAAAAATATTGTCTTTTGGGTTCAATCCTTAAGTATATTGCAATAAGACTTCCATTCATTGGAGTGGAGATTTAGTGCACAATGTACGGTTAAACCTGAAGATTATTTTTTTAGAATTTTTATTGGTGCAATATTTGGAGTCCCATCAAAAATTGGCATCGTGGTCGGAGACAACGAATTTTTAGAAGTTTAAGTATAATTAGGGGTTTTCTTTTTTATGATTCATACCATTGAAAATCCTCTAGAACTCTACTCATCAACTCACTATCATTCTACCTCTTTTTCAGGTACTCCTAGCATATGTGAAGATCCAAAAGTCTTAACTCAGGATTGTTGTTTGACCTTGAAATCGAGAAAAATTTCAAAACACTTTGCAAGGAGAAAACCATGGCAGACACAACAGCTATGGAAGCAGCTATTCAAGCATGAATTGAAGCGGCTGTCATGGCCCAATGAGAATTAGTCATTGTAGATGCTAGGACGCAGGTGAAATCCAAATTCAAGACCAGTTTGGAAGCCACTCAAGTGACGGAACGTGCTAAAGAACTAAGGGACTTTTCTATCGCTAAAGGCACTGATTTGACTCATCTAGTCCAACCTCCAGATGACCTGGCTGAAATAAAGACTCAGTGGGTCAGTCTATTGCAAAATTCATCCTTCACATGAAGGATTGGAGATGACTGTCGAGAACATCTCCTAAAATTGATCAATCTTTGCTTGACGATGAAGCCGACATGCACCTTTGAAGATGCCATGTGATTGCAACTCTTCAAGTACTCTCTAACCGACAGAGCTAGAGTGTGGTATAGAGCTCTTTTAGGGGACCCAATCACAACATGGGAATCCCTAGAAAATAAGTTCCTGGAGAAACTCTACCCACCCTCTATGACATATTCGATCATAGGATAGATCACACGATTCAATCAAGTACCTGAGGAATCTCTATATGAAGCGTGGGAGCGATTCAATGAACTCCTACGCCAGTGACCACATCATGATATCTCAAAATTCATATCATTAATTTTTCCAATCAGGGTGTCAATGAAGAAACCAAAAAGTTCCTTGATTCCTCTTCTTGGAAAATTTATGTGGCAGAGCTTTGACAATGCATTGAAGATCGTCAACCTTGTTGTCGAGAATCATACTCATCGGACTAGACCATTTGGAAAAGACATTCTTAAAGTATCTATTGTGGAGGATCATTCAAAACTCAAATCCATATTTGAATATGTGATGATCCTGATTTTAGGATTTATATAATGCATATAATATCTGATGACCAATTGGATTTATTGGTACATTGAGATGGTATTAAAGAGATTTGAAAGATATATATATATATATATTATGTCTCGAGCCAATGCGATTATTTGAGGTTCTCTATTCAATATTTAATGATTAATAATGAGATAAGTGTCTCTTAGGATGAACCTTCTTCAATAATTATGTTAATAGGTCAATTTATGGTATTATGGATTCAATAATGGTCAGCATTTAACTTTAGTAATGATGAAGCTTGAAGTGTGAATTTCTAAAGTACATTTTTTGTGATAGTGGATTTCATTCGTTATGTATTAAAGTTTAATTTACCTATAAATAAGAATTTATGAGGAATTGATATCAAGTAGTTAAACATAGCGGTTTAGTATCAATCTTTGCTAGAAGGTTGATTAAGTAATGATCAGCCAACTATTAAATCTTGATGAAGAAATAATGCTCCTATGACAAGCTATTTAGATTTTAACACTTGTGATTGAAGACTATAGTTTCTGGGAAATAATGACGTCGTGACATATCAATATCATGAAGCCAGGGTTAGCAAGCGTTGCATGATTCGGGATGTTACCCTATTGAACCGACAATGAAGACCTCATCTTCTAGCTCCAAAACCTACATGGAAAACAACTCTACTTGTCATCCATCATCTCCACTGATTTTAGGAGTGATCATCCCTATTGTTGTGATCTGATGACTCTGAGAGAAAGGGACCTTCTTAATAAATCCTACCATAGGTTGTTAAGCAGAGGATTGAGGGAGAATGAGCCACCTACTGTCCATGCTTTCTCCACTGTAAATTGAGGGCCAGAGGGTGAAGAAGTAGCAATAGAGTAGTCCTTGGAGGGGGTATGCTACCTTCATAGTCTTTTGCACTTATTGGGAAACCCAGATCTAATGAAGATAACTCCGTAGGGCTGTCAAAACTCTACCATGACTGGATAGAGTGAAGCCACATCTAGGAGAAGAAGAGCTCAGTGGTACATATCTGGGGTTTGCTGCATGAATTAGACTCCTCCTTGGTGTTCCTGGAGGAAAGGCAACAATCTTCACATCCTTTACAGGCCGAACAGACACATGGGAGAAAAACCCCAGATACGACCATCTACTCATCCAGAACCTCCATGCCATGAAGCTTGTCCAGAAGGCTATGTAGGCGGCCACAAAGCTTCTCACAACAAGGACAAATTGTGACACTACCTTTCCCTCATTTTGACTGGGACTTCTATTCCCCTTTTGTGTTGTCGAGCCCCTTTGCCTCCAAACTGGCAGTGACACCTGAGGGGAACCAGGTCGCGGAGTGTCGCACCCCAAAATTGGTATTGAGCTAGAGGGATCAATGTCTATCTACGAATAGTGTGGTGGCTACTTGAATCCTCATAAGAGTTCAACTCCATGGCAGAGCCCCTTTGTGTGCTAGACTAGGGGTGGCCTTGGAAGCGACATACCTTGGGTGGTCATTGTGACCGTTGAGGAGCACCACAGACCAAAGTTTTGTGGAGGAGCCAAAAGAGGCTATTAGCACCATCATAGGATAGAAAAAGAAGAAGAACACTAGTGGAGCCTAACTAGAGAGCGCAGGTGGCACCCCTTTCTGGAGGATAGAGCATCAGACTCCTGTGTGTGATTGAGACTACGTGTGAGGAGAGAAAGGGGGATTCAGATGGTCAGGCCAATTGGCCGTCTGGTTCATCTAATCTAAGTAGACAACTCAAGACCCTAGAGTAGCAAGCAAACAAAGAAGGTTGAGGGTAACGTGGCGTAGATCCAGGCAGCCATGGGTGATATCCAATGACCATTGATAATCCAGAATGGTGAATTCATCCTAATTTCCCAAATTTTGATCAAACCTTAGAAATATGATTAAAAATGTCATCCTTGACCAAATAATACCCACAAAACACCTATAGATCCAAAACCATGCCCTCTTTACTGTGAGACCTTTAGATCAGACCTTTGAAGCAGTAATGTTCATGGTTTTTAAAGTACTAGATGATGCTTCTTTTAGGGTTCATTAAATATAATAAAATATATCCAGTTGAAATAAATTCTCAGAAAATTCTTCAAGAAGCCTAATGATAATTGAAATAAATTTATGGACTCTGTTTGATTATTATCACAAAATACTAGCTATTTTCTAAGATGCTTTAAACCTCGTATGAATTCTAAAAAGTAGACCAATCATCAGAAATTATGAAAATTGAACTGGACCCTAATTATGACCCTCTGATCAGTACAAAAATATTTATTAGAAGGTTTAGGATAGTTTCAACCTATATTTGGCTAAACCCTATTTTGGACCTAAAATACCATTAATAATGGTAAATATTTTATTAAAAATGATTAATTATTATTAATCAGGTGATGACCAAATATATGATGATCAATGATAAAATGAGAATCCCTAAGCCCAAGTATGTGGGGTTTTAGTTAAGTATATGACTATGGTTTTCTTGCTTGCAATCATGATATGTATGAACAGTCTCTTCTATTTGTAAATATTGGATGTAGTATTACTATAAGTACTTGGTGATTTGTCACTTGAAACATAATTTAGAAGTAGATGTTTTGCAGTTATTTAAGGTGCTCATCATCCCCCTTATGATGGAATGGATTAATGTTGACTAGTACACCTCCCTAGAGCATGTGGTGTACGGGGAGTTTCCCAGAGTACTTGGTACACATGATAGGGCTTGTAACATACTCAAATATAGACACGTGTGCTAGACCTTACTTCTTGTAGGCCCCTACTTCATTATGTCAACATGTAGTAACTTTTCCCTTATGTAGAGTACATTAGGAATCCTTGGAGTTGATTAGTATTGTAGATATATAAATACCCTTCATAGTTTCAATAACAAACTCAATGGACCAATATTCTCAATATCATGATTAACTCTGAATACACACCTAAAAATATTTGTAGAAGTATAAGATGAAAGACATCAAATTAATATGTAATATGGTGTCACAATTAATTAACCATGATGATTAAATACATTAATGTATGTTTATATACAAAAAATGAAATGTACAATTATACATCTTCAAAAAGTTAAATTGATGGAAAATTTAGGGTCATCACATCCTAATTAGCATGCATGCCAAATCTCATATTAACAACCAATTGTTTACACTTCCATTAAAATTATTGAATTATAAGCTTTAATTTGATATTGATTCCTTTTATAAGGAAAATATATAACTAAGTTGAATTTCCTCCCTCCCCGTGATGTCACCATTCTCCTACCCTGGCCTTGTGGATCTTCACTGGTTGCACTTTTGGCACTAAGACCCTAGCCGCCAACTCGGTCTTGTACTCGACGACCAATTTTTCTCCTCTCATCTCCTCTTCACTTCCTCTTCCTATCCATACTCCCTCTCATCCCCATTGGTAATCCCTCATCACTGCCAAGATGGCCCACCGTTTACCATCTCGACCAATCCAACCAGACTCAGTTCATGGAAGTCACCCTCCACCACCATGGCACCGAGATGAGACCTCATGATGTACAAAACTGATGTTACCAGCTCCTCCTCCTCCTCCTCAGATCATCAACGTACCCTTCCTAGTCGTCTTCTTCTTCTTCCTCTTATCTCTAGGTCTACTCCCATCAACTAAAAGAGAAGAGAAATCACCAGCATTGTAGTGGTCAGAAAGAACTCCATGTCTGATGATTCCAATAATCAAATTGACATTCCACTGCCTTCATCTCTAACACATCTCAAGCTTCGAGACTTTCCTTTAACTCCTTATCTCCCCCCAATTATGTGCTTGCAACTAGTGCATCTTTACACTTCTACTTTGTCTGCAGCCTACAAGTGAATGGGCTGAAAAGGAGGCGACCTTGGTGCCCCAAGTCATTCTTCTACCTCCACCGGATGGGCCTCTATAATCATTAGAAGTTTTCCTCTTCATATCCTCCTTCCACCTACATGTCATCCCCCTCTCCTTCTTCCTTGAACCAAAGTGCATGCCTTGTGCCCAGTTGTGACCACCACCTAGACCAGTGATCCCGACATCATCTCCTCCTTCACAATGCAAACTTACCTCATCTTCAACGTTTACCCAGTTGACCATGTATTGCAGACTTGACAAGCACCACCAATCCAACACATTCTCTACTTGACCCTCTCCTTATCCCCTGAAAACACCGCCCCATCTTCACTCCTTCCTCCATTTATGGTCATTCCAATAGAGCTCAACTCTTACCAACATTGGCTTTTCATCAACCACTAATACCACTGCAATCTTCCTCACTTTCTCTAACACCACCTGCAACCTACAAGCCAGGAACATCACCAACCACATCCCACTTTCTCCAACAACAACACCATATGACCCCGCTACTATCAACTTCATCACCAGTACAACACACTGGTACCCTACCAAACTATGCCTTTGCCTACCCTCCTTCTCCTTCTCTCATCATTCCTTTCACTTGGACCTACTACACCCAGGATGCCAATGACAACCTTCAATCGAACATGGAGTTACAATAATTCTAGTAGAGAGCATGGTGGATTTCTTTTAGAGACATAACATTTTGATGCACCTCAAGATGAATCCAATTCAGTTCAGTTCAAGGAACATAAGAAGTTGGTAGTGATCCTAGATCCATTCCTCCATCCTACTTGGACCCAAAAAGGATGAGAACTTGACTTTGTGGACCAAGTATATCGATTGGGTTACCCATTAGCTACGATGATAAGGTATGTACATCCTCTATTTTATTTTGGGAATTATTTGACTAAAATATACATTCTTTTGATGAGGCATCTCTTGAACTATTAACTCTTTTAGAAATCCAATTCCGTGGACATTTATATTTCTTGATTTTGACTCATTATATCCTTGTGGTTGTTGTACTACTTTGTTTATATGGGTTCTTGGACTCCACCTTCTATGGTTTCTTTTTTATGAGAAACTAACTAAAATGTTGGTCTTGCTTCTCTATTTTATGCATGCTACATGTTTGACTAGAATATCTAGAATAGTGGTACTTATGTACAACCATATATATAGGGTGTGTGTATTCTGCCCGGGGTGTGCGTTTCCACCCTTTCTTTTTAGGACATGATCCTATGGTGTTATGGCCCTGTTTTCGGTATATTTAGTCTACATTGTTATGTATGCCAAATTTTATTGTTTTAAATTGAGATTGTGGTTAAATGATATGGCAAGACATTTTATTCTAATGCTTGTAATCTGAATTTTAATATGCCTAGTTTCTCTTGTTATAATTCTTTGTAACTTACCAACATGTTTAGTGATCCCTTCTTGTGGGAACATTTCTTTTCACACTTTTACCCCAACATAATTCCCAAAGTGTCTATCATGTGTACATACTCAGATCTTTGCTAACCTCTATGTTCTTCCTTATGTTATGAGTGATGCTATCTTCCACCCATGTATAGGTATGTTAGAAGACAAGGACTAAAGAAGATCACCTACATGACATGGACGAAAGTATAGCTTGGGATAGCTGGGTTGCCATCTACAACAAGTCTTGCACGTTATTAGATTTAGCAGATGTGTACCTTTTAAATTTTCTATCACACCTTTTACGGTGAGGTGTGATTCTAAATGAATCATCATGTAACTTTATAATAGTTCTATTTCCTCTGCTTATACACTTTTATGCTCTTAAATATACATACCATTTGGAAAATGAATCTCCTTTCCTTCTTATATGGAATTGGATGGACTTATTCTTCAATTACCTAAAGAGTAGATCCCCTATTGGGTCCCACTCTTTACAAGGCCCAACATATATGTTTGGTACTAGTCCACCTTGATAATGCAACTCATATCTAGAAAAATGATTAAAATTGGCATATTTTTCTTATTAAAGAACTATTTTCTATGATCTTCCATCTTTCTTTTTGCAAATCTTTTCAAATTATAAAAATCATAAATATATGTATCTTTCTACCCATGTATACAATACATTGTGTTGATTCACTATTTCACATATGATATAGTTTCAAAGCTAGCATGGGATAAAAGAGAGGAAGTGAGAAGTGTTCAAGTTGTACCTATTGTGTTTAGATCCTGATAGCATACATGTTTAGACTTATATAAAATCTCCTTTCAATATGTGATTGTAATCGATGCTGTTTAATTCATTTTGTCAGATATACATGTTGAATGTTGAGATTGTTCATGGTGTATGCATTGTTTTTTAATGTTCATGTATGTGTATTATTCTTCTAAATTGCTCTCTAAAACAATTAGCTAGAATTTTTGTGAGTTTGTCCTCTTGTTCTATCTAAGTCTCGAGATGAAAAAATTTGGGGACATTACAGTTGGTATCAGAGCATGAACAACAGCTGCACCTAAGAATTGCTCACCGTGAGACATTAAAACATAATTTCATCTTTCACTTAAATTCCTAGAAACTTAGTAAGTTTTTCTATAGGAGTAAGGTTCGACTTAGACTCTAGGTTAAAAACTAGTTGTTTGAGAAATAGGTTTAGATAAGTGTGTGAAACCCTTTCCATATAGAGCTCATATGTATTGGGTAGCTACACTTGTCTACACCTTGTTCTCACCATTTCACAAGGTGACATGTCACTGGACTATCTACTTTGTGTGGGATATTTGTTTTTCTGAGTTGGTTTTGTTTTCCAATCGGCTCAAGCCTCGACACTTTTCTCTGATGTTTGCTTTCTCAGAGAAAAACTATATAATATTTTATTATATATATGTAAATGTGATGAAAGTGAATTTTTGGAACCTTTTGAATTCTTAATGACATAAGTGAATTCATTTCTTGGATTATATTGAGAGTACCAAGTGGTTTGAAAAAAGTTGAAAATCCAATGATGTTAATATTATAATTAAGATCGATGAGTTTATGCCTTTTTTGAAGTTTTTGTTTGACTATCCATATAAATGAGTTTTGTCACCAAATTGGAGTAGAATGTAGTTTGAGTGGTAGTAAAGCTATGGTTAAAATTTGGTGGTGATTGGAGTATCCTAGAGGAAGTTATTAAGGTTGAAATTTGGAAAATTATGTGCATTATTGATGATTTAGAAACCTATGTTATGGATTTATTGAGTGTCACATGCCCCTAAGTTTTAGGCTTGGTTCGCATGGCTACATTCTGGACATAGATCTTTGATCTAGCGGTGATGGTCTTTTAAGATTTTATGCCACGGATTGGCAATGTGGGGTGGGGGAGTATTTCTAACCCTTGGATACGAGATCGAGGATAGACATCTTGTCCCCTGCCTTGCGGTTAGAGCAAGGCTGGGGAGTAGTTTGTGGCGGTCTTCCTAGCCAACACTAATCGTGATTGTGGGGAGATAGTGGGAGATACCTGGTGGTTGTTTACTACTCTCCAATATGATTTAAATGAGCTATTTCACATTGTGTGGGAGTGAAGAAGGAACCATAATCAACTCTTTCATCCTTTCTCCTCTCCACCATGTTCTGTAGGTGGTGGCGAGATAGTGATGTAAGGGTAGAAGAGAGGCCAGAAGAAGATGATAATTAGAAAAGAAAGGGAGAGGCTAGAGGAGAAGGATTCTGGCATTTTTAGGTGGTTCTATGAAGGTCTCCATGGTTAACGGTGTGAATCTTGGTTGGAGATGAAGACTAAGCTTGGAGGTGGTTTCTAGATATTGGTTAGTACGAGTTGAGTGCACAGACTAGTTCTTGTAGGTAGTGTGGATCACACGTAAGCCTAAGGTTCTGACCACGGTGCGAGAAGAGTTTTTCCCCTTTTTTCCTTGGCCGCGGTGGAGCCACCTGACCTGGAGATCTGTAGGAGGCAGTAGGTTTCAAAGAGGCCAGAACCTCATAGACTGACCTCGCGAAGGTTTCTGCGCCTCCATTCTTATATGAGGAGGTCCAACGTGATTTTCCCCTTTTGCTCTACCATGGAAGCAGACTCAGTGGCGAGCTTGTGGGTGGCAGAGTGTGGAGCCGAGGGTGAGTGATGGAGGAGCTATAGATGTCATGGAGGGGACCTCAAAGCTGCTAGCATCGTGAGGAGCTCTAGAGGAAGACCTTGAGGTGGAGGATTCCTCACCATGGTCTGATCTAGTAGCGATGCTTGCAAATTGGGAGGAAAAAAGTCCCTGAACTGGATCAATCTAGAGCCAAATCAACCCGAACCAGTGAAAAACTGATCGACCCAATGCAAGCCAGGAGAAGGAGCCACACCCAAGCAGGACACGTGGTGCCATCCAATTTGTTTAAAGGTTAGAAAACACCAGATAAATCTTAGATCTTCCATAATTTGTAATAATTAGCTCGATTATCCAAAAATTACAAACAAGGTACCAAATGTTCAGAAAAATGAGTAAAACACAGTGGAATGACAATATCAGGATTTTGATGCACTAATCTTAGTGATATCATGTAAGTGGTGAAATGCTTATTTAGTGGATAATAAATATCAAACAATGATCCAAAATTATGAGAATGCATCAGAAACTACTAAATATGGTTTATAACCCATATGATGTCAGATAAGACAATGTTTGAACATACAATCATGTAATTTGATCCATAGCTAATTAGGACTAATAACCCTAAGTTAAATGCAATAAATACATACTTGCTCAATAAATATTGAAATTCACAGAACACCCTCATATTAGTAACTAGAAGATGATATGTAAATATGAGATCAATATTATACATGAAATCCATGTTATATGAAGTTGACCCTTAATACATTGTTTAAAATCCTAATTTAGGTTAATGCATGTAACCTATGGTTAATATGCTCACATAATAATGTGAGATACAATTATCAGTAAATGAACTATAATACGGAATATGACATTAGTAAGATGACTTAAAGACAAGAATACAAGTAATTATGAGAATATCCTAATGACCTAAGCTTAACCCTAAAATTGGACATACTAGGGTTAAGATGATGAGAATTTGATGCTAGTATGTGATCTTGTCTTAATCAGGGGTTGACAAGGATATAGATGACTCATGAATATGTGATAATTAGTATATGTGTGATCAAGGTACGCCATTACCTCTTACTTGTCTTATTATACAATATGCTTGCTTTATATGTGTAGTAAACACGTGGCATATGATATTGGATGAAATGATTGTTCTTGTATACTATGTTACTTGAGCTTTCCATACTTATTTCTATGAATACATGAAACATAATTTATCTATTCCATTATATTCAAGCACTTCAACTCTTTGGTAGTAAAGTGCTGGAAAATAAGTACTTCAACTCTTTGGTTGTAAAGTACTTGGAAGTGATCCAACTCTTTGGTAGTAGATCACATTGTGAACTGATCCATCTCTTTGGTAGAAGATCATAAAGGCCTTAATGCATTCAACTCATAGGTAGTAAATGCATAGATGATATAATGGAAAATGTGCCTAAAATATGTGTTCTCTTTTGTTAATGAACATCTTTGTGCAAGTATATGTTTTTTCTTTCTTTTATTTCTTTATAACTGTCAAGTATTAGTTTTATCTGATTGCCAATCTTAGTAATGAGAGGTATATAAAAAGGCATGAAGGCATACTCAGTACAATATTCTTGAATATTGTGCAGACGTGTACCACATGTAATTGTTTTAGGTTTGTGGACATATGATCTTGAAGAACCAAGATAGTGTGAGTTGTATGGCAAACTGATGTACAAGTGGACATGTTGTCTTAAGATCCTATAGTTTATTGGTAGTACATGTGTATGTATAAGTTTGTTGTTTAATATGTAATATCAAATGTTGTAGCATATCATGTTGTAATTATATGTTGAATGCTAAACATGTGTTGTATGGCTTATTATTGTTCATGTGCATGTGGTACTGTTGTTTCCTTCTGACTCCTATGATTTTCTTCTTCTTAGCCTAGTGTGAGGTGTTCAAATTGGGATTCTTGCTGAGGTAAGGTTTCAATTTGGATGTCTCACATCAGATTAAGTTTTAGAAATCCGGGAACGTCAGAGGTGGTATCAGAGCATGAATAATAGCAAAGCCTGGCATTTGCTCACTATGCAACTAAAAACTAAAGAACCTTGAAATTAATAATCTTTAGGGTTAGATTAGTCATATTTTAGAGACTAGATATGACCTAGCTTCTAGGTTAGCACCTAGATGTCTGAGAACTAGGCCTAGATTGGTTCTTGTGGTATAGCAAGTCCTTAGATGTCGTTCTTTCCTTATAGTGTAGCAATATGGGATGTTGCATTATTTGAAAATGGCATACATGACGGGAAGAGAAACCCTAGACATATGGCACTTGTTTTCTAGAGTATCTACACTAGTCTACACCATGTTCTCACCCTTTTCACTAGTTTTCATGGCACTATACTCTCTACTATATGTGGGACACTTGTTTTCTAGATTTGGTTTTTGATTCCAATCGGATCAAGACTCGATAGTTTTCTCTGACGCTTGTTTTATCAGAGAAAAACTATATAATATTTCATTATATATGTAATTTTACAAAAATGCATCCCACACATGTACGAGTAGGAGACAGTCATCCAACCTGAGTGAAAGTGAATGAAATTAGTGTAGAAGAGAGAGTAGTTCTAGATTAAATGTCTAGAGCCTTATTAGAATATGTGATATATGGAATAGATGAAATAAGCTTTGATGATATTATGTATAGATGATATAAGATGGTTTATGATGATTAATGTTTTCTTTAAGGATTAAAGTTTAGTTTTGAGGACTTGAGATAGGCTTTGATGATGTATGTATGTTTTTGTAAGATAAGATAAGCTAAGATAAGACAAGGATGTGGATCAATAAGAGCCTCAATCTCTTTTACAAGGGAGGACCTATAGTGTTGGGACTAGTTATAGGGTTAATTCCAGAGAGAGTGAGACCCCAAGGGAGAAGGTCAAAAAACCTAAACTCCAAGATATGAGAAATATGAGATATGTGTGTTATGATATGTCCTAAACTAGACTACTCCTAAGTGATTGAGTTGAATCGCTTTATGCATGATTCCTAAAGTCTTGTTAAACTCCAGATGTCCTTGGGATGACTAAACCCTAGAGACAGAGAGAGGATATCTTTATATGAACATGTGAACATGAATATGAGAACCTACCATCTAGGTGAGGGAGAGAGAGTCCCAAGACCCTAGAGGAGGTAAAACTATGTTGGTTTCTATGAAGCCTCATGCTCGGGTGGGTGGTTCCCATGTAGGACTATAGTGGTGTATATATATAGTGTTTTGGGTAAGCATGTATCCTGGGTAAAGACCTATGAAGAGAATATCATATCATTGTTTGGTTTGTGCTTATGTGGCTAGATCTTGTAAAGTAATCAACTAGTACCAATGTGGTAGACCTGTTAACCCTAGACCAAAGAGGGAAGATAAAGTATATACATACAAGATACTCATAGAGTCGAGTTAGCTCAGAGAGATTGCACATGATACTACCCTCATGCTATGGGTCAGTAGAACCTCAATTGGACTAGATGAAATTTTGATATATGTTGGACAAGCCACTCACATAAATTTGTTTAGCACAACCATGATATAATGTGTAATAATGTGATCTAATCTTGAGTCGTGACATATAGACATGATATGATGGAAACCTAGAGATGGTTTAATAGATATCAATGCATAAATGGTTAACCATATACATGAATAATGATGATAATGTGATATTGTTGATTAATCTTGTGATGAAATCACTAGTAAATGTTACAAGTTATTATTAGCAATGAAATAAGGTCATATGAATGAGACATGCTATATGTGGTGTTAATTTTTAGTGCTTAATAAAGATGAAAATATAGTTTGACAGTTAGCATAACATAATGATTATGACACCTTGATATGATCTAGATGGATAAAGTGGGTTAACTATAGTTAATTCCCTCCTAAGAGGCAGATGTTAATGTTGAACATGTTCTAACAATTAGCTCAATAAAATGTTGATGATACTTTGATATATGGGTTAACTTTATTTAACTCCTTTAGAACATGGTAATATGATGTGGGAACCCTAATTCTTGGGTAAAATGAGGATGTAAATCCTAAAATATGAAATATGTCATGACATAACCTATGTAAATAAACCATGTCATACGGTGAGTGGTTTACCCTTATTTCTCTAGTAACCTCCTAGGAGTAGTTGAGGTATCGAGTTTCTTCATGGGAATGTTGCACCTAGAGTGGTTCCCTAAATATCAATGAATATCTTTAGTTTCCCTAAAAGTAAGAGATGGATTTATTTTGAGGACAAAATTTCTTGAAGATGTATATGATGTGATAGGCTGGATTTTTTTGGGCTTAAGTTTGAGGATGAAATTAGTTTTAAGGTGTGTGGGATGTGATGAAGTGAACTTTTGGAACCTTTTGAATGCTTAATGACATAAGTGAATTCATGTCTTGGATAATATTGGGAGTACCATGTGGTTTGACGAAAGTTGAAAATTCAATGATGTTAATATTATGATTAAGATCCATAAGTTTATGCCTTTTTTGAAGTTTTTATTTGACTGACCATATAGCTGAGTTTTGTCACCAAATTGGAGTAGAATGTAGCTCAAGTGGTAGTAAAGCTATGTTTAAAATTTGGTGGCTATTGGAGTATCCTAGAGGAAGTTATTAAGGTTGAAATTTGGGAAATTATGTGCATTATTGATTATTTAGAGACCTATGTTATGGATTTATTGAGTGTCACACGCCCCTAATTTTTGGGCTTGGTTCGCATGGCTAAATTATGGACATATATCTTTGATCTAGCGGTGATGGCCTTTTAAGAGTTTATGCCACGGATTGGCAAGGTGAGGGGGGCTATTTCTAACTCTTAGATGTGAGATCGAGGACAATCAATGTGTCCCCTACCTTGCGGTTAGAGCAAGGCTGGGGATAAATTTTTGCTGCGGCCTTCCCAGCCACCACTAATTGTGATCGTGGGGAGATAGTGGGTGATAACCTAGTGGTTGTTTACTACTCTCCAATACGATTTGAATGAGCTATTTTGCACAACGTGGGAGTGAAGAAGGAACCAGAACCAACTCTTTCATCCATGCTCCTCTCCACAATGTTCTGTAGGTGGTGGAGAGATACTGATGTAGAGGTAGAAGACATGCCAAAAGAAGATGATAATTAGAAAAGAAAGGGAGAGGCTAGATGAGAAGTATTCTTGCATTTTTAGGTGGTTCCGTGAAGGTCTCCATGGTTAACGAGGTGGAGCTTGGTCAGATATGAAGACTGAGCTTGGAGGTGGTTTCCATAGATTGGTCAGTGCAAGTTGAGTGTGCAAACTAGTTCTTGTAGGTAGTGTGGATCTCACAAAAGCCTCAGGTTCTAGCCATAGTGCGAGAAGAGCTTTTCCCCCTTTTTCCTTGGCCACGGCGGAGCCACCTGACCTGGAGATATAGAGGACGTCGTAGGTTTCAAAGAGGCCAGAACCTCACAAAGGTTTTGGTGCCTCCAATATTATGAGAGGAGGTCCAACATGCTTTTCCCCTTTTGCTCCGCCATGGGAGCAGACTCGGTGGTGAGCTTGTGGGTGGCAATGTGTGGAGCCAAGGGTGAGCAATGGAGGAGTCGTGGAGATTGTGGAGAGGACCTCAAAGCTGTGGGCATCGTGAGGAGCTCAGAAGGAAGACCTTGAGGTAGATGATTCATCGCCATGGCCTGATCCAATGGTGATGCTTGCCCAAAACAGAACAAAATGCTCAATTGGGTGCAGACGCATCACGCTGAGAAATCGGGAGGAAAAGAGACCCTAAATCGGATCAATCCAGAGCCAAATCAACCCAAACCAGTAAAAAACCGGGTGACCTAGGGCAAGCCAGGAGAAGGAGTCGCACCCAAGCAGGACATGTGGTGCCATCCAATTGGTCTAAAGGTTAGAAAATACCAGATAAATCCTAAATCTTCCATAATTCATAATAATTAGTTCAATTATCCAAAAATTACAAACAAGGTACCAAAATGTTTTAAAAAATGAGTAGAGCATTGTGGAATGATAATATCAGGCTTTTAATGCACAAATCTCAGTGATATCATGTAAGTGGTGAAATGCTTATTTAGTGGATAATAAATTTCAAATGATGACCCAAAATTATGAGAATGCATCATAAACTACCAAATATGATATGCAACCCATATGATGTCATATATGATGATGTTTGAACATAAAATCATGTAATTTGCTCCATATAGCTAATTAGGGCTAATAACTCTAAGTTAAATGCAATAAATACATACATGCTCAATAAATGATGAAATTCATAGAACACCCTCATATTAGTAACTAGAAGATAATATGTAAATATGAGACCAATTTTAAACATGAAATCAATGTTATATGAAGTTGACCCTTAATACATAATTTAAAACCCTAATTTAGTTTAATGCATAAAACCTATGGTTAATATGTTCACAAAATAGTGTGAAACACAATTATCAGTAAATGAACTATACTGCGGAACACGACATCAGTAAGATGACTCGAAGACAAGAATATAAGTAATAATGAGAATATCCTAATGACCTAAGCTTAACCCTAAAACTAGACATACTAGGGTTAAGATGATGAGAATCTGATGCTAGTAATTGATCATGTCTTAATAAGGGGTTGACAAGGATATAGATGACTCAAGATTATGTGACGATTAGTATATCTGTGATCAAGGTACGCCATTACCTCTTACTTGGATTTTTATACAATATGCTTGCTTTATATGTGTAGTAAATACTTGGCATATGATATTGGATGAAATGATTGTTCTTGTATGCTATATTACTTGATCTTTCCATACTTATTGCTATGAACACATGAAACATAATATATCGATTCCATTATATCCAAGCACTTCAATTCTTTGGTAGTAAAGTGCTGGAAAGTAAGTACTTCAACTCTTTGGTAGTAAAGTACTTGGAAGTGACCCAACTCTTTTGTAGTAGATCATATTGTGAAAAGATCCAACTTTTTAGTAGTAGATCATAAAAGCCTTAATGCATTGAACTCTTAGGTAGTAAATGCATGGATGATATAATGGAAAATGTGTCTAAAATATGTGTTCTCTTTTGTTAATGAACATCTTTGTGCAAGTATATGTTTTTTTTTCTTTTATTTCTTTATAACTGCCAAGTATTAGTTTTATCTTATTGCGAATCTCAGTAATGAGAGGTATATAAAAAGATATGAAGGTGTATTCTGTACAATATTCTTGAATATTGTGCTGACGTGTACCACATGTAATCTTTTATTTAGGTTTGTGGACCGATGTACAATAACAAATTTGGTTAAGCTTTTTATAGAAGAAGATTTTTCTTGTTTTCTAGCACCTCAAAATAATGTATAGTTTCTTCCAACATACAGAAACAGTAGCTACGTGCAGCTGGTTTTTGTCATCCTGTATAAGATAAAAAATACAAACACTTCTTTAATTACATAATCTGCTAGCATCTATTGTGGAAGCCATAGCAATGATTATCTTCTGATCTTTCGGAAGAGTCTTTTTTATCCTGCAAGGACATTTGAAAAGGTTAAAAGTTGAACTTTCTTTTTGCAATAACTAAATGCAAATTGCATTGTAATGATTGATTTATTACTCGGTATGTTGCCTTACATGCAAATCTGAAAATGATAGTTATTTGAGTTATCATACACGAAATAATCATCTACTTTTGATATCTACATTTACGGTAGGGAAAAACATTCCATTCAAGTACATAATATGGAAATTATTTGCTTGCTTGATCATCTAATGGACTGAAAACTTTGATTATTGGGTGTTCTAATAGGTAATCACAAGCTCAACTTTTGTAAACATACTTACATTTATTAATTGATAACATGGCTTATGGTACAAATTTTTTAAGAGAAAATAAAACAACATTTCATAATAAGCAAATCTTTATTTGTCAAAATTATAATCAAAAGAAAGGAAAAAAAAATAACCAACTCTTGGTGTGCTTTAAAATTAACATTCCAGCAGCCAATATTGGCTAAATATAAATGAAAGACAACTATCAAGGGAGAATATAGAACTGACAAGCTCGTTGGGACGATATTGTTGGAGTTTGTGTGTTGGATAGGAATTCCTAAGTTTGCATTGGTGAGTGGAATATGTGGCATCTTAGTCACATCAATGTAAATTTTAAGTTTATCCACACGTCTAATGATTATAAATGAGAAATGTAAAGGCTATGTGAAGAAGCGTCCACTATTAAAATATCCACCTATGTGAGAACCTATAATTTTAGTGGGGAATCATCCTACAATATACAACATCTAAAAAATATTCACCTATGTACGGACCTCTAGTTTTGTTGTGGGGGATTCACCGTATACACACTTAAAGGATTGGGTTTTGGCGAGGAGTCCACTAATAATATACATCTAAAAAATATGAAAATAAGGTTGAATAAAATTCAACCACAATATCTCTAGACCAATTTAAGGGATAGTTGATTCACGTAGGCTCAAAAGGTCGATTTGGAAAAGCATAGATGTGTCCCTTGTCGGTCATTGTCATGGAATATGTTATTGTGACCCAAATGTAACTACAAGCTAGCTTGTGGTCGACTTTGCTACTCCCGTGGCTGTCTCGACGACGCCGGCGTGATGTACCTCGGCAGCCACGGAGCGGGCCACCTCGGGTGCCTTCTGTGCGGCTGTGTAGGCCTGGGAAGAGGCTTGGTGGACGAGGACGGGGATGTGGCGCTCAATCTCGTTCACGGAGTTGCCGACGTGCAGAGAAATTACAAGGGTTTCAGGCTCATATCGGAAGCTGCAAGATATGCAGAAGACGCTGTGCTAGATATACCAAGACGAATTGGAAAAGAAAAGCAAAGTAAAAAAAAACACAGCTCGACTTCCGCATGAAGTCAAATCTGGAGTCCGAAGGTCTACGGGGTGGGTGAAATCCAGTCATAGCTACAACCTGGCTTCTAAATCCCTAATGGAAAGGGGCGAACACCTAATTAATCAATCAGTGTACGGCGATCTGGTAAAAATTTCGCTCGGGCACAAAGGGCAGGAGCTCTATATGTTCTAATTCCTGCAAACTCCAGTAATCAAGATATATCCTCAAAACGGCATTAAAAGAGCCCAATGATGGAAATCTGAGACCAATTACTATTTCATTTCAATTCCCTGATTCAGCAGTCACCACATTAGATCAGGAGAGCCGGTACCCCGAGAAGGGGTGATTCTTATATACAAGGTTTAGGGGTCGGTGAAGGTACATATCTTCTAAACCCGGTACATAGTAAGAGAAAGATAAAGCTACCATCAATCAATAGCCGAATCAATCAATCGAAGAAAGAAAAAAACTCTCAATTCCAAAAAGACACACACACGAAGAACATGCCATGCAAAACCCAAACACGCACCTTGCGGTCGACGAACTTGAGTAGGTCATAGGGCACCCCATGGTACCGATCATATACGGGCGCAACAACGGCCTTGATGGTCCATTCGACGGTCTATACTTTGAGGCGGAGCGGTCCAGAACTATGCTTGGCGATCTCGTAGAGGTAGGTGAAGCACGCAAGGGCCTGTGCGGCGGCGGCCTGGACGAAGTCGAGGTACTGGAGACGCTCCTGGTCGTCGTTGACGTCCTCATGCTGGCGATCATCCTGGTCCTGCACTCACAACAGGGAAAAGAAAACCATTCGAATCAGGATCCACCGACGAAGGGATCTTCATAGAGAAGAGGGTGTGTGAGATTAAGGAGGTAAGGGTAGGGCAGAAGAATTAGGGGTTTACCACGAGGGGTTGCTGGAGCTGCGGTTCGGCCGCCATGACAAGTCTCGTAGGGGAAGGAAGATGGGTGGGTGATTTCTAGGCTGCTGAGATCGCCGGACCGGAGGCGGGGGTTTTGAGATTCGATTAGGTAGACGAAGAAACATGAATATGGAAATTAGGGGAAACAGAAGCGAATTGGAAAGAACACAGGATGGAGGCGGCTTATATATTTATAATCAGATCGAGAAGCGGGTCGCTCTTCTGGTACTTTGGGATCTCATGCAGCGCCACAGTTCCGGGCCTGAACCTAGCTGGGGCCGACTTGCGAGAAGCCTTTGTCGCCACCTTACCCCGTCTTCTCGTGCAGTTCCGCTTCTTGGACGCTGGTTTCTGGCATGACTGAACACCGAAAACTAATTGGATTCTACATTTTACCTGATTTAGAATCACCATGTAGTTCATTTACTACCTTGCCTAAGGCTGACATTACGCTCAAACTGTTTCATCGTTAACTCCTAACTATCGAAAGGGACTGGACATCCGTTTTTCTAAGTCTGGCATAAGTTAGATGAAGCAGAATTGTGCTTGTTGCAGCTCATGTTCCTAGACAAGAGAAGAAATGCCATAACCTGGGGAGGGAAAAGTGGCTTACTAAAGTCATCGCAAGGTCTTCACAATTAGTAACTATCTATTCAATTATATGTCGCACAATTGAATTAAAAGTCCAAACGGAAGTTACAGTATTAAACAGAAGCAAACGAATCTGAACTTTATCTCATCTCATCATATAACAAACACAATTAGATAGCCTGTTTGACACTCTTTTCTGATTCAGATATTTAATCTATAATTTTATCTATTTGAAGACCGCAACAGATCTTTGTTTAAACACAATCGAGTCGCCAATTAGCTGTTCTTGTCAATCCATTGTTTTTTTAGTATTTTAGTCAATCCATTGTTCATTTAGTGTTTAAGGAACAATTTTCCAATTTGGCTGTCTCATCATTCAAATTCCTTGATTTCCTTCAACTCTGACGACCATACGTACACAAGGGGAAAATTAAAACTCCCCAACCAAGGGAATAGGCCATTTATCTCTTACAGAAGGATATCTGGCAGCATTGCTTTTCCGCAAGAATGTTTATAAAATTAGTTTTTGGCCCCCATAAGTACATCGAATGATACATTCACAAGCGTAAAACGGCTTGCTCTGCTGAGGCAATTTTTTCCCCAAAAACCTAGCACCCTTACATCATATTTGTCTGGCCACATATCCAAGATCGCACACATTGCATCAGAACAATAAATATTATATGAGGACATAAGAACAAAAAATGTCGAAGTGCATAAATCCATTCCCACAACCATTAATGTTGTGCCTGTCATCACCGCTTCTCCATCCCCATTATCACTTTGCCGGACATCATGATAGATTTTCTTATATACAGTCTTGCCATTTCTTTAAAGATTTCCTATTTTTCTTCCTTAGTTGCTGTGAAAAACACGGCAGAGGGTCTCATTTCACGAAGCAGTCATTCCTACACTAAAGGGGAATTTTATGTATGTACTGATCTTATCAATTATCCAATACATTGGCATCTTTTTCAAGATGACATCTACAGTTCTTTGCATTGACCAACTGCTGCAACTATAATTAAATGAAAGAATTACAACGAGACGAAAGGAAGACAACCAACAATCTGCGCCACAATCCTTTCTAAATAGCAAAATCATTCATCTTAAATACTAAATCTGTAGACTTAGGGGTTATGATGTTACAACTATGAACCTTCTTTTTTATTTGACTAATGAGATATTATTTTATTCACTTAAGCAGTTAAATAAAATTTAGAATATCTACTTTTAAAATTGTTATCACACCGTAAGTTAGTTTGTTACCCACAAGTTAGGGATGAAATGCATGGGTATTATAGATTAGGATAGGTTCCACATGAACCGTAGTTGGAGCAAGGACATGGCTACGTATAGTGGTGAATAATGTAGAAAGTGCAAAGATGAATGTTGCATGGACGAAAAATCTAACAATGGTGCCATGTGACGGTGGCTCAAGAAGCATAACGAACATATGTAAAGAGGGTCACAGGTTAAGCGTCAGTTAGATCGTAATCTACTATTCTGCTCTACTAAGCACTGTTACTCGTTTCCGCCCTCTACTTTTCCTTCAAAAGATGGACTTTTTTTATTCCGTAATCTTTGTCTCGTAAACTTCCAATCCACTCCGTGGAAAACCCTATAATAGGATCGTATTTGTGGTCTAGCGCTACACCAAGTCTGCATCGGCCTTTAACCTATTCTGCCAGTGCCCGACCCCATCTGCCTGCTTCTTCCATCCGGAACATTCTTCCGCAACGTGACTGAAGCAGTTGCTTTCATTCCGTCCATACAAGGCGGTGGTTTCAGTTGCTTTTGACCGTTCAATTGATACAGAAAATTGTATCTGAACTATTGACGAGTATCTCATTGAAATTTTACGAGAAGAACCAAGCAAGACGATATTGTTTTACATTTTGTTTGGTAAAGTGGTATTAGTTTTATCATATGTAACTTAATCATGTGCCTTATAGGCTCTAAAAACTAGGATGTGATAATAAGTGTGAAAATTTTCATTAGTAAATGATGTGCAGTCTTGTAACACCTTACATAGGTGATTAGGGTGAAATATGAAACCTTGAAAAATACCTTCTCAACTTCATATGTATGAATAAAACCCTATTTCTTAGAGATTTATGGCACTAAATATTGATTTCAAGGAATTTCATGTTATGACTTAGTTACTTAAATAATGCTTCAACCTATTTATTGTGGTGTGAGTACGCCCTAGATACTATAAATCCTAATGAGAGACCTATGACCTTGCTTAAAGTGTAAAACAATCTTAATTACCATAATTTAATTCTTATAACCCTAATATAGTCTTGTGATATGTTTTGGTATCATGTGACAAGCTTAAGTTTCAAGTTTGGTTCAATTTTGACATTATTTGTGCAAGTTATGCAATTTTATGCACATTTTGGACTTTTCTACAATTCACCCAATTGAGAGGTTTTCTTTGCAATTTATCACTTTCATTATGTTATTTTGATGTTCTCTCATCATTCTTGAGCTTGTTGAGCTATGGTGCTCCTAGTTAAACCTTAGTTTGAGGGTGTTTTCTCCAAGGGTATTTTCGGGTTTACCCCTTTATGGAGGAGCTACCTTTAGGAGCTATCAGCCAATGATTTATTTTTTTTTGCTTGGAAATTCAAGAAAATAGGGCTAAGTAGGTATCAATAGATGGTGGGTATCTTCTTGTGTGGCTTCTTGTATATCCTTAATACTTTAAGGCGATGGACACATGGGGAAGCTACTTTTACACCTCATGCTTGCTTCCATCCTTATCCATGGGTTATATTTACCTCTTCCTTGCCCAAGTATGAAACATTGCTGACTTTATCTTTCCTCTAACCTGGAGCAACAACTCCACTCTATTTTTCTGTAGAACTAAGTGCTCTAAGGTAGAAGACAACCTATTTTTGGAGAAAAAGGTCTCCTAGAGCTCCATCTAGCCCTACCTAGGGCTTCCAAGGTCATCTTCTAGGGATTTCGACTAAGGTAAGTTATTTTCTTCCTTCCTTCTTCATTTCTCTAACTCTTCTCCTTCCTTATACCTTCCTCTAGGTCAGAACCTTGCTTTTACATAGTAGAAATTGCTCTAAAGCTCTAAAACCCGACCTTTCTTGCTCCTTATCCTCATGGTTTGCTCATTTGATGAAGAAAGGTGCTAGATGGACAAGTTCACCACTTATGCTTGGATTTTCTACCCTACCTACTCATGTTTTCTTCTTTTTGGGAGTTTATCTTCTAATTAAAGGCAAGTTTTATAACTTTCTCCACGTTTATTGCTTACCATAAGCTTTCTAGCTCATGTTCTTCCTTTTAAATGATGATCCATGCACTAAAAAGCTATGCTAGACTTGGATTTCAATTTTTATAATGTTCCCTATTCTGATTTCAGTTCTGGATGAATCTGTGATCATGTGTATATTATTCCTAATGTATAATATGACTTGGATCAGGTTGGTTTGACAACCGATGGTGCTAAACACCTATCAACCAATGGTCAATTTTAGGGGTTTTAAGCTGATTTCTTCTGTAAACACATGACTCAATGGTGGTACCATTGCAACAACCGATGGTGTTGTCTTCATGACAACTGATGGTGATGACCAAGGGTTTCAACTGATGTTCAACCCTTAGGTCAGGTGTTGGACCAATTAGAAGCTTAGTGATTAACAACTAAGTACCCTAATGATGATATCAATCAATGGCGACGTTAGCTTGATATTCGATGGTGATTAATAAATATAGTACTATTATGATTCTAATGATGATAATTTGATGGTTCAATGCCTTAAACTTGTAGTCTTACCCTTACCCTCATATGATTATGATTGATAATCACCATAATGAATTAATGGGTCACCCTAATGAGGTATATCTTGTTATACATAGCTTTAATATAACTAAATGATGGTAATTGGGTATGAATAGTCCTTAAATGATTAATACAATCATGGGGTACTCTCTTATTGTTTTTGAAACCTTAGTATTCTATAACCCGATGGTTACACCTTGATTTATGTGTGGATTCATACTTGAGAATAGTATGGAATGTTATGGTGATGCTTCACCTTATGCATCCATGATCCAATGGGGATGTCATGAGTTAGGGTTTGGGTATAAGTGCTGATTAGTAACATTAATATAATTTATCTTGTTAAACCTAATTCTAATGTAAATAGATTAAGATGAGTATTTATGTTTATCATTCTTATATGATGGAATGATGGTTAAATAACATCCTTAATATGATCATAACCTTAATATGTTAATTGGTAGTTATCATAGCCACATGGTTGATACTTTCGTATGCTAAACATGTGCATTATGAATATGATGACGATTAATCATATCTAGATTCCTTGCATGTTGATGTCATAAAGGAATGTTCTTAATGATAATATAATCCTACTATGATTGTTTATGAAAATATCCTAGCTCATTAATGCAATATTGTGTTGATCCTGTGTATTATATGTAAGTGATGTTGTTGAGCCTAGTTATAATGCATGCAAAGATAATGATAATCTTGCAAGGAATAGTATGATGGTCTTAATGACCTTTGGGAATGGTTGATCCCTAAATGAGGTGTAATCCTCCTATGTTGATAAGGGTTGATACCCTGTGATATTGTAAAAAAGATTTATATCTTATGATAGTATGACGACTAGTGTAGTCTCATGAATGACAAGTGAATAGTACCATGTGATGATGAGATAGGAAATTATGTTTCACACGTTTTATATTTTTTGAATTTGTGATATTTATATGCTTGCTAGACATAAATTAGAGTTTGTATATCCACTTGTTTGATACAACCCTGATTTACCCAATTGGCATAACTAATCAAGTGCAACTCTAATCATGTAGTGTTATGTGTCGTAGAGCCATCTTTAATGTTAAAACTTGCTAGAAGGTGAAATGAGTATTCCTAAAGGAAACTCAGAGTGCATACTGTTGAGTATGTGGGGGTGGCAAGTTGAGGACATATCTTTTTCATCCAAAATGCATGTTATGGAGGATGGATATGGTCACGCGTCATACATTTGATGTGATTGAGGACAACTGCGATTGTACCTCAAATTAAGGGTTTTATACACCCTGGTTTCTAGTGCTGTGACATGTACCAAGGGTGGACTAGTGGTTAGCAGCTTGACTATATGTCGATGCAGTGGCAACTTTGATTGATATGTCACTACCGTTTTACTCATACTGACCGAGGGGAAGAGATCTTAGGATACCGGCACTCCTAGATCTTGTACGGAGCCGAATAGCCCTTTGCAGGGGTCAGTTGGACTTTGGATGATACAATTCAAATTCTCAAGGGCATAATAGAAGATGTAAGACAATCGTGTAGCATATCTGTTTAGGGTTATACACAACGCTTCATATTGGATGATAACCCTTGTTTTCTTTCTTTTCACTGAGATCATGTATAGTACAATAAGAGATAATAGATATGCTTATGTTGTAGTTATACTCATGTTGAAAACTTGCTTATGTTGTCAAATATACTGACACTGATGGTTAAGATGATGTTTCTAGCTATGTTTAATATTGCTAGCCATGTCTATGTAATTATAAATGCTTAAAATGCTAATCATGCATATGCAGTTAATTGTGCTATGATGTTAGTTCTACTTATGATATAGATCTACTCCCTTTATTTGAGATGCCAATATTGATAGCTATGTTATGTTACTAGACATATTCATGATGCTAGAGATGCTTATGCTACTAAATTGCTAGTGTTGTTAGCAAGGAATATGATGACAGTCAAATTAATGATGATGATTGTTATTAGATGTAATTTGATGAAATTTGAGTAGATATCTATCCAGAGAAATGGATTTATTTGTTACCTATATTTACATTGATAATCATACTTGTTGCTAAGATTATTTTCTTAATTTGTTTAGCATACTTGAACTGTTCAACCTATTCAATTGATTATTAAATACACTAACTGCTCAATTATCTACTATTTAAAATTTTGTAATCAACAAGTGTTGTTGGAGGTTATATCTCTTGCTGGGACATGGGTCTCACCCTTGTGGTTCGCCACATCTTTTTACATAATCGGCAGTGACGGAAATAGAACCATGGAAGTAAAGAGGAACTACAGTAATGATTCTTTGAGAAAATTGATTAGATGCCTAGTATGTCCTAGAGTCGTCCCTGTACTCTAAGGTTCGGGTAGGAAAATTTTGTATATGGTGTTTCAAACGAATCAAAATTTTGTTAGCATGTTAATGTTTGTTGTGTGGCATATACACATATTGTTCTCCTGTGTATATATGTTGTGGCTAAGGTGATAGAACACTTTGTATCAAATTCTTGGCATAACATGGATATAAGAATGATGTTGGGCTCTTATGCAAATGATTCTGAGCAGGTGCTGATGTTGAAGGTTTTAATTTACCCATATTTTTAGGTATGTGGTTAATTGGTGATTGATTGTGTTTTATGTTTTGAGTAATCTTATTAGTGTAACAAGTTCTTACATGTTGGTATCAGAGCTTTAGGTTCATTGAATCTATAGGGACACTAGGACTTAAGACCAGGATGATGTATAAGTTAGGAGCATGACACAAAAACATGGTGCATACTGCCTAATCTCAGTCCTTGGGTGCCCTGTCCAGGTATTCAATTATTGAAGAAAAGGTAAGTATGGAACTCTTAGATTGTTATCTTTTTTTATTACTCTGATCAAGTAGTCATTTTAAAACAATCTAAAGAGCATAATGAATCAAAAATCATGGTGTAGATAACTCAATATTACCTTAAGAGAAGATGAGAATTACATCATTAACTATCAAAACTTGAATGTTTGGTAACTATAAGAGAAAGATACAATAACATGAAATCTTAATCCAAATACAAATAAGTAAAAGAGGAGTTCTTGAAGGTGTAATTCAAGAAGATAATAAAGTAAAAGATAGATAAGTCTTTCTTACAAAGTGATTCAAGGTATGAAATTCACATAAGATGGAGAGAATTCCTATGATAAGTATAAAATGAGAAGATAAATGAAAACAATGACAAAGGAATAAGGTGAAACCTGAGTTAATCTCACACCAACCTATGTGTGTAAGAAAGTGTTAATGTAAAATAAGCATGGTGTTTGAAAGAAAGTAAGGTAGATGATCCATGTTTAATGAAGAAAATGTGGAATATGATGATTTACCTGTTGATAAGTGGTTGAAAAACATAATAAAATAAGAGAACATATACAAGTGTGATAAATAATCATCAAGGAAGGAGTAATGAGATATGTTAATCATGATTATTCCTATGCTAATGGCAAGGAACTTGAAATGAAAAAGGTAAAATGATACATAAGAAGTTGTAACCTGCATAATGAAAATAGAATTGGTTACCTTTTTGCTAGTGACCCATGAATAATGCTTCTATGATGTGGGAAGTTAGTTTCCCTTTGTTTCTTTCATTTCTAGGGAACATCATTCAAGTGGATCATTTCCACTTGGTATGTGTGGATTCATTGTAAACATGAGGTTGGTTGGATTATTATAGCAGAAGGTTGCTTGGACTATGGTTCTAAGATCATAAAGTTTGTGATGAGTTTGCTTTTAAGACTTTCAATAATTAGGAAGGCTCCTATTATAGGTCTTGAGATTTTTTATGTTGGTAAAATTAGATGAGATAAGGATGTGAGTTCCTTATAGTACATGAGTTGGATACCAAGGTAATGAATCCTAGTATCCAAGATGTATCAATAGTACGAAAGTATGTGAAGATTGGAGATGTTTATTAAATGAACATTCCAAGTATTCCTCTCCCTTAGAAAGAGAGAGAGAGTTGATGATGACCCTCTAAATGTTGTTTGGAAGGAAAAAAATGATTCTATAATGTTATGTATGGTCTAGTGATAGCTGGGCAAGACCACTATCAAGGATAGATGGTTTGTTGATCAGCAGACATGTGTTACCGTGTTCCTTAAAGATAAACCTAGGATCATAATATCAATGGATAAGAGTTAGAGTGGATGACACAAGTTACATGAACATGATGAGTTTAGGATTATGTCCTCAAGACTAACCAATGTACCAATAGAATTTATAAATAGGAGAACCAGAGTGTTCAGGTCATGTCTTACAAGTTGTAGCAAGCTTTGGATGATGAAATCTCAACATATTTTAGAGATGGTCATTAACATGGTTAACATCTTTGCTAAACCTTAAGAATGTTGAAGCAACTATACTTATGTGTGAAAATTCTAGCAAGAGTGAGTAGGGGGTTGACTAGAGTATCCTCTTGGAGTTATGATACCTCTATTAAGTATGTTATGTGAATCCTGATAAGATGATTACAATGTCATTGCTCCACCCCTAACAAGGTCAATCAGGAAGTTATATTGGTTAACGGTTACATACAAGTGTATGATTCTTCAACCAAACAGATGGTCAGTCCACCATTGAGATGATTGGAGAATCCTCTAAAAACATATTCCTTATAGTTCTTGAAAATTAGGGGATGCCTACATGGTTGATTGAGTTGTTAATTACAACAACCATTAAAGGAGCATTGAGATGAGACCTTGTAAAGTTACATATGATATGGGACACATGATGTTTCATGTTTGATAAGATCCATAAAGTATGACCTATAAATGAGGTGTGGTATATTAGATAGAATAGTTCAGGATAACGGTTGGAGTGCCAAGTTGAAAGGTACTACCTGACCAGTACATATGACACAACAGTTCTTATGTTGAACCAAGATGACACATGCAAGAGTTGAGGTAGAATAATATGTCTTCTATGAGAATGATATGAAATCATCATGTGATGAAAGTAACAATGTGGAAGATTGGGGATGAGTTGCATGACAAGTATCCATCTTTTTTTACCTTGGATTTCGGGGGCAAAATCCCTATTAGGGTTTTATGGTTGAGAGATCCCTAACCTTGCTTAAAGTGTTGAACAATATTAATTACCATAATTTAATTTTTATAACCCTAATATATCCTTGTGATATGTTTTGGTATCATGTGACAAGCTTAAGTTTCAAGTTTGGTCCAATTTGGACACTGTTTGTGCAAGTTATGCAATTTTATGCACATTTTGGACTTTTCTGCAATTTACCCAATTGATAGGTTTTATTTGCAATTTATAACTTTCATTATGTTATTTGTACGTTTTCTCATCATTATTTAGCTTTTTGATCCATGGGGTTCCTGGTTAAACCTTGGTTTGAAGGTGTTTTCTCCAAGGGTATTTTAGGGTTTACCCCTTTATGGATGAGCTACCTTTACGAGCTATCAACTAATGATTTATTTGTTTTGCTTGGAAATTCGCAAAACGAGGGATAAGAAGGTATCCATGGATAGTGGGTCAACTACTTGTGTGGCTTCTTGTATATCCTTAATAGTTTAAGCCATGGACACATGGGGAAGCTACTTTTACACCTCATGCTTGCTTCCATCCTTATCCATGGGCTATATTTACCTCTTCCTTGCCCAAGTACGAAAATTTGCGTACTTTATCTTTCCTATAACCTGGAGAAATGACTCCACTCTATTTTCCTTCAGAACTAAGTGCTCTAAGGTAGAAGACAACCTCTTTTTGGAGAATAAGGTCTCCTAGAGCTCCATCTAGCCCTACCTAGGGTTTCCAAGGTCATATTCTAGGGATTTTGACCAAGGAAAGTTGTTTCCTTCCTTCCTTCTCCATTTATCTAACTCTTCTCCTTCCTTAGACCTTCCTATAGGTTGGAACCTTATTGTTACAAGGTGGAAATTTCTCTAAAGCTCTAAAACCATGCCTTTCTTGCTCCTTATGATTATGGTTTGCTCATTTGATGAACAAAGGTGCTAGATGGATGAGTTCACAGCTTATGCTTGGATTTTCTACCCTACATGCTCATGTTTTCTCTGTTTGGGAGTTTATATTCTAATTAGAGGCAAGTTTTATAACTTTCTCCACGTTTATAGCTTACCATAAGCTTGCTAGCTTATGTTCTTGCTTTTAAATGATGATCCATGCATTAAAAAGCTATGCTTGACTTGGATTTTGATTTTTATAATGTTCCCTATTCTGATTTCAGTTTTGGATGAACCTGTGATCATGTATACGTTATTCCTAAGGCATAATATGACTTGGATCAGGTTTTTTTGACAACTGATGGTGCTAAACACCTATCAACCAATGGTCAATTTTAGGGTTTAAAGTTGATTTCTTCTATAAACACATGACTCAATGGTGGTACCATTGCAACAACTGATGGTGTTGTCTTCATGAAAACTGATGGTGGTAACCAAGGGTGTCAAATGACATTAACCCCTTAGGTCAGGTTTTGGCCTAATTATAATCTTAGTGATTAACAACTAAGTACCCTAATGATGCTATCAATCAATGGTGACATTAGCTTGATATTCAATGGTGATTAATAAATATAGTACTGTTATGATTCCAATGATGAGAATTTGATGGTTCAATGCCTTGAACTTGTAGTCTTACCCTTACCCTCGTATGATTATGATTGATAATCACCATAATGAATTAATGGGTAACCCTAATGAGGTATAGCTTGTTATACCTAGCTTTAATATAACTAAATGATGGTAATTGGGTATGAATAGTCCTTGAATGATTAATACAATCATGGAGTACTCTCTTATTGTTTTTGAAGCCTTAGTATGCTATAACCTGATGGTTATACCTTGATTTATGTGTGGATTCATACTTCAGAATAGTATGGAATGTGATAGTGATGCTTCACCTTATGCATCCATGATCCAATGGGGATGTCGTAAGTTAGGGTTTGGGTATAAGTGCTAATTAGTAACATTAATATAATTTATCTTGTTGAACCTAACTCTAATGCAAATAGATAAAGATGAGTATTCATGTTTAACATTCTTATATGATGGATGATGGTGAAATAACCTCCTTAATATGATCATAACCTTAATATGTTAATTGGTGGTTATCATAGCCACATGGTAGATACTTTCTTATGCTAAACATGTGCATTATGAATATGATGACGATTAATCACATCTAGATTCCTTGCGTGTTGATGTAATAAAGGAATGTTTTTAATTTTAATATAACCCTGTTATGATGGTTTATGAATATCTCCTAGCTCATTAATGCAATATTGTGTTGATCTGGTGTATTATATGTAAGTGATGTTGAGCCTTGTTATAAGGCATGCAAAGATAATGATAATCTTGCAGGGAATAGTATGATGGTCTTAATGACCTTTGGGCATGGTTGATGCCTGAATGAGGTGTAATATTCATGTGTCGATAAGGGTTGATACCTGTGATATTGTGAAAATGATTTATATCTTGTGATAGTATGATGACTAGTGTAGTCTCATGAATTAATGGCAAGTGAATAGTACCATGTGATTATGAGATGAGAAATTATGTTTCACACATTTTATATCTTTTAAATTTGTGATATTTATATTCTTTCTAGAAGTGAATTAGGGTTTGTATGTCCACTTGTTTGATACATCCTTAATTCACACAATTGGCATAACTAATCAAGTGCAACTCTAATCATGTAGTGCCCTATAATGTAGATCCATCTTCAGTGTCAGAACTTATTGTATGGTGAAATGAGTATTCCTAAGGGAAACTCAGAGCACATATTATTGAGTATGTGGGGGTGGCAAGTTGATGATATATCCTTATCAACCACAATGCAGGTTATGGAGGATGTCTATGGTCTTGCCTAAAAAATTTGATGTGATTGGACAACTGCAGTTGTACCTCATATTAGAGGGTTTTGTATACCCTGGTTTCTAGTGTTGTGACCTGTACCAAGGGCGGACTAGTGGTTAGCAGCTTGACTATATGTTGTTGTAGTGGCAGCTTTGATTGATATGTCACTTCCTTTTTACTCGTACTGACTGAGGGAAGAGATCTTACGATACAGACACTCCTAGATCTTGTACGGAACCGATTAGCCCTTCGCAGGGGTCGGTTGGACTTTGGATGGTATGATTCAAATTCCCTTGGGCATAATAAAAGATGTAAGATAGTCGTGCAACATATCTATTTAGGGTTATATACAACGCTTCATATTGGATGATAACCCTTGTTTTCTTTCTTTTCACTGAGATCATGTATAATACAATAAGATATAATAGATATGATTATGTTGTAGTTATGCTCATGTTGCAAACTTGCTTATATTGTCAAATATATTGACAATGATGGTTAAGATGATGCTGCTAGCTATGTTTAATATTTCTAGCCATGTCTGTGTAATTATAAATGCTTAAACTACTAATCATGCATATGCAGTTAATTGTGCTATGATGTTAGTTCTACTTATGATATAGATCTGTTCCCTTTATTTGATATGCCAATATTGATAGCCATGTTATGTTACTAGACATATTCATGATGTCAGGGATGTTTATGCTACTAGATTGCTAGTGTTGTTAGCAATGAATATGATGATATTCAGATTAATGATGATGATTGTTATTAGATGCAATTTGATGAAATTTGAGTAGATATATATCCAGAGAAATGGATTTATTTGTTACCTATATTTACATTGATAATCATACTTGTTCCTAAGATTATTTTCTTAATTTGTTTTGAATACTTGAAATGTTCACCTGTTCAATTGATTATTAAATACCCCAACTACTCAATTATCTACTATTTAAAATGTTGTAATCAATAAGCATTGTTGGATGTTATATCTCTTGCTGGGACATGAGTCTCACCCTTGAGGTTCGCCACATCTTTTTAGGTAATCGACAATGACGACAACAGAACCATGGAAGTAAACAGGAACAACAGTAATGATTCTTTGGGGAAAGTTGATTAGATGTCTAGTGTGTCCTAGATTCATCCTTGTACTCCCAGGTCAGGGCAGGAAAAGTTTGTATATGGTGTTTCAAACGAATTAGAATTTTATTAGCATGTTAATGTTTGTTGTGTGGCATATACAAATATTGTTCTCCTATGTATATATGTTGTGGCTAAGGAGATAGAACAATTTGAATCAAATTCTTGACATAGTATGGATATAAGAAAGATGTTTGGCCCTTATGCAAATGTTTCTAAGTGGGTGCTGACATTTAAATAGGTTTTAATTTACCCATATTTTTGGGTATGTGATTAATTGGTGATTGATTTTGTTCTATATTTTGAGTAATCTCGTTTAGTGTAACAGGTTCTTACACATAAGATGACAATGTAGGGTATATTTAATTATTAGAGTATTTCCACCTAGAAGTGGTGACCTAAATGAAATGGACTCCTTGAAATCACCTTGAGTATGAAAATAGTTGGATTTTGAGGACAAAATTCCATATAAGGTGGGGTGAATGTGATGACCTCGATTTTAGGATTTATATAATGAGTATAATATCTTATTACCAATTGGATTTATTGATACATCGAGATGGTATTATAGATATTTGACAGGTATATATATTATGTCTCGAGCGAATGTGATTATTTGAGGTTCTCTATATGAGACTTTATGATTAATAATGAGATAAATGTCTCTTAGGATTAACCCTCTTTGATAGTTATGTTAATTGGTCAATTTATGGTATTATGATTCAATATTGGTCAACATTTAACTTTAGACACGATGAAGCTTGAAGTGTGAATTTGTAAAGTATTTTTTTGTTGTAGTGGAAGTAATTCGACATGTATTCACTACTACAGAAATGACGTATAACATCACATTTAGAGGCATCAGTTGTATTCCAAAAACTGACACCTAAACCCTACAACGTCGGATGAAAACACAAACTGACACCTATATGTGAAGACCGGCCGATTTTCATAAGACACGGGTATCACTTTTTATTTAGCGTCAGGTGCGCAATAAGAAACTGACATCTAAAATCACCCACCAAATCCAATTTTTCCAGTGCAAAAAAACTACCTCCAAAATTTCACATACGATGTTAGGTGTTGACCAAATAACCAACGACTAAAGGTTTTTTGCGAGATAGAAATCAAACCCATTTTGTCGTCAGTTTTCCTACAATAACCGACGCAAATGTGTGTTTGCGCACTGTCCCTATGAAAAATTTTACCCCCCTTTGCCGTCAGTTTTTTATGGCAACCGACGACTATTGTCGTAATTCAAGAACATTTTTTTTGTCGGCATATGTAGATAGACGTCAGTTTTTCTAGTTAAAACTGACAACTATGATTGAACATAGGTGTCATTTCTTTGTGGTGACTGATTCTTTTGGAACTTAGGTGTCGGTTTATGAAACAAACGACGATGATGGTAAACTTAATAGCACCCGCGTAACAGACTCTTCCCCATTCTCTGTTTCATCGTGATTTCACCAGCACTAGGTCTGGCGATTATCTCTGTTGCTGTTCGTCGCGCCGCCGATCTCTCTACACTGCTCGCCTGCCACCATTACCGCCTGTCACCTGCCACCACTACCGCCTGTCGCCTACCACTACCGCTACTTCTCGCCTATTGCTTGCCATCACTACTACCCCTACCGCTAGACTGCTTCCCCTACTACTTGCCGCCGCTGCTACCGCTACCGCCACCGCTCAGAACCTGAGCTCGCTGCCGCTGCCATGACAGGTACTTTTTTCCATGCCGACCTGCTCCTCTTCTTGCTCCACTCTTCAACATGCCCAAGTCCCAGTCCCAGTTCCAGCTCTACCGGCGAGTCCATCTACGCCCTCAACACCCGAGCAGGTCTCGCACCACCCGCTGATATCTACTCTACACGTGACCGATCAGGCTAGAGGGGTGGAGATGGTGTTGTGAAATCACAGGTTGGCACGGCCGTGCTGGGTAGCATAGTCGTGGTGGATGATTTTATGTTGTGAATCCATATTGTAATATAGATTGACGATGATAATGTTTGCTTTCTCTCTTGATTAACTAATCCAAATGAAATGTGACCTAATGTGCATGTTGCTATATTTAAGACCTAATCTTGTACACATTTCACCCTAATCTTGTATTAACTATATTTCTCAATTATGAATGATAGGATACCTACATTTGTGTGTAATGATTATCTTGATGATGGACATGCTTGTACATTGGAGATGTTGAAATCAATGTTATAGAATACAATACCTAGACTAGGGTATGATTAAGAATACAAGATGTTTCTATTGTAAATCAATCTAGGATATGAACAAATCTTGTGCTTGCATATATTTGTGCTTCTAATCCTCATGCTTGACCTAATTCAGTAAATTTTGATGCATGTTGAAATAAGATTCAAACTTGTCCATTCTAGCATCCTAATTTGATTTGATTATGTGCTTTGAACTTTGAAACATGCATGTTAAAGATACATTGATGTTGAATCTCAAACTTAACTCACATGTGGGTCTTCTATTTCTAAAATGATTATGTGAACTCCTAAATTAGTAACATATATTATTCTTTGTGCACCCAAATACCTTGTGAATCATGTATGCACCATAAGGTGATTAAATACCTAAATGTTGACTTGAAATATGACCTAGTATGTATGTTGATATGTGAAACTCTAGTTAAAACTTCAAGATTGACCCCTAATTAATACATTATAATAGAATTGAATCGTGCATTTGTGTTGTTACAGGTGCTGTTGACTTCCTGTTGATTTGCATATATTTCTTCTTCAACCTTCAAGTGAGGTATACTATTCTCACTCGCCCAATGTGACATTAGGCTTCATTTTGATTCAAATCTTTAATATATGGAATCATGGTTTATTTACTATTTAATATTTACTAACAAGCATGATTAAATGATGTTACACAAAACTTAGGATATGAATGATGAAACTAGGATTGTAGGTATAAGAATGACAACATACATGTATTTATTGGCCTAGAAACCCGTCCAAGATTTACTCATTAGGAGTAAATATTGGATAGTCCCCGATTTGGGACTGTTCTTGAACACTTAATCTCACTTAGGATGTAAGTGTATAATTTGTATTGGGTTTTCAAGAAAATTTTGGTAGCATTTCCCCGTTTGTTCTCTAAGTACATACGTACTTGGAGAACATCGGGGAAACGCTGCCAAAATTTTCTTGAAAACCCAATACACATTATACACTTACTAGTGAGATTAGGTGTTCAAGAATGGGATAGGTGCTACATATTTATTATATATAAGACCTTAAACCCTAAAATTTTAACCATAAACCCTAGTCTTTTAACCCTAGACCCTAATCTTTTAACCTTAAACCCTAATATATACATGTTTTCTCTTTGATCATAGAATGGATAGATCATGGATGTCCATTCCAAATCATTGCACCCCAGAGTTTATTTCTGGTCTTGATCAGTTTATTAGATTTGCTGAGGAACATAGGAAACAACCTGGAGATAGGTTCTACTATCCATGTAGGCATTGCGGTAACAACTTGAAAGTCAGCACTAGTGACTAAATCAAAAGTCATGTCATGTGCAACGAGATTGTACAAGGCTATATAGAATGGCACTGGCATGGAGATATTTCAAACCTAAAATCAGTGGATGTCGATAGCAGTGCTTGTGTGGAAGAAGAAATTGCCTCCGATGACATAGATGTCAATTGTCATATTACAGTGTCATTGAAGACATATGGGAGTTTGACTACGTAGATTTCAGAATTCTGCTCTTTAAATGTAATTGGGTTGATAACACCAAAGGAGTTATAGTGGATGAATTGGGTTTCACATTAGTGAACTTTGAAAAGATTGGCGAGAAGGGTGAACCATTCATATTGGCATCATAGGCAAAACAACTATTTTATATCGATGATCCTACAAATGATAAATGGTCAGTTGTTCTTCATGGTAAAAGACAGTTCATTGAAGATCCTATAGATGAAGAAGAGTACTATGATAAGTATGATGAATCTAGTCCATTCTCAGTTGGGTTGCCAACACCACCAAATATTGAAGCTAATCATGACTTGTATGTGCACGGAGATCACAATGAAGGATTGTTAATTGATAAAAGATTGCAATATTAGAGGCATGCATGTTTATATTTTTTATATGTTTTATTTTTATGAATGTGAACTTTACAATGTTTTATTATCTTCTAGTTATGTCAAATGCTAAATGTTTGATTTTTTAATGACACTTTCATATGGCTGATCATGAGCATGATGACCGTGATGATGATTACCGTGAGGGTGAGGATATCAATGTGTCACCTCACAATGTAAGTTTCAAAAATATATCCTATATTTCTATCTATATGTCCATTTATAGTTATATCATGTAAGTGTGTTTATGTTGTCAAATTTTAGGTTGATGATGTACCCCCTGAAGAACTTGGAGCACTTGATGAGCAGCAAAAAAAATTGAAAAAGTGAGGGGCATCACTGTGATGAACAAGTTACTACAACAAAGGGGCAATGGACCCAAACTAGCTATGGATTTTGATCATGCAGGAAATCCAGTTGGAGTGAACCGCAACTCATTTATTTCATATCTTGGGGTTCTTACTAGTAGCCACTGTAGTCCTAATGTATAATCTTGGCATAAAGTTCCTAAGGGGAAGAAAGACTTAGTATGGAAGGAACTATGCGTAAGTTATTATTATTTGCAATTCTATTTTGTAGATTACTAAATTTTAGGATACTAGTTAATAGCAATTCTATTTTGTAGAGTATTTTTCAACTGGATGAAAAGTTGCATCATAAATGTGTGATGCAATGCTGTGGGAGGGTCCTAAGGAACTATAGGACAAATCTCACCCAAGATTACATATGAGATGCTGCGAAGAGGAAGAAGCCAGGCACTGAGAAATGGAACTACTTAGACCCCAATGACTGGGAGGAGTTTGTTACCAAAAGAAAAACTGATGAATTCAAGGTATTAAGCACCACTCCCAATTTAATTAAAATACGTTCTTATGTATTCACCTATTCAAGATTAACCTTTAGTGTTACTAACCAAATCAATGTGCTTACTAACAAGGCTATCAACAATGCTCAAAGAGAAAGGCATGCAATAAATGTGTATGACCACACGATGGGTCCAAAAGGCTATGCAGGCATTCGCCAAAGACTACAGGCTAAGTCTACTGCTCAGTCTGCTGCTACTCAAGAGTTTGTAGAGTCCTCTACTATTGGTCCCACACCTCTACCTCGCCATGCTATGTGGATAGCTGGGAGGCAAAACAAGAAAGGAGATATAACCAAGCCCGCAACTGCTGAGGCGGCTACAAAAATGGTAAAATTCAACTCTTAGAGCAATCGATATTGATTATTGTTATGTTTCCTTACCAATTTTTGTTGATGGCAATTAGCGGGAGATTCACGAGCAGAGGAAGGAAGTCAAGTTCATCCCTAAGGGCACAAGGGATGTATTAACAGTTGCTCTTGGTAACCCACAGCATTCTGGATGTGTTTGAGGTGCGGGCACTGGTGTGGGAATAAAAGCATTTTTTGGGCCATCACAATGCAAACCTATCCCAAAAGTGGGATTATCAAATGTTGAGGTAACCTATTCTTTTTTTAGAATGTTATTGCAAAAGGCAATTCAATAATCAAAAGCTATCATTTCTTTTGTTGATGTATAGGTAGATGAGTTAATTAATAAGAGAATCTAAGAAGCAATGGTGAAGTGGCAGGCGTCTCAGGCTGCCACTCAAATAGTACCTGTGGCATGCCACTCTTCTCCTACTACAAAGGTTGGGAGTAATCCTGTAAACCCACCTAGCACATCCTCTGTAAGTATTTTTATGACATAGTAGCTAGTCTTTTCAAGATGACATGTTTATGTATATGTGTATATAACATTCTTTACATAAATTTATAGGTGTTGAAGCCATGTCGTCTAAAAAGTCAATAATTTATCATTGCAGAGGCCAAGGCTTACCCACCCCTTCCAGGGGACATGTTTCATGGGACTCCAGTACCAGATGGTGCGGTTCATGTGAGCCCAATACATATACTCCTTAATTGGAGGGATCTTCCATTGCCATATGCCCACCCAGATTCTGAAACGCTTGGTGAAGTAGAAGGCGGAGTTATATTGTGGCCCAAAACGGATGTCATCTATACTAATATTGTATGGTAAATTTACATTACATTAATTTGTTAGTGTGTATATATGAGTCAATTGATCTGAAATTATATATACAGGTCAAAAGGAAGACACCCGCTACATCTCAGCCTCCACCTCCACCTCCTAAAATACCTATTTGGTTTCTAAGGGACCTATACGCCTCATTAGGTCCTAATTATAGGGGTATGGCAGTATGGATAGGCGAACATAACCCAAATTGTCCTATAAATGTTTCTATTCTGGAGGATGTTGCAGGTGAATCGTACGATAAAAATCTATGTATACAATATATTTTGGAGTTGTTTCATTATGATTGGTTGAATACATCTATGATAGAGCTATGGATATGGTGAGATCTTGTTTATACATCCATATACCTTGTTTTATATATGGTGATCTTGTTTCTTATATATTAATGCATACGTAATACATGTTTTGCAGCCACTTACACACGATCTGTAAAGATTTTTTATTTTCCCATGCAGGATTTCTAGTTCCATGTTTGATCAGTCTTGTTGTTAAAGACCCTTCATTAGATATCTCATACTGCTCTGCTACTTTTAAATATTTTGGCAAAAAAAAGAATACGGTGATAATAGCTCCATTCAATGTTGAGTAAGTTTACTTTGCTTATAATTTGGAATTAAGAAAATTATATTTTTATTGTGGATTTCGAGTTATTAATTTTTAACTTTCTTACCTCTAGTGGTAGGCATTGCGAGTTACTGGTTATTGTCCCAAAGATGTTCATTGTTTATTATCTAGATCCTGCGGGGAAGGAATTGGACACATTATATTGACACCCAATGAAAAGGCCATTATTCACATGAGAAATATTTCATATTTTTATACTCGTTAACATCTGTTATTACATTACTATTTAATTATGCAATTTAATGTGTTACATTAACATTTAGGGCTTTAAGAGAGTTCAAAAAAGCTAGAGGAAACATCTCCAATAAAAGGAAACAATTACTAATTTGGGAGAATGTGAAAGCAATTTCCCGACTCCAATGTATATATTATTTATGTGAACTGTGCTTGTTTGTATTTTTGATTATTTTGTATGCTTCAATTTATAGTGTGCTAAACAAGACAACGGCTGGGCGTGTGCATACTATGTGATGCGATATATGGACCTAATTATCAAACATGCTATAATGGAAATCGATACCATACAACATGTATTATTTATAGTCTCATTAGATAATATGAAATATATCAATCTTATTATATATTATTAATTATATGTATACATCATTCTCTTTGTAGATGTTTAAAACCAATGACTTCACTACAAGTGAAACGTTATTAGATGTACATACTCCCTATATGATGGAAGAATTAGATGATGTAAGAGAACAATGGATAAAAGCCTTACAACTAGTGGGAATTTTTTTATTATGATTGAGATACTGATGACGATAATGACGATGATGATAATAATAAAGTATGATATTTCTAAACTTTGTTCTCATAATTATTTTTGTATTTGATGACATGTGAATGAATTTTTCTGAATTGTCATATGTGTGAATGTGAAGATGATCAATACGTGAATGTTTCTACATGTGTCTGAATGTGAAAAGAGATGAAATGAATGGAACTACAGGTTGCTAAATGTGTGTGAAAATGGAGGAAATTTGAAATGGAACTACTGGTTTCTACATGTGTGATGAAAAATAATATGAATTAAATATGCTTATACATGTGTGTGATCATAAATTGTTGTCCATCTTGTTAATTTTGTAGGTTTGTGGCCTGTTGTTTGATGATATCAATAGATGTTGTAAACCTATAGTTTAGAACTAAACTGTAGGTTCTGCATCCTGCTGACCAGCCATACAGTAGACCTGCAAACTGATAAGAAAAAAAAATCAGAACATAGGCATCGACTATTAGTATAAAACTGATAACAAAGACATACATCGTCGGTTATTAGCAAAAAACTGACGTCTATGTGGCTAGGTAACACGGCCGTACTGGGAAGCACGACCATGGTGGGGTCTTCATGGCACTAGGGATATGGTGTCAGTTATTAGTATAAAACCAACGTCTTTAGTTGGATATAGTGTCAGTTATATATAAAAATCGACGCCGATGGTGCCCTTGCTGGCGCGTTTTATTGGTGGCAGGAAGGGTTATGACGTCAGTTTTTGTGAAATGCTGACATCTTTGACCTGGATATAGTGTCGATTTTATTAAATAACCTACTCCTATAGTGCCCTTACTGGCGCATTTTTGTTGGCGGGAAGGGTTATGGCGTCGGTGTTAAAACCGACGCTGCTTTGAAACTGACGCCAAAGGCCTTGAATAACCAACACTAAAGGTTAGTTCTGTACTAGTGTTGGAGTTTAATTTACCTATATATAAGCACTTATGAAGGATTGATATCAAGTGGTTAAACATAGGGGTCAGTATCAATCTTTGCTAGAAGGTGGATTAAGTAATGATCAACCAATGGTTAAATATTGATGAAGAAATAATGCTCCTATGACAAGCTATTTAGCTTTTAATACTTTATGCATTAATGACTATAGTTTATGGGAAATAATGATGTTGTGACATATCAATGTCTTGTGGCCAAGGTTAGCAAGCATTGCACGATGTGGGTTGTCACCTTGTTGAATCGTGAATGAAGAAATTGTCTCCTAGCTCTGAAACCTATAGGGAAAACAACTCTACTCGTCACCCCTCATCTCCATTATTTTTAGGAGTGATCATCCCTACTAGTGCAATCTGATGACTATGAGAGAAAGTGACCTTCCTAACAAATCCTACCATAAGTTGTTAAGTGGAGGATTGAGGGAGAACGAGCCACCAACTGCCCACACTTTCTCCACTACAAATTGAGGGCCAGAGGGTGAAGAAGTAGCAATAGTGGAGTCCTTAGAGGGGGGTATGCTACCTTCATTGTCTTTTGCACTTATTTTTAAAACCAAATCTGAAGAATATAGGTCCCCATGGCCATCAAAACTCCACCATTACTAGATAGATTGAAGCCATGGCCAGGAGAAGAAAAGCTTTGTGGTACATATCTATGCTATGCTACATGAAGTAGACTCCTCCTTTGTGTTCCTAGAGGAGAGGTGACGATCTTCACATCCTTTATAGGATGAAAGGATGTAGAGGAGAAAAACCCTACATACGACCATCTACTCATCTAGAACCTCCATGCCATGAAGCTTGTCGAGAAGGCTATGTAGGTGACCACAAATCTCCTCACACCAAGGACCTATTATGACGCTACCTTACCCTCATTCGGGTTGGGACTTATATTCCCTTTTTGTGTTGCCGAGCCCCTTTGCCTCCCCACTGGCGGCGGTTCCTGAGGGGAACTTGGTTGCAGAGTGCCACTCCTAAAAATTGGTGTTGAGCTGGAGGGATCAACATCTATCAATGAGTAGTGTGGCGGATACTTGAATCCTCTCTAGAGTTATGCTCAATGACAGAGCCCCTGCGTGCGCCAGACAAGAGTGGCCTTGGAAGAGACAAACCTTGGATGGTCATTGTCACCGTCGAGGAGTACTACGGGCCCAAAGATGTGTGGAGGAGCCACAAGACGATAATGGTACCAACATAGGGTAGAAACATAAGAAGAACACTGGTGGAGCCTCACCAAAGAGTAGCGCAGGTGTCACCCCTACCTGGAGGACGGAGCATCAGACTCCTGTGTGCGGTTGGGACAACATATGAGGAGAGAAAGGGGGAGTCAGATGGCCAGACCAGTTAGCCATTCAGTTCATTCAGTCTGAGAAAGTGTCTCAAGACCCCATGGTAGCAAGCATCCAAAGAAGGCTAAGGGTAATGTGGCACAGATCCAAGAAGCCAGGGGCGAGATCCAACAACCGTTGATAATCTTGAATAGTAAATTCCTCCTAACTTCCCATATTTTGATCAGACCTTAGAAATACAATTAAAAATAGCACCCTCGAACAAATCATACCCACAAAATACCTCTAGATCCAAAAACATGCCCTCTTTATTATGAGTCCTTTAGATCAGACCTTTGAAGCAAAAATGTTCATGGTTTTTAATTTACTAGATGATGCTTCTTTTAGGGTTCATTAAATGTAATAAATTGTACCTAGTTGAAATAAGTTCTTAGAAAATTCTTCTAGAAGACTAATGATAACTGAAACTGATTTATGGAGTCTGATTGATTATTATCACAAATTACTAGGTTATTTTTTATTAAAGTACAATTAGATGCTTTAAACCTAATATGAATTCTAGAAAATAAACCAATCATTATAAAATTCTGAAAATTGAACTAGACCCTAATTATGACCATCTGATCTGTAAAAAAATATTTAATAATAGGTTTAGGATAGTTTCAACCTAGATTTGGCTAAACCCTATTTTGGACCTAAAATACCATTAATAATGGTGAATACTTTATTAATGATGATTAATTATTATTAATTAGGTGATGACCAGATATTTGATGATTAGTGATAGGATGAGAATATCTGAACCTAGGTATGTGGGTTTTATTTAAGTATATGAATATGATTTTCTTGCTTGAAATCATGACATGTTTGTATGCTCTCTTCTATTTGCAAATATTGGATGTAGTATTACTATAGGTACTCTGTGATTTTCCACTTGAAACATAAATTAAGAGTAGATGTTTTATAGTTATTTAAGGTGATCATTATCCCCTTAATGAGGGAATGGATTAATGTTGACTAGTAAACCTCCTTAGAGCACACGGTGTTTCCTGGAGACTTGGTACATGAGATAGGGCCCAACATATATGTTTGGTACTAGTCCACCTTGATAATGCAAATCATCTAGAAAAATGATTAAAATTGGCATATTTCACTTATTAATGAACTGTTTTCTATGATCTTCCTTCTTTCTAATTGCAAATCTTTTCAAATTCTAAAAATCATAAATATATTTATCTTTCTACCCATGTACACAACACATTGTGTTGATTCATTGTTTCATGTATGTTTTAGGTTCAGAGCTAGCATGGGATAAAAGAGCAGAAGTGAGCAGTGTTCAGGTTGTACCTATTGTGTTTTGATCCAGTTAGCATGCATGTTTAGACTTATGTAAAATATCCTTTCAATATATAATTGTAATCCATGTTGTTTAATTCATTTTGTAAGATATACATGTTGAATGTTGAGCTTGTTCATGGTGTATGCATTATATTTGATGTTCATGTATGTGTATCATGCTTCCGCATCACTCTATGAAACAATTAGATAGCATTTTTAGGTTTGTCCTATAGAGCCATCTAAGTCTCAAGACGGCACAATCCATGGACATTATATAATCACTAAAAGCTCTTTCTCTCTCAAATAGGATAAACTCAAAAAATCCAACAATGGATATGAGAGGAAGAACCATATGCATCAAGTTCAAATCATTGTGCCCTCTTGCGAGTACTATCATGTAGTAGATCACAACATAATCCATTGTCAGCAATTGTATGTGTAACATCCCAGGATTTGAGGCCTCAGATAAAATGATCTTATAAGGAATGATTGGACTACCCATATCACCAAGGTGCACCTTCTTTTCCAGGAGCCCATCACTAAAGAACTTCATAGTTAAGCGTGCTCATCTTGGAGTAGTACTAGGATGGGTGACTAGTGGTGGTTTTTGGGGCCAGTCATCATTCATGAAACTCTACTAGAGCCTTGGGTAGTGGGACCAAGTGTTACAAATGGTATCAGAGCCATAACCCCTCCAGTAGGTGGGGCCCACATGAGAATGTAGCATGCCAATCTTGAGTCGTGTGGTCTAGGCTTGTTGGAAAGGGTCGTCCAAGTCTGACGTAGCCACCCTTGCACTTGTATTCCATGATCGGGGGCTGGGTGTCCATGGGCCATTCTGGGTCTGCACTGAAATGGGGTGATATTATGAGGCCATATAGTTGAGCCTTGATGAGGACATTAAGAGTCTAAGTGGGGGAGATTGTAACATCCCAGGATTTGAGGCCCCAGGACTACCCTTATCACCAAGGTGCACCTCCTTTTGCAGGATCCCTTCACTAAGGAACTCCATAGTTAAGCGTGCTCAGTTTGGAGTAGTACTAGGATGGGTGACCAGTCGGGAAGTTGACCCCGACTTGCGTGTGAGTGAGGAAAAAACACATCGTTAAGGCTAGTGGTGGTTTGTGGGGCCAGTCTTCATTCTTAAAACTCTACTAGAGCCTTGGGCAGTGGGCCCGAGTGTTACAGTATGCTGCATTTCATGAGCATGAATCGAAACAAAATTACATTGTTACCCAAGCCAAAGATGTGAATTTTATTCATATTATCTAAGGATAGCAATACTATGATCTAAATTAGGCTTGTAACCACCTATATTTTGAATATGGGAATCCAGGTGGAGCCAAGAGCCCAAATCAATGGACCCCTATGCAATCTACTCAAGTTAGAGTATCGTCAAACTATAGTGGCCTTTGCAACTAGGGAAATTATAGATTTAACTTTCCAAGCAGGAACTACCAGTAGCGATAGTAGTATCTGAATCCGAATCAAGTCCCACCGCTACAGATAGAACCAACACCACTACAAGATCCAGTAAAGACACTTCAACAAATGATGTCAACATACCAGATGCAATTGGCCATTGTCATAGCCAATCAAAAGGTGGTGGAGTAACAAATCGCCTACCTCATAGCTAGTTAATAGCCCCCATTAGGCATGATCGTAGGTCAACTAGAGAACAACCCCAAGCATCCAGAGTAGCTAAATGTTGTAATGACAAGGTCAGGGAATGTGTACTCCGCACCCCGACCATCACTTATGCATCTATCCCTCCTAGAAGAAATGAAGACCCCCCAGTCGACACCTTGAGTAATATGAATGGCCATATGTTGTTTAGTCAAGAAGAGATTCAAACATCAGATGCCCTTGTGACGATAGTTTAGCCAAGAACAAGCAAGAACTCAACTACTGTAGCACCGGTAGTCAACTCCGAACCACCAACCTTGCCCAAAGAACCCATGCATAAACCTCATATACCATATCTGCATCACCTCAAGTAGACCAAGTTGGATGACCGACTCATGAAATTCAAGGACACTATGAAGAAACTCCGTGTCAATATCTCATTCCTCAATGCATTAGCCAAAATGCTTACCTGGTACAAATACATCAAGACTCTTCTATCCCAAAAGTATATGACTGAAGATTGCAAGACTGTGAAGCTAGTACACATGACCTCTGATATAGTTCATAACCAGATGAATCAGAAGAAAAAAGATACCAGTTCATTTGGGATAGATTGTTTCTTAGGAGATGGCACATGACACAAGGGACTTTTGCACTTGGGTGCAAGTATATCCATTATGCCATACATTTATGTGACCGTCTAGGATTTACCGATCTCCTACCCCATGACTATGACCATTTCATTAGCCAATGTATCAACTACAAAGCCCTTGGAAATAATTGAAAATGTCCCAGTTAAGCTAGGACATGGCACCTATGTCCCATGTGGTTTTGAGGTAATGCAAATCAAAGAGGATAATAAGTTTCCACTAATTTTAGGGAGACCATTCCTAGCCACCACAAGAGTATTAATAGATGCTGAAGCCAACAAACTCATCCTGCGACCAGGATAGAAGACTATTGAGTATCAAATTCTATAATACTTAAAGAGTGTGTTCAACCTAATTGAAATCTTCAAGGTGGAAGGTAATTTGGAACCATAACAATCAGACCTCCAAAATGCTACCCAAGGTATGAAGGACCAGCCCCAGAGCAAGGTATGCATATCATATGACTATGATATAGGTCCTAAGAATCCCAAAGTTAGGGGTTTGGAAGCCTCACTTGTGTATTACATAAGCTCTACAATAACATTAGTCGGGTTCGTGATGTTAAACTAGGACTCATATTGTGAGGCAACCCAACCTTTTAATTTCTTTCTTTCAAAATTTAAGTTTAATTTTTTCTTCCCATTCTTTTTTTTCTTTCTCTTTTCCTTCTTCCATAAAATATAAAAAAGTACTTTTCCATAATTCTTGATAACATAATTCTTTTGATTGACATCTGATGTGGTGCAACAAGATCATGATGAAATTAGCCATCGATTCATTAAATAGACCACCCATTCATTCAATTGACAGAGTAGGGATTTCACAATCTTGTGAGTTGATTGAGCATGCAGGGAATGGGCTGCATGGCCCGGTGAAGTCGTTTTACTTGTACCAGATGAGTCCCTTTATTTTCCATAAAATCTCCTTCTTTTGATAATTCTGTCTTTATCTATTACAAGTAGTGTTATCCATCAGAAATAGAAGCCCTATCATCCCTACTCTTTTCATGGAATATTTTCTGCCATAATAGCTTGATTTAACCAAGACTTTTTAGGATATGGCATGTGATCCTTATGGATTCGACATTGTATCTAACATTTGCATGAATCCAAATTGATGACCCTTAGGGTAGCCCTAAAGTCTCTCCTCTGTAGCTATATAAGAAACAAAAAGCAGGACCTAAGTTCACATTAATATCCCCTAAGACAACTGTAAATTATCTTCTTCTCCCTCATGACAATAGTGACGGCATCAACAAACGGAAACCTCCACGACGCACCACAACAACCATGGCTTGCCTATCCGATGACGTAGGATATTACATGGCCATCTGATAAGGAACTACAACTCCATTACTTCCAGGACACTTATGTCCCCTGGGAAGCTCACCTCGTGCACTCAGAACACCAACATGGACTATCGCCAGCCGATCCTGATCCACTCATCAATTGGTTGTTCGATTAGTAGGCCATCACCCTTGAGATCAGATGTTGCTTGGCACAGACTATGGAGAATGGGGTGCGCATCTGCAAACACTCTCACCCCTACCAAATGAGGATCATGTCAACTGGTGGCCACAACAGTGACCATAGGAGGACCTCGCTAATAGGGGAGAGATCCATTCTTAGGGTTTCTATTGTGCACTTTTAGACAAAGGGCACCAACGTCTAGAAAAACAACAACCATCCCCTATTTCCCCACCACCTTCCATATCAAATCCCCTGCATCTCTAACTTCCTTCTACTCGGGGAGGGATAGATTTTGAAGTTGGGGTGGAGGGTGGGTGGTACATCGTCCCCACCACCTCAGATCTAACCTTTCCCTTTTTCATCCTCAAACAAAATTTCTCCATCTTTTTTTTAATGTCTTATTTTCCATTTTATATTTATTTTGTTTTGTGTGAATTATGGCCATTACCTAGTCATCTACTTTGATGTATGCAAAAATTGGAAATATATAAATGAATTAATCCCTTTTCTTGATCTAACCCATGCATAAAAAAATTCTAAGGAACAAATAGGTCTTGAACGGACCTGAGCCCCAATGACAACAATTGAGAATCCTTTCCCCTTAGAAATGACAATAAGCAAAAAGAGTTAGAAAGGTAAAGCTGCCTGTGCCCCCGATATGACTTGTAATGTTTTTTGTAAACACTTATTTACCCTACATTATCTGAATTAACTGATATAGTATGATGATCTAATTCCAATGCAATAGTAAAATGAAGAAGCACAAGTCATCCTCTTATCTCCACCTTTCTTCTATGATTTCATACCCCTTTGCCAACCACATAAAAAAGAGATCCCAAAAAAGAAAAAAAATCCATTATATGCCAAACCCTAAGTTCAGGGTGGCAGCCCTTTCAAATATTTCTCCCTCTCATTTTCCTTCTACAAGCATGGCATAAATAAAAGAGGTAAATGAGCCCAAATAAAAAATGTGGTCAATGTAACTACAACCAAATAAAAGTATCGAGTCGAATAGAGGAGAGACAAATAAAATAATTGAATCCCAAATAAGATCTCAAGTCGAATAGAGGAGATAGTAGAGAAATCAGTTTGTTCCATGTCTTCTACTCCCCTTTTCATTCAATTTTCATACCAAGGGGGCTTATCAAAATTCTCCTAAAAATAGCCAATCAGCCCTGACTTGTGCTCCCTCTATCTTACGTAGACAAATGAAGAGTATTATTGAGATAAAATCAGTTCTTCGCAAGCTCTAGAGTACAACAAAAGGAAGAACATGCCCCAATTGGGGGATATCTAAGTATGGCTACGCGAACTTGAAGGATTAGGGTCACATGATCGTGTTTGGTGGAAGGGGACCACAAAGTATGCTTAGTTGGGAGAGGAGGTTTGGATCCTAGTATCAATTGTTTTTTCTCCTTTTATTTTGCTTTATTTAGGATGAGGAAAGGTTTATGTTTGGGGTAGTTTGATGAGTATATTTATACCCATTGCATGCATCTTTATCTACTTTTTAGGGGCTATTTTGTTTCTATACCCTAGTTTGAGCCTTGGATTTACTTTTGCAATTATCTTCTCTTTTGTGGACATTAATGCACTTTATATGCATTTCATGAAGAACCAACCAAAAATACACTTCAATGCCCAGAAGGATGATCAAGCCCTCAAAGTTCCACACCTCGAGGGAAGGAAGGAACCAAACGATTTCCAATGTCCACCTTCCAAGCACCCAATTAAGGGACCAGCTCCACCAGTCACCTGACTCGAGCCTCTCACTATTTAGAGTCTTATAGATTCTTCAGTTCTGATGTACACTCTCGCATTCAAATTACTCAAATTCAGTTTGTTGCCGGTCTGCTAGAGAACCAGATACCTTGTCTAGATTGAGTAACCCACATGACTCACCTGTTGGACTAAGTACGGGCCATGTAGTTAGCTGCCTTTAAGCATAAGTACTTAGAATTAGGGTTTCGATAACGAAGATAACATCTATAAAAGGGAACCTTTATCATCCATTATAAAGGGTCTTTGATCGATGATCAGAAGCCATATCTACATAGTGCAAACCCTAGAAAGGAGCGAGGAGGTGGCGGCTATAGTGGAGAGATTGGTCTTCCTACACCAGGTGTCATGGCCCTTTCCAATGTTCCACCTACCTTTTTGCTATTGTCTCACACCATGAGTGAGTAGACGATTATGTTGGGGCATGAGGACTAGCCCCGTAAGCCCCTTTTTTATTCTATCCTATATCTAAACTTAACAATACTACTTCTAAATAAAGTATCCTTCTGCTTATTTCCTTTCCTTGCAAATTGATGACTTGCTTTGCATGCTTTGATGTGTAAGCTGTCATGATCATGATTAGAAATCAAAACAATCTTATTATCCCCTAAAGTGTCATCAAGGGATAATGTGGTGATTGGTTTACGATCTGCTAACGTGTCAAGAATGGTCATCTGGAGTGAGAGTTGGGATGAACTAAGAAATTGGGTGTTGAGTCTGGTCAGTTCCAAGGAAGTTTAGTCCATGCAACGATCTGTATCACGTAAGGGTGTTGTAGCTAAGCCTCTATTTAGTAAACTTCTATCAAGGAGTTAGATCTTGATAGGATAATTACACAGGCTTTGGCAAGCGAAACCCCATACCCTAGTCCTCTTTATTATCATTTATTTACTTCTTCAATCATTGTTGTTATTGACAAAAATTTAGTTTAATCAATCAATCAACTTATTGGTGATCAATATTACACTATACTTTTAAATATATATATATATTAGCTTAAAAAGGTTGTCCTTTGGGTTCGATCCTTAAGTATACTGCAATAAGGCTTCCATTCATTGGAGTGGGGAATTAGTGCACAACTTACGATTAAACCTAAGTATTATTTCCTTAGGGTTTTTATTGGTGTGACATTTGGAGCCCCATCACTCATCTATACTAAAGTCTGGTAATGAGTCTAAGTGTAACTTTTTTCATACATGTGATTTGGATGTAATTTTTAAGAGTGTGAATGGAGTTCAATGGAATATTCATATTTTTTTAATTACAAATTGGTCGTTCATAAATTGAATGTCTATTTTTGTAAAGGTGTGGATGAAGTTTGATAAAGAATGTTCTCTATTTTTCTACATTATAAGTTGATTTTTTAATAAAGAAAATGCATAACATGGGTTTATGCCTAGTTATATAGGAAAGTCCCCATAGAATTTTCTTTGAACCTTTTTCTCCTATTTTTGAAAATTAAAAAGTAGTCCATGTATAACAATATATGTTGTATATCAATGAGTGTGAGGAGTATTTTATGTTTTATGTACATTTTCAATTTTAAATTAGTCTTTTCTATATCTATACCATATAAGAAAGCTCGTAGAAGTATTACATAGTGTAATTTATTTTTTATTTTTCAAAACTATAATGTAGTCCTTGTATGTTGATGTGTATTGTATGAAAAAGAGTGTGAGAGGTATTGTATTTAAATTCTTATGTTTTTCATTATACTTAGTTTTTCTATATCTATACCATATAAAAAAGCTCAAAGAGGGATCTGTATAATTTTTTCTTATATCGTTTTCAAAGTTGCGTAGAAGTCCATGTATGCTAATCTATAATGCATAGAAGAGAGTGTGACAGGTATTATATGTAGCATCTTTACATTTTTAGTTATAAATTAATGTTTTATATATTTATATGAGAAATCTACAGAGGGTTTTGTCTCTAATTTTTTCTTCTACTTTCAAAATTACAGAGTGGTCCATGTACAATAGTCTAAATTGTATAACAAAGAGCGTGATAGGTTTTGGGACCTATCTTTTGATTAGCATACATTCCAACTATTAGAAAGAAACTTTAAACCTAAACTTAGATTATAAAAGAAAATAACAAATTATAAAAAAATATTAATACATTAAAAACACAGGTAGATTTTATTTTTCTTCATTAAACCTCATAAGTTAATGTCACATTGAAGGCAACATATTCATTTATCACAATTCCTTTTAACTTCATTAAAATTAGAATCAAATCTTATTACTCATATGATGTTTAGTGTATATTAAATACATGTGCATGAAAGAACAAATTTGATATACTACCCATTTCAAGAAAGAGAGAATATAGGGACATTCTAATCTAGATTATTATATTTACAACTTCCTTGTCACGATCTCTCTACTGGATGACAATATACCTAAAAATATATGGAAAACTTCATGGGACTCATATAAGTCCCTAGAGAGTGGATACTTCCCAATCAATTTGAGTGCATGCATCAACATCTGATTAAGTTTATTGAACTTAAAAGAGACTTATACATATTACTAAATATAACATGAAATTATAAAATTTTCACATCTATTTAATGACATAATCTAATAAATCATATAAGATATTCACTTAGGTAATTGCAACTTTAAAACATCTTTAATAGAATATGTAAGAATAGATCAATGTATGTCTATCACTTCATAATGACAATCCATTTGTACAAGTAACAAATCATGATCTAAATATTTAAAACTAAGCCATAACAATAACATCATCTTTGTGACACCCCATCACCCAGATCAGGAACACATCATGCATCCTAAAATTGAAGTACACATAAGACATGTCTATCAAACATGACTATTCAAATGACATGTAAATCCAAATCATATTCAGTATGGATATTAAATCCCAACATCAAGAACTTGTCATCCCTTAAAATTAGATTCCAACCAAACAAATAAAAATATGGAATGGATTATTTTTATAAAAGTTAACTAGTTTCACATTAAAAAACATATTCAAAAATCAATATTTATCAATTAAAAGTTTACAGTATGTAATAGACATTCAACTCATATTCTACACGATTTTTCATCTTTTATTTATTTTTCTTAAATATACTTGGCTTGTACCTCAACAAGTAGAAGTTTCCATGTCTAATTCTCATAGCAATGACATCGTCTCTATCTTAGGGTTTAGTTGGACACCCTAAGATATCAACAACGGACCCTGGTCCATTATAGAGTTGTCTAAGGAATCTCAGATTCTCATATTGGGTACATAAGATAGGAATCATCATATCAGAATATCACATATCATCATTGAATGTCATATATCATCATATCTCATATGTTTCACAATTTTTAGTTTCATCATTCTATTCCTCATGGACATAGACTTTCACATTACATGATTTAAGGCTATAATCACATCATGTGACTGCATCCTACATTCTGGTCATGTAACCTTTATGGTCTCAATCTGTACTTGGAAAATCATTCTCATAATTTTGTGATTATTGAAAGGATATATGGATCATTTCTCTAGTATGAACCTCAAGGAAAACTAACAATGCTTAGGGCACTTAACAAGATGTTTCATCCTTTCACTTATTATTTCATCCATCACTCATGTTAAAAATTATTCAATCATCATTTATCTAGAGTGTGTATTCTCATACAACTATAATTATATAAAACATATTATGGTTCACAAGAAAGACAATAACTGAAATAGGAAGCACAAAAAATCTGTAATCTGTGACATGTATGTTTCTTTACATTTCACATCACAGTATAGCAATCATCGTTAGTGGGATATCATCCCAATACATTATCCAACGTTTATCCTAAATAATATTTCTCAAAATTAATCAATGCATGTTAATTCATTCTGAAATATTTCTTATAAATTCTCTCCATATCACAATTATCAACAATTATATAAAGAGACATTTGAACTAGCAAAAATATATGCATATAAGTATCTTGTGTCATTCATTATACTCAGAAAAGGTTTATCATACAACATATACTTATTATATCCAATTTCTATAGATATGAATAAATCTCAAACCATAAATGTGCATAACACACTTAGTAACCCTCTTTTACTATTTACCATTTGAGTTAGGTTTCTATCCAACATATATGTAATTTATTTGAAATCCATCAAATTAGACCATTATGAAAATATAAGTGTTTCACAAAAAACTACAATCACATCCTTGAACTTCGTATTGTTATTGAATTAGACTATACTTATGTACATTCCTTAATCCTTTATTTTGGAGAATTATTCATTATTATCACAAAGATCATCATATTAGGTTTACAGTTAGGTTCTTGGATCCATCTATAATTTTTCTTTCATTTCATAATTATTAGTTAGAACTTATTTCATATCATATTCATAAGTATTCTTGGAATCAATCATTCGAAATTTACTAAACCCATCAAGTTTGCCCCTCATTGAATCCTTCATATTCTAGTTTTAGTGTATTTTATTCAGTTTATATCAACCAAAATATATTTAAAGTAAATAGATGAAAGAATTCCTCATACCCATTTCACTGATTTCATCCATAACTTATCATCACCATTCTATTTATTCATTTCCATTTCCTTCCTTGTATTTAGATGAGATTACCATGTCGTTGACCTCCATAGGTATTTGGTAATTTTAAGAAATTCCTTGTCAATTTAGGAAGTACCATATATTAGGGTTAATTCTTCTTACTCCTCAATTTTGGTTATCTTCCTAATTCATTATTTATGTGATTCAAAACTTGCATTTATGTGGGGTTTACTCATTATTCCATAAATTATACTGGATTATATGTAATAGGATCATATCATATTAACAAGATTTATGAAATAAATTTGAAGTAACATTTGTATTTGAGAATTTCTTCACATATAATATATTATATGCAAGTTTAGGATTTATCTCTCATACTCGTCTCAATACTTCATTTCTACTAGTTTTAAAATGTTGACTAAGTTCAACATATCATAAGATCCTTACTATTAAATGATCCCATCAGGGCATGTGGTGTTTGATAAGTCTATTCACACTCGTGGAAATCCTAGTTTCCATCAAGCACAACTCATCCATTAATTATACATATGCATTTATTCATTGGCTCATTTGAGTGGCTTTGGCAAAACTAACCCTAGATATGAAATACCTCCATTTACAACCATAATATTGATCCTTATTTTCATGGCATATGTAATTCTAGTAAAGATCTAAAAACATAGTTGAGAACTCATTCTTATTAAGTTCATACATGATTCTATACTTGTCAACTCATTTTCCAAGCATATCATTTGTTAGGCCAATTTTAGACAATGTATGTGTAAACCAACACAACTCTCTATCTCTATGATTTTTCATAGATATTGAATCAATATCTTAGGAAATAGACATATAATAATCAATAAGAAATAATCTATATTGGTAGAAGTTATTTCCTAACATACTTCCCAATTGATCACCCAATCGCATACAGATGCAAGCAAGGATGTTGATTATTTTAGTTGGATAGAATTCAACTTTCAACATGATTACAGAGATAATCTAGGAGATAAACACTCAATTAGGGTATATATAACCTTAAAAATGTAGCCCAAGAAATTATCTCATTGAATTAATATCAAACTTTGAGCAATCTGTCCATCTTTTCCTCCTTGCAATTCAAGAATCCTAGAAATGGAGAATAGGAGGGAAAGAAGGAGACAAGAGTGTCATTGATATTATTTTCATCTAAATCATAGGATGGATGGAATTTGGATATTAAAGAGAATATTCACCATGAAAATCTATCTAAAGAAGGTAAACTTGCTTTCATCACTCCTTAGAAGATAAAACACTAGATCACCATCTTTGCCTCCTTCCTCACTCAAATCCTAATTCTCCATCTCTATAGTATTTTGTATAATTGGGCTTAATAATGAAATTAGTGTTCTAGGTCATCCATATAGTGAAATTAAGGTTTTAGGAAATTTACAAATAAGTCCCACATTATTTTTTTATTTTTGGAAAATTTCCTATTATAAAACTTTATTGATAAAGTTGTCTTTTGTAAATTGAGTATCTTCTAAAATTATTAAAATTTAGTATGTTATCTAAATGAAGTTTAACATCACCAATAATAATTTCAGCTCATTGGGAGTGACAAATTAATAAATAAAAATCAAACACTATGCTTTAAAAATACAATATGCAGCATGGTCGGTTGAATTTCCATATATACATATATTCATGGGTACATTTTGATAATAAATAAAAAATAAAACATTACACTTATAAACTGCACCAATAGGTTCAAATACATCTAAAAATTCCAAAATTTTGCATTTATATGTATATTTTACTTATCCAATCTATATCTAATTTTTAAACAAGTACACTTTGTTATATAATACTATAATTAATTTACTGCACCACTATATTTATCAAAAAAATTATTCATGTACTTTGAAAAGACTACATTTTCACAATTAGGATTTTCAGTTGGAGATCCTAATTATTTAAATCAAAGCATGTTTTAAACTGCACAACGTAGTTCAAAACATCATAAAAAATATCAGCATTAATCAAGATAAAACTAGGATGAATCAAGTAAAGCATGTAATCATCCAAGTAAATCATAATTAGAAGACTAAATTAGAATCATGTCACTAAAATATGATATTTTTGGTTTTATTTATGAAATATTCATTTATTCTAATAAGAGAGTCTTTCAAAAGAAAATTATGATTTTCATGCACTTCTTTTCCTTTAGTTTTAAACTACAAATCGATCCTTGTGTATTGGAATAAGGTAGTATGAAAGGTTGTAGGAGGGGTTAATTATAATTTTTTATTTAAAATTTACAAATCATAGATTGGCCCTTGTATAACTATATACTAAAAGTCATAGGAAAGATTACAAACACTTTTTTCCTTTATACTATATAAGAAAGCCCATTGATGATTTTCAAAATTACAAATTAGTCTTTGTAGTCTAATTTATACTATACAAGGAACATGTGAGAGGTATTATAGTTAATATTGGTAGGATTTTAATTATATACAATCTTAGATTTTGTTGAGGTAGTCCTGTCAGAGTATTGAAGTACTTAGACAAATTCTTTTTCTTTAAAATTGTAAATTACAAATTGGTCTTTGCATATTCAAATAAGTCTATATGAAAGGTGAATGAGGGGTTGAATACATTTTTATACTATTATTTCCTTAAATTATAGATTATCTTGTCTTCCCATTTATGAAAGGTTACGGGATGGGTTGCATGCACTTTTTTCAATAAGTATTTTGGAGTATTAATTGGACATTGGATATTTTAATAAGGTTGTATGTATCGCTGTAGTGGGAATTAAATCCTACTAGTCTCTATACTCATGTCTTCATTTTGTAGGATTGAGAGTATGGTACATTAGAGGATGTGGAGGACGTCGTCACTTTGATGTGATAAAGGGAAGGATCTGAGCATTACATTACTGATGTCAGGAAGCAGTTATCATTCATTTCATTCCTTGCTATCTTTATATTGTGTTTTCTTCTTCTACAACACTATGACTAATACAACATTAGTAAAAAGAAATTCGCAACATATTTCTTTTCTTTCAGACATTCTTACTCACAATGTAATTCCCCATTAAATCTATTTTATCTTATTTTTTCTTTAATGACATAAATTGATGCGACGTTATGCTGATTGTCTTCAAAATAACGTGATATTCTCAAATTTGCAATGCATGATATATACCTAGTTTCAAAAAGAGGAACCTTGTTCTTCATTTAGTGTTCCAAAAATGTTGCCACATTTTTATTTTTTCACTTCTAAAATTTGAACACAAAATATATATTATTGGGTCATAAACATAATTTAATCCAGTCATATACCATCAACCAAATGTCCATTATACCGATCGACAAAATACTAACATATGGAGTGGTGAGGCTTTTCTTTAGAGCTTTATAACATCCAATTGTGTGTATGGCATGGTTTATTTTTACCCGTAAAGTTATTTTAATACACTTAATTTTTTCACTTAGAGTATGTGCACCATATAAAATACCTACCAAAAGAATTTATTATGACATTGAAGATAACTTTATGAGGTCTAACAATGATAGGTTATTTGAACTAATATTGGAAACTTATACATGAATATAGACATATATGTATACATTAGTGAGAATAATATATAGTGTCACAAATACAAATTATGGTAAAAAAGAAATGACCCAATTTTGATATTTGATTGATAAAACACTCATTGATTTACTTCCATGTTGCGTATACAGCCTCCAGGTAGTTCGTGGACATCATACCTATTCAAATACATACACATAAACACAGACATACATGCACACTGGTGAAGAGTGTCTTAGTGATTAGGACATGAATTGAATCTACAAGTGTCCAAGAATCCATACCTAGGAAACAAAACACACTTTGATTTTACCTCCCACCATGCATCTAACCTCTATGTGGTATGTGAAACATGTAATTAACTATCCTTGGATCCTTTATCTCACATGAACATGCAATTGGAAACAAAAACCATATAATAAAATGCACTGGGTGAGGTAAAATGTTAGTTCATATCAAACACATATCCAACTGAATATAAGCTTAACTAAAATCAACATGACCAAAACTATTGATATTTGGTGGGAGTGGGAGGAACAGAAATCTAATATTTTTGTTGATAAAATCAGAGCCAGTGGATCTGTCACAAAATTAAAATGTGGATATATTAGTAATATATAGAAGGTATTGAATATACATTAGATCATACTAGTTGTCCAACATATAGACCAATCTTATGTCAATGTGGAACTTACAATGTTGGATCTAGTTTGAAGTGATTGTTGTTTCCATCTAATAGTTGTAACACCACCTTGTCTTTTCTTGAAGAAGATGGTCGTTCTCAAGACTTCTCCCAAGGTAGTTGGCCTTTATATCCTCCATGCAAATGAGAGAACTCTTGGTGCGCCTTTTTGGTCACTAATAGGAAGAGGATCTTGGAATATTTGGTGTGCTAGCATCACTTTCTCTCCTTCTCCTCTTATTGGGGGTTGTTGTCCTTGGGGTGATTTTTTCTCTCCGAAAGAAAGAACTCTTAGGCTTGTCTCACAATGTTGCATGTCTCCCCTTGGATATCCACCCCTTCATATATAAGAGTCATGATCTTGGATCTATTGGAGTCCCAATCTCATTTCTAACTACAACTCAATACAGAATCAAACTCGAATTACCATTGAAAACCCAATTGCCCAGTTCATTAACCAGGCAACCAACTAGGACTAGTTTATTCATCTAATCAACCAATTTGGTTGTCTAGTTGATTGTATGGCCCGTCTATATCATTTTTCAATTGAACAATTTTATTCCAAATCATTTAGCCTACACATTTTTTTTGTTTCCTTACTCCAATTTATTCGACTGAAAGGATGCCCAATCGACCAGATTGCCACTTTCCCAAACTAGTGTTCTTTGATTAATTAAATTAATCAAACAATTTCTTCAAACCATCCAGTCGACTGAATGGATTTCCAAGTCAAATGATTGGATAGGAAATCAACATGTACATGATTCATAACCATTTTGATAATATGTTTGATTATGGACTTTAATTTCCTCCCACTTCCTTAAGTGTGTGACCCTTTAGGTTGCACATTATATTAGTAGTGATGTTTAAAACATCACAAGCAAGGAGTGGTATCTAGAAACACATCATTTATACCCAAGTAATTAGACTAATTTGGAGAACAATGTCAACATGTAAAGTGATGAATGTCACTGTGATCGTCTAATCTCTTTGTCACATATTTGATTAAAACTAAGGGATGGTAGTTGTCATCCTCTTAACATTCAATATATAATTTTTGAACAAGAACATACTATTGAGATTGTATGATCTCAAGATCATATATATGTAACACATGGGAATTAACATGAATTTCATAGTCTCACTTATCAAGTGGCCAAGATATCACCCCAATGGAAGGACAAACCACTCATAACAATTTACAAGTGTCACAGTGAACCCAATTACCACATGCACAATAACCCTTATTCAGAGCATGTTGGCTCATTATTAAAGTACATAGAACAATATGTGATCAATCGTGTGACCTTAAGTATAAGGGTCAAGGTCACCATATAAAAATTGAGATATGACTCTAACTTCCATGACTAGCTTCCATGTTTCATTCTCAAAGTGTGTCTATCTAGTACAACCTTTTCTCAACAAGTACCAATGTATCTAAACTGATATCCAATATCATGACTAAAGAGACATAATTATCATTCAGTGTACACACTAGTATTATGTATTATTTTTGTCATCTAATATCCACAATAAAACTGACTAGGGACATAACAAGAATGAACACTATCAAGTATACATATGATCTCATGTTCAAGTCCTCAACCCAAATCATATGTCATCAAGTCACAATATTCTTGGAAATTTACATTTATTCATTCTCAAAATAATTAAACAAACATAATAGTTGGAATTTCCTTAATTAATAATCAAACTATATACAATGTATCCCTATTACAACCATAACATGATGGCTCTCAGGGCATACAACCAAAAGTATCCCAGTTGCACTATCTCATGAATTGAGTTCCAAGTGATGTAACATGACCATCATGATTTTAATGTGAAATTGCTCTTGCTAAGGGATCTAAAACATTGCTTTTAGTTGGTACTCTACAAATCGTTGCTTCTTCATAGGATCTCTCATATGAGATAATATCATTATAGTATGTGCTTGGAATACTGGTGTGATCTGGGTTCCTTATCATTTGCTTTGGTTCCATTTTTGTCATAGTAAATGTTTGTTGCATCCTTAATGGTTAGAACCACCCCAATTTCACTAATGAGCTTATTGATCCATATTAGATGTCACAATATAATCAACTTCTATTGGAATAGGACATTGTCTCTTTCTTGGAACTCTTCTAGCTACAACTCTATTATTCACACACAACACGAAACCTGATTGTAATAGATAATCATCCTCGTTTGTTTGGAAGTTTGCATCAATGTAATCCTTTACAACTAAATATTCCTCACCTCCAAATCTTAATAATTGACCCTTAGTTCTTCTCAACCACTTCATGATATTACTCACATAAATCCACTGACCTTCATTAGGATTTGACTTGTATTTGCTTGTCATGCTGAAAGCATACAAGCTATCTGGGTGTGTACATAACATTGCATACATTATAGATCCAATGGTATATGCATATGGAATCTTACTCATGTGTGCTCTTTCTTCCAAAAATAGGGGATATTTGGATTTAGAGAGACTTATTCCATGTCACATTGGTAAGTTTCCACTCTTAAAATCCTACATGATGAACCTTTCCAACAATTTATCAATTTATGTACTCTGATGTAGGTTCCTTCAAGATCTAAGTATATAGATCTTGATTCCTAAAACAAAGGATGCTTCTCCTAAGTCCTTCGAGGAGAATTTATCGCCCAACTAATTCTTAGACAATTGTAGAGTAGATATGTCATTTTTAATTTATAGTATGCCATCTAAATGCAATGTGAAAAATACAATTATGATCCCACTAACCTTGTTCTAAACCCAAGGTAAATATTCATTTTTGATAAAACCAAACTCTTTGACTATCTCATCAAAACAACAATTCCAGCTTGTTAATTCTTGCTTCAATCCATAGATTGATATGTGTAGGTTATAGACTTTATTGGCTTTATTTGGAGTAGTAAAACCTTCAGGCTGTATCATTTACACATCCTCTAGAAGATTTCCATTAAGGAAAGCAATTTCAAAATCCATTTGCCAAATCCCATAGTCAACAATATGATTTAATGGTAAGCATGATCCTGAATAATTTGACCATGACAACTAGTGAAAAAGTTTCACAATAGTTTACACCTTGAACTTGTATATAACCTTTTGCAATCAACCGTCCTTTATAGGTATGTACATTACCATCCATATCAATCATCTTCTTCAAGACTCATTTGCATCCTATGGATTTTACTCCTTTATGTGCATCCATAAAAATCCATACTTTGTTGGCATGCATGGAATCCATCTCAAATTTCATGGCTTCAAGACATGTCCTAGATTTGTTCACTCTATGGATAGACTACATGTTTTTGGATCATCATCTATGCCCATCAAATTGTCTCATTCAGTCATAAAGAATCCGAATCTATCATGTTCTAGATGTGTCCAACTAGACCTTTGAGGTTCTTATGCAACATGAGGAATTTTAGATTCCAAAATGGCTTGTGATTCTCATCGTTCCCCATCTATCTCCACAGGCTCATGGTTATCTTCTTGGACTTGAAATTCTTCAAGATCAATTTTTCTCCCACTATTTCCTTTACATATGAATTCCTTTTCAATGAATGTAGTTCTATCATAAACACTTTCTTGTGAGATAGAATATCAAAGTAATAACCTTTAGTTTCCCTATTATATGTATAAAACATAATTATCTAATTTGGGTCCAAGATTTTCATAGAACTATTTCTCGACATAAGCTTCACATCCCCATAGTTTTTTCAAAGAGATATTAGGATGCTTTTCATTCCATATCTAATATGGTGTCTTTTGAATGGATTTGGAAGGTACTCGATTAAGTGTAAGCAAACAATTTCAAGGGCATGTCCCCATAAGTAAGTAAGAAGATTAGTTTACTTATCATTTATTGTAGCATGTCCAACAAGGTGTGATTCCTTCTTTCTAATAAACCATTATGTTATGGTGTTTCAAGTGGAGTCAATTGTGAGAAAATACCATGGTCTCTCCGAAGGAACTCAAACTTGTGGCTTAGATATTATCCACCATGATCATATCATAGTGCTCTAATATTCTTTCTAAGTTTTTTATGTACCTCATTCATAAATTTCTTGAAATTACAAGATATTCTGATTTCTGCTTCATAAGATGCACATATCGATATCTATTGAAGTCATCAGTTCATGTAATGAAGTATAGATATGCACCTCTAGTACTTGTGCCAAAAAGTCCACATATATCTATATGTATGAGTTCTAATAAGTTACTTTCCACCTCACTGTTACAATTTCAGGTGCTTTTGTCATCTTTCCCAACAAGTAAGATTCACATACTTCTATTTTTGTGACATTAAAAGAATTCACATAACCATCTTTACGGAGTCTAGAAATTCATTTCTCATTTATGTTCCCTAGATGACAGTTTCATTGATAAATTTTGGTTGAGTCATCAACTTTTCATTTCTTGGTATATATGATATATACACGTCCCAATATCCAACAAATAGAGACCATAAGACATTAGGACACAATTGTAAAATATCTCATCTCTTAGAATAAAAATTAGACAAATTCCTTATTAGAAATTCAAAATAATTATTGTCCAAACAAGATGAATACATAATGTTTCAGTTTATGGAAGGTACATAATAGTAGTTCTCTAACTCTATTACAATCCCACTAGGTAGAGAAAATATAGGTGTCTACAACTATTGCAACAACTCTTGCTCCATTTTCTGCTCATAGATCCACCTCTCCCTTCAGTAAGTGTTTACTTTTTTTTTAGATCATATATATTAGATAATGTGTGACATATACATCCAATATCCAATACCCAAGAAAAAGTAGATAATTTTATCTCTATAAGATATATACTAGAAGTGGATATCTCTATCCCCTCCTTCTAGTCTTCAAGATAAAGAGGGAAATTTTTGTTTTTAGTGTTTGTACTGGTGACAATAGTCACAATTACATTTCTTGCATACTCCTCCTTTAGCTTTAAGTGTAGAAGACTTGGAATTTTGGCTAAATTTCGAACTCTTTTTAGATTTCCCATTGCCCTTTGACTTGCCATTTTCTTAGTTGACAATCAACACAAATTTTCCTTATCTTTCTTCATTTGAATCTCAATAGTCCTCAACATGCCAAACAACTCTAACAACAATCAAATAAAATTTATTCATGTTGTGGTTCATGACAAAATGATTTTAATATTATGGCAACCATTGTAATATTATATGAGTGGTCAACTTTTATCTTAAGGGGAATCCCAATATTTCAAGAATTTCATCATATCCAATCAAATTGAGTGCAATGGCCCTATTGGATCTCCTCTAGTCATTTTTCAGTTAACTTGACCTTTAAGACATCATGCCTCTCTAGCCTTGCATGTTCTTGGAACATATTCTTGAGATATGTGGTTGTGATGACCCTTATTTTAGGAGTTTGATATTCGATATAGTATTTGAAGGAGTACCTTGAGTAATATGAATCATTGTTGGACCTTGAGGTATCATGTGGTCAATTAATGAACTCTAAGGTGTTTTAGGATCACATGAGTATTCATGGACTTGTTTAACTAAGACTCAATTATTAATAGAATTTGATTTAAGGTTCCTACACCCATTCCTATGGTTATTTGAAGATTTATTTACATGATCACATAATAGAGTTTTAGTCTCAAGATTTTAGGGATGAGAAAATACACAATGTAAGGGTGGTGTGCCAAATTCTAGGATGGTCGGTGGTTCCCATAAAGAGATGTACTTATATGAAATCGAATACACTCGATGATATATATATGTATATATATTCTCAAACTTTGTTCTTTAATAATTAAGTACCTAAGTTGTGATAAATTTGGTATCACGCCATCTTATTATCCTTTTCTTGAGTGCAGACCAACACCTGGAAATGTGGCTCTATAGTAACTATACACTACACAAATATGAGAATGAAGACTTCGTCTCCTCCCTCTTACCTATTTCTATGGAGGAGGTAGCCTCGAACCAGCTCAAGATCAAGGCGATGATTGCCAGATATCCTAGACTAGCTATTGTTTTATAGTACTTCCTAGATCCGAAAACACATCACAACCAACCTGAAACCAGGGAGTCGAACCCTCACTCACCCTACTTTCTCCAACCTCAATAGAAGGCAAAGGTTGGAGAAGGGGAAGCCAGGAAAGAAACTGAGTGCTGGAGAATGTCTGAAGCAACTCCAAGCAGTCGCGTCTAGACTCAAACACCAACATGGAGACATCTCTCTTTCCATTCAAGCTCGCCCTAGAGTAGGGAGATCGGTTCCAGCCAGTTCTCTGTCCCAGTGACTTAGGCCATTGAGGAGATGGGTTACATCTCAGTAAGATAGGGAGGGGAAGGACAAGCTTTACACATCTTTCTAGATGACGTGAGGTCATGGAAGCCAACCATCACTTCCCGATCTCAATCAGATAGGTGGCAGCACTAGCTTGGAGAGGCCAACAGGCCAAGCATAACCTAGATTTCGACATTGTCCAAGGATCTAATGATGTCGACTATTTTCCCTGGAATCTATCAGCCCACCCAGGGCAACAAGATGGACCCCCGTCAGAGTGGTAGTGCAAGCGGCACCCAACTTGGAGGGTCATGAAACATCAAAACTGGTCCATGGCCACGCCAAAGTCCTCCCAGAGGTGACAGCTCTCACACACACAGGGATCGGAGGATGCGGGGGTGAGGGAGAGGAATGTTGCCACCAACCTAATTCACATAGGAGCAGGATGCCGATAGCGGAACTCACGTATACAAAGAAGAGAATCTCACATAGAGAGAAGAAGGAAGGACCAGACTTGGAGCCCAGCTGGAGTTTTAGCCACTACTGCAGTGGTGCTAGGAACCTGGAGGCAAGCGGGCAAAACACTGCCTTTACAGGAGTCATGTTGAATCGCGATGGAGAGGAGAAAGGGGTTAGTGGGTTGAGGCCTCTGTGGATCCACTTGAAGATCCGACTGCCACACAAATATAAAGGTAAATATATTTTTAATTTATAGAAAATGACCTCATCTTATAAAATACATTATAAATAGCTCCCTTAGCCTATAAATTCCCCAAAAATATCCCTAGACTCAGAAAAATACCTACTTTGTCATAGGATCCTTATATCAGACTTATAAGACATATTTGGTGGTGATATTTAGTTTAACTTATAATGTTCCTTTATGGGCTTCATATAATTAGAATAAATGCTATCTATTGGTATAATTTCTCATGAAATCCTTATAGACCATTAATTATTATTGGAAACCAAATGTGGACTCTAATCTGAATAATATACCTATATATAATGTTTTCCTCATTAAATCATGAATAAGTGCTCAAAACCGCTTTTTAATTCTAGAAAATAAGTCAATCATGAAAGTTGGACCAAACCCCTATAATGACCTCCCGATCAGTATAAAAATATTATAAACCTGTTCTAGGTCACTAAAACCTAGATTTGGTCAAAACCCTAATTTTGGACCTAAAATACCTAGAATATGATGAACATTTATTAATGATGATTAATTGATATTAATCAAGTGATAATCGGATATCTAGATGAGCAAGAATGATTAGAAATATCTAAACTCAGGTATGTGGGCTTTATCTAAGTATACAACTAGTTTTTTTGTGTGCAATAGCTATGCTGTATTGCTTGTCTTTATTTGAGAATATTGCTTGGATGTACTATGATTATAGTATCTTCACCATGTCAATAAGAACATCAAAGAATATAGATGGTTTGTAGATACTAAGTGGATATACACACTCTCTCTCTCTGCATCCTCTCTCTCTCTTCCTCTAAATATAAGGTCGACACTCGGTCCCCATTGCCCACGGGATGGGGAAAAATGAAGTGTGACATCCCTCCCTCTCTCCTCTAAATATAAGGTCAGCACTCGGTCCCCATAGCCCAAGGGGTGGGGAAAAATGAAGTGTGATACTATTTAGTAGTACAAACACATCAAAAGACATCTAAAAATATGTGTTTACCTGATTATCACTTTAAACAATGTTTTCTTTTACTCCTTCTTTCTCAAGTAAATTCAATTATGCAAGCATATTAGTATGTATCTTTCTACCCATGTGCACAACACCTTGTCTGTTGATTTGCTATTTCACGTATGTTTTAGGTTCAGAGCTAGCATGGGATAAAAGAAGGGAAGTGAGCAGTTGTCCAGGTTGTACCTATTGTGTAGATCCTGATTAGCATACATGTTCATAGACTTGTAAATCTTATTTTAATATGTAAATGGAATTCATATTGTAATAAAACATCTCGTATTAATATACATGTTAATTGTTGAGAAATGTTATGGTGTATGTTATGGTTGTATGTTCATGTATGCACATATTGCTTCCACAATGCACTTTGATACAATTGTCTAACATTTTCGGATTTTATTTTATCATCTCCATGGGGTTTTGAGAAGGTGAAAATCCGGGGACGTTACAGTTGGTATCAGAGCGTGAACAATAGCTACGCCTGACAATTTCTCTCCATCAAACATAAAATATAATTTCACCTTTCACTTTAAACCCTAGAAACTTAGTAAGTTATTCTATAGGAATAAGTTTTGACTTAGCCTCTAGGTTAGAACCTAGATGTTCGAGAACTAGGTTTAGACAAGCGTGTGAGACCCTTTCCAAATAGAGCTCATATGTATGGGGTAGCTATACTAGTCTACACTTTTTTCTCACCATTTCACTAGGTGGCATAGCACTAGACTATCTACTGTGTGTGGGACACTCGATTTTACTGATTTGGTTTTGTTTTTCAATCGGCTCGAGCTTTGACAGTTTTCTCTGACGTCCGTCTTTTCGGAGAAAAAACATATAATATTTTATTATATATATGTAAATATGAAAATGTATCCCTCACACAGGAGAGTAGTAGGTGTTCATGCAATCTAAGTGAAAGGGAGTGAAATCAGTCTAGAAGAGAGAGTAGACTAGATTAGATGTCTAGATCCTTATCAAGATATGTGATACATAGAGTAGATGATATAATGATAGTTGATATAAGAATTATTGATCTTATGTAAGTTCTACCTCTAATGATATAAGTTGCTTTATATGAATCTAAGTTGTGTATGAGATGAATCCAATTTTGGAAATTCTAAGCTAAATCTTGAGTATGAAAGTACATTCCCTTTTTTTTATTTAAGATGAGCTAAGTTAAGATAAGGTTGAATATGCATGAGACTCAAGCTCTTTTACAAAGGAGGACCTCCAGTGTTAGGATAAGATATGTGGTGAACTCTAGAGAGAGTGAGACCCACAAGGAGAGGGTCATAGGACCTACCCTACAATATATGAAAATATGAGATATATGTGATATGATGTGTCTTAAGTTGGGTTACTCCTGAGTAGATGAGTTGTGTCCTTTTGCATGATTCAATCCTCTACATGAGAGTTGGGTTAAAAAAAATGATGGGTAGAAACTCATAATGAGAAATTCAATACTTTGACTAAGTTTGGTCCTAGCTTGAGTGACTTATGTTGTGAAACTCATCATTAGCTGCAAGCGAGGTGATATATGAAACTTTGGTTCTGATAGTAAGATGCCTTGTGCATAAGATTCTCATAAATGTTGTTCATTCCTTATCTTTTTCTTGATTGACGATGCTTGAAACCTGAATTGAGCTAGATAGATGATTTATATATGAGGAGTCATTCATATAAGCTTGACATATTCTATATTCCCCTCCTATATCATACATGTAATATCCAAGTTTGCAATCATGATAAGATTGACTAAGTATATCCTCTTTCCCTTCATATCATTCATGAAACATATAATTTTGAAATCATGATCTTGAAATGAAGATATCCTTGGTTCATAGATTATAAGATCAAAAATATAGTTCCTGACCTCAACACTTCTAAATATGTGCTTCTAGTTTGAAGACAAGTCTCATACAATCAGGTGAAAAACCTAGTATGTAATTATGAAAATCAATTCCCTCTAATGTTGAAATTTTAATATGATGTTGATGATAAATCACATTAAAGACATTAAGACTAACCTTCCCAACTTCATATGTATGAACAAAACCATAATTTGTAAGAATAATGGGGATATGTAAATCCTAACATGGAAAAAAGTTGGTTATGCCTAAGACATAATGGTGCTTCAACCTTTATGTGGTGGGGTGGGTACTAGATGCTTAAAATCCTAAGATGAGAGCTTAGGATACATCCAGAAGTATGAGAACACTGGAAGCTAGAAATAGTGACATGTATGAGGTTGAACCTAGCTATTTCACCTTAAGTATGACAATAGTTGAATTTCGAGGATGAAATTCTGTAGAAGGTGGGGTGAATGTGATGACCCTGATTTTAGGAGTTTGATATTCGATATAGTATTTGAAGGAGTACCTTGAGTAATATGAATCATTGTTGGACCTTGAGGTATCATGTGGTCAATTAATGAACTCTAAGGTGTTTTAGGATCACATGAGTATTCATGGACTTGTTTAACTAAGACTCAATGATTTATAGAATTTGATTTAAGGTTCCTACACATATTCCTATGGTTATTTGAAGATTTCTTTACATGATCACATAGTAGATTTTTAGTCTCAAGCTTTTAGGGATGAGAAAATACACAATGTAAGGGTGGTGTGCCAAATTCTGGGGTCTGATGTAGTATATCGGGGTTGAGCTACAAGGAAAAGGGGATATGTGCTAAGAATTGAAAGTCTTGACTTAGTTACTCCAATCAAGGGGTAAGATGAGGTTTGTGCTCTTTATGGAACAATGATACTCCAACAATCAAGAAACAAAATGAAAAATAAAGGGAAACAAAAACAAATGAGAAAAGATGTTCAAAGATAAGAAAACAAGTATGGAAGGAAACTTGGATTGGGTTTCACCATCTAAGGTCCCTCACCAACAACCAATACTCACACCCACAATATACCCTTAGCAAGTTTGCAAGTAGTCACTATAAACCTCTATTCTCTACTCTATCTCAATCTTAGAATAGATCTAGATTATAAGATTGACTCTCTCTCGAGATGGCAAATAAAGAATCATAAAGCAAACATATGATCAATAGCTTAAGAATTCCAACATTCTCATGTATTCATGCAACTCCATAACTCTTATATGCATGTTAATACTACTCTCTCATGGTATGAACAATCAAACAATACAAGATGGTATCTAATCATACAAGTGAAGCATTAAGAACAAGAGTATTAGAGATAAACATTTCTAAGAGCATATATTCGATGGATATGAGTATTTACATGTTGGGAGAGCCTTAGTGGCTAGTCCCAACCCATGTTAATCAGCTAGCCACTCATGGTGGTGAATGACACATCAATATTATAGTTATGATGAGACATCAAGATGGAAAACAAGATGGTGATGGAAGGGGATGAACAAATTTAAAGAAGAATGAGAAATATAAATGAACAACAACCTGAAACAAGTTGGGGTCAATGGAAACTTTCTTCTCTCTAGACCTGACGTTGGTGGTGAAGATGGTTTCTTCATCTTCCTCCTTCTCTCAAAGAAGGAACCTAGAATGATCGACAAAGATGGAGGTTCGCCGCTCCTTAAACTCTCATCCTCAGAGTGCATGAACCACTGAGTGAAGGTGGGAGTTGATGGAGAGGTAGCTCGGCGATGACACTTTATTGTCACTCTCGCGATGCAACTGACCCCTTCTTCGTCGCATGGGGTCTTCTATTCATATCCCATGGTTCTAGGTGCTTATTAGTGAACTTTACTTGCACTCCAAGCCTTCTGAGCACGTTCCTCAAGGCATGCGCTAAACGGTTCTAACACTTGATGTGTACATCACCACCATCGGTTATCAGAAACACTAGTGAGGCATCAGAAGATGGCTCTCTATCTCTGTCTCCTCTGGTAGACATTGCAGGTGGGCCATTGGTATAGGTGTCAGTAGACGCACCATCAGTAGAGATGGGTCTACTGAGCCATCAGGAGAAGTCTCCCCAAGTGGTCCATCGATAGATGTGTCTTGCAGTCCAACCATCACTAGATGGCCTTCTTTAGGCTAGCCATCAGAAGTGTTGGCTTCAGGATAGCCATCAGAAGTGTAAACTGATAGGTGCCATGTCCATCACCTTTCGATGGTTCGATAGTCAAGTATTTCATGGATACTGATGATTGTGAGAATTGATGGATGGTCGGCTTGGTGGATAACTTGATGGTTAATATGGTGTGCTGAGAGTTGAAGATGACCATCGGTTGTGGAAACCAATGGGGAATTAGTTCAAGGTTAAAAACCATCATTTTATGAGTTCCCTACATGGAAATCAATACTTAGCCATGGATCAAGATATAAAAGATAAACATGAACAAAATGTAAGGAAGTTAAAGAAAAATTGTATAATGGGAGGTATTATAAGTCAAAACAAGCAAGATACATGCGCAAAATTGGATGTTATCAAGGACTCTCTCCGATCTCAATCTCTCTTCACATTGAATTCAAGTCCCTTTGGAGTTATCCTTTAAATTCATTTCTTCTCCTTGATCTCTTTAATTCCAGGCTCCATGGGACTTATTGCCATATCAAATAAATGTTGTTTAGGGCTTGGACCATGTTCACCACCTCGATTTCACAAAACCCACTCTCGTCCAACAAACCTATGTATAAGGGTGTCAATAGGACTGCCAAACCTAGAGAAACCTTCCTCCATATTCAATTATCTCTTTGGTGCTCTGAGCCACCCAACCTACTCATTTCTACTCTTTGGTGGTCATCACCACGTTACACCTCGACGACACCCTCTATGAAGTTTTGAGCTTTGTTAGCATGCAATACCTCTCACCTTTCTTTTCCAATTGCATATTTTCCCTATAGTATCCCTAGTCTCTATACCCTATAGTCGGGTTCCTAGTTATTGCCAGCATTTATTGCACAGCCATATCAGTGGCCCTTTGGCTAAGGAAACCATGCATCTAACATTGCCTTTCCCTGATGATCATTTCCCAAGTTGTACATTGTGTTTCCACTCTAGTTCTATTATATCAAGTTTCAACTCACTACCATGCTTCACATATTCCCTTAACTAGTGTTAATGATTAATGACTTGTTTATGCCCATGACTTTGATTAATGTGTAACATGCCTATGATTTTCCATTATCTTTTATGTTTATTTACATCGACTATTTTTTGTATTTGAAACATTGTCACAATATAGTTATTTATGCTCTGATAGGTCAATACTATAATGTTCATGGAAATTACATATGACCTATGAAAATGAGAAAAAATACGCATTGGAAAGGATTTTTCACAATGAGGTTGATTTTCCAGGTTCCACACCATGTTTTTGATATCTATGTATTTCTAGGGTTTAAGAAAAAATACTAATGAATATATTATATGATTAATCATCATTAAAGGTGTTAATGGACTAATTATATTGACTTAGATGTCTTTCTCCATGTAAATGGGCCAAGATGCTAAGCACAGTTGTTATATTTGATCTATGTTAATTATGTTGTAAGCACATGATTATGTGATCATGAAAGAATTTCATCTTTTCAATGATGCCTTATATTAATCTTGATCGATGTTTGATACATCCTAGATTTACAAGTATCATGCTCACTAAAGCTTGTTTATTATCTTCTAACATGCTCATCTTAAGAGGGAGAAATCCCAATTGTGTGCAAAAAGGGAGAAATCCCATCATGGAAATGATTCAAGTTCAAGATTATGTTGATGTTTAGATTAAGAATAATGTTACAAGAACCGATAAAGTTTTATGTGATCTCACAATCATGGACCTCAAACAGTCATTATGGACTTTCCTGGCAAGTTATGGGCTTTTCCAACATTATGTACCCTTAAGTGGGCAATCATATAGAAATGCATATTTTACTTATTCAATTATTTGTTATTTTAATCATGATTAAGTTAATGTTCAAGTCAAGTAAGTGTTATTATTTTGCTTATGATATAAAGTGCAAATACTATTCACTAACGTGATGTTTTCTCCTTATGTCCCCAAGTATTATAGAAAGTGAGGGATAAAGAAGGGAAAGATAAGGATTGGAAGACCTTTTCATTCATCCTGGTGGGGTGCCATCTACCTTATATGATCCTTTAATTTAGAATATTCTCTTTATGTATTAGTTATTCCATATTTATTTGTTGGACCTCAGACTTGATGAAGCAGATAGTTGTAGTGATCTTATTCAATGAACATTATATGACAAATATTGTGATTTATTTATTTATTTAGAAGGTGTCATAATTCTGGCATCCCCTTTCAAAGATAAATGCTTCCACTCAGTTCTTGTATGTATACAAAAGTGTATGCTATAGTCTTTAACAAACTTTCTTATATAGTATAAAGGTAAAGTGTGTACAATCCCTATGACAAGCATCCCTATATAATGTGACAAGGGTCAATTAATAATATGATAAATTAAAGGTAAACATTACATTGAACCCCTCTTACCACCTTTTAAAAACTTAATAGAATACACAAGAGCTAATTTAATATACAAAACTAAAAGAAAAATATGCAGTCCAAACGTTATGCACTCTCACACACTATATTGTAAAATAATAGGTTAATTTATAGCTAAATATATATAAAACTTACATATAATACCTCTCACACTCTACTCTATATAATACAACTTGCATACAAGGACAACTTTGTAATTTAAAACAATAAGAGTAAAATTACAGAGCAAACCTTACGCACACTTTCTTATATATCACTCGGCATAAACCCATGATATGCACATTTTCTTTATTAGGTTAAATAAAAATCAAAGATTAATTTATAAAACTAAAAAAAAATGTTTCTCTGACTTCCTCTGCATATTTTCAAATATAGTAAAGATTGGCATAAAAATAATGAAGGACATGTTTGTAATTTTATGATATAAATACAAGTATCTCATCCAACTCCCTCCACATTTTCGAAAATTGCATCTAGATACCTTCATTACATTTTTTATATAGGGATGAACATTGGTCCCGATCGGCCCGATCTTTACCCTATGTGTTTGAATAACTTCTCATATTCGTCTCACATAAGAAAACTTATACCAGATTTTTGTAAAAGCCTATAAAGGTATACACAAAACCAAAAACACATACATCTAGATTCATTATTTATACATGTATATGTAACATTATGCATATATATCATGTATCTTGGTAAGATACATAAACTATAAATTTTTTAATGACATTTTATTTAAAATATATTTGACCATGTCATGTTGATAAGATTATAAGAGAAATAGATCAAAGTAAATTAAGTTATATGAAACTATTTTATGTTGAACATAACCATGTACATTAGGTTTATACATCTTTATTATATGTGTTTTACACTCATCTTGATTGAATTGTGGGCCACTATTGTAAACATCCTTTCTAATCAATGGTATGTTAGTAAATTACAAAAATAGTTAAATTGCTCTTATCTTTAACAACTTAGGATATGAACATGATTTTCAAACATTTGTAACCCAGAAAATTTCATTTTGAACTATGTGGTTGGACCAAATTAATGTTATAAGTTTATTAGTTTTACAAATTGTACATGTAAGTTACATGTACCAGTCAGACAATTTCTCTTATAATCTATTGGTAAATACATATCTACATATGTGTCTAAAAGTATTTTAGTTCAGTATGTCATTCGGGCCAATCTGGACCATCCAAAATCCAAATATATTACATAGGCTGGGTACATGACAAGATTTTAAACATTATCTAGTACCAAATAGTGCTCGTTATTCATTTAAAATATGAAATGGACATATGCCAATCAAACTAAGTATGAAGGTCATACATATATATATATATATAAACAAACAACAACCAGTTATAACTTAACAAAAAATTTGCATTGAACTTCCTCCCCACGATTTTCTCATAAACCATGTGTATCGCACAAATGTTGTATTATAATGCCAAGACTATCATGTCACTAAAGAAATAGAAAAAAATTATATCCAACACCTCCCAAAAGTACATGTGTTGAACGATCTTAAAGACAATATGATTGTTCATGAAACTTTATTAAAACACAAAAAGATCAATTAGAAACACTAAAAAGTCTTATGTACACAGACATACTAATTTTTGAATTAAAAATTATATGAGATAACTCCATTTAGATCCTTTCATGTGTTTCCTTATGTATTATATAATTATCAAAAGTAAAGACAAATATATGGTTTACACATTCACATGCCCATTTGTAGTTCTAAAATATGGCAAAAGTGTATTTAACCAACCTTTTGGGCTTTCTTATATACTACATGCAACTTTATTAGAAAAGGAAAAGATCAATTTATAATTTTAAAAGTTTTAAAAACAATATTTTTCACATAAATGTTAAATATCTTAATAACAAAATCTTGAAAAAAATTACAATTTGATCCTTCCATGAGTTTTCTATATAGTATATAATTTAAAAAAATAAAGAAAAAATATAGTTTGGACACACGTGGATCAATTTGTATTCCAAAAAATTATATTTAGACTCCTCCACGGGTTTTCTTACATAGTATAGATGAGTCTTGTTATATAATATATAATCTTAAGAAGTAGAGATAGAAGTGTATGATTATTATATAGTATATATGAGTCTTCTCATACAATATACAATCTTAAAAGGTAAAGTCAAAATCATAGTTTGCACAGACAAGAACAAAACCATAATCTAAAAAAAATACATTGATCTTCATAAAAGAATTAAGTAAAATAGTGAAAACCCAAAATCTTATACTTAGGAACCCTAAACACCACAATCTTCTACTATCCTAGTGTTGCAGAAGCGTACCACATTTGTTCCAATTACTAGACTTTGGGTCGTAGAATGATAATGTAGAGTGGTATGTATCATGAGGAACAATGCATGAGCTGTGATAGAGGTAGGGATATAAATGGTGTGAGTACAGTGCGGGTATGACCATACCCAATTAATTTAGCAGGTACAGGTACGAGTACGGGTACAGACCTGCATTACTCAAAACTAGACCTGTACCGTACTAGAACCCGCATAAAATATGGGTATGCGGTGCGGGTTTACAGTTATATGGTTCTGTTCCATCATACATAACAGAAAATGAAAATTCATGATAGGATTACATAGTAGGAACCAAGCACATTGTAGGAAACTAAAATCAGAAATAGCACAAAAATGTAAGGAACAAATTAACAAAGCTAGAAGGGGCAATGAATCAAACAAGCAGCTTGCATTCGTAGTACCTTTTCCCAGTCCGTGGATCGGCACAGAGGTGAAGAAGAAGATGGTCAGTTGGGAGGAGATGGAGCTAGAGCAGTTGAACCGAGGTGACTGTGCAAATTTCAGGTGTTAGACCCAACAAGAGTTGGGACTTGGGCGTCGATTGAGAACTTTCTATAAATGTGGGTGTCATCCAGACTTGGGCTCTACCTTGGAGATGGGCAGCTTGGAGGGGGGGCTGGAATTGGGCACCGACATCAATGGGAGTTTGGGCATGGCGGGTTGGATAGACTATTAGTCTTGGTCCTTGGTAGTCGCCTATGCACTATGATCGAGGTACTTTGGAGTAACGGACAGAAGCCGGAAGCCAGAAGCATGGTCCATCGGATTGAGGTTGGGGCGTGGTAGATGCTAGATGGGGGAAGTAGGAGGCCAGGACTCCATTATTACTCGATCGTGGAAAGTGGGACGCTCTAGAGTGGCTAGGAACAGATGCTTAGCCCTAGTTCCACGACATCTACCTTTATAAGTTGCAAGTTGCAACTTAGTAAATGAGAAAGAAGAGGCGAGAGTAGTGATATTGGGAGAAGAACGGAAGGAAGCATAGTTTTGGAAAAGAAAATGTCACTGCTAGTTTTGACTTAAATTAGGTTAGGAATACAGTCTATTAGAACATACATAGGTGATCTGTTGGCCATTATATATATGCATATAAAACTTATATTTATTTATTTACTAATACAGGTATGCGGGTATAGCGGGTACGGGTATGACTGTACCCATTATTGTACCCGCAATAATATGAGTATGTGTGTAGGCGGGCACAGGGGTATGCGGGTCTAAAGTATGAACCCATGATGGGTTTTAGCGGGTAAGGATTTTCAGATACACGGGTAGACTCGTACCCATTTACAACCCTAGATAGAGGCCCTAATTCCCTAGACATGAGACTATATGTAATAAGATAGATTAAGGAGATGATACTGAAATCCATATGATGTGGAATGAGAATATAGGTGAATTATATGAATAAGGTTAAGTATATGTGTATGACCCATAATTAAACCAAGGGGTCAGAATCATAGGTGAGAATGCTAGATCCACCCACCTAACCATGTGGTGGAATTGGTTTATGTTATTTCTTTGGGGTGACCTAGAGTGGTGGAGGGGCTTGCTTCTAGCTATTTCTCAAGAGGTGGTGCATCTCCATGCATTGTTTCTTGATGCATACAATATGATCTTTTTCACAACTATCTAACCAAATTCATTGAGTTGTATACATAACTTCTTGGAGGATTATGACAAGTCTTCTAGTAAAATAGTGAACGGACTAAAGCCAGGGTTCCTTTTTAGGATGGACGTTGAGAGGAAGATAGATGAAGTCACTGCTCCTTGGCATTCAACATAAAGGTGTACAAATGAAATACTTGGGTTTGCCTTTTATCAAGGTAAATCTCTTACCGCATCACTTTTCATACTTGTTGGGTAACTTTCATAGGAAAATGAAAAGCTATAAAACAAAGTTCTTTACATTACATGAAGGGTTTCTATGATTAAAACATATATGAACCTCCATTCCTTTATAGTCCCTTTTGGCCTCTATGGTCTTGAAAGAGATATTGAAGTTGGTTCAAAAAATCTTGGCTCACTTCCTTTTATGTGCCATGGATGGTTGTCCAAGGAATACATGGGTAGCATTGAAGTATATCATGAAATCTAGAGAATAGGAAGGGTTGGAGATTCCTTATTTGAAGGAAACTATTGAGGCCTATACTATTAAGAGTTGCGTGGAAGTGATATTGAGGAACTCCTTGTGGGACAAGTTTTGTCGGTTCAAGTACAATCGGAAAGGCTCTAACCATATGTACTACATTAGAACTCTCTCTTGATTTCTAGATCCCCATTGCCACATTAGAGGAGGATGTGGAAGATATTCCCTCTTTTTATTTTACAGTAGAGATGAATTGTTGACCAACAAAAGTGTATATTCTGCTATGATAGGTGGTGTGGTGAGCCTTTGATCTATATGACAAAACTACCTACGAATGTAAACATGCACACTAGAGTTGTTGATGCATGGGTAGAAAGCGTCGACTGGGGTTGGGCTTTTTTATATGTGTTATTGAATGAGGATATCTCGAGAAGTGTTCTCAACTCCTTTGGCTTTTTAGATGGAGCTAATATGCCCTGACGTGGGGGGAGACACATGATGATCCCTTCATCTTGAAAATCACTAAGAGTATACAATAGCATGACTATTTTGTTTCATGTGGCCCATGCCGAATAGAGGTGGGGCCTTAATGCCCCACTGATGGCCAATATGGTAGTGTGGAAACTATCTAATTGGGAATTAATGATGAATGATAATCAAATTAGGTGTAGGATCCAATTCTTTTCAAGGTATGAGTGATATGTGGAGCATCATTCATAGATCATGGATCATTCATTTGCCAGAGGGGAGGTGGATAAGGCTCTTTGGTAGAAGATGGCCTTGTTAGTGGGCATGGTTGCTTCCATTTTGTATATAAGAACCATTGGTCAACTAATGTCTAATTGCTTATTTTTGGCGTCAAATGGGCCCTTTACGGCCTGGTTTTGTGATACTATCCCAACATTACTGTTTGGATATTATGACATAGCAAATGAAAAAGTAGGTTTGAAAAAGACACTATATGTCAATTAATAAATGGTAGGAGACTATTGACATTGTGAAGGGATGAATAAAGGTCTTTATTAAAAAGGCATTAGTGATACACACCTTAGTCCATCTATCACATAGTGGGGGTTAATTGAACCTAGATGCATCTTGAAGAAGATAGAGTTGATCATATGGCAGTCACCAGATTTGCGAGATTGAAGTATGAATATGGCAATAGGAGCAAAACAATGCAAAGAGGTTAAAAGAAAAAGATGGGTAGTTGGAATGGTACATGCTCGCACATGCAAAATGATTATGGCCTTTAGATCATGGTTGACTACAAGTTCCTTTATGGAGGCTAGTTTGTAGGCATAATGTTTTCTTATTAAGGGATCACAACCTCAATCTTGACTTGTCAAGTGTAGAGTTGGATGACCCTTTTGTAAGGAATCATCTCCGAGGTAAAGAAAACATGCCTTGGTGGATGATACACATGTACAAAGAGATTAGATCTCAGTTAGAGTACTTCACATCATTGGTTTTTTGGTCCCTGAGTTGACTAACTCAGTCCCTAGGGAGATTGACCTATGGTTTACTTGATTTTTGGAGGTTTTCCAAGATGTTCAACATGTCCCTATCAGGAATAGAGGCATGGTGGTGATGGAAAAAGGAGTATACCATACATCAAGTTTAGGTGGATACACGTATAGTTGTTTTTTTGATGTTGTATAGCTACAAGGAGGTGAGGATAGGTTTTGGTTTTTGCTGATAGGCTAAGAGGTCATTGTTTTTAGCTTGTACGTTGTTGATATGTAGCATGTTTTGACTAAAACAATAAGAATGGTGATGTTGGTGGTATGATCTAAGAGTCAATCATATGATGATTGTAATAACACATCTTGTAATTGATTTGGTTAGTAATAAAGGAAATTCTGATTATTATGTTTGTTTTAATATAAGATAATATATATAATAATGTCCTAAGAATTTATGACTCAATGATATGTGATTTCATGTTGAGGACCTAAATATGAGATTATGTGTATGTTAAGAGTATCCATTCTTGTCTAAGTCCATGGTTAAATATTATTTTAGAAGTTCAGACAAAAAAACACATTAAGACCAATATGTGTTTTGATTGATGACTGCATCTTATTAGCCATGATATTGGATATCGTATCAAACACATAGGTACTTGTTATGAACAAGTATTGGACAGACCCACTTTGAGTGTGATCTATAGAAGCTAATAATGGTGGTTAGGATCACACCCAAATCTGACAGTGGTGATTGTGTGTGCTCCTTAGACCTGAAGTTACTACAGGGATCACATGTTGTTCAGTGCGCTTTATCACTACTCAACGTGATTGATTAAGATTTGCTATACAACTATTCTTAGGTGCATTATGACACATGTGGATTGTTATGAGTGACATAGATGGAATTTGTCCATCCTATTGAAATGATATCCTAGCCACTTAATGAGTGGCACATGAGTAAAATCTAAATTTTTTTTGACTTCAGAGTGTCACAAACATGATTCAAACCACAATAACAATAGACATAAACTAACACAATTAGCATACATAATATATTGTCATATATTCTTAGAAAGGAAACTGATTACATCAAACTTTATAAGAAAGTATAAATACATGATGCAAAATCTGGCACTCTATCTTGGTATCTTGGATCGTGTAGATGGCACCTCACTATAAAACTCGTAAAACTGTAGGTGTGTCCTATATCTTGACTGATCTTCCTAAAGTTAGCACATGCAAACTGTCACCCCAGCCATGCACAAATAGTAAAGCTACCATTAGAGTAAGTGACATCGAATAAGATAAACTTATATATATATCATAACTGAAAATTGAACTAAGATATGAAAGTTGTAAAGTTATATTGACTTGATGTGTCTTTTAATCATGTCTTATTTTTTTTTGGTCACCATTATACAATAAATCCTCCTCTATGATACCGAAGTGTCCTCTATGGTGCAACACACCCTCTGTTGTCACAATGTGCTCTCTGTTGACACCAAAGTGTCATTTATAGTGCAACTCACTATATGTTGGCACAAAAGTACCCTCTATGACACTTGTAGTGTCTCAGAATCATCTTAAGACTCTTTGGTGAGGACTTATCCTATAATGTATGGAGTTAATGATCTGATTTTATTTTTTAACTTTGTTCCTAATTTCATATCTCTAAATCTTAATCTATTATCTCGGTATTTGTTCTTATTTTTTTGCCCCTGAATCTTAATATATAATATCTGAATGTGTATCTTTCTTCTTTAATTTTGAATTGAATCAAATCCAGATCTGATATTTGATATTCTAATTGTCTTAATAAATCTTAATCCGAAGCTTTGATTTCATAGAATGACTTAATCAATTTTGATACCATATATATGGCATCTGAGTCTCAATGCTTAAGAAAATAAACCAAATTGAGCTTAAAATTATTGAGTATCTAAAAGTTATATAAATCTCGACTACTTGAAATCTGATAATCTGGCAACTTAACTCAGACTGAATGAAATCTAATTACTCAAAGCGTGATAGAATATGAAACACTAAAGTCTTAAAGTAACTTAATATCTAAGTTACATTATAGATAGGTGTAGGATAAATCATAATAATACCGAAATTCAATAGACATGGCCTACTTACCTTGTTTGAGGAGATCCTTAAAATAGTTTGGATTCCTAGATTTACAATGTGTTTACATGGATAACAACAAATTTCTATAAGTCCATGTGTATTTCCTTTTCTCACTTCTAATTCTCAACCCCCATAACCCTGAACTTGTAATCCCAAAAAAGGGTTCTTATTTAGACTAAACATGAGTCTGATATAAAAAATATGACAAAATCTTAGTACAAAACGTATATCAAAAGTTACATTATACAACTATTATAATCTTTATACTCAAATAAGCCAAAAATTGTCTTATACACTAATATAAGCATATACATCATATAATGAGAATAAATCTCAATCATAATCACATATATTAATCTTACAGACTCAGTTACGACACATGAGGAAAATGTAACTACAAATCATTTTCCAAACAACACATGCATACATATCCCATATTGATTCATAAATAAACATTAATTATCTTGCCTAATAACCACTTAGGCTCAAAATCAAATACTAATATAATAATACATAAAACTCTCACAAAACTTCAGAAATGATAATTATGCAATATTATAGGGTCTAGATAAAAATATCATGTCGTTTCATACTCAAATCATGGGTGAAATATTTAAAAAATTATTCTTATTAGGGTTTACATCAAAACCCTTGGTAAAAGTTCAAATCAAAATGATCAAGACTTTAGAATTATATTAAACATGTCAAAATACACTTAATATACAATTATGATAAATTTCTAAAATCATTCTCTGTTTTCAATGCACATATATTGAAATCATATGGTTTTGGTACATATCATGAATATGCGGTTAAACGTCAAAATTGTTTGTCAAAGATATTTAGTATATAGCAGATGCTCGAAAATCTTTCCATGGTACCTTAGGTCACGTTTGGACAGCACACTCAGAACTACATCTGTATTTGTAAGTTTTGGGAGTTCAACTGCAACGGGTCTAATTATTGTTGTTTAAAAATCATTTGTTTGTATACCTGAAAATCCAGTTGCAGGTATTCGTCAGTAAACAGACCAATGACTTGTATTTAGATTACCCAACTAATTACAATCCCACTGTCAAATGTTGAACCCAAACGGCCCCTTACTCATCAAAAATGAGCTTACCGATCATTAGATATATTTAAACAAGTAATTACCTATGAGCTTACGGATATTAGATATGTTTTAAACAAATAATTATCTTTTTGTATGATCACAGCCATTCATCATCGATCTAGCGGCCAAGAAAAAATCTGTCCCTTTTAGAAGGGAGCGCATCTCACTGAAACCAGCACGAGAACCGTTTATTAGTCCTGAACCTGGCTGACCCTTGCCGCCGCTTCTCCTCCTTCCTGGTGTCACGGACGTCTCTGTTTCCTATGTGAAAGCACCTCACGCTGCCACTCCGGCCATGTTCAAGCGTTATCCAGGGAGAAGTTTTTGCGCTAAAGGATCCGCGGATGTGAGCTCTAAGCCTTTAAGTGGGGCATGAAGGCACCTCTACGCTGGGCGACGCTCTGTTTGCGTAGTCGTTGTGCTGAAGCAACAATGAGCAATTGCTCGCACGTCGCACGCGCTGCCACACCAACTGGCCGCCGACTCCATGTACCTTTCTTTGGCCATATAGGCTCCTCATTGGCGGCTAGAATTGAGATCGGAGAGCAGGTTCCCTCCGCGCCACCATGAACAAAACACTCCAATGATTACGCTTTAGACGCCTTGACCATATCGACTTCGGTTGAGGCTTCATCCAACTTCATGTAGAGTTCCCAATACGAAGGTTGGTTGCCCGGCTCTTAATGTAGTGATCGCTATCTCTGGATTTCAGCGACTTTTGAAGTCTCTGCGTTCCCATACTCTAAGGCTGCATTTGGTACGGGACTGGAACCCGGTTTAGGCTCGTCGCCAAGTGTCAATCCGGCCAACTAGTCCACTAATTGGGACTGGGTTCTGTTTGGTTTGTAATCCAGTTTTGGCTCCGATTCGGGATAACAGAAATCCAAAAACTGGCTCACGCCAGTCCCGCGAGAGTCGGGATTCCATTTCGTAACCCGATTTTCGCTCAGACTGCAATTAACCTACGACATCCCCCGACAGCCCCACTTTCCCCTCTCCCACTTCTGCTCTCCCGACACAGGCGCCCGACCTCGACGTCCTCCCCTCTCCCTCTTTTGTTGTCTGTCGGGAGGAACTATTGCCTCTATGCGTTAAAGCTACTGCCACATCGCCTACTCGATGGCAACGCAAGGCCGTAGGGTGAACAGAAGGTCATATTCGTATTCGGGGTGTGTTTGTTTGTCAGGCATCGCCGAGCTACGACGCCATCCTACACAACATCGCCAGACTAGACGGCGAGAATCAAGGTTAGGCATCCCGACTTGTCATCTCCCATTAACTCTTGACCCTTAACTCCTCCTTTTCACTCTACGCAAGACATCGACCAAATCCTAGCGAGGGCACAGTCTGCCGCTGTAGAGTGAAAAGGTTCGACAAATAATCAATAACAATTATTAAATTCTACCAACTATACTGAAAGCTATAAGAAAAATAGATTTTACATACCTTTTTAAAAACTTGGATCTCTAGACTTCTATCCACTTAAGGATTCTACTCTAACTAATCCTCCTTGTATTTAACTTCATGTATTTCACAATATGACGTTTTACTATTTGTCCTTTTGGCTTGTACCTAAAACGCCGACAAACAAAACGTCGGTCAGCCGAAGCTGGTATGTGGAGGAAACAATAATCATGCAAATATGTTAACAACGTAATCATTCAATTAATCATTTAGCAATCAAGATTATGTTTTAAATAAAACTCCGCGATCCAAGAGTATCCTATCCTCTATGTTGTCCCCATTAAACCCCTCATGATCCATCTATAAGTGAACTAATTTCTAGGGTTGAGTCACATGACACTATTCGTAAGTAGCCCACTCCTTAACTCATGGCAGACTAATGAGTCTCATGGCACTACACGTAGGTAGCCCAGTTTCTAACTCTCGGTAACCTAGACCTTGCTCTAGGATTACCCCTTTTCTCTTAGCCTTTTCAAAGCAATAGAGGTGGACCCGGATCTAGTCAGTTATATACGCACATTTATAGGGATATGATGATCATAAGTCAGTTTGGGTGTTAAAATTTGATAATTACTCTTGGTTAATTGCCGAACCTTTGATCCGGAAGTTATGGGTGCGGCTTCGACCTCTCGGTCTCCCTTAATTGGGGGTTATCGGGAGGTGGGGTCGTAACAGCCACAGCTACTATAAAGTGTTGTGTGTCTTCACCGATCTCCTCCCTATTCAACATTGTATCCTCCACCAAGTATTCTCTAAAGCCGCCGCTGCCGAGCCCCTGTATTCTGAAGTCGTTCTTCTGCTTGAGAGGTATGTGTTGGGCGACCATGTTTTTGTTTCAGTCGGCGGATGTAGTAGTATGACGACTTCATGTTATGTACTGACCCTTTCTTTCATTAGGTTAATATGTATTTCCCTTACCTTGTTGTCATGTATTCCCGGACAATTTCTTGGCGACTGGCCATCATTCCCTCTTCTACCTAGAATTCGGCTTACCAGGTATATCTGCTAAGCAATATGATATTGTTTTCTGTATGGCTGAGTGCCTTACTTTGTCAGATTAGTTAAGTTGCATTTAGTATTGCATACAAGACTCGTATGCAGTCTTGTTTTGATTGCATAATGTGCTTTGTTCCAGGGATGTATGCTTTGATTGATAAAAACCTAATATTATGTAATACGTTTACTTAACTTGGAACCATTATGTCAACTATGCCATAATAGGAGACATTTGAATAGGTAATGACCGATGTGGTCATGATTTTTCCTCTGTGTTGGGCCACAATATGCATATTTGTTCACTTGAATGTGGTATGATCTCTTGAATGTGGTCTGAATGTGTGGTTGAGCTTCATGTTTATTTTCCGTGTTCATAAACATGTCAATATTTACCTAGTCCACCTATTATGTATTATGTTTATTTAAGTTGGAACCTTGTCTAATCCCTTGAATGAGGTTTGACCCCTTGAACTGGGTCTATTATGTTGGACCAAAATTTGACCCCACCAATTATGTATTATGTTTATTTAAGTTGGAACATATTATTGTGTAGTGTATATTTTCTCTGTTCATAAACATAGCATGTTCAACTATAACGATTGACCAAAATTTGGTATATTTGTTCAATTTAATGTGCTCTGATCCCCTAAATGAGGTTTGAATTCATAGTTGAGCTTCATTGAGTAGCAATTAAATTATTATGTCATAATTTAACCATTATACCATCATACTAAATAAATTAATATGATTTACCATGAATGATTGGTTGAATTTTATGTCCAACATAGCCTATTCAGCATTATGATTGTGTATTGAATATTTTCCGTATTCATAAACATGTCAATATTTACCTAGTCCACCTATTATGTATTATGTTTATTTAAGTTGGAACCTTGTGTGATCCTTTCAATGAGGTTTGACCCCTTGAACTAGGTCTATTATGTTGGACCAAAATTAGAATCCACCTATTATGTATTATGTTTATTTAAGTTGGAACCTATTATTTTGTAGTGTATATTTTCTCTGTACATAAACATAGCATGTTCAACTATAATGATTGACCAAAATTTGGTATATTTGTTCAATTTAATGTGCTCTAATCCCTTGAATGAGGTCTGAATTCATGGTTGAGCTTCATTGAGTAGCAATTAAATTATTATGTCATTATTTAACCATTATACCGTCATACCAAATAAATTAAAATGATTTACCCTGATGATTGGCTGAATTTGATGTCCAACAAAGCCTATTCACCATTACGATTATGTATTGAATATTTTCTATGTTCATAAATAGGTCAATATTTACCTAGTCTACCTATTATGTATTATATTTATTTAAGTTGGAACCTTGTCTAATCCCTTGAATGAGGTCTGACCCCTTGAACTAGGTCTATTATGTTAGACCAAAATTTGACTCCACCTATTATGTATTATGTTTATTTAAGTTGGAACCTATTATTGTGTAGTGGATATTTTCTCTGTTCATAAACATAGCATGTTCAACTATAATGATTGACCAAAATTTGGTATATTTGTTCAGTTTAATGTGCTCTGATCCCCTGAATAAGGTATGAATTTGTGGTTGAGCTTCATAGAGTAGCAATTAAATTATTATGTCATTATTTAACCATTATACCATCATACCAAATAAATTAAAATGATTTATCCTGAATGATTGGTTGAATTTCATGTCCAACATTGCCTGTTAAGCATTAAGATTGTGTATTGAATATTTTCTATCTTCATGAACATGTCAATATTTACCTAGTCCACCTATTATGTATTATGTTCATTTAAGTTGGAACCTTGTATGATCCCTTGAATGAGGTCTAACCCCTTGAACTAGGTCTATTATGTTGGACTAAAATTAGTCTCCACCTATTATGTATTATGTTTATTTAAGTTGGAACCTATTATTGTGTAGTGTATATTTTCTCTGTTCATAAACATAGCATGTTCAACTATAATGATTGACCAAAATTTAGTATATTAGTTCAGTTTAATGTGCTCTGATCCCCTGAATGAGGTCTGAATTTGTGGTTGAGCTTCATTGAGTAGCAATTAAATTATTATGTCATTGTTTAACCATTATACCATCATACCAAATAAATTAAAATGATTTACCCTGAATGATTGGTCGAATTTCATGTCCAACATTGCCTGTTCAGCATTAAGATTGTGTATTGAATATTTTCTGTGTCAGGTCAATATTTACCTAGTCCACCTATTATGTATTATGTTCATTTAAGTTGGAACCTTGTCTAATCCCTTGAATGAGGCCTGACCCCTTGAACTAGGCCTATTATGTTGGACCAAAATTAGACTCCACCTGTTATGTATTATGTTTATTTAAGTTGGAACCTATTATTGTGTAGTGTATATTTTCTCTGTTCATAAACATAGCATGTTCAACTATAATGATTGACCAAAATTTGGTATATTTGTTCAGTTTAATGTGCTTTGATCCCTTGAATGTGGTCTGAATTTGTGATTGAGCTTCATTGAATAACAATAAAAGTATAATGTCATTATTTTACCATTATACCATCATACCAAATAAATTAAAATGATTTATCCTGAATGATTGGCTAAATTTCATGTCCAACATAGCCTATTATGCATTATGATTGTGTATTGAATATTTTCTGTGTTCATAAATAGGTCAATATTTACCTAGTCCACCTATTATGTATTTTGTTTATTTAAGTTGGAACCTTGTCTGATCCCTTGAATGAGGTCTGACCCCTTGAACTAGGTCTATTATGTTGGACCAAAATTTGACTCCACCAATTATGTATTATGTTTATTTAAGTTGGAACCTATTATTATGCAGTGTATATTTTCTCTATTCATAAACATAGCATGTTCAACTATAATGATTGACCAAAATTTGGTATATTTGTTCAATTTAATGTGCTTTGATCCCCTGAATGAGGTCTAAATTCGTGTTTGAGCTTCATTGAGTAATAATTAAATTATTATGCCATTATTTAACTATTATACCATCATACCAAATAAATTTAAATGATTTACCCTGAATGATTGGTTGAATTTCATGTCCAACATAGCTTGTTCAGCATTAGGATTGTGTATTAAATATTTTCCTTGTTCATAAACAGGTCAATGTTTACCTAGTCCACCTATTATGTATTATGTTTATTTAAGTTGGAACCTTGTATGATCCCTTGAATGGGGTCTGACCCCTTGAACTAGGTCTATTATGTTGGACCAAAATTAGACTCCACCTACTATGCATTATGTTTATTTACGTTAAAACCTATTATTGGGTAGTGTATATTTTCTCTATGCATAAACATAGCATGTTCAACTATAATGATTGACCAAACCTTGGTATATTTGTTCAATTTATTGTTCTCTCATCCCTTGAATGAGGATCCCTTAAATGAGGTCTGAATTCATGGTTGAGCTTCATTGAGTAGAAATTAAATTATTATGTCAATATTTAACCATTATACCATCATACCAAATAAATTCAAATGATTTACCCTGAATGATTGGCTGAATTTCATGTCCAACATAGCATGTTTAGCATTATGATTATGTATTAAATATTTTATGTGTTCATAAACAGGTCAATATTTACCTAGTTCACCTATTATGTATTATGTTTATGTAAGTTGGAACCTTGTCTGATCCCTTGAATGAGGTCTGACCCCTTGAACTAGGTCTATTATGTTGGACCAAAATTAGACTCCACCTATTATGTATTATGTTTATTTAAGTTGGGACCTATTATTGTGTAGTGTATATTATCTCTGTTCATAAACATAGCTTGTTCAACTATAATGATTGACCAAAATTTGGTATATTTGTTCAGTTTAATGTGCTATGATCCCTTGAATGAGGTCTAAATTCGTGGTTGAGCTTCATTGAGTAGCAATTAAATTTTTATGTCATTATTTAACCATTATACCATCATACCAAATAAATTAAAATGATTTACCTAGAATGATTGGCTGAATTTCACGTCCAACATAGCCTGCTCAGCATTACGATTATGTATTGAATATTTTTTGTGTTCATAAATAGGTCAATATTTACCTAGTCCACCTATTATGTATTATGTTTATTTAAGTTGGAACCTTGTCTGATCCCTTGAATGGGGTCTGACCCCTTGAACTAGGTCTATTATGTTGGACCAAAATTACACTCCCCCTATTATGTATTATGTTTATTTAAGTTGGAACCTATTATTGTGTAGTGTTTATTTTCTCTGTTCATAAACATAGCCTGTTCAACTATAATGATTGACCAAAATTTGGTATATTTATATAGTTTAATGTGCTCTGATCCCTTGAATGAGGTCTAAATGTGTTGTTGAGCTTCATTGAGTAGAAATTAAATTATTATGTCATTATTTAACCATCATACCATCATACCAAATAAATTAAAATGATTTACCCTGAATGATTGGTTGAATTTCATGTCCAACATAGCCTGTTCATCATTACGATTGTGTATTGAATATTTTTTGTGTTCATAAATAGGTCAATATTTACCTAGTCCACCTATTATGTATTATGTTTATTTAAGTTGGAACCTTGTCTGACCCATTGAATGAGGTCTGACCCCTTGAACTAGGTCTATTATGTTGGACCAAAATTAGACTCCAACTATTATGTATTATGTTTATTTAAGTTGGAACCTATTATTATATAGTGTATATTTTCTCTATTCATAAACATAGCTTGTTCAACTATAATGATTGACCAAAATTTGGTAAATTTGTTCAATTTTATGCGCTCTGATCCCTTAAATGTGGTCTGAATGCGTAGTTGCTTTATTGAGTAGCAATTAAATTATTATGTCATTATTTAACCATTATACCATCATACCAAATAAATTAAAATGATTTACCCTGAATGATTGGCTGAATTTCATATCCAACATAGCTTGTTCAGCATTACGATTGTGTATTGAATATTTTCTATGTTCATAAATAGGTCAATATTTACCTAGTCCACCTATTATGTATTATGTTTATTTAAGTTGGAACCTTGTATGATCCCTTCAATGAGGTTTGACCCCTTGAACTAGGTCTATTATGTTGGACCAAAATTCGACTCCACCTATTGTGTATTATGTTTATTTAAGTTGGAACCTATTATTGTGTAGTGTATATTTTCTCTGTTCATAAACATAGCTTGTTCAACTATAATGATTGACCAAAATATGTATATTTGTTCACTTTAATGTGCTTTGATCCCTTGAATGAGATATGAATGTGTGGTTGAGCTTCATTGAGTAGAAATTAAATTATTATGTCATTATTTAACCATTATACCATCATACCAAATAAATTATAATGATTTACTCTGAATGATTGGTTGAACATGTCCAACATAGCATGTTCAACATTATGATTGTGTATTGAATATTTTCTTTGTTCATAAATAGGTCAAATTTACCTAGTCCACCTATTATGTATTATGTTTATTTAAGTTGGAACCTTGTTTGATCCCTTGAATGAGGTATGATCCCTTGAATGAGGTCTGATCCCTTGAACTAGGTCTATTATGTTGGACCAAATCTAATCTCCACCTATTTTGTATTATGTTTATTTAAGTTGGAACCTATTATTGTGTAGTGTATATTTTCTCTGTTCGTAAACATAGCTTGTTAAACTATAATGATTGACCAAAATATGTATATTTGTTCAGTTTAATATGTCATATAGTAGTTGATTCATTATGTTGGTTGTTTTTTATCAAAATCATAAATGTTGTCCTCATTGCTTGTTATGCCTACTCTATTACTTATATTGCTATGTCAGATAGCAGGGCATTCATTATGTTTGTTGTTTTCTATTAGAATCATCAATGCTGAAGTAACTCATCGAACCTTTTTATGTTATTCCATGGTTGAATAGGGCATTATTTTTCTAGATTTAATTTTGAACTTTTTCATTGATTTTGAACAAACCAGCAAACTATTTATGTATGCTGGTAAAAAAAAATATACATCTTCACTGTCTGTCATATGTGAGTATTATGAACTTGGAATGTAACTGTCATATATGAGTGTTTTGAACTTGGAATGTCACTGTCATATGTGAGTATTTTGAACTTGTAATGTCATTGTCATATGTGAGTATTTTGAACTTGGAATGTCACTGTCATACAAACTAATTCTATATTTTGAACTTGGAATGTCACTGTCATATGTGAGTGACTAATTCTCTATGACGGGGACAAATATGTCTCCTGTTTCATTGAATGGTTTCTTTGTTATTTGCTTGTTTACCAAAACACATGACCTTTATACCTACCCTAATGACTGTTATTTGTTATTAACTAATTCTCTATGATGGGAACAAATATGTCTCATGTTTCTCTTTAATGTGGTCTACATGATTTTGTATAGGAAAAAAAACAATTTTTGTATGATGGAAAAAAATATCAGTATCATTTCCCTTGGTTGTTGTTTGTATGCCATGTTCTATTTCATTGAATGGTTTCTTTGTTATTTGCTTAATTGCATATATGCAATCTCATTTGAATATCATGGAATTGATATTGATTGTAATAACAAACTAGTAATTGGAACAAACTACTTATATGGAACAAATTATGTGTCACCTTCCCCCTTACTGTGGGCTGTATGACCTTAAATAGTACCCTAATCAATGTTATATATTATTATTTTAAATTTTGCTTCTGTTAATCATCAAACCTTAATAAGCTTTTACTATAATAGACTACTTTAATTCAAGTTATTGTTGTGTAAACTACCCCAAACAGTCCCAAACTAGGTTGGTATAAAGGTTTTGTTTAAACACCCTGACTATAGTGATCTATTGCAGTGCCATTGGTACTATGCCTGCACCAGACCCAAAGATTCATATTGTATGGACCAAAGAGTCAGATGAAGCTTTGGTTTCGGCACTGAGGAGACAATATGACCTGGGTAGGTGCATCGATGGAATTTTTACTAGGGATGCATGGTGGGAGAAACTACACAATTGGAAAAATAGGATGGGGAGGACGGATGGTACAATGGATCAGGTTAAAACTCAGTGGAAGAACCTCGGGAGAGACTTTGCAAAGATAAGATTGCCGATCAACAAAAGTGGTGTTGGTTGTGATGAGAGCAGGCACAAGCCAATGCTACCTGACACCCCAGAGTGGAGGGAGACACTTGCAGTATGTCCAATGATACACCCCCTAAATATTATATATTCACTTAAAGTTACTAAAATTGACCTAATCAGTAGTGCTTGACCATTTTAAGGAAAAAAGGAACTAGCGAGATTGATCGCCATACCATTCTACCACTACTATGAAGTTGAGATGATGGGTGGGAGGAACATCGCTAGGGGGCATCATGCAATGTCTTCAACGGATAGACAACTTCCTTCCGATGTTCCATCTGAAGATGATGTTGTTGTTGGCTTAGATGCATCTGATGCATTTGTTAGCCCAGAACCAACTAGTCTTACTGAAGATATGGGTTACTTTGGGATGCAAAGTGAGGACAACAATGGAGGAACCAACAACCAAGGTGTTGGTGCAAGGACTCTTACCATGCACAGACACAGGAAGCAAGCTTCAATGACACATGACAATTGTGGCATTACAAATGATGTCATTTCTGAATTCACAAAGGTGTTTTCATAGGTACATGAGATGGGAAGCGGTATTGCCGGTAGATCTAATGATAAAGATGAGTATCAAACCATTTTGCACCATTTTCATGCAACTTACCCTGACGCCCCTGTCTCTGCTTTTACCACTCTTGTGCATGCCATAAAGGAGTCATCAAATTGTAACATTTACCTAATCCTTCTAGATACCCCCACAAAAAAATACATTTGGTTGCAAGACCTTTAGGAAATGAAGAATAGAGCTTCTGGATCACAAACACCCTTCACGCCACCATATTCACAATTTCCACCTTTTTCGTTTAGTAGCATGAGTGGTAATAATAGAGGCCCTGCCCCTTAGTCATTCTTGTGAGGTTGTCTAATTTAAGAACTATATCAGTAGTCTTCCTTTAATTTAAGAACAATTTCTAAATTTGATGTTGAAATATTTCCTTGCTTTGGGAACAATTTCTAAATGTGGTACTCTGTAAATTTTCAATGATTACAAACATATCAATATCATTTTAATTTTCATAGTAAGTAACAAATAGGTATGTTTATCATGGTGATTTCATATCTGCAATCTCTGTATTTATTTCTTATGCGGGTAATCGATTTTAATTATAGACATCATGGTCGGTATTGAACATCCACTAACAACTAATGACATTATACAACTTTTGGATCTTATGTCCGGTCCAGCTAATGCCATTGCTAACTTAATAGCCGTCCAAATAACAAACAAAATATCATACAATATCATGGAAAATTCAACCAACGGAGCCACACAACAACCAGTATCGAGATCGGTTACTAGTAGGAGTGGCCATCAAAAGGTTTTAGAAATAATAACTGGCCATGAAAGGAGGGCGTATGACCTGTACCACATGCTACCTAACACGGTTTTAGCCTTTGTGGACAGACTTGAGGAGTGTGGTTTGTTGAAAAGTACCAGAGGTGTGTCATCAGTGGAGGTTGTATGCTACTTCCTTCAAATGGTTGGACATGGCCATACCAACCGTGTTCTAGCTGAGAACTACATTCATAGTGGTGAGACCATAAGTAGAATCTTTAATGAGGTATTGGATGCAGTGTGTGATTTGTGTAATAAATATGTTGTGATGCAAATTGCATCCACAACTCCGCACCGATGCATACTCTACATACAAGATTTTACCCTTACTTCAAGGTATGACCATCAATTTACTGGCCATGTTGATTTCGTTACTAGTATAACCACTTTTGTACTCACTAAATTTTGTATATACTTGTCTTAGGATGCCATTGGCATAATTGACGGGACACACATCCCCATTTTGGTGAAGCGCGATAAGAAGAACCGTTATAGAAATAGAAAAGGGAATGTTTCTATAAATTTCATGGATGTAGTAGACTTTGCAATGGAGCTTACATATATCATGACTGGTTGGGAGGGCTCTGCAGCTGACCAACGAGTACTACACGTAGATACAACCACAGTCGATTTCCAAGTATCCGCTAGAAAGTATTATCTTGTTGATGCAGTGTACGCCAACACCCGCCAATTTCTTGCACCATATCAAAATGTAGCTTACCATATAGAAGAGTATTGGGGTAACAGAAACTCATACACCAGCAAGAAGGAGATGTTCAACAACTGACATGCTCAACTCCGTAACACTATTGAACGAGCCTTTGGTGTGTTGAAGAATAGGTTTTCCTACTTTCAAAAAGGAACAACTTTTCCTGTGCATTCACAGTCTCGCATAGTAATGGCTTGTTGTATCATCCACAATTTTATCTAACGCCAAAATGATGGTGATCCTTTGATGGAAAAAAACTTGGATGACCCTTATAATACCCCTAATATCTTGAACGATTTGAGTTCTCTCCAACAAACAAGCCAGGTTGATGCTAGGGAGGGAGATGTTTTGCGCAAAAGACTTGCCAATTCTATGTGGGAAAATCATTGAATTTCATATTTTGTATATCTTTCAGACATTGAAACATTGATGTGTAACTTAGATGCTTGGTATACCACCTACTTCCGAGTGTGTCGTTATTTTTTATCAATAGGTTTGGTTCGAATGGATATCGGGATGCCTGTCTGCCCATGAATCTGTTGGACCGTGCGAGTGTATATGGATGGAATAGATGCAGCAAATGATCATTTCAAAGGTAACAATCCACACATGCCATATTTTACATGTGGTAGGAGTCTGGTTGAAAATAGGTGTCGTATGATGTTACTCGTACAATGAGTACAACATACCGTTACAACCCTGACTGCAATTAGGGATGCTATGGTAACACAACTTGCATATGCACGAAACAAAAGGAAGCACTAGTCTTCATGTTGTGATTTTAGATGTTCCACAAGGGAAGATATACATAGGTATGTCACTGGAATTATGACACTTAGTAGAAGACATGACTATCTTCGTGAAAAACTTCACATGCCGACTGATAGTGATTCAGTAATAGAGGATGAAGGTTACAATACAACATAATGTAAAATCCAATGAATTGTCAATTATGGATTATGTTGTATGTTTAAATTGGAAGATGCACAAATAATTTATTTAACTAAATCCCTACATGGTTGGCTTACTTTCAATTATACTATTACATGTATTTAGATGTCAAGGGATGAATCTGAAGGTAGGAGGTGTTTCTGTGGTCTTTTGGCCACATTATGGATAAATACAGAAGATGTCAGATTATATGACATTGGCATTCTTAGCAAAAGATAGGGAGAAATGTATTACATCTGCTCTTCCAAAGAGGTTAGACATGTAACGGTCATAAAGGCAAGTTATTATCGACTATGACATGTATATATGTTCGCTAACACTAATCCACATATTACAATATAGGTAAAAGACCATTGCAAATACTTTCATTAGGCAGTCAATCTCCCACCAACAACTCCTTCTTTGAATGATGAGATTAAGTTATTGACTGATGAGTGCAATTCTGTCTGGGGTCAGGCAATGAACATGAAGGATTTTGTTGAAATCCATCATGATGCCAAAGAGGTTTACAAATTATACTAGTACTAGTATGATACACTTTACACTAAGGTTAACAAGTTAGAGGATAGTTATAATCTTCTATTGGGTATACCATCACCACTAATGACTCCATGACATTTATGTTCCATTTATATTTGAACGATGTTGATTGTAAAATTTTATTCAAACGTCAAACATGTTGTAATAACCCATGATTAGCTTATGTATCCCAACTTAATATGGTATGTGTAAACGTTAAGACAAAGGTGATTACCTATTATTTTTTAATTGCCAAAATTTATCATAATGTTTATCCATGTGTTTTTTACCATTCATTTTGGAACAACCTGTAGATGTCGCACAACAACAAATTCAATAAAAAGTTTGTGCGCTTCACAAAGCATAAGGATAAGTCGACGAAAGTCATAGTAGATTGGTCAAAAATAGAATGTGATGTGTATGGGATACCCCTACACTGGTCAAAGTATATATGATGTGTCAATGACAACTCATTTGATTCTTCTTCTTCACCAACACCTCGTAAACATCAACACCTTTCACTGCTTTTTGACTGGCCAATGGACGAGACAGATGAATAAAATAAAGCAAAAATGGTAGCAACATGCACTCAGTTTGAAGAATACGACAAGGCTTTGATGTATATCTATAGCGAGGGGCCTACGTCAGATGACCAAATTTGTCAGACAACTAAGAGTGCGGTCAAACAAAACTCTTCTTCTTCCGAGTAGTGGCGGGTTTTGTTTTTAAAGTTACTGTACAAGGGAACAATTGGGTGTGCAGATGTAGTCATGCACAATGAGATGTTGTGTAGGCTAAAAGAATGCAATTGATACATCTGGTAGAAAGAGACTACATTTTTGTTGCCAAATGAGTGGAATCCAATTAGCATGATATGAGTTGTATGGTTCACACTGGTCATTCAATGAAAAACCTTTGATGATTGCAAAGTGTAGCTAGAATAGGCACAGGATGCAGTATGGTTTTGTTTGGCTGCCGTTACAGTTGCCAAATTAAATCAGACTGCATCCTGTGACTATTCCAGCTGAATTTAGTAACCAGCCTAGGTTTTTCAGTACTTGACCAAACTGAACCGAACAAATCATATCATGCCAAATCAAACTTCATTTCCTTGATGACAAAAATACAGTCTTCTATCTACTGGATGTTTCCATTGCCTTCTTTAGGCCAGCACAACAACTCCTGAAGCATGACGACTCACTGAATGGTCATCTACTTCCCTTGCTACACTACTCTATATGAATTTGTCTTTATCAATGTACCGCAAGTTTATTTCACTACATACTACACTTAGTATGAAATAATGTATAATTGGAAGGTATTTTCCTACTACCATCTCGAATGTAGGACATGTACTAAGATTATTCATACGGTACTTCATTTTAAATACCATTTAGATATACAATTTGTCATTCTAGATTATATAGATCATGAATGTTTCTTTACCAACTACACATGTATTTTTCAATTTAACAGATACAAGCCAGTACACCTTTGAATCTACGTTGAAACGTGTGACTTATGTCTCTACATCACAAGCATCTCGATATCAAGGTTAGTTCCATGGAAAACTAGTTTCGAACCTACTTGGGTCACCACACAATCCTTGGTCATCTCCTCCAGGTCTATAGGGCTCCGACACTTTTGGGGTCATCCCTCTTCCCTTATGCATCCAGAGAGTGCCCTACTCATCTTCCCTTTGGGTCCCATGAGTTCATGAAGGTGATCAATCTCCTAACCCATGGCCCTAAGAAAATGATAGTTGTTACCTCCCAACCCTATGGTCGTGTGCAACTAGGGAATTAGGCAACTCCTACTTCCATCGGTCTTATCCCTAATAACCCTCGGATAGACCTAGGATTCTAACATAGTACATGTCTAACTCAGAACCTTACCCAAGCCTTCATCATCTCTCTCTGCATTCATGGGCTGACTTTCATCCTTTCATAGGGGTCATGGCGACATGCCTACCTTGGTCAGGCCCCATACTGGTTACCTCCATGGTAACACATCCATATGCACTTAGAGATGGTTATCTATGCATCTTACAGGTTCATCCTCATACTATGTACTTTTCACTTAGCTTCTCAAGATTCTATGAGACCTCTTTAGGTTACCTCAAAACAAAACTGGTATACCCTCTACAAGAGGGTCTCTCTCCCATGATGGGAGGAACTACATCTTGATAATAAAGGTCACAAATGTCCTTAGGTCTAGGTTTTACATCCACATGAGCATGCTTAACCTTAGTAAGCTACTAAGGCACTAGTAGACCACCTACTAAACCATGCCAGGTCATACTGTTTCTCATTCCTCAACATTGGACCAATAACAAACCTTCTCATGCCACCACCTTGGCAGTGAGAGGTTCATCAAACATACCTTCAACTTAAGGGGTTTCCCCTTCCTCTAATCATGAGGAGTGCCATGTTCAAAACTATATAAACTCAAATCTCATCAGGAGCATCACTTACACCACTTCCCCTCTTAGGCCTAGGAACCCTAGGTTCACTTTTGGGTGTCCAACTGCATGCTCAACCTCTTAACCACGAATCAAACTTGTCCAATGTATGTCATGCACTCCCATGATCCTTTTATTCGAGCAACACCTCAGAGTTGAGTCCTCCTTAAGGACAACCTCACAACTGGTTACTCAAACCTCCTCAGGGTCTAAGGCACTCTTTGTCTCATCTCAGCAGGTAAACACCTATACCATAGGAACATAGGTATCAGAAGCATCATCCTCTCTCTAGGGTTTGGTTCCTCTAATGGCAACCAAGATATCCCCAGCCTCCAGGGATCATGCATGTGGCAACCACAACCATCCACTTAGGTCGCATTATCCTCAACTCCCCATTGTTCCTCATATCTCATAGTCTAAGCTTCTAACCTTCTTGCTTGGATCCTGCTATCTCTCTCTCTAGAGCTAAATGTACAACCAGCCTCACTATTAGAGGTCCTCTCTCCATGAATATGGATCAAGCTCACAAGCATACCCCTACCTGGGTGAAGCCTATGTTCAACTTATGTTGCTCAATATTATCCATAGCCCCTTATGCTTATCTCATAAGCCTTCCATCATGCCCTTCTGGACAGGGTTTCATCCTACTGCACTATTGACGTACTTTGCATGCTATGCCCTACTCACATATGCCCATAGGGTTTCTATAGGTTCTTCTCTAACCTCATCATTGAAGGAGCTATCCTTCTCTCTAACATCTACGGCCCTTCCCAGGGTTGGGTCGCCAAAGACAATAGGTCATCCAACCTCGCATGGCTCATAATGTCATGGGCATCTGAAAGCATGTCCACACACCTGTTCTATCATGACATCTAACTCATCATGCCATCTCTCTCTCTAACTGCCACTTAGGGTTAGGGTTAGCATCATCCTCAGAGGATGTGATAGGTCTCTACTTTTAATAGAGATCTTTGCCTCCATGACCAACTCTCTCTACTCATCCTCCTAAAAAGAAGGTCTAGTCTCAGTTCTCTCCTGAGGGCATGACAACTCATGTCATATGAACTAAGCATGTATATATTCTTTAGTTTACACTTAAACTATTAAGCTTATGTCCATGACATCTTATTTACATGCTTTTCATTAATTTGGTGGAGGACACCTTAAAACTTATCAACCTTACCCATACCTTAAGAGGGTGAGGAAAAGAGTGAAAACCCCATTCCTTAAGGTCCTTAATAAAATTTGAGTTGAGAAGGGATGAACAAGATGAGAGAGTCCTAAAGGTATCTTATTTCGAGTCAAATCCTAAGACTTTGGCTAGGCAATCACACTAATCCGGGAGTCCTCGTATTACGACTAGCGGTGCGGAGGAAAATATTGTCAGCCCCCAGACGTGATCCTTTTCTAGACACCTCTGTCTTTTGGAAAATCCTCTAATAACTCCCTTGGGTTCTAAAGAGTTTGTAAAATTTAATAATTATTAAAGATTAAATGAGGAACCTATGCTCTGATACCAAATGTAATGACCCCACCTCCCAGTAACCCCCAATTAAGGGAGACTAAGAGGTCAGAGCCGTTATCCCAATTTTCAGATCAAAGGTTCAACAAATAATCAATAATAATTATCAAATTCTATTAAACTAAACTGAAAGGCTGTAATAAAAATTAACTTTACATACCTTTTTCAAAAACTTGGATATCTACTGTTATCTACATTTGGAGTCTATTCTAACTAATCCTTCTTTGTACCTTAATTCTCATTTAATTCCACATATGCCACTTTGTTTGTTCTTTTCACTTGAACCTAAAATGTTGACAAAAAAAACGTCGGTCAACATAAATGAATTATGTTGGTATGTGGGGGAAACAATAATCATGCAATTAACTGTAACAACATATTGCAGTCAACTATGATTTAACAAACAACTTTACGTTTTAAATATATATGCGCAATCCATACATATACTATCCTCTGCATTGTCCCTGTAGTGGACCTCGATGTTACCTTCCTTATGGTAGATCCCCATTAAACCCCTCATGATCCTACCTAACAGGTGAATCAATTTCTAGGTTTGAGTCACATGGAACTACCCGTAGGTAGCCCACTCCTTAACTCATGGTGTGCTAGAGAGTCTCATGGCACTACACGTGGGTAGCCCAATTTCTAACTCATGATAGCCTAGACCTTGCTCTAGGTTACCCTATTTAGCATTTGCAAAGCCATAAAGGAGGACCCGGATCTAAGCCAGTTATATATACATATTTATAGTGATAATCATAGTCACTTTATAGTTGCATGAAATAAAAGTCATCCAAGTAGTTATTTTTAGACAATCGATAAAACTTCTGAGAATCTGCATGAAACTAAAGCGATTATCCATAAGCATAACCACATACCTGTTAGGCTGATTTGAGATAGAATAATCCAATCAATCAATAATTACAAATAGGCAAGCAAGCACACAATGAGATCCTAAAATATGTATACAATTTCCTATTATTGATCATGCCATCAAGATCTATTAAACCTAGCTCGCTTCCTAGGGTTTCTAGTCCACTTTTAGGGTTTCCATTGCAATTAGGGTTTCACTTTATTTTTACTATTTGAAACCATAATTTTCCCTAATTATATCATCTATTCTTCACGAAAGATATTAAGGTTACCTTTTAACAACATATAACCTTATTTTCAGATTAAAGGCATCATTATCCATCATATAAGTCCATTAATCCTCTTTTACATTAAAACTACCATTTTTATCCTTTTAATTCATGACAAGATCATTATGCCTAATTAGCATCACATTAACAACTCATAGTTCATTGTGGTCTAATTCACCTATGAACTCCATTTATTACTAATTCCACAGTTTATTCATTAGAAAACCCTAATTTCCATATTAAGGGTATTTATTCACAATTGGGAACCTTTATACTGAAAATAGCTTAGAATCATCATAGCTTACCTTTATTCATGATTTTGAATAGTTAAAGCCATTAAGAGTCACCAAAAACTAATATTAGGCTTTCAAGGCCCATTAAAGCATATTTATGCATATGAAACTCTAAATTAAACCAATTACGTGCAAAGTTCATCCTTTTTGTTCTTAATGTACCATTTTACAATTAACAGGTAAATATCAACTTTAATCATCCATTAAACCCTACTAAATACATTAATCATCTCAAGATAGGGTTTCTTAATCTTTAATTCATTAAAGTTGATAACTTAAACTACTTTTCAAATATCAAGAGGAATTAGCTTCTAAATATATTTTTAATGGATTCCCCTCATTTTTCTAAGCAATTTTCATATTTTATGTGTATCCATCCGAGCTACCAATATTTAAATACGATTTTTACAAGATATTACTTACCAGAGCCAATCAAAGGGCGCCATGTGTCCCTTTCCATGCAATGTGACTTGTATGTTTGGAAACATAACTGAAAGTCAATTTTGCCCCCGCCTAAGTGGTCGGCTCTTCATACCCGGGAGGGGTATAACCGTCCAACGACCACCTACTCTTCTTCTACCTCACGAAAACCTAACCAAGCCGTTATAACCTTGGTTGTCACGGTTCCCCTTCCCCATCCCTGACCTCGACGGCCACCAGGGAGGTTTCCCCTGCCTCCTCCGTGCCTCTGCGCACAGGGGGGTGTCCTTGGATAGCGTCTAGGGTGGCTGTTTTGGCCCACTCCGTATGCAGCTCGTGGCTGACTTGCAGCCATATAGTGGTCGTTGCGCAAGCTCCAGAGCATGGGGAAGATGGATGTGCTCCTCTGTGGTGTCGTGGGAGCATCGTGCTTCCACCGAACTCTAAACCATGGCTCCTCATTGTCCCAGGGGTCAAACCACCCTCTTTGCCAGGGTTTGCACGCAAGGAAGAAGGAGAAAAGAGAGAGACGTGTGGGATCTCCTTGGGCTCGACCCTGGGCTCCACCCTTATACAGGGGAGAGTATCCATGCCCCAGTATGCTTGCCCACAAAGAAACAAACCCCTTTCCCAATAGGAATCCAATTCCTTCATTGAGAAGTAATCTTCTCTCTCCTAATAATATTTTTAATAAACCATGTGTATTGGATATTTAGGAATTCGAAAATTATCCCTCTTATTCTCTTTATGCTTTCCTTTTAATCCATTGGCACGAATTTATGTTTTCTTTTTAATAGAAAATACCTTCTTTTTAACAATACCACAAAATCCATTAATTATGTATCACATTATCCTCTTATTTTGCATTATTGGTATTTTCTCTTTCCTTTTTCTCCATTGGGGATCCTTGGACCCCAAGAAACTCTAATATTTTGAAATCCTTTTTAATGGATACTCATTATCCTTCTAGATGCATCTATATCCATTATTTCTCATTATCTTATTTATTTCTTATCAAAATATCTCTTTTTAAGGATTTCTCTGTACCTTTCTTTCTATTTTCCTCATTGGCATTCCTTTCAACATTAGGAATCCTTTGGATGCGAAAATCTACCAAGGATAACTCAACTGTACCTCTTTCCACTTATTTCCCACATTTTATCATTGTTTTCAATTTCTTTCTTATTAAAGAAATATTTAATTGATCTTTTCTTTTCTTGTTGCATTATCTTTGCAACTTTGGACTCCTTGGAACCCAAGGAACTCAAGATGCATGAAATCCTCCTTTGGATTACATTCATTTGCCTTCTAGAGGTTTCTACATCTTTCTTTTCTCCATTTCTTATTTTCTCATTTATTAATGGAGTTTCCTTTGTCTTTTCCTTTTTATTGGGCCCAATAGCCAATAAATCCCACAAAACAACCAACAAGGCTATTGTAAACGAAATCCATTTATTCAACAACAAATTATTTGTTCAAATATATTTAATAGAAGAAATTACATTTCTCACCACAAGAACCCAAAAACTTGGGTTGTAACATCCTTCCCCTCTTATAGGAATTTTGCCCTCAAAATTCCATCAAGCAAACAAACAATTCAGGATAAGATTTTTCCATGTCCATCATTGGCCCCTATGTAGCTTTACATTATCCATGGTTCTTCCAAAGAACCTTTATCATCACATATTCCTTTCTCTGAGTTCTATCACCTTGGCATCTATAAACCTCACAGGTGACTCAGGTCATTTCAGCCTCCCTTGGGGCTCACTAGGTTCATTGCCCGGCACATGGCCCGGGTACCTCACATAGTGGTCTAAATTGGACACATGAAACTCATCACACATTACTTTATCCTGAGGGGTAAGGTCAAACATAACCTTCCTCATCAATCCATCTAAAAAGAACCCATGTATCGGGGACTCAGTTCTCTTAGCTATAACTTAGAGGGGTTGGATTTTCACATCACATACTCTCCCATAGTGAACTACATGTCAGTCTGCTTTGCATCAGCTCATGACTCATATCACCCCTGGCCTCTCTCGCAGCCATTGCATGATCAAAGCGACTTCATCTGCATACATTGTGACCTTCGTGAGGTTCCTTCACCAACATCATCTTAATGAAGTGGTAACTGACACAACCTCCCTTATAGAGCTTCTTTACATCCTGATAGTGGCTAGGGTGGTTATCATCACATCTTACACAGGACAAGAACTGTCTCTAGGTATCACCCTGAACAAGCACACAGGCTCTCATCAGACCCTCTAGTCTGGATTATACTAACCATTAGTTAGGGTGATAAACTGTACTAACATCAAGTTCTTCATGCATCTACTTCCACCTTATGGAAGTGTATCCTTAGGTTATACTCAATACCTTTTGAACTCGCATCATGGTGTAGTTGAACCAACTCCCTCATATGTAGTTCAACCAGATCTGTCCCTTGACAGTACTCTTTCTTTCTCATATAGATAAGGCGATCTACCATAACCCATATTGCATCTTGACCTTCCTTGGTCTAGGGGAGACTTACCACAACATCCACAGTGATGAACTCCCATTCCTCTCTCGGGGACTCCTTATCCTCCATAACAATAGACTGGGTTTCTGGTGTTCATCCTTCATCTCCTGGCTTGCATGGCGACATGCCACATGCAACTTCATCTTAAGCATCCAAAGTACTACTGTCACTTACTATCTTCGTAGTACCATGGTGTATGGTGATCATGATCTCATGTATGTCATGATTCCTCAAGATTGATTCCTCAAAAACCCTAACCACTCTAGTTGGGTTTCATCACCTTCTTTTCCAAAGAAGTGCATCTGAGGTTCTACAACCATCCTTTTATTGCATCAAGGCCTAGGCTGGCCAAACAACTAGTAACTTGTTCAACAAACTTCGTTAGAGTTAGCCAAAATATCTTCCTTTTCAAACTTAGGGCTAACCCAACAACCTCTTCTAGCCTCTAGCTAAACTAAGCAGTTGCATCTCAACCAAGGCATCCATTACCACTTCACATCCTTAGGTGATAGGAAATATTGAAGACATACACCTCCATCTATTATCTCAGCTCAAACTCTAAGTCTATCTTCATCAAGGAACTCTGAGCTCATCTTCTTGGTTATCAAATTCAACCTTGTATCACTTGCAAATTCCACATAGCTCATGTTAAAATATCCTCACAAGATGACTACCTTAATACTCTTAGTGTTTGCAAACCATCCATGTATCGTTCACTCCACCAGGGTATGTTATCATCTCTGTCCTCATACCTCCTAGCTACGTTCCAACTCACATCATCTTTATCCTTGGTGTATGGCATGCGCATTGTCTTATCTCTCACTCCCATAACAAGAGGAAATAAGCATTTGGCTGCAGTCCAAACACAGAGTTCTTCCTATTCCAAGAGTAGAGATGGTACATCCCACCATGCCAGTACACCTTCGAATCTACGTTGAAACATGCAACTTATGTCTCTACATCACAAACATCTCGATATCAAGGTTACTTCCATGGAAAACTAGTTTCGAACCTACTTGGGTCACCACAGAATCCTTGGTCATCTCCTCTAGGTCTCTAGGGCTCCGACACTTTTGGGGTCATCCCTCTTCCCTAATGCATCCAGAGAGTGCCCTACTCATCTGCCCTTTGGGTCCCATGAGTTCATGAAGGTGATCAATCTCCTAACCCATGGCCCTCAGACAATGATAGTTGTTACCTCCCGACCCTATGGTCATGTACAACTAGGAAATTAGGCAACTCCTACTTCCATCGGTCTTATCCCTACTGACACTCAGATAGACCTAGGATTCTAACATAGTACATGTCCAACTCAGAACCTTACCCAATCCTTCATCATCTCTCTTTGCATTCATGGACTGACTTTCATCCTTTCATAGGGGTCATGGCGACATGCCTACCTTGGTCAGGCCCCATACTGGTTACCTCCATGGTAACACATCCATATGCACTTAGAGATGGTTATCTATGGGTCTTACATGTTCATCCTAATATTGTGTACTTTTCACTTAGCTTCTCAAGATTCTATGAGACCTCTTTAGGTTACCTCAAAACAAAATTGGTATACCCTCTACAAGAGGGTCTCTCTCCCAGGATAGGAGGAACTACATCTTGATAACAAAGGTCACAAATGTCCTTAGGTCTAGGTTTTACATCCACATGAGCATGCTTAACCTTAGCAAGCTACTAAGGCACAAGTAGACCACCTACTAAACCATGCCAAGTCATACTGGTTCTCATTCCTCAACATTGGACCAATAACAAACCTTCTCATGCCACCACCTTGGTTGTGAGGGGTTCATCAAGCATACATTCAACTTAAGGGGTTTCCCCTTCCTCTAATCATGAGGAGTGCCATGATCGAAATTATAGAAACTCAAATCTCATCAGGAGCATCAGGTACACCACTTCCCCTCTTAGGCCTAGAAACCCTAGGTTCACTTTTAGGTGTCTAACTGCATGCTCAACCTCTTAACCACGAATCAAACCTAACCAAGGTATGTCATGCAATCCCATGATCCTTTTATTTGAGCAACACCTCAGAGTTGAGTCCTCCTTTAGGACAACCTCACAACTGGTTACTCAAACCTCCTCAGGGTCTAAGGCACTCTTTGTCTCATCTCAGTAGGTAAACACCTATACCATAGGCACATAGGTATCAGAAGCATCATCCTCTCTCTAGGGTTTGGTTCCTCTAATGGAAACCAAGATATCCCCAACCTCCAAGGATCATGCATGTGGCAACCACAACCATTCACTTAGGCCGCATTATCCTCAACTCCCCATTGTTCCTCATATCTCAGAGTCTAAGCTTCCAACCTTCTTGCTTGGATCATTCTCTCTCTCCCTCTAGAGCTAAACGTACAACCAGCCTCACTATTATAGGTCCTCTCCCCATGAAGATGGATCAAGCTCACAAGCATACCCCTACCTGGGTGAAGCCTATGTTGAACTTATGTTACTCAAGATTATCTGTAGCCCGTTATGCTTATCTCATAAGCGTTCCATCATGCCCTTCTAGCCAGGGTTTCATCCTACTGCACTATTGATGTACTTTACATTCTATGTCCTACTTGCATATGTCCATAGGGTTTTTATAGGTTCTTCTCTAACCTCATCATTGAAGGAGCTATCCTTCTCTCTAACATGCACGGCCCTTCCCAGGGTTGGGTCACCAAAGGCACAAGGTCATCCAACCTCACATGGCTTATAATGTCATGGGCATCCAAAAGCACGTCCACACACCTGGTCTATCATGAAATCTAACTCATCATGCCATCTTGCTCTCTAACCGCCACTTAGGGTTAGGGTTAGCATCATCCTCAGAGGATGTGCCAGGTCTCTACTTTTAATGGAGATATCTGCCTCCATGACCAACTCTCTCTACTCATCCTCCTAACAAGAAGGTCTAGCCTCAGTTCTCTCCTGAGGGCATGACAACTCATGTCATATGACCTAAGCATGTGTCTATTCTTTAGTTTATGCTTAAACTATTAAGCTTATGTCCATGACATCTTATTTACATGCTTTTCATTAATTTGGTGGAGGACACCTTAAACCTTATCAACCTTACCCATACCTTAAGAGGGTGAGGAAAAGAGAGAAAACCCCAATCCTTAAGGTCCTTAATAGCATTTGAGTTGAGAAGGGATGAACAAGATGAGAGAGTCCTAAAGGTGTCTTATTTCGAGTCAAATCCTAAGACTTTGGCTAGGCAGTCACACTAATCCGGGAGTCCTCGTATTATGACTAGCGGTGCGGAGGAAAATCTTGCCAGCACCTAGACATGATCCTTTTCTAGACACCTCTGTCTTTCAGAAAATCCTCTAATAACTCCCTTGGGTTCTAAAGAGTTTGTAAAATTTAATAATTATTAAAGATTAAATGAGGAACCTATGATCTGATACCAAATGTAATGACCCCGCCTCCCAGTAACCCCCAATTAAGGGAGACTAAGAGGTCAGAGCCGTTATCCCAATTTCTGGATCAAAGGTTCAACAAATAATCAATAATAATTATCAAATTGTATTAAACTAAACTGAAAGGTTTTAATAAAAATTAACTTTGCATACCTTTTTCAAAAACTTGGATATCTACTTTTATCTACATCTGGAGTCTATTCTAACTAATCCTTCTTTGTACTTTAATTCTCATTTAATTCCACATATGCCACTTTGTTTGTTCTTTTCACTCTAACCTAAAATGCCGACAAAAAAAATGTCGGTCAACATAAATGAATAATGCTGGTATGTGGGGGAAACAATAATTGTGCAATTAACTATAACAACATATTGCAGTCAACTTTGATTTAACAAACAACTTTATGTTTTAAATATAACTGTGCGATCCATACATATACTATCCTCTACGTTGTCCCTGTAGTGGACCTGGATGTTACCTTCCTTATGGTAGATCCCCATTAAACCCCTCATGATCCTACCTAATAGGTGAATCAATTTATAGGGTTGAGTCACATGGTACTACTCGTAGGTAGCCCACTCCTTAACTCATGGTGTGCTAGAGAGTCTCATTGCACTAGCCCAATTTCTAACTCATGATAGCCTAGACCTTGCTCTAGGTTACCCTATATAGCATTTTTAAAGCCACAAAGGAGGACCCAGATCTAAGCCAGTTATATATACATATTTATAGTGATAATCATAGTCACTTTATAGTTGCATGAAATAAAAGTCATCCAAGTAGTTATTTTCAGACAACCGATAAAACTTCCGAGAATCACCGTGAAACTAAAGCGATTATCCATAAGAATAACAACATACCTGTCAAGATGATTTGAGATAGAATAATCTAATCAATCAAGAATTCCAAATAGGCAAGAAATCACACAATGAGATCCTGAAATATGTATACAATTTCCTATTATTGATCATGCCATCAAGATCTATTAAACCTAGCTCGCTTCCTAGGGTTTCTAGTCCACTTTTAGGGTTTCCATTGCAATTAGGGTTTCACTTTATTTTTACTATTTTAAACCCTAATTTTCCCTAATTATATCATCTATTCTTCATGAAAGATATAAAGGTTACCTTTTAACAACATATAAACTTATTTCTGGATTAAAGGCATCATTATCCATCAATTAAGTCCATTAAGCCTCTTTTACATTAAAACTACCATTTTTATCCTTTTAATTCATGACAAGATCATTATGCCCAATTAGCATCACATTAACAACTCATAGTTCATTGTGGTCTAATTCACCTATGAACTCCATTTATTACTAATTCCACATTTTATCCACTAGAAAACCCTAATTTCCATATTAAGGGTTTTTATTCACAATTAGGAACTTTTATACTCAAAATAGCTTAGAATCATCATATCTTATCTTTATTCATAATTTTGAATAATTAAAGCCATTAAGAGTCATCAAAAACTAATATTAGGGTTTCAAGGCCCATTAAAGTATATTTATGCATATGAAACTCTAAATTAAACCAATTACGTGCAAAGTTCATCCTTTTTGTTCTTCATGTACCTTTTTACAATTAACAGGTTAATATCAACTTTAATCATTCATTAAACCCTACGAAATACATTTATCATCTCAAGATAGGGTTTCTTAATCTTTAATTCATTAAAGTTGATAACTTACATTACTTTTCGAATAGAAATAGGAATTAGCTTCTACATATATTTTTAATGGATTCCCCTCATTTTTCTGAGCAATTCTTATATTGTATGTGTATCCATCTGAGCTACCAATATTTAAATACTATTTTTTCAAGATATTACTTACCAGAGCCAATCAGAGGGTGCCATGTGTCCCTTTCCATGCAACGTGACTTGTATGTTTGGAAACATAATTGAAAGACAATTTTGCCCCTGCCTAAGTGGTCGGCTCTTCATACCCAAGAGGGGTATAACCGTCCAACGACCACCTGCTCTTCTTCTACCTCGAGAAAACCTAACCAAGCCGCTATAACCTTGGTTGGCATGACTCCCCTTCCCCATCCCTGACCTCGACGGCCACCAGGAGGGTTTCCCTTGCCTCCGTCATGCCTCTCCGCACAGGGGGTGTCCTTGGGTAGCGGCTAGGGTGGCTATTTCAGCCCGCTTGGTCTGCAGCTTGTGGCCGACTTGCAGCCATACATTGGTCATTGCGTAAGCTCTAGAGCACGGGGAAGATGGTTGTGCTCCTCTGTGGTGTCGTGGGAGCATCGTGCTTCCACCGAACTCCAACTGATGGCTCCTCATCCCAGGGGTCGAACCACCCTCTTTGCCAGGGTTAGCATGCAAGGAAGAAGGAGAAGAGAGAGACATGTGGGATCTTATTGGGCTTGACCCTGGGCTCCACCCTTATATAGGGGAGAGTATCCATGCCCCAGTATGCTTTCCCACAAAGAAACAAACCCCTTTCCCAATAGGAATCCAATTCCTTCATTGAGAAGTAATCTTCTCTCTCCTAATAATCTTTTTATTAAACCATGTTTATTGGATATTTAGGAATTCGAAAATTATCCCTCTTATTCTCTTTATGCTTGCCTTTTAATCCATTGGCACGAATTTATGTTTTCTTTTTAATAGAAAATACCTTCTTTTTAACAATACCACAAAATCCATTAATTATGTATCACATTATCCTCTTATTTTGCATTATTGGTATTTTCTCTTTCCTTTTTCTGCATTGGGGCTCCTTGGACCCCAAGAAACTCTAATATTTTGAAATCCTTTTTAGTGGATACTCATTATCCTTCTAGATGCATCTATATCCATTATTTCTCATTATCTTGTTTATTTCTTATCAAAATATCTCTTTTTAAGGATTTCTCTTTACCTTTCTTTTTATTTTCCTCATTGGAATTCCTTTCAAAATTAGGAATCCTTTGGATACAAAAATCTACCAAGGATAACTCAATTGTACCTCTTTCCACTTATTTCCCACATTTTATCATTGTTTTTAATTTCTTTATTATTAAAGAAATATTTAATTGATCTTTTCTTTTCTTGTTGCATTATCTTTGCAACTGTGGACTCCTTAGAACTCAAGAGGCACAAAATCATCCTTTGGATTACATTCTTTTACCTTCTAGAGGTTTCTACATCTTTCTTTTCTCCATTTCTTATTTACTCATTTATTAATGGAGTTTCTTTTGTCTTTTCCTTGTTATTGGGCCCAATAGCCAATAAAACCCACAAAATAACCAACAAGGCTATTGTAAATGAAATCCATTTATTCAAAACAAATTATATCATTATTTGTTCGAATATCTTTAATAGGAGAAATGACATTTCTCACCACAAGAACCAAAAAACTGGGGTTGTAACAGGTTTGGTTCGCGTCAACTTTTTGGTATCAGAGTATAGGCTGAACCTAAAATGAGTTTAGGTTTGGGACAGGGGCAATAAAAGATCGATAGGATTATGATTTTTTCCTCTTTGAAGAATAATTTTCTAACATATGTGTTTTGTTATGAATATGCATATGGTAGGAAGATGATGTTGGACTTGGTGAGGAACAAGCTCAGAGCCATTATGGCCCTGATCCTCATGCAATGGCTCAAGGTGGAGAAGATAATGAGGCAACAAGGATGTACTGTATTTTTCTGGAGATAAAAGAAAAGTATAAGATGGGCGGGAGGTCTTAATCTTCTATTAAGGATCTAATGAGATCCTATGAGCTGGTAAATAAGCCTAGTGGGACTGAATTTTCTGGAACAACAGACCCGGTTGTGGGTGACATGTGGTTCCGACAGCTGGGAAAGGTTTTTTGCCTGTTGGAGTTATCAAAAGATAAGAAAATAATCATGTTGTTTATATACTCAAGGGAGATGCTAAGTTGTGGTGGTGTGGAGTAGAAGATAAGAGGAGGAATATCATGATGACATGGATGGACTTTGTTGATGAGTTTCACCTTAAGTATTTTTCCCCTACCTTCCTAAGTGATAAGATCAAACAACTAGAGAATATCAGACAAGGCAATATGATGATTGGTGAGTACGAGGAATTCTTCAAAAGTTGGCTAATTTATGCCCGCAACTTGTACCATATGATATACAGAAATGCATTAGATTTCAACAAGGATTAAGACAAAAAATTAGACACAGTCTATCAGCTATTGGTCAAAGGGACAGAGAAAATTTTGTGGAATTTGTGAAAGCAGCGAGATGTGTAGAAGGTCAGTTAATATTGATAAGAAGTCAGAGAGCAAGAAAAGATATGGAGACTTTAGTAGAGGAGGACAAAGTAGTGGTGGATATAGAGGAGGTGGTGGTTTCTTTTCCAAGATAGGATAAAGACTTGGTTGTTTTGTAAGACAAGAATATGGTTCTTCACAGAGAAGGTCTAGTTCCAGTAGATGGAATACACCACCTAGGTGGACACCTCCAACAAGGTGTTCAATTTAAGTAGTGTCAGTGATAGGCCCATAGAGATGAGATGCAACCATGTGTGACAATTGTGCTAGGACACATTCTAGTCAGTATTGGGGAGCTAATGCTCTACTATGTTTTCACTATGGATAGATGGGTCAAATAAAAAGGTAGTTGTCCAAAGCTTTAGTATATTTTAGAAAACAGTTCACAATTATAGTTTTATCCTTCACAGAGATAGACTCTAGTTATAGGGGCAAGTTATTTTGTGGCTTTAGGTTCTAGAGGGGGAGCACCTAGTACTAGTAGTAGACAGTGAGGACGACATGGTAGAGGGAGAGCTACAGGATGCTTCTTTTCAATGACACCATCTAAAGGTGTATTCTCGCCCAGAGTTGCGACATGTGAGATGCTTCTCTTAAATAGCATTTCTATTACAGTACTAATAGATCCTAGTTACACACATTCTTTCTTCCAAAGATCGATAGTTAGTGGATTAAATCTTCTAACCCAAGATTTATCATATGAGTTGTTGTGAAAAGTTCCACTAGGTGAATCCTTAATTTTGATAGAAGTGTATCTTGGATGTGTATTGAGTTTTAGTGAGTATATGATAGGAGTTGATCTCATACCCTCAGATATTAGTTCTCTTAAAATTATTTTGGGTATGGGCTGTCTTGAGACATATCATGTGAAGTTAGATTGTTGGAAGGAAGAAGTTATCTTTCAAAAAGGTGGTTTTTCATGAGTCTTTATGGAGATAGGAAAGTCTTACCCACATGTATAGTATCAGAATTTGTAGCTGATAAGTTGATGAGAAAAGGGTGTGAGGCCTTTTTAGCTCATGTGGTGGATGCTAGGGTAGAAAAAAGAATAGTCAGTATAGCAAATATCCCAATAGTAAGTGAGTTTTCATATGTCTTTCCTGATGAGTTTCTAAGTTTACCACCTGAAAGATATATCGACTTTGAGTGAAAGACCTTACCTACCTATAGAATGGCACTTGTAGAGTTAAAGGAGTTAAAAACTCAGTTACAAGAGTTACTCGATCAGGGATTTATTCAACCTAGTACATCACCTTGGGGAGCTCCAGTATTGTTTGTGAAGAAAAAGGATGGGACCATGCGGTTATATATGGACTACATGCAATTGAATAAGATAACCATTAAGAATAAATATCCTTTGCCTAGAATTGATGACATGATGATCAGTTATGTGAAGCATGATCTTTTCAAAGAAAGACCTTAGATTAGGATATCACAAGTTAAGAATAAAGGCATTTGATGTACCTAAGTCATCATTCAAAATAAGATATGGGCATTATGATTTTATAGTTATGTCTTGTGGACTACAAATGCCCCTACATTCTTTATGGACATGATGAATAGGGTTTTCAGACCATATCTAGATTAGTTCATAGTAGTATTTATAGATGGCATCCTTATATATTCTAAAGATGCAGAACAACATGAGAAACATCTAAGGATAACCCTACAATTGTTAAGGCAACATCAACTTTATGCTAAGTTCAGTAAATGTGAGTTTTGGTTGGCTTAAGTACCTTTTCTTAGACATGTCATATTAGGAGAAGGAGTCAGTGTTGACACTAAGAAGGTGGAATATGTTCTACAGTGGGAGCAACCTATAACACCTACAAGAGGTTTCCTCTAGTCAGCGGATACTACAGGAGGTTTATAAGGAACTTTAGTGCATTATCAGCACCTCTTACATGCTTAACAAGGAAGGATGTACCTTTTGTTTGGTCTGAATCATGTCAAAAAAAAATTCAAATTTTAAACAAGAACTTAACCACATCACCCGTCTTGATACTACCAAAGACAAATAAAGGCTATGTGGTTTTTTGTGATGCGTCTAGGAGAGGTTTGGGATGTGTTCTTATGCAAGAAGGGAAGGTGGAAGCCTATGCTTCTAGACAGCTTAAGAAGAATGAAGAGAACTATCACATGCATGATCTTGAGTTGGTAGGAGTAATACATGCCCTGAAGACATGGCATCGTTATCTCTATGGTGAATCATGTCATGTCTTTATTGATCATAAGAGTCTGAAGTACACTTTCACACAAAGAGATCACAACTTGAGACGACGCAGATGGTTGGATCTTATAAAGGATTATGATGTCACCATTTATTACCACCCTGGGAAGGCCACTGTAGTAGCAGATGCTCTGAGCAAGAAGTCAACAACGTCTATAGAAATGTATTCAATGGCATGTGTAAAAACAGACTTGTTAGTTAAGATGAGAGGGATGATTTTGGATCTAAATGTGTTTGATCAAGGTGGACTAATTACACAGAAGCAGTTTAGACCTACATTGTATGATCAAATTAGGAGCTTCAGCACAATGACAGAGAACTGCAATAGATCATGCATGATATGATAGAAGGAAAGAGGATAGAATTCAGATATTCAGATGATGGGTTGTTGTATCAACATGATAGATTGTGTGTGCCAGATGACACTGAGTTAAAGAAATAGGTTCTTGAGGACGCTCACTCTTCTATGTATGCAATGCATCTGCGCAACACAAAGATGTATAGAATCCTTAAGGAATTAAGTTGGTGGTCAGGTATGAAGAAGAATGTGGCTGAGTATGTAGCCATGTGTGGTGTATGTCAACAAGTCAAGACTGAACATCAAAAGTCAGCAGGTTCTTTGCAATCACTTCCTATCCCTGAATGGAAGTGGGATCATATCACTATGGATTTTGTGGTTGGATTGTCCAGGACACCACATGGTTTTGACTTTGTATGGGTAATAGTAGACAGGCTGACTAAGTCCTCTCACTTTCTACCAGTTTAGACAACTTGGGATACAACAAAGTTAGCCAAGATCTATATAGATGAGATAGTTAGATTGCATGGGATACCCATTTCTATAATATCTGATAGGGATCCCAAATTCGCATCTAGGTTCTGGAATCAGGTATGACGTTCTTTGGGAACAAAGTTGAAATTTAGTATAGTCTTTCATCCTCATACAGATGGACAATAAGAGAGGACAATTCAGACCTTAGAGGATATGTTGAGAGTATGTGTTTTGCAGTTTAGTGGCAGTTGGGATGATCATCTCAGTCTTATAGAGTTTGCCTATAACAACAGTTATCATTCTAGTTTACGCCTGGCTCCTTATGAAGCTCTATATGGGAGGAAATGTAGATCTCCTATTTATTGGTATGAAGTTGGAGAAAGGAAAATTCTAGGTCCAGATTTGGTGGAGGAAATAGCAAAAAATATATCTATGATCAGATAACAGTCGAAGGCTTCTCAGATAAAAGGTATTGACCACTTCAATTTGAGGTTGGAGATGAGGTTTATTTGAAAGTTTCAACATGTAAAGGTGTGATGAGGTTCAAAAAACCAAGGCAAACTAAATCCTAGATACATGGGTACCTATCCAATCATTCAAGGAATTGGACCAGTTGCAAACCAAAGTTGCCATTGGATTTTACACTTTACATGATCTATTTCATGTATATATAAATAAGTGTCATCCGGGTATGCAAAATATTTTAGATCTAGATCATATACATTTGAGAGACAATATCTCCTATGTTGAAGGACCAATTGAAATTCTAGATCATAGAATTCAGAAGCATAAAAGGAGGGATATACCCCTATTGAAAGTTCTTTGGAGGAATCATGGTATAGAAGAAGCTACTTGGGAAATAGAGTCGGAGATATGTAACAAGTATCCTTTCCTCTTTTAGAAATTTTGGTACAAACTTTTTATTAGAGGGGGATAATTGTTACAACCCTCTTCTAGCTTTGCTGGTAATCCTAGATATTTAAGATAATCTTAATGATGTTGGTGTTTTTATTAGTAATATATTACCATGTGTTTCATCTTAACTTTGGTTGTAACAAACTCATTTCCAATCATATATGATAATCACCCTCCCTTTAAGGACCCTATCCATCTAAATTAGGACCCCAACTTCCTTCCCCTCTTTTCATGACCCTTTTAATTTTTATACCTCATAATATAGATAACTTCATGATTATCGATAAACTAGACATCGTTGGTATCTAATGTCCCTAATTGACTCACTAGAAGCCTTGGTCGTATAATATTAGGATATAATAACCCTAAGTATGGAACTTTGGTACTTTGGCGATCAATGAAATGAAACTATGATTTCTATATGAGTGGATATCCTGGGACCTTAGAGTGTGAGATTTAATCTTATTCTAAGAACATTTAACCCTAATTGATCATTAGGATAAAGTTTAAGTCCTACTTAAGTAATCAAGTGCTAAATGGTGAAATTACAACTTTAATAACTTCAAAACCTAGATCTAAGTTCATAATTGGGTTCCCCATATCCTATTTAGAAAACCCTCACAATTTGGGTTTAATTTGAGTCTTTATCACCCTCTACTTAACCCTAGATGATTTTGTATGATTAAGACTATGGTTTCATTTCGATTTCATTAATTTGTTTCTCACACACCCCTTCACCGAAGTGGTTGTTATTTTGTTTGTCATGCATCTATTTTACTGGGTTTGGCAACTAGGTAGGAGACTTCATATCCCACCTCTATTTCTTCCATGTGTGTGAGAAGTCTTCAGCACAACCAGATCTTCCTTGCCTTTCTTTCGCAATGGTTAACTATTTCTCATGATTTCTGAGCCCTCGTACTTGTCTTTTCATCATAATTCTAGAGAGCCCTAACACACTACTTTCATTCCCCATAGATGAGACACCTAATTCCCCTTCTTCCCCCTTCTATGGCTGCCCCTCTTAGAGAGCTGGAATTCCTCTTAGCCAAGTCATATTGCCTTAAAAACTAGCTAGAAACATAGCCCAAAGTCCCCTCTTTCATTTGGGTCGCACAATTTCTCTCACAATCACCTAAGTTGGCCAGTCAAATCACACCTCCTTCTTAGATGACTAGATCTCCTCAGCATGCTCTCACACCACCAAGGCCCATTTATCAAGAGGTAACAATCCCCAAGACACTACCTTCATCTTTATGCAGTTAGTTTGTCCTGAACCCTACTAATAGGTTTTGATGACAAGCGTTGTCGTACGTGTTCTATACTGAGCTCTCACTAGTACATGGACCATGTCCCCCAGAAACTAAAAACCCTGCCAACCTATTCGCTAGTTCTTGGCAGAGATCATTGTGTTGTTTTGCGACTAAATGCTTCACAATATTGCCATCCTAGTTTTTACTATTTCCATCAGAACCTAGTCATCTATGGTCCCTATGTGACTATTCTTCATGAAATTGATGTTGCTACAATGTATACAGATACCCACCTTCACAATCCTCTTTTTCTACTACCTTATGTCCCCAATTTTCCTCAGTTTTGTTGGGCATCCATCCTCAAGTTGTCTTTCTGACCTTCATGGTAGAAACGATCATCTTCCCCTGGTTTCCAGAGACCTGGTGCTTGGTCCTTTTGGGTCCATCACAGCCTCATGAACTCACCAACATTCCATCATCGGGGTGAGGATGAGCTTGACTTGAGGTGGAACGGCTGATGCGGATCCCTTGAAGCTGAGTCTGGGAGCCAAGCCTTGAACCTCACCCATGGTGCGAGATATGGGAAGTCAATCTCTGGGGTGAAAGTCTCGTCTCATCCCTGATGAATGTCTTTTATCAGTGTCACCTGAGAAGGGTAAAATCATCTTTTAACTTGCTTTGATCCTGTGTTGACTAAGTGATACATGTGAAATTCCCCTAAAATCCATAGTCACTTTGATGTTTAATTATTATGAATTATTTGAGGGCATTTTTGTCAGTTCAAATTTTATTTTCCCTTTTAATCAGTAAATGATTTAACTTGTAAAAATCATAACTAATTATTGCTTCAGTAGACAAATATGAATATATACATTTTTTAAATTAAAAAAATGCGACTAATTTAATTAGATAGGTTTCACTACCATATGTCCAACTTACAGTAGGGTTGTTTTCTAAGTAAGGGATTCAATGCAATTTATATGAATTGAATGCACATATATTGTTGCTAGGTTGAGACGACCCTAACTTTGAGCCTAGGAGGTGTTAGTGAACATATATGTCTGATCATAAGGTATGTACATCCTCTATTTTATTTTGGACATTATTTGACTAAAACCTACATTCTTTTAAAGAGGCATCTTTTGAACTATTAATTATTTTGGAAATCCAATTGTTTGGACATTCATATTCATGATCTTATTTTATTATATTCATGTGGATATGGAACTACTCTATTTATATGGGTTCTTAGACCCCACCTACTCTGAATGCCTTTTCATGTCAAATTGACTAAAATGATAGTCTTATCACTCTATCTATCCATGTTGCATGTTTGACTAGAATATCTAGAATAACGGTACTTATGTACAACCATACTTATAAAGGGCGTGTATATTCCTCCTGGGGTGTGCCTTTCAACCCTTCTTTTTTTAGGACATGATCCTATGGTGTTATGGCCCTATTTTAGGTATATTTAGTCTATATCATTATGCATGAAAAATTTTATTGTTTTAAATTGTGATTGTGGTTAAATGATACAAAAATATATTTTATTTTTCAAACTTGTAGTCTGAATTTTAATACGCCTCATTCTCTTGATATAATTATTTTAAAATTACTTAATTTCTAGTAGCCCCTTTTTGTGGGAACGTCTCTTTTTTCACTTTTAACCCAATATAATGCCCAACATTTTTTATATGTGTACATACTTAGCCTTTACTGACTCTATTTTATTTCCTATTTTCTAGGTGATGTTCCCTTCCACCCAGGTGTAGGTATATTAGAAGAAAAGGATGTATGAAGATCGTATAACTTGTATTTGAACTAAGGATAGCTTGGAATTTCTAAGTTGCCCTCTGTGAAAGGTCTTGCATATGATTAGATTTGTTAGATATGTACCTTTTTACATTGATATACCACCATTTTAAGGTAAGGACCAATTGTAAATGAATCATGATGTATCTTTGTAATAGTTTTGTTTCTACTTCTTTATATTTACATGGCTCATCATATAGTACCATTTGAGTGGATCCCTTATCAGATCCCACTCCTTACAATGGTAATCTCAAATACTTATTTGTATAACTCATAATCATGACTTAAGCATACCACAAAGATCCAAGTTGGAGTTGATATAGAATGAATCTATGCATGTATGTGAGAGGAAAATTAATGAGATTTTAGGAAAAAATTAATAAATATTTTTTTTGTTTTGTAATATTATCAAATTAATATTGTATAATTGCATAATATTCAACTATGAATCCAATGCAAAAAAATTAACCAAATAGGAGTTAAAATGAGAGAATTATAGCATTTTTAGTAACATGTACAGACCTAGTGACCACTAAGGATGTAGCAACCGCTAAGGCCCAATAGTGACCACTAAGAACAGAGCGACCATTAAGGCCCAGTAGTGATCACTAAGGCTGCCGCCTAGGACAGCCAATCGTAAAATGATCATATCTCGAGCTACACATATCCATTTTCAATGAAACAAAGTGTGTTATAATCATAACTTGATCATGTATCATATTAGTCCCTTAGGCCGATGAAAGGAAGACCTGGTTGGAAATTTATAGGGTGATATTTGGGGAAAAGATGTAGAACAACTGTAGATTGGTGAACCAACCACAAATTCTTCATGGTAAGTAGTTCTAGTATGTAGATATATTCATTTTCACCTCTTTGATCCACTGAGGATCTTCTATTCAAATCCTTAGATGTTTGTTCCTCCTCCTTTCTTCATCTTCGTGCTACAGATGGTTGTTTTAAGTTCATTTTTCATATTGATGATCAATTTAGAATGAGATCTTAAGGCCTAAAACTTCATTCAGACTCATGGGAGCAAAGATTCGAGCTTAGTTGGTGAAAAGGCTAAGAGAAGTAACTTTAGACGAGATATGTGAGTAGAAAATCACCTTTTAACCCTTGATTTGCAATATACATTTGTCGATGTTTTTTGAAGATTGAATGAATGATATTTGTTGGATGTTTATTTATTTTATGCAAATTATAAAGTCCCTATGAGTGTCACATAAAGTAAATAATGATATTTTGAACCCTAGGTTACAATGATCAAAGAGTAATGCACATAAGTCCAATAATGGACAGTGGTTACATCTGAGATAGTAGACAAAGTATGGCTCACAAAATTAAAGAAAATACAAGTTCTTATGTGCAAGTAAATGATGATTGAATATATGTATTTGTGATTATTAGATGAACCCACATACCAGTATAGAAATATATTGACCGACTATTTTGTTTTTTAGAATTTTAGGTAGTTGATACACAAGATACAAATATGAAGATAAAGATGAAACCCATGGAAGGTATTAAAGCTATGTAGGAGGATTAGATGATTTAGTATTTCTTCTCAAATGTATAGTTCTGAGGATAGAAACTTCATGTAAGAATTTTTTAAACAATATTTGTGAATTAATGAAATTATTTTCTATTATTTATTAATTTCTATATGTGGATCCTTGGGAAAAATTTGTAGACAATGGCTCTCATCTTTTGGCCTTCCTTAATTGGGGGTTACTGAAAGTGAGGTTGTTACATTTGGTATCAGAGCTCCATATTTTTCAAATAATATTTAATAGTTTATAATTTCAAGTAATATGTAGAATTATGAAGGACTTATTAGGGAATTTTATAAATACAAAGGTGTCTAGAAGGGACCACGACCGAGGACTGGAAAAAATTTCCCCTGCACTGCTAATCGTCTTATGAGGACTCTCAGAACTGTGAATCCTACCTCGCTAAATTCAAAAGATTTTTCCTGAAATAAAATACCTTTAGGTTTGCTTCTCATCTTGATTTGTCCATTTCTCATCCTCTTGCTTAATAAACCCTAAAAATAGTTCTCTCCTCATCTAAAATTAGGGTTATGAGAAGAAGTAGGATTAAGGCATCCTCCACCAATTGATGTACATGTAATATAGAAATGATAATGTTCATGTATTTTGGAAATAATAATTTACATGTGATGTGGAGATAATGATAAAGTAAAGAGAAAATGTAATATGGGTTTGCCCTAGCAGGCTAACCCTAGATGGGACTAGGGTTGGTTTAGAAGAACCCTAGTGGGTCAAGGAACATGGAAATCCTAAGAGGTAGGGTATAGTCCCTAACCCTAACCCTGAAATCCTAATCATGAGAAATGCAAATAGTGTGGTGATATAGTACCCTACCCATATGAATCCAATTAGGGTAAGAGGAAACAAAGAATATAAATGTTTTGGTAACCATGAATGAAGGATGCATGTGAGAGAATATGAATACAAACGAGTTAAGTGACTCAGTCTCTCATGCACGTGTGCATGTGGAACAAGACAATAATAATAAAAGTTTTAAGAAACTTGTGAAATACAAGTTATATAAGAATATTTTCTCAACTATCTTTGATGGATGTAAGTGATACATGTGGGATATAAGAAATGGATCACTTCAAGTCATATGCTTAGGTGAGAGAAAAGTCCATACTAAGTTGATAGGTGATCAGATCACTTTAGGATGTATGCTTATGTAAGAGAAGGTCCACATTAAGTTGACAGGCGATTAGGATAAGGCCCATATATATTTTGTACATTGAGGGAACCACCCTAGAGAAAGGGTTCCCCACATGAATACTCCAGAAATGGAGTTCCCACAGAGAGTAAGTTGAGAAGTTAGAAAGAAAATGTGACACATCGTTCGAATAAAACATTATTAACTTAAGCGAAAGCAATCACTAAGCAGCGGATTACCGAAAAATCACTAAAAATTAAAACCTTTTTACCAAGAGATCCATCAAAGGAAAACTTTTCACATAGAACCAAAGTAACATATTTACATTCTGGTTTAAAGGTACATGTCATGTATCATCTCTTTCTGAGAATTACAAGCATCAACTGCCCTGTTAAACTAAACACAGGCAGTATAAAATCTCGAGGCACTGAGCCAAAATCTCGAAGTACCAACTACTACTCCGAGGATCTGAGAGTACAGAGACGACACATAGGACTCTATGTACATCTATACAAGGCATATCAGCCAGTGTCTCCACCTGAGACTTCACTACTATCCCTACTGCTGCTACTGTTGTCCTTCACCTACTGAAGGATTCTTTCCTCCTCGTCTGTGTCCACCTAAAAATGTGGTTCCCGCGGGGTGAGACAATTGTAAATTTTCCCAGCGAGAGATACAACTCTCTACCAAAAACATTATTATTGTAGATAAATCTGAACAGAAGAATCATTATTGTTTAACAGCAGTTGCTTCATTGTCTAACAGATTAGAACATTATTCTTATCTAAAGCATTGCAGCTATAACTTGATAGAGCAGCATGTCACTTATCCATTAAGGAATATGTATAACATTTATTCACTATAGAATTATAACCGCAACATATACTCTCTTTAGGCTTACATCACATAGCTAATGTCTGGCATTGTCTTTGTGGAGTCATGGCCTGTAGCCATATTCTTTTAACAAAGTATTGGGATCTTAATCCCTCATCTCAATAAGTACAATTCCATTTCTTAACAACTTCATCATCATGATTATAGAATATGGGTATTTGAACCCTTAACTCAACATAGAATACTTGTTACCACTTATTAGGTAACTTAATACCTTTAGGTCATCTGACCAAGGACATTATGATTCTTTTTACACAAAGCATTCCACATAGTTCACAAAGGTCATATCTCCTCTTGTTACCCCTTAATAGGCCACAAGGCATATTATGGCTTATAAATCCCATAAACAATTTCAATAAGTAAAACATCATATGGCACACAGGGCTCATTAATTTCCAGATTACCTCTCACTGAGCAATAAAGCATATGAAGGCTTATAAGGCCTATAAAACATTTTCAATATATAGAGCATCATAGCCCATACGTGGCTATGCTCATCATCTCAACATACATGCATGATTAGTACTCATGATAACAATCATATATCAGTACCATGCAATACAAGGGTTTTCTTATTACATTCATAACTCATCAATTTGTATTTGAGCTTCACATAGAATCACCCTGTGTTAAGGCTTCACATAGCATCACCCTGTATTAGAGTTTCACATAGCATTACCCTGTATTAGGCTTTCACATAGCATTACCCTATATTAGAGTTTCACATAGCATTACACTATATTAGGGTTTCACATAACATTACCCTGTGTTAGGGTTTTCCATAAATAACTATATAGGTTCTCAAGATCATATTATTAAAGATCAAGTCCTATTCCATTGCTTCACACAGCTAGGAATCAATATGGATAACATAATTATTCAATCATACTTATTTATTCTCTTCATTCATCATTAAATGAATTATCAACACAAAGTATAAGTTTCTCTCTCATGTTTACCAGAATATGATTGCATCATAGTCTATTGATTTGGATTAACCTTTTCATAAGGCACGTTAGCCTACACTTATCAAAGTGCATTACATCTGAATGTAACAACTGAGATGACACACTTTGTGTGTCACTCATCCAAATATATTGGATTTAAATTACATTAAGGTATATCACACTTGAGGTGCTGGATGTGATATCTATCGTATTTTTATGTATCACTTCCCTCATCACCATTACCTTACTTGAGTTCATCCACTTAGCTTGTATTAGGGTATTTCCCATCCTAATACTTTATACACCAGTTCATCACATTTATCATGTAATGTATTGGTCACAAGTCACTATATTTAGAAAATACAACCATTGCTAATGATATGGACTCATCTTTGAGTTAGGAACTATTGATCTAAGGATATCCACTATCAACCTCTTTAGATGTTACACTTGTCAATATATCAATCACTATTCCATTATTAGGAATAGGATTTTCCATGTTTATAAATTAAGTTTCACATAGCATCTCCCATAAATATGGGTTTCACATAACATCCTCATATATCAGGGTTTCACATAGTGTTACCTGGAATTAGGATTTCACAGCACATCACCAAGTGTTAGGTCTTCACATAGCACTTGTAGCATTACCCTCAATTAAGGTTTCTCATGGAATCACCCTCAACTAGGGTTTCTCATGGAATCACCATCAACTAGGGTTTCTCATGGAATCACCCTCAACTAGGGTTTCACATTCAATAACCCACAATTAGGGTTTACTATTCGTCCCAATTAGGGTTTCATATTTCAGTACCCATAATTAGGGTTTACTATTCATACAAATTAGGATTTTGCAACACATTACCCTAAATTAGGGTTACTCATGCCTTTTCCCTGGATTAGGGTTACATCCTTACTCTGGATTAGGGTTTCACATAGGATTGCCCTGAATTAGGGTTAAGGTTCATTAATCTTCTCATTTAGGGTTTATGCTCAATTTAGGGTTTCATGATCTCTTTACCAAGGATAATACCCTTAATCACCACATGAATCATACTCAAGTATGAATTCATCTCTATTATCTTCTCAACTTGATTAGGTTATATCAACCCTTCAATCAAGTACATACAACTATGATTGACATAGTGTACTGAATTATTGCTTTTATAAGCAATTAAGGTTTATCTCTTTAAAGATATTAATCATTTAGGTACTTTAGGGATTCAGCCTTTGTACCTATCATTTATTGTCATTACTATTAATCATTAGATCAATAAAACAATCATCACATTCAATTTCCAATTGATTGAACCACAGTTGACCTTCATTTGGTTTTGAAGTTTCATCACCAAACGGTTTTCAAACCGTTTGGTCTCCAAACGGTTTTGAAACCGTTTGACCCCAAAAGGTTTCAAGACCGTTTGGACTCAAACGGTCTCAAGACCGTTTGGGAAAAATCAGTCTCAAAACCAAAAGGGTTCATTAGGGAAATCACCAATCATATTGACTGTAATTTGCACCATTGAATTGGCCATTGATTAGGCAATTGAAGGATTCATCAATCAACACCATTAGATCTTTATCCAATAATCAAGGATCAACCATTAACCCTCCAAATGGTTTTGAAACCGTTTGGTCCCAAACGGTTTCAAGACCATTTGGGCTCAAACGGTTTCAAAACTATTTGACCCAAATTATCTTGAAATCGTTTGTAACAATCATGGATTCTTCAATCTACTCGATTAGGGTTTCCAATTGAAGGATTGTACATTCATTGAATTATTCAATTGGATCCATTGGATCATCATACAACATGTACTAGGGTCCAGACCTCAAATGGTCAACACTACCAAATGGTCAACCCTCTCTTGCGGTTTGGAGTTCAAGTCATCAAATGGTTTGCAAACCGTTTGGTCTCCAAACGGTTTTGATGAAATCGTTTGGACCAAAAGTCCAAAACCGTTTGCAACTCAAGTTTGTTGAGGTGTGTGATTGTGATGATTTCATCATCATCAAGATATGATCCTTCATATGTTTTTGTACTTTTCATGGTGGTTCTATTAATTTGATCAAATGAATTTCAAGAAGAACAATTGATCAACAATTGATAAGGAATTGAATGCAATAACAATATTAAGGATTCAAGTTATAAAACCCGTCTTCAATTGAGCTTCAAAGCTTGGAGCTTCATGTCAACAATGGTGTAAGAAGCTTTCGCAACCCTCCCAAGGCTTGTCCTCAAGCTTTGGAGTGATAAGATTGGCTAGGATTGAAGATGGAGTGAAATAGAGAAGAAATCATGCATTGTTTTGTGATTTCCACCAAGAATTCAAGGTGAAAGAAGGTCAAGAAGCTTACCAACAGGTTGGGGGTCATCCTCCTATTGCTCCAAGATCCCTTGGTCATTTGCGCAAGTAAGAAGTGAAAGTGGATTCGAAATTATCCCTTCACCTCAAAGATAAAGGAGCTTATATATGAATTTTATTGAAAATTCATTTAAGAGAGAGAAAGTAGGAATTATCTCCTCAACTTTCTTTACATATGCCCCCTTCACTTCCTTAGGGACGAGGCTATACTCTTTTCCTCTTATTCCTCTCAATTATCGATGATTTAAAGGAAAACAAACTAAGCACCTTAAATCATATAATAATAACATCCATAAGTGAGTGGATATTTCTTTTTCTTTTCTTAATGTGAGTGGGTTCTCCACTCACGTAGATATTTCCTTTGACTTTGCAAGGCACAAGGACATCCACACATAACCAAACTCAACCATTATAGTTTTGGTTGAAGGGCAATCCAATTAATGTAATTATTTTTACATTAAATTGAATTAGGGTTTCAATTATACTTAAATCTTGATTATTTTAATATCAAGATTCTCTCTCCTTCAAAATGATTCAAATGAGGCGCCCCTCTCAAATTATTTTCTATACCTGATTACAAGAATCATGAGGGACCCTCTTGAAGTGGTATTTTTCATATTGAACCCCAGATTTTGGGTAAATTGCACATTACACCAAAACTAGGTTTTAATGCACAAACATTGCTCAACAGGCTCTTTCTTGTTATTCAGGCTTGTAGAAGCCATACTACTCCATCATACTCATTCCCATGATGCTTCAACACATGAGGAACATTGTATCATGTAAAATTCGCAAGTTAACCCCTCAACTTGGGTAATTTGCACTTTAGTCCAAAACTAACAAAACATTGTTTCAACATAATTCAAAAAGGACTAAAATTGAAATATAAGTTCCTCTTGAGCCTTAATTACTTTAGAGAGATAAGAGAGAGAATATAATCAACTTCATTAAGAAAAACATCTAGGTTTAAGCATAACCCAGGTCAGGGATGTTACAGAAAATGCGTGAGTATATACATGAGAAATGTAAGTAACCAATGATCATACATGAAGATGGAAATATGAATATAACTTGATCATTACCTTACCGCTATCGTGGGATGAATAAGAAATGATACCATTGAGTGAGTAGGATAGTCACCCTCGGCGAGTGGGTAGACCCCAAAGATTGACCAATGAGGATTGAGAAGTTATTATAATAAAAACAATGCATCAAGATGAAAGTATGAAACCTTTAGGTCTAGTGAGCCAATATGGGATGGGTCAACCCAGGAGTGGGAAATGACCTATGGGGCAGGCAAAACCTTAGACCTTGGGGTCAGGTTGCGATTAGAGAGCCTAACTTCCTCCTATGAGCCATGAAGGCACCCTCGGTTAGGACCCTCCCTAGAAAGGTAAGTTGACTAAATCAATTTAGAGATTGTGGTAACCGTGAATGTCACCTAATATAAGAGATGAAAGCACATATATTGAGTATTATTCTTGAACCCAGAAACGTCATTTCTGAGGAATGTGAGAAAAAGTCACTATAGAAGTGGTTGACTGTATGAGATCGAGTTTAGAAAAGAAATGTTTCCATTAAATGTTTTCATGAGTCCAATAAGGGGATAAAAAGTGAGTAAATGAGCATTATAAGAGATGGAGGAATCCAGTTTAAAGAATTGCATATGAAAATAATGTCCTAGCAATGAACCCTTGGGAAGGTAGAGTCTGAAGTCAATCCTAAGTTCAAGTAGCGAGTATTAAAGGCACATAGACCGATGGGATTAGGAGTTGATTGTTCCATGAATACATAAGACCATCTGGTCAGGAGGTCTCTCTCAAAAAAAAAATCTGGTCAGGAGGTAACATCTATGTTTGCTTAAGGCTCATGTCTCAAGAGATTTGCCACCTTCATGATGTTCATGTGGCCCAATGGGTGAATGTGTGAGGCACTCCCTAGATGAGTAAGGATGAGATCACTCCAAAAGTACATGTACCCCTAGAGACCTCAAGGAAGTGGCTAAGTCTCATAATAACAGAGATGTAAATGTAAAAGATATGAAGAAGTCATGTAATAATGAAATGAGTTGTGTACAAACCCAAGAGTGAAAAAGGCACTTGACTTCATGAAATATAAGATATTATGGAATTAAAAAGCATATATGGTTTAGAGTCATGTTGAGTATGATTCAACCTAAAATATAATATTTTGAGGTAATGTGTGGATATACCGTCTCTACTCTTGGATTGGGATGAAATTTGTGTTTGGGTTGTAGTTAAGAGCTTATTTCATCTCATTATGAGGGAGAGAGATTGGGTAGACACATGATTATGCTTAAAATTGACATATGAGCACGAATATCTTAAGTTGAATTCAATGATATGGTCTAGGGTTTGAGGTGTTACCTCACCCTTACATGAAAATAAATAAACAATAGGTTGGAAACTTAGGTGAAAAGGTAGTCACCCAGTGAAATTGAAATCACACATGAAAATGTAATCAACAAAGGATGATAGAATGTAAATGCTAAGGATGTGGATATACCTTGAATTGAATTCAAGTACCAATCCTATTAATAATGTGAGAAATTTGCAAATCCATAAAAGATGTTAAAGATATCTAAGAAGGGTTGTTAACCCTAAGGTTTGGAACTAAGTTTTGTCATCATTCACCTTAAAGCTTACCAGGTTTTAATTTTGTGGACAAAATTATTTTTAAGGAGGGGTGAACGTTATATCATAAATTTTGGTAAAATTGTACATATAAATAAATTGATTTGTAATTTCTCCAATGTTATTATTCATGGAATCACCTTTGGGTGCTTGTAGCACAAGTTAAATATATAGAAAGAATTCATAATAATGGAATTTGATATGATAAATGAAATAGTTATCAAATTTCCAAGGGAAATAAAATGCATGGTGTTTTTTTATCTAGCCAAGAGTGCCAATAAAATGTTTTAGGCATTAAATAACATTATTTTCGATTTAACCTTTGTATGCTTGAAACAAATTTTGTAAAGTTGAAAATAATAAGAAAAGGAAGGGAATTGTTTTCATAAGATGACAAAAGGAGAATGTTTTGTATGGAAAAGATATCCCATAAATCCCACACACTAAATATACATTGGAAAGGAGATTAATGTGTTCCTATATTTGATGCAAGGAATATATCAAAGAGATAAATAGATGAATTATCCAAAATTGATTATCTAGTATGTTCCATATATGTTACATGCTTTCCTTTGTGGATTTTGGTGTATTCACAAAGTAATAGGAGTAATTGATTTAAGAAAGGTATCAAAGAAAGATAAAGAAAAAAATAGATATAAGGTATTAGAATTCTCAATCTTTCTAAATGGATTAGAACACACTGTTAGGAAAGTTGACCAGCCACCTTTGTAAGGAGTTTTATTGTGACTTGTGGTCCTATGATTTGGCCCTAAGTTACCTCCAATTCAACTATTACGTCGATGTTATGGTAATACGAGGAAAAGGAGAGTTGTAGAGATGTTATTGTCAATAAATAAGAAACAAACCAGAAAGGGAACGAGATCAGTGGATAGTTTTCCCAAGTACAGACTATATATATGTGGAATTCCCTATCCTCCTTCATGTGCCCTCTCCTAAGTCCTAATGGTCTACAAGAAAACCAAAGTAAGGCTGGATGCCTCCCCTAGTGTTCCCTCTTAGCCACAGTCGTCTGGGATCTATCTTGATGATGCCCTACTTGCTCGGAGACCAAAGGTAGTGATCTAGCTAGGGTAAACATGTGATGACGAGGAGGTTGAAGATTATTAAGTGATCTACATTGAGGTGCTGACAAGAAGTAACCCACCAACCCTACTCAACTATGGCTCTATTTTCCTTTTAAGAAAGCATGTCATGGGAAGTGGGGTCGCAGTCGACCAGGGCACAGTTGGTGATGTCTAGTGCAAGGGAGACGGCTGGAAATGGAGGTCATGGTGTTGGGGGATGGAAGAAAATGAACTAGACATGGTCTCTCTTATTGGTTTTAATGGAGAAGAGAGAGGATGAGCTAGACAGAGGAGGGGGAACATGGATAGTCATGGAGAAGAAACCCAGCCTGGCAGTCAGTATCCTCTAGCTAGTGGTATCCTTGTTGCTTTCTCCGACGTGTGTGAGAGGGATGACCAGGGAACGTGTGGAAAAGGAGGAGGTGAGTGCTGAGCCACTGGACTCAATCACCAGGTGAGGAGTGTTTGAAGTTGATGTTGGTGTGGCATCAAGAACCACATAGACCCGTGTCGTGAGGGTGAAGGAAACACATCATCATTGGACTGTTTTACCCTCTTATGCACACTGACGATGCGAAGGCAGATGAGTCCTTTTGCTAAAGAAACAAGCTGGCCCGGAAACAAAACCAATAATAGGTTATTTTTCTTATGTTTCTTTCTATGATTGGCTCACATAGACTTATCTTACAAAATTCGTAGTTAATTATTGGTCAACTCGTTGATAGCAAAATTATATATCATTTTTGTAACATCCCTGACCTGGGTTAAGGCTTAACCCTAGAGGTTTTGCTTAAGTAAGTCATTTATATTCTTTTTTTTATCCTTTGAAAAGTAATTAAGGCTCAAGAGGAACTTATGTTTCAATTTGAGTCCTTTTTGAATAATGTTGAAACAATGTTTTACTTATTCTAGACTAAAGTGCAAATTACCCAAGTTGAGGGGTTAACTTGCATATATTACATGATAAAATGTTCCTCAAGTGATGAAGCATCATATGAATGAGAATGATGTTGAGGTATGTCTTCCACAAGCCTGAGCACCAAGAAAAAGCTTATTAAGCAATGTTTGTGCATTAAAACCTAGTTTTGGTGTAATTTGCAATTTACCCAAAACCTAGTGTTCAATATGCAAAATACCACTTCTAGAAAGTCCCTAATGTTTCTTGGTATCAATTAGATACAATAAAATCATAGGGGTGTCTCATTTGAATCTCTTTGGTGGAGAGAGAATCTTGATATTAAAATAATCAAGATTTAAGCATAATTGAAACCCTAATTCAATTTAATGCAAAAATAAATATATTAATGGAAGTGCCCTTTAAACAAAAATGTGATGGTTGAATTTATATAAGTGTGAACATCCTTGTGCCTTGAAATGTCACCGAAATATATAAAGTGAGTGAGAGCCCACTCACATTAGTTAAAGAAAAAGTAATATCCACTAATTTTTGGATATTATTATTATATTGATTAAGGTGCTTAATTTGTTTTCTTTTAATTCATGGATAAAGAAGAGGATTTCGAAGGAGTGGATGATGTATTCTTATACAAGGAAGTGAGGGGGATAAGTGGCACCAATTTAGGGAGTTGAAAGATTTTTATAACACTTTCTCTCTCTTGAAATTCCCTTATATACACTCCATTTTTCACCCACATGAAAGGCTTTTTTCGACTCCTCTTTCTTTCCTTGATTTTTCTGAACACAAGGGAGCTTAGGAGAAACAGGAGGACATTCTCCAACCTGTAGGTAAGCTCCATATTCATCTTCAACCTTGATTTCATGGTGGAAATCGAAATTCAATGCTTATTTTCTTCTTTTCTCCATTCAATCTTCAACTTTAGCCATTCTTTTCATCCAAAGACTTGAGAACGGACCTTGGATAGTTGAGAAAGCTTCATTCACCATTGAGGATGTGAAGCTTGAAGCTTGGATTCAACTTTGAAGGAGGGTTATATAACTTGAACCCTTAAGCATCCTTATTGATTTCATTTCTTCATCATATGTTGATTCCCTTTTCTTTCCCAAATTTCTTTGAGATTAATTGTTGAAATCACCACAAAGATCACAGAAAATTTCATAGGTTTGAATCTAGAAGATGATGATGTCATCTTATCACACACCTCAATTAATATCATGAGCAAATGGTTTGCACCTTGATGACCAAACGGTCTCAAGACCGTTTGGTGATCAAACGGTCTCAAAACCATTTGAGGGCAAATGGTCTCAAGACCGTTTGAGGTTAAACGGTCTCAAGACCATTTGGGGTTAATTGCTGAAGTGGATGATTGAAGATCCAATGGTTCAAATTGATCTAATTACAATGGTTTCAAGAATGGATGATCTATTGATTACAAACCCTAATCGGATTGATTGGTTGAAACCCTAAATTGATTGAGTCGATTTCAATGTTGAATGGCCCAAACGGTCTCAAGACCATTTGGGGGCAAACGGTCTCAAGACCGTTTGCAGTCAAGAGTAGTCATGGATGGATGGAGATCCAAGGGTTACAAGTTGATCTACCTTCAATGGTCTCAATGTTGGATGATTCAATGAGTGCAAACCCTAAATCGATTGATTGTGGAAACCCAAATTGATCCATTCAGTTTCAAGGTGGTTTGGACCAAACGGTAGTGAGACCGTTTGGGATCAAATAGTCTTCAGACCATTTGGATGGCAAACGGTCTCAAAACCATTTGATGTTCAATCGGTTTCAATGATGGGTTATTCATTCAGTCTCAAGGTAAATTTGATTAAACGATCTCAAGATTTGAAAGCATCAAACGGTCTTCAAACTGCTTAAGACCAAACGGTCTCAACCTTAGATTCCCAAATGGTCTTAAGACCATTTGGAGGGCAAACAGTCTCAAAACCATTTGAAGGTCAAGGAGGTCAAAACCGTTTGAAGGTTCAAAAGTATCAAAATTGTTTGAAGACCTAATGTGATGAAAGATCAATTAACCCTATGATTGTTAATGATGTATCTCAAAGTTAATTACAATGGTTGTACCTCTCAAGTACTTAGGTGATTAGTACCTTTTGAATGGTTAACCTTTGATGCTTATGAAAGTAGTAACCCAATACACCATGATAACCTAAATGTGTGTACTTGAATGAAGGGTTGACCTAATCTAATCAAGATTGAAGTAATCAACATCCTAGAGAGGATGAGAGAGAGAGGAATTCATACATGTATAATAATCATGTAGTGGTTAAACCTCGACACTCTCAACATGAATAAAATATGTAATTAGGGTATGATCCTTGATAAAGAGATCTTGAAACCCTAATCGAGAAGGTTGATGAGCCCTAACCCTAATTTAGGACAATGTTAGATGAAACCCTAATCTAGGGTAATGATATGAGAAAACCCAATTCAGGGTAATGTAATGAAAAACCCTAATTCAAGAGGATGCTTCATGAAACCCTATATTTGGGTAAAGTAACATGAAACCCTAATTTGGGGAAAAGTTATAAGGAACCTAAATTCAAGACAATGATGTGTGAAACCCTAATCATGGGTGATGACATGTGAAACCCTAATCTAGGGTAATGCCATGTGAAACCCTAATGCAGTGATGTGATGTGAAATCCTAATCAAGGGTGATGTTATTTGTAACCCTAATACAATAATGTGATGTGATATCCTAATCTAGGGTAATGTTATGTGTAACCCTAATGCAATGATGTGATGTAAAACTCTAATCTAGGGTGATGTTATGTCATGCTATATGAAACCCTAATATGAGACCCTAACCCTAATAAAGGGTGAAGATATATGAAACCCTAATCTTGGGAAATATGGTGATAAACCATAACCCTAACTTTGGGCGATATGAGTTGAGAAATCCTAATTTCAGGTAATGCTATGTGAAACCCTGATATAGGATGATGTTATGTGAAATCCTAATGTAGGGTGAGGTTATGTGAAACCCTAACATAGGGTGATGCTATGTAAACCTTAATTGATAAAGATGGGAAACCCTATTCCTAATAATGGAATAGTGACTAATATATCGATATGTGAAACACCTAAGGTGGTTGTTAATGGATGATCTTGTATCAATAATGCCTTAACTCGAGATGAGTCCATATCATTGACAATGCTTGCATATTTCAAATAAGTGACTTATTACCAATACATTACATGATAAATGTGATGAACTAGTGCATAAAGTATTAGGATGTGAAATGCCCTAGTATAAGATAAGTTGATGAACTTAAGTAAGATAAAGGTGATGAGGGAAGTGATACATCAAGACATGATAGATATCACATTCAGCACCCCAAGGTTGATACACTTTGATGTATCCTAAATCCAATATATTTGGATGAGTATCACATGAAGTGTGTAATGTCAATTATTACATTGAGATATAATGAACTTTGATAAGTGTAGGCTAGCATACCTTATGAAAAGGTTAAGACAAGTTAATAAAGTATGATGTAATCATATTCTGGTAAATTTGAGAGAGGAACTCATATCTTGTGTTTATAATTCATTTCATGATAAATGATGAGAATAAATAAGCATGATTGAATACTTATGTTATCAATGTTGGTTCCTAGTTGTGTGGATCAATTAATTAGGGCTTGATCATTAATAATATGATCATTAGAATCTAAATGGTTAATAATGGAAAACCCTAAACCTAATGAAGGGTGACGATATGCAAAAGAAACCCTAATAGATAAGGAAGGGAAATCCATAACCCTAATGATGGAGGGTTGTAATTCTTTTGTTGTATAAGCCTTGTTAGGCATATTAAATACTTAAATAAAAGTATAATGTGCAATGGCCTTATGAGCCACGTGAATAGGTTGTTTCCTAGTGAGAGGTGACAAGATGTGCAATGGCCTTGTGAGCCATGTAAATAAGTTGTTACCTAGAGAGAAGTGATAAAATGTAATGGCCTTGTGAGTCATGTAATAATGGTTGCCTAGTGAGAGGTGACAAGATACTTAATGAGCCTTGTGAGCCATGTGAGATGCTTGTGTAGCAAGTATCATGTTTACCTTGGTCAGATGACCTGAAGATAATAATTACCTAATAAATGGTAACTATGTTTAGTGATGAACTAAGGGTTTGAATACCCAGATTTAGTAAACATGATGATGATGTTGAGGGATGTGAATTACCAGAAATGAGATAAGGGATTGAGATCACAATGTTTTATAAAGCTTTGAAAAGTACTTGAATGAAGTATTACACATTCTTTGTAGCATTTGTTATAATAAATTATGTTTGAAAACATGTCTAACGCTAAAAGAATATGGTAATACACTTAATTAATCAAGTGGAATCTTATCATGTAGTGCCCTGGCCATATAACTATCAGTGTCAAAATTTGCTGGATGGTGAAACGGGTTGCTCTGCGGCATAACCCAGAATGCATGTTTTTGAATATGCGGGGGTGATGGTAGAAAATATATGTATGCCCTAATGGAGGAATTGATGTGAGATAAACATTAAATCTCTCAATCCATCATTATATATGTTGGGGTGGATGTATCACTAATCCCCCGATACCGGGATGGATATATCACAAATCTCCCAATAATTTTAATGTCGGATTGATGTGAGGTAAACATTAAATATCTCGATGCAGAAGGAGTGCATTTGACGTTGTAACTATATAGTGAAGTTGCCAGTATACCCTGGAAAGCTATTTAGTAGAGACACAAGATGTCATGCATGGAACCTCGTACTGATTGAGATAAGAGAGGTCATGGCAGTCGGCTCTTCCATTGACCTTGTATGGCACCGATTTCAACTTCGCAATGGTCAGTTGGAGTATGAGTGGTATACCTCATCTCCTCAGGGCATAAGTGTGATTGTAAAATGTAATCAGCCGTATAGCATGTTTTCTTAGGGACTAAATACAAAAATCATTGGCTGATGTTACATTTCTTTTATGCATCTTTAGCTGATAGATGATATATTTATGTTTCCTCACATTCCTTGCAAAATAGATAGATGATTTATAATCTACCATGGGTAGATGCAATGTTCCCCTTAAGAAAGAAAATTATCTTATTTTGTTCATATAGTGATTAATATTGTTGTTAATATAAAAGAACTCCTGCTCAGTTTTATTATATCAATCTGCAATAATAATATTTCTAGAGGAGAGTTATATCTCTCACTGGGACAATTTTCAATTGTCTCACCCCCATGGGATCCAACTTTTTAGGTAGACGCAGAAGAAGAGGAAGAAACTCTATTGCAGGGAAAGAGCAGCAGCAGCAGCAACAGGGACAACAGTGATATTTCAGGTGGAGGCACTGGCTGTCATATTTAGTATAGAGAGTCCTATGTGTTGTCTTTGTACTATCAGGTCCTCAGAGTTATTAGTTAGTACTTTAATGGAATCGATCTGAGATTTTTATTGATGCCTCGAGGTTCTTATGTTGCATGTGTATAGTTTTAACAGAGTAGATGATGCTTGTAATCCTCGAGAAGGGATGGTATAGGATATGTACTTATGAACCAGGATGTAAATAAAATACTTTGGTTCTTGATAAAAGAGTTTTCCTGTGTTTGGATCTCTTTGAAAAAGGTTTTAATTTTTAGTGATTTTCAGTAATCTGCTGCTAATGTTTTCTTCCGCATTCATTATTATCCGATGTTTGGTGTCCGTTGTCACAATTTTGATCAGAAAAAGAAGAGCAACCAGAATAAATTATATTTGAGACCTAAATATGAACCCAATTATCAAAATAGTGCAATATATTCTAAATGTGGTGATTAGAACATGGGAAACCCAAGGGTTGGGTACTAAAATGTTGAGAATATTAAAAAAACTTTTCTTTTGTATCGTCATATGACATTGTTGAACATAATGGGTGTAACATCCCTGACCTGGGTTAAGGCTTAACCCTAGAGGTTTTGCTTAAGTAAGTCATTTATATTCTTGTATTTATTCTTTGAAAAGTAATTAAATCTCAAGAGGAACTTATGTTTCAATTTTAGTCCTTTTTGAATAATTTTGAAACAATGTTATACTTGTTCTAGATAAAAGTGCAAATTACCCAAGTTGAGGGGTTAACTTGCAAATGTTACATGATAAAATGTTCCTGAAGTGTCTAAGAATCATAATAATGATAATTATGTTGAGGTATGGCTTCCACAAGCCTGAGCACCAAGAAAGAGCTTATTAAGCAATGTTTGTGCATTAAAACCTAGTTTTGGTGTAATGTGCAATTTACCCAAAAGCTAGGGTTCAATATGCAAAATACCACTTATAGAGAGTCCCTAATGTTTCTTGGTATCAATTAGAGACAAGAAAATTAGAGGGGCATCTCATTTGAATCTCTTTGGGGGAGAGAGAATCTTGATATTAAAATAATCAAGATTTAAGCATAATTGAAACCCTAATTCAATTTAATGCAAAAATAAATATATTAATGGAAGTGCCCTTCAACCAAAAATGTGATGGTTTAATTTATATAAGTTTGGAAGTCCTTGTGACTTGAAATGGAACCTAAATATCTAAATTAAGTGGAGAGCCCACTCACATTAGTTAAAGAAAAAGTAATATCCACTAATTTTTGGATATTATTATTATATTGATTAAGGTGCTTAATTTGTTTTCTTTTAATTCATGGATAAAGAAGAGGATTTTGAAGGAGAGGATGATGTCTTCATTTTCAAGGAAGTGAAGGGGATAAGTGGCACCAATTTAGGGAGTTGAAAGATTTTTATAAAACTTTCTCTCTTGAAATTCCCTTATATACACTCCATTTTTCACCCACATGAAAGGCTTTTTTCAACTCCTCTTTCTTTCCTTGCTTTGTCTGAACACAACGGAGCTTAGGAGAAACAAGAGTACGTGCCCCAACCTGTAGGTAAGATCCATAGTCATCTTCAACCTTGATTTCATGGTGGAAATCGAAATTCAATGCTTATTTTCGTCTTTTCTCCATTCAATCTTCAACTTTAGCCATTCTTTTCATCCAAAGACTTGAGAACGGACCTTGGACAGTTGAGAAATCTTCATTCACCATTGACGACATGAATCTTGAAGCTTGGATTCAACTTTGAAGGTGGGTTATATAACTTGAACCCTTAAACATCATTATTGATTTCATTTCTTCATCATATGTGGATTCCCTTTTCTTTCCCAAATTTCTTTGAGATTAATTGTTGAAATCACCACAAAGATCACAAAACATTTCATAGGTTTGAAGCTAGAATATGATGATGTCATCTTATCACACACCTCAATTAATATCATGAGCAAACGGTTTGCACCTTGATGACCAAACGGTCTCAAGACCGTTTGGTGATCAAAGGGTCTCAAAACCGTTTGAGGGCAAACGGTCTCAAGACCGTTTGGGGTTAATTGTTGATGTGGATGATTGAAGATCCAATGGTTCAAATTGATCTAATTACAATGGTTTCAATAATGGATGATCCATTGATTACAAACCCTAATCGGATTGATTGGTTGAAACCCTAAATTGATTGAGTCGATTTCTATGTTGACCGTTTGGGAGCAAACGGTCTCAAGACCGTTTGAGGTCAAGAAGAGTCATGGATGGATGGAGATCCAAGGGTTACAAGTTGATCTACTTTCAATGGTCTCAATGTTGGATGATTCAATGAGTGCAAACCCTAAATTGATTGATTGTGGAAACTCTAATTGATCCATTCGGTTTCAAGCTGGTTTGGACCAAACGGTCTTCAGACCGTTTGGAGGGAAAACGGTCTCAAAGTCGTTTGATGTTCAATCGATTTCAATGATGGGTTATTCATTCAGTCTCAAGATAAATTTGATCAAACGGTCTCAAGGGTTGAAAGCATCGAACGGTCTTCAAACCATTTAAGACCAAATGGTCTCAACCTTAGATGCCCAAACGATCTCAAGACCGTTTAGAGGCAACATGGTCTCAAAACCGTTTGAAGGTCAAGGAGGTCAAAACCGTTTGAAGGTTCAAAAGTATCAAAACTGTTTGAAGACCTAATGTGATGAAAGATCAATTAACCCTATGATTGTTAATGATGTATCTCAAAGTTAATTACAATGGTTGTACCTCTCAAGTACTTAGGTGATTAGTACCTTTTGAGTGGTTAACATTTAATGCTTATGAAAGTAGTAACCCAATACACCATGATAACCTAAATGTGTGTACTGGAATGAAGGTTTGACCTAATCTAATCAAGATTGAAGTAATCAACATCCTAGAGAGGATGAGAGAGAGAGGAATTCATACATGTATAATAATCATGTAATGGTTAAACCTCAACACTCTCAACATGAATAAAATATGTAATTAGGGTATGATCCTTGATAAAGAGATCATCAAACCCTAATCGAGAAGGTTGATGAGACCTAACCCTAATTTAGGGCAATGTTAGATGAAACCCTAATCTAGGGTAATGGTGTAACCCTAATCTATGGTAATGATATGAGAAATCCCAATTCAGGGTAATATAATGAAAAACCCTAATTCAATAGGATGCTTCACGAAACCCTAATTTCGAGTAAAGTAACATGAAACCCTAATTTGGGGAAAAGTTATAAGGAACCTAAATTCAAGACAATGATGCGTGAAACCCTAATCATGGGTGATGACATGTGAAACCCTAATCTAGGGTAATGCCATGTGAAACCCTAATGCAGTGATGTGATGTGAAATCCTAATCAAGGGTGATGTTATGTGTAACCCTAATACAATAATGTGATGTGATATCCTAATCTAGGGTAATGTTATGTGTAACCCTAATGCAATGATGTGATGTGAAACTCTAATCTAGGGTGATGCTATGTAATGCTATATGATACCCTAATATGAGACCCTAACCCTAATAAAGGGTGAAGATATATGAAACCCTAATCTTGGGCAATATGATGATAAACCATAACCCTAACTTTGGGCTATGAGTTGAGAAACCCTAATTTCAGGTAATGTTATGTGAAACCCTGATATAGGATGATGTTATGTGAAATCCTAATGTAGGGTGAGGTTATGTGAAACCCTAACATAGGGTGATGCTATGTAAACCTTAATTGATAAAGATGGGAACCCTATTCCTAATAATGGAATAGTGACTAATATATTGATATGTGAAACACCTAAGGTGGTTGTTAATGGATGATCCTATATCAATAATTCCTTAACTCGAGATGAGTCCATATCATTGACAATGGTTGCATATTTCAAATAAGTGACTTATGACCAATACATTACGTGATAAATGTGATGAACTGGTGCATAAAGTATTAGGATGGGAAATACCCTAGTACAAGATAAGTTGATGAACTTAAGTAAGATAAAGGTGATGAGGGAAGTGATACATCAAGACATGATAGATATCACATTCAGCACCCCAAGGTTGATACACATTGATGTATCCTAAATCCAATATATTTGGATGAGTATCACATAAAGTGTGCCATGTCAATTGTTACATTGAGATATAATTCACTTTGATAAGTGTAGGCTAACATACCTTATGAAAAGGTTAAGCCAAGTTAATAAAATATGATGTAATCATATTCTGGTAAAGTTGAGAGTGGAACTCATATCTTGTGTTGATAATTCATTTAATGATAAATGATGAGAATAAATAAGCATGATTGAATACTTATGTTATCAATGTTGGCTCCTAGTTGTGTGGAGCAATGAATTAGGGCTTGATCATTAATAATATGATCATGAGAATCTAAATGGTTAATAATGGAAAACCCTAAACCTAATGAAGGGTGACGATATGCAAAAGAAACCCTAATCAATAAGGAAGGGAAATCCCTAACCCTAATGATGGAGGGTTGTAATTCTTTTGTGGTATAAGCCTTGTTAGGCATATTAAATACTTGAATAAAAGTATAATGTGCAATGTCTTTGTGAGCCACGTGAATAGGTTATTTCCTAGTGAGAGGTGACAAGATGTGTAATGGCCTTGTGAGCCATGTAAATAAGTTGTTACCTAGAGAGAAGTGACGAAATGTAATGGCCTTGTGAGTCATGTAATAATGGTTGCCTAGTGAGAGGTGACAAGATACATAATGAGCCATGTGAGATGCTTGTGTAGTAAGTATCATGTTTACCTTGGTCAGATGACCTGAAGGTAATAGTTACCTGATAAATGGTAACTATGTTTAGTGATGAACTAAGGGTTTGAATACCCAGATTCAGTAAACATGATGATGATGTTGAGGGATGTGAATTCCCATAAATGAGATATGGGATAGAGATCCCAATGTTTTATAAACCTTTGAAAAGTACTTGATAGAAGTATTACACATTCTTTGTAGCATTTGTTATAATAAATTATGTTTGAAAACATGTCTGATGCTAAAAGAATATGGTAATACACTTAATTAATCAAGTGGAATCTTATCATGTAGTGTCATGGCCATATAACCATCAGTGTCAGAATTTGCTGGATGGTGAAACAGGTTTCTCCACGGCATAACCCAGAATGCATATTTTTGAATATGCGGGGGTGATGGGCGAAAATATCTATACGCCCTAATGGAGGAATTGATGTGAGATAAACATTAAATCTCTCAATCCTTCATTATATATGTCGAGGTGGATGTATCACTAATCCCCCGATACCGGGATGGATGTATCACAAATCTCCCAATAATTTTAATGCCAGATCGATGTGAGGTAAACATTAAATCTCTTGATGCCGAAGGAGTGCAGTTGACGTTGTAACTCTATAGCGAAGTTGCCAGTATACCCTGGAAAGCTATTTAGCAGAGACACAAGATGTCCTGCATGGAATCTCGTACTGACTGAGATAATGGAGGTCATGGCAGTTGGCTCTTCCATTGACCTTGTATGGCACCGATTTCGACTTCGCAATGGTCAGTTGGAGTATGAGCGGTATACCTCATCTCCTCAGGGCATAAGTGTGATTGTAAAATGTAATCAACCATATAGCATGTTTGCTTAAGGATTAAATACGAAAATCATTGGTTGATGTTACATTTCTTGTATGCATCTTTAGTTGATAGATGATATATTTATGTTTCCTTACATTCCTTGCAAAACATATAGATGATTTATAATCTACCATGGGTAGATGCAATGTTCCCCTTAAGAAAGAAAATTATCTTATTCTATTCATACAGTGATTAATATTGTTGTTAATATAAAAGAACTCCTGCTCAGTTTTATTCTATCAATCTATAATAATAATGTTTCTGGAAGAGAGTTATATCTCTTGCTGGGACAATTTTCAATTGTCTCACCCCCGTGGGATCCAAGTTTTTAGGTAGACATAGACGAAGAGGCAGAAACCCTGTTTTAGGGAAAGAACAGCAGCAGCAGCAACTGGGATAGTAGTGATATTTCAGGTGGAGGCACTGGCTATCATATTTTGTATAGAGAGTCCTATGTGTCGTCTTTGTACTCTCAGGTCCTCGGAGTTAGTAGTTAGTACTTTAAATGAATCGATCTGAGATTTTGGCTTGATGCCTTGAGGTTCTTATGTGTCTGTGTATAGTTTTAACAGAGCAGATGATGCTTGTAATCCTCGAGAAGGGATGGTACATGATATGTACTTATGAACCAGGATGTAAATAAAATACTTTGGTTCTTGATAAAAGAGTTTTCCTATGTTTGGATCTCTTTGAAAAAGGTTTTAATTTTTAGTGATTTTTAGTAATCCGCTGCTAATGTTTTCTTTCGCATTCATAATTATCCGATGTTTGGTGTCCGTCATCACAATGGGGGATCTAAGATGATCATGATGATAATTTGGATATCTAATGCGGATAATCATGCATATGACGTAATTCGAGTTTAAAGATCCTATCTTTATTTTTTGATTAATGAACATAATTGAATATAGTGCTCATGATAATAATATGGTAGATTTGATAATAATGGAAATAAATGATGTGAAATAGGGTTCTTGAGTCATTAAATCAATGAAAATGGGAATTGGAATATCAAACATGACTTTAATGACAACTTGATACCAAGGAAACATGAACCCTAGATTAGGACCTAAGTTAGGTTCAATATGAATAACATGAATATATAGTGAGACATATGTGGTATGCTTGTTTCAAATGTTGTTGATTGATTGTAGATTGCCTTGATGATTGGACTTTGTAAAAAAGTGAACTTCAAATATTCTACATGAATTATGCATGGAAAAGGTACACGGCTACGCCTATGATTACATGTATCAACTTCTGACATTTTTTTATGTTTCTCGAAGATTGAATGAATGATATTTGTTGGATGTTTATTTATTTCATGCAAATTGTTATGTCCCTATGAGTATCACATAAAGTAAATAATGATATTTTGAACCCTAGGTAACACTGATCAAAGAGTAATGTGCATAAGTCCAATGATGGATAATGGTTACACCTGAGATAGTAGACCAAGTATGGGTCATAAAATAAAAGAAATACAAGTTATTATGTGAAATTAAATGATGATTGAATATATGTATTTGTGATTATTAGATGAACCCATGTACTGATATAGAAATATGATGATTGACTATTTTGTTTGTCAGCATTTTAGGTAGTTGATACACAAGATACAAGCATGAAGATAAAGATGAAACCCATGGAAGGTATTAAAGCAATGTAGGAGGATTAGATAATTTAGTATTTGTTTTTAAATGTACAGTTATGAGGATAGAAACTTCATGTAAGCATTTTATAAAAAATATTTGTGAATTAATGAAATTGTTTTCTATTATTTATTATTTGCTAAATATGCATCCTTGGGGAAAAATTATAGGTAATGGCTCTCATCTTTTGGCCTTCCTTAATTGGGGGTTGTTGAAAGTGAGGTTGTTACATAACTCCTTATGAATGGTGTGGTATCCAATACCAACCAGGGATTCTGGAGGTACCTATATAACAAGTTTTAGTGATCAATGGTCAGTAGGTGCACTGATGCATATTAAGCTAAAGTGCTTTGACTCTCCACATGAGTACCCAAGTTTAGAGGAGGAGTCCAAATATCTGACCGCTCACATTAGCCGCCGAGAGGCAGATGTGTCGACGCCAGCTATAGTGGTATTGAGATTAAAGACTTAGGATCCCAGGCATGCTTCTAAGTCTTGTACGGTGAGATCACAACTTACTATGATGCTTCCACATGTTGTGGTACACCTCATGTGGGTCTAGTGGCATAATAAATGAACTAGAGAATTAGTGAACGGATTTAGTTTGTTTACTTGTAGACTTTATTAGGTTAATTGTCTTGTTGCTTGATTTACAATGTTTAACTACCAAGAGAATATTGAGTTACTATCATGATTGGATGGTTATAGTTTTACACTTCCAAGTTTGTATTCTTCTATGTTAAAATTCAAATGAATAAATATATCTGATATACCATGGTTAAATGTTGATTTTCTAAGCACTGAGCCAGTAGATCATCAACCTATTGAACAATTTTTAGGTAAAGGACTAGCTCTTCCTGAGGAGACAGAAGCCAGTTTTTATCAAGAGTAAAATAGAGGTCATGAAGAAGAAATAGTTAGAATAGTTAGATGGTCTCTTATCCTTCCTCAGGAACCTAAGAATGAGAGAGTGAGAAAAGAGAGAAATTTGTAATGTAATGTACATGATGTATATTAAATGTGAAATGCTTGCTTCTATGTAATAGTCAAGTCCAGTTGTATCCTAATGTTATGTTAAAATCAATACTTATAGTTTATTGAGTGATGTTATAATGTATTTGAGGAAAAGAAAAAGTTATGGTAGATTTTCATCAAGTGTTTAAAAGCTGATGATTAGTAGTAATCCCTGCTTTGTGAGCCCAAACCCTAGTTAGTGTCACGTCCAATTTGTTATTCCTAAGGACCGGTCAAAACAAAGATTTATTTTTCATTTGATTCTACAAGAGAAAATTGCATTTTGTAAAAAAAATGATTTGATATGATAAGTATTTGTTGATATTAATTAGGTCTTTAATTAGTTATCTCCCCCACTATTTTATTCAAATTTGATAGCCCTCACATATAAATTCATAAGATTGTAGCATACAATCTTCTAGTGAGCCAAGATCCAAAATATTTCAACTATCACCCTACCAACACAAACATCCATAGTCAACTATTAAGGTAGGCAACATTTGCCAATTGTATCATATGCAATTCTTGGATATATGATATGTGTAACTCTTTTCCATAATCATTTTCATGCCTCTGACACATAATCCCCTTAAGAATCACCAGTTAAGCCTGAACCAAAAGCCAACATGATAGATATGCACCCTACTTGGGAAGAACATGCATATATACCATCACACTTCCACGAGAAGGACGTAACCTACGCTTGGTCGATCAAGCTTTTCATGTGTGTTGCTAATGGAAAGCATCTTAGACTTAATATTTTATATGAGGGAGTTTGTATTTATAAATATATATACTTTATTCAATCACCACATATATTCTATGTATCATATACATGTTATATCTAAAACAAAAACATGCAATAAAAAAGGAAATGGTTATGGCCATTCTAATTTAGTTCATTGGAACCACAAGGAATTACCATAACCTAGGTACACATATCATGCAGAAACATGGTGTTCATGAAGATCTGTGCTTTCCAATCTGGGTTGACTGGTTCAACCATTGAACCGGTCGGCTTGCTGTCGTCTACCAGTCGATTGGTTTGGCTCCTCCTACCGATCAGTTCATCATATCCTACACGATCCTCCTCGACCCTCCACACGGTCGGCTCGAGCCTACCAACCGGTCAGTTCCTCCTCTAATCGATTGGTTTGGAGGTGAGACAGTCGGTCGGTTTGTGATGATCGACATCTTCTTTGTCGTAGCAAGAAACTAAACTATCCTAATATTACATTTTTTAAAAAATAGTTCAATATCATTAAAAAAAAGCCATATGGCATCTACAAGATAGACATCTCTCATCAAGTAACCAAGCAACAACTCCTTTTGCTGAAAGACATAGCACAAGACTCAGATTGGGATGTGATAGGTACGCTTCTGCACCATCCACCTCTTGTAGTGGCTGTCTAAAACAGCTATCTGGGATGGAATTCATCAATCTGCAAGAGCCTAATAATACATCTGGAGAGGAGTTTGCAAAGCCGCTGATAGAGAAAACCATCCTGAAGACAACGAAAGATCACCAGACAAAGAGCTCGACCCCAAAGCAACAACACAGACCTAACAACACAACGTCCCACAAAACAGGACAAGAAACACAACTACTAGTGACGAGCACAAAGGTTGCACCAACCAGGAGACCCAGGAAGGAGACCAAACCCCAACGATGCAGATACAGAGGAAGGATGGCTCATGCGGGTACAAAGGCGGGGAGTAGAGGGTGCCAGGAACTCCACCACCACTCCCAACCACCACTGCGAATAGGGGAGCGGAAGACTCACACGAAGCCCAAAACCCAGCTTTCTCCTTCTCTGCCTAGAGCACCAAGGGGCGTCCGAGCCCACTTTCCGCCCAAGAAGGAACCAAAGGCACGACACGACCAACAAACAATCAAAGAAAACACCTATATACGGAGACTAAAAAACCAAAGACACCTGCCACTAACAAAACAACCTAACAGAACTGACCTAACCAGAACCACGGCACAAGAAAACTAAAAAACAACGACCCGCCGTCCATCCCTACACCTGCCAAGACCGTCGTCTCCTCGTCGTCCCCAACCAACGCCGCCCCCAGCACCGCCGCCGAGGTCGAAAGGCTCTTGATCAGGATCCCAGGCGACCAGCAAAGCAAATAGGAAAAGGAAAAGGATAAGAACAACGCCACCACAGGATGGACTAGCCGTTGTCAGATCTCTGTCCTTGCAAGCGAGATCGCCCAAAGCTGCAGTCAGTGAAGAAGCTAGCTAAAGGATCACCGCTTCCAAAGTTGGGCAGCGTCAGCGACGGAATCCACAACTTTAAATAACACAGCCTCATCGGATGCTTGGATGCCGTATGAACCTCAGATCAAGGACCCCAAGCCTGTCACGCCGCTTGAGAGGAGAGGCTAGGATGGGGAGGGAGGGAAAATGACTGCCCCAGCCGATCCAGCAAAACCACCAGCTGGAGATGTTGCCCTAGGGGAGAGGGGCGGCGCCCACCAGCCACAGAAGCCCCCTCCCCCGAACTGAGAAAGGCGCCGCTGGCCTTGCCCTAGAATCGCCAGCGCGGAGAGCCGCTCCCGACTAAGGCACATCCTAATATTACATGGTAATGGTGAAACTTTGAGTTACATTTGAGGGGAGAAAAGGTAGGAGAGAATTAAATTTACATATGGAAGATAAGATAGAGGCTCGATATGCAAACCGAGATAGAATAGGAAATAAAAATACAACCACCATGCACATATAATTAGGGTTATTGGCCATAACAATGCTATGTATCCATCATCAAAACTAGCTTTTAGGGTGATGCGTGTAAATTGCATATATATATATATATATATATATATATATATAGAGAGAGAGAGAGAGAGAGAGAGAGAGTCAGGCTAGAATACACGCGAGTGTATCCGGAGCGGAATACACTCAAGTAGTTTTCCATGATGCAATATTTTTTTTGAAAATCTAATCCATTGATCTTCTTAAACATATTGTGAACAACTCATATGTAAAATTTGAGCACATTTGGATATGTATATATCATTCTATGAAGACCGCAAAAATTATGCATTTCAAATTAGTTTCACGCGTCGATTTTGTTGCCCTTGGATGAGTGACTTACACTCATCCAAATGGGCTCAAAATTTGTATGTAGCATAGTTATAGTATGACGGTGAAGATCAATGGTTTACATTTTGCAAAACATAGTCTTGATATGCAAACACACTTGAGTGTATTCGTGCGATCCATACACTCAAGTGTATTCTAGCCCGACTATATATATATATAAGTTGGGGATTCATGTGGCATTTGATTGAACATTATTATTCACATCATATGCAAAAATTAAATGATCACACCAAAAACTATGATCATATTGATGATTCTAAAATATAGTAAATTGATGTGGTTCTGATACTACTATAAGAAAATATGGCTATAGAGCAGGTAGTGGAAACCAAAAGTTTACTACCATATTCCCCTTATACTAATGATCGTGTCAACAACTATATAATGGAAAGGATGGTTTTAAGGATATACCCGGTCCTAGAGCAAGTCCAACGACATCTCCTCATCATTGCAGTCGTACATATGTCTTCTAGTTGCAATGGGATAACTTCTGCTGCAACTCATGGCCTTCACCATGGATAGTAGGTTGATGATGTTCTCCTAGAAGTAGTCAAAGGACTTCTGATTCTTGAGTAGTCCAAATGAACCACCAGGAATTCTCATCATTTGAGTAGAACAGATAGGAAGGATTCGTCCCCTTTTGTTGGTGTAGTAGTTACCAACTTGCTCTCCCATAATTGTAATTATTATCCCTTATTGTCCCTCCCTAGTCGGGTAGGACTTGTTTGGGATCTCTTGGTTACCACAACTAGAGAGGACAACAATTGTCAAAGCAACTAATTGTCAATTGTGTGTGTTGGGAAGCATCCCAGTACCCCTCTATTTATAGGAGGGGTTAGGGTCTAGGTTGCCAGTCTGTGTGGGAGTAGAAGGGTCTAGAATTTCCATGAATTTTACAACCAGCGATAGGTGAACCGGTCAGCTCACTTGTGAACCGATCGGATGGGTAGTGAGTCAATCAGTTCACTTAGTGAATTGTTCATTTCACTTGTTTTGCAATAACATATGAATTCACAATTTGTTTCCAATTAATGTCCAACATTAATTTCTTGTGCCAATCGAATTGTACTAGTGAAACAATCAACTATTCTCATTTTTCAAGAAAATCACCAATAGCTTCAGATGGTTTGATTGAGTTGATTGGTTCACTAGGTGAACCAATCATCTCACAACCTGAGTCAATCTGTTCACCTAGTGAGTTGATCGGTTGGTGTCTTGATTCATGCATAATTCAACCAATTCAATTTCCAATCAACCTGACACTAATCAGTTAGTCCAACTCTTGAACTTGGTGATTCTGAGTCCAGTAAGTAAATTGGTAGTTTAATTAAATACCTAAAAATATTTAGTAATCAACTTAAACATCATTCATGGATAAACTCATATTCCATGTGAATTCCTATGTGTGTGACCCTATATGTCCCATATTATGTTGGATGTGAATGTTTATAACTACTTATGACATCACAAGCAAAGAGTGATGCCTAGTCACACATCATTGCTACCCAAGTAAATGAAAGTTGGAGAACAACTTCAACCTACAATTTTTGTTTGGTGTTGTAGTGTTTGTATAGTTCCTTTGCCACTGATATCCAGATTGAACTCGAGGCATGGAGCAGTAATCCTCTTCAACATTCAATCTTTGTTCCTTGTTATAGCAGACTGTCTGAGATATATGTAAGATAAATATCATATATTGACTCACATGTACATAGTCATGCATTTCTCAGTCTCACTAATCAAGTGGACAAGGTTATCATACTCTTATAGGAGGGACAAAACCCATCTACATCACTCACAGTCATCCCTATGTGTCACAGTGTTCCCAATCATCAACTTTATGGAAACCCTTATTAAATATCTTGTTGGATGATGTCAAAGCACACTGAACAACAAGTGATGAGTGTAGTAACTTCAGGTCTAAGAACCACAATCACCACCAACACAATGAGAACTAACTATGGCTACCATTGTTATGCTTTCCATGTGTTATTCTTATGGTGGGTTTGTCTGATACTCTGTTCCCTAACAAGTATATTTGTTCTTGGTTTGATATTTCCATACCATGACTAATGGGGTTTTTTCATCAAACAACACACACTCTAGTCTTATGTGTTATTTTTGTATATCATCCTTACACAATAACATCTGACTAGGGACATAATGAGAATGTACACTCTTAAAATCTGTAGGATCTCATTGTTCAAGTCATGTAATTGAAGACATATGTCATTGAGTAATATCATTTTCTAGACATTTATTATGTCACTTCATGATCTCATAACTAAATAAAATAGAATAAATTGGAAGCATGTCTTTAAATCAAATCATTTATAAGTTATGCAATTACAATCATCATATGATTGGCTCTCTAGGCATACATACCAGCAAGTATATGATGAGAGGTAGAGAATAGGAATGATTGGACATTCCTCATTTGAAGGAAACTTGTAAGGCCTATCATACTGAGTGTTACTTAAAAGTGATAATGAGGAATTCCTTACATGACAAGTTTTATTGGGTCAACTATAGTTGCATAACGCTCTCAACAAATGAGCTACATCAAAACTATGCTTTCTAGATCCCCATAGCGACATTGGAGGAGGATGTTGAAGATGTTTCCCTGTGTGTTCGGTCGATATGACTTGTTGGCTGAGTAAAGATTATCTTGTACCATGACAGGTATTGTGGTGATCCCTTGGTCCATATGGCAAGGCTACCAATGTATGTCAACATGCATATCTGATTTGATGATGTATGAGTGGAATAGGTTGAGTGGGATTGAATTTTTCTATTTACCTTATTGAATGAGGATATCCCTAGAACAATTCTCAACTCATTTAGCTTTCTGCATGGAGCTAGTGATTTCCTGATAAGGACAAAGACACATAATGGCCACTTCACCTTTAAACTGACTAATGGTGGGGCCTCATATGTTGTATTGGGATTTTGTGTTTTTTGTGAACCATGAAAAATGAAGGTGGGGCCTCGATGTCCCACGAATGGCCAATATGGTGGTGTGGAAGCTATTTTATCTGACATTGCCAGACAATGATAATCAGATCAAGTTTAGGATCTAAGTGGTGTCAAGGTGTGGGTGATATGTAGAGCATCATTTAGAGGCCATGGATCATTTGTTTGTGGGAGGGGAAGTCTCTAAGTCTCTTTAGGAGAACATTTCCTTATATGTGGGCTTGGATGATTTTGTTTTTGACACAAGAATGACTGTTTGGGTGATGTCTAATTCCTAATTTGTGGCATCGGACATATCCTTTAAGGTCTAGTTGTATGGTACTCTCCCCAACATTATTGTTTGGTAGTTAATGTGTGGCAAATGAAATAGTAGGTTTGGCAAAGATGTTGTGTGTTAGTTTATATTTTGTTAGGGAGGATTTACATCATGAAGGGGTCAATAAAGATTTTTATTTTAAATACATTACTGATACACACCTTAGTCCAACTAATGCATAGTGGGGTTAAATTGAGCCTAGACACGTGCTGAAGAAGGTAAGTTTTATTAGATGGCAACCACTAGATTGTATAATTGAAAGATAGATATGAGAATAGGAGCAAAATAATATCATTAGAAGCAAACCCAGATATGAATATCTGGAATGGTACATGATTTCTTATGCAAATGATTATGACCTTCAGATCATGACTGACTAGAAGTTAATGATTATGACCTTCAGATCATCACTGACTAGAAGTTCCTTTATGAAGGCTAGTTTGCAGGCAGTACTCATTGCTATATAGGTGGTTGATAGACTTTATCTTGATTTCTCATTTATGGGATTGGATGTCCCTTTTCTAATGGATCTTCTGCAAGGTAACGTAAGCCCTCCACATAATATGATATACATGTATAGAGTTATTAGAGTCGACCTAGAGGGTTTTACATCATTGGTGTTTTGGTCCCCAAGCTGACTAACTTGGTCTCTAGGGAGATTGGCCTATAGGTTGTTTGCTTTTGGAGGTTTTTAAGGATTCTCTATTGTTGTAGGTCATTGGCATGGTGTCTATGGAGAAAAGGAGTATACATGCATAATGTATAGGTGGATACATGTTTAGTTACCTTCTTTGATGTTGTATAGTTACTAAGTGGTGGGGATAGGTTTCTGGTTTTTTTTATAGGCCTAGGGTTGTTTTTTATCATGTGGGTCATTGATATCTAACACAATATGATAAAAAAGAGTATGAGTGGTGATTCATCCACTTTCTCATACTGTCATAGCTTCTACATGGTTAGGTACATCCTAAGTAAAAGAGAAAAAGATGATTGCCAACATGCTTACTTGTTAAACACTTATAGGGTTGTCTCCTTTTACTTCATTGTTGCATATATAATGCATTGATGTATTGTGATATAGTTTTCCTTACTTTTTATTATATCTTCTTACTTAGATAATAAATAATAACCCGTTGTCAAACTTTTTTTGCTTGAAGTCAAGTCATCCTCCCAAATATTTAGCTCAAACTTGTAGGATGATCTCCCTCTTCTACAAACATATTAAACACACTATTAAGGTTGGTTGGACTTGAGTCCTACAACCCCTAAATGACATCATCTTAACATTATTCCTTCACCGATTTTTTAGGGCATTGTAGTAGAATTTTGCGAAGGTCTGAGCACTCTGAATTGGTTTAGTAGGTACGTATTGATACAAAATGTCTCATACTTTTTAATGATTTCTACTAGCTATATGTGCCCTTTCCCTTACTTCTATAAATTAAGATAGATTCAGAGGTTATAAGCTAATTGAGTCATGACATGTTTTATAAAACATAATATGTAGTGTTGATGCAGCCCTATTTTAGGGCTTTATCATGTGTCTTTTTGCATTATGATCACATCTTAACATTGTAGGTTTCAAATTATTTCCTCCAATGTGAACTTTTATGTCAATTGCTCTTATACCTCCTTTTGTGTGTTTTTCAAGGTACTTATGCATACATTGATGTGAGGGAGAGAGATGAAGGACATCTTTGGGTCCTTTTACTCCAACATTGGACCTAACACTTTCTCGAGCTCCCCTTGAATGTACAAGAATCAATCCAAAGCAAAAGGAGGTCAAATTAATAAGTTGAAGCTAAATTCAGCAGAAGGAAGCCCCAAAATGGTCATGAGAAACCACCACGGTTGTGGTGAATTAATCTCCAAAAGTTACAGAAACTTCACCAATTTTGTACATGAATTACCATGATCGTGGTCAGAAAAATAGTTGTGGTCACTGAATACATCACAGTCGTGGTCAACATAATGGATGTGGTTGATGGGATGCACCTCGCCTGTGGCCCCTTCCATGAATGTCGTGATTAATTCTCCAAGATCCCAAAAACCTATACTAACTCAGCCCAATTTACACGTGAATGGCCATGGTCATGGCCATCAACATGACTGTGGCCCTTGAAGGCCACCTCGCCCGTTGTGATAGCCACGACTGTAGAGAGACAAATTCAAGATGACCCCCAGAGAAACCACACCCATGGCAACCTCCTCCAACACGTATGTGCTATCCAGTATGGTTGTGGTATCCTCTACCCAACATGACTGTGGCACCCGCCACGGCCGTGGACACCCATACATATACTTACACCTCACCTCCACCTTCCACATCGACCATTCCCATTCTCCACAATTGTAACACCTGTGACCACCTAACCCTACCCATTTTCTCCACTATTTTTTTCCATTTTGCCCCTACTTACCCTAGTGCCTCCCCACAACCTATATATACATAGGTGGCAACCACAGCATGAAGGTTAAAACCCCTACAACTTCTCTAGAGATTCCTTATCCATTTCCTTGCTTTCAAGACTTTCACCTACCTCCCACCTTCCATTTCCACCATAGAACCCTAATTTTCTAGGTTTTTCACCATAATCCCCCATATTTCCATGCTATTCATCCATCTTGGAGAAGGTGCCACATCCTACAACTGTTAGGAGGTGAAGGAGGAAGATCTACCATGATCTCCATGGATTTATACCTTTTTCTTCTTTTTTTTCTTTGCTCTTTTGTTTAGTCATGTGTAGCTAAGCCCCTTATGGTGGGCTTTTTGGGGCTAAAATGTTACTTTGATACCATGTTGGGGGAAAATAACTTGTAATGAAAATATTTCCATTCTATGATGATTGTCTCTTGCTTCTATCTCATTTCCCATTATCTTACTTTTGATATGTGCATCTAAGCATGGATTGCTTGTTGTATGATGCTTGAAAACACCTAGCTTCTAGGAGAAAATTATTATATGTGGCTATCTTAGGAATTGCTCCTAGGTCCCATTAGAGGATCCCTAGATAGCACCCTACGTTCCTACATACAACTCCCATCTCCTACAAGTAGGTGTGAGATCTAAGTAGCTAGTGTAAGAGTGATTAGTGAAATTTCCTAGAGTTTTCTAAAAGGCTAGATGGTGAGTAACATGAGATGAAACGCCATCATCTCTAACCCCATTACTACCCTTGGCTCTCAATTTCCCTATTACCACCACTCCTAGAAACCTAAAGTTCCAAGTCCTATTAGAATTCCCCCTAGCCCTAGTTTCCCAACTAGTAGCATAGGGTAGATTCAAATGACACTTGTCTTGTTATTTGGTTTGACAATCTAGATTGAATATATAAGACTTGCGTGCTTTGTTAACCCCCCCCCAACTGATATCATAGTTTCATTCCCAAATGTCCCACCTATCCATATCATTACTTAAAACCCACCTTGTTAAGTTAGCTTGTTAATGCTAGTTAGTTGCTTGTTCTTAATTGCTTCTTAGTTAATTTCCTAGTTCTTGATAGATAGGTCTTGCTTGGGTAGTGAGTGATCTTTTGAGCTTGCTAGTGTTAATCTTGTTAGTTAGTGATAACATAGATACTTGCTTGATCTAGTGCTTAGCTTTGTCTCTTAGTTGTTAACTTGCATTGCTAGTTTAGTGTAGGTTAGTTGTAGTTTTTTTCTCTTGCATAGTTAATTGTCTTGCCTTGCTTATTAGACTTAACTTGCTTAGGATCATTTAGGGTTTCTAGTAATCTAGTTTTCTTATTTCCCTTAATTGCTTGTAATCTTAGTATAAGAAACCAAAATCACCTTTAAACCCTAAAAACCCTATACTCCACTTTAGGAATGTAGCTCACACTAACCTAGCTCTAGTTCCCTCTCTCTCCCTGAGGATCGATCCTTTTCTTATCGCTTGCCTATACTACAACATGACCCCGTACACTTGCGGGTATGTGTGATTAGTCTAAGTAGGTGTGTTCAACTAGGTCCACTATAAATTTGAAAGTGATCCCAACCACGTGTGTCTTGATATCATGGGGTGCATCTAGTCATGTTCCAATTGATTGATGTCCACACCTCTGGCAGGATGCACCTCACTTTCTGGCACCATTTCTGGGGAGAAAGGCACTTATCCTAGCTAGTTAGTGTAGCTTAGCCTTTCCTACTATCCTCACCATTGTTATTCTTTATTCTTTTTTACTCTTGCATACTTGCCTTCTAACTTGGCTCTTATTGTTTGTTTGTGTATTGTACAGGTGACAGTTGTGCATGCTTGGTAGATGCTCTACTTCTACCACCTTGGTGCCCTTTGACCTTAAGATAGGTAGAAAAAGATGTCAACACCACCACTAACAACACTAAGAAGCTAAAATGGATGGCTCAGATGCTCACAACCCTCCCATGGGTGTTCCATAAAACCCACTCGGGGGAGTTCTGCAACAATCCAACTGCCCTCTCCATGACTACTTCACCCCGGGTAATCACACCTCCCCAATTGCCATCCTTGTTGACCAAATGTCGGGACAACTATTCTCCATCCCACTAGCCCTTCTCAAACTCCTCCCTACTTTCTATGGTATGGAAAATGAGAATCCCTACCACCACATCGACGCTTTCCTGGAGACTTGCTCCACTGCACACCTATTGCCACCGATGACTCAATCCAAAGAACCTCCTTTTCTTTTTCCCTATAAGAAAAGACTAAGCAATGGTACATGTCCAAGCCTGAGTTAATGACATGGAATGCGATGAAGAATGAGTTCCTAAAGAAGTTCTACCCAGTCTCCAAGTTGACTCAGATGTGGAGATGCATTATCTCCTTCACACAAAAAGAGAATGAACCTTTCAATGAAGCTTGGGAAAGGTTCCAAAAGCTTTTGTGAGACTATCCTCACCACAAAGTCCCTTTATGGCAGTTGGTGCAAACCTTCTATACCGGCCTTTTGGAGTTGTGACAAACTTCTGTTGATTCCTCCTTAGAGGAGGGGGACATTCATGGATAGACCTCTAGAAGAATCTTGGCTACTATTTGAGCATCTTGTAGAGAACTCACGGCATCGATCTTCAAGTAAGGGGATCAGCTTGATAGAAACTATGTTCCCCCTCCTCCACCTCCATCCCCTGTCAGAGAGGAAGCCAGTCCTCAAATGATAAAGATCCTTGCCGATAAAATGAACCTCATGAAGAATCAAGTTGGAGGTTCTACTAGTCAGTCAACCATGGCCATTGATTTGATTATGAAGAAGTGCAAGCCTTACAATACTTTGGCAACCGCAACAACCAAGGCCCGATTTTCAATTCTTATACTCCATAGTGGATAAATCAGCCTAACTTCTCATGGAAACAACAGGGTGAGAAAGGGCAAGGGCAATCAAGGCCAAGGTATAGCTCAAAGTTTGAAGATAAGGTTCTTGGAAGGCTTAGGAGCCTAGATTAATTAAATAAAGATGTGTACTCCCATGGGCAAATGATTAGCCACCTTGAGCAAAGGCTAAATCAGATTTCTCTTTCACTTGCTTGTCGTGAAGAAGGAAGGCTCCCTTCTCAACCTATGCCTAATCCAAACAATGATGGTAGTTTTATGAGCACCACCCAAACTGCATATGACCCACCATAATACCACTCCACCTCCACCTCACTCATACCAACAACCCCTCCACAATATAACTCCCATTCACCACAACCACCACAATCTTAGCCAAAATTCATTATCCAAAATCTGAATCCCCCCACGCTCAAGGGCACCACCGCCCCAACAGCCACAACTTCCTCCACAAGCTTCTTCTTCTACTTCCCATGAGCAAGTGAATATGGTGTCAATCATATGGGAGAACAAGGTTACTCAAGAGCTTGCAAAAGGGGAATATAAAATGATCAAGGTTTGTGATGAAGGTCCATTGTCGAAAGACTCTAGTGGAGATTGTAAGAGATGCAAAGAATCTGTTGTTCCACTTTTTCTTGAAAGTGTTGAGTAGATCAAAGCTATTTCCACCACCTTTGGTACTGAAGAAGCACCCCCAAGTGTCCTACCATTGATGGAGAAGACGATATCTTACATTTCACACCCATTGGAGGTCATGAGATCAATTGTCCCACCCTTTCTTGGAAGTGTTGAAGGCACTAGAGATTTAGTTTTCCTATCATTATGTGATAAGATCATATTTGGTGCTCCACATGCTCTTGAGATGGCAAAACCTAATGCACCACTTTGTTGGGAGTTAATGACAACCCAAACTCCACCCCATGAGACAAGAATCACAATCATACCACCTCAAGGCCCACAACTTTTAGGATTAGTGTAAGGGTCAACAATTTCATGATGCTCTAGAAGACCCCTTTCCCCAAGAAAAACATAGCTATGCTTGGAGATTTCTTGAATTCTTGAAACAAAGGATAGAATATATCCAAGAATTATTTTCCTTTGTTAAGGTTGTTTGCTTAGGTAGAAGTAAAGTGGTACTGATGCCACCTAGAGAAATCATAGCTATGAAACATGTAAATTTCATCATGGGAAGCTACCTACCAGAAAAAAGGGGTGATCCAAGAAACCCCTCATTTCTTGCTACATCAATCACCAGCTTGTTGAGCATTCTCTCCTAGATTTGGGCTCAGCTGTGAGCATCATACCATTTTACATTTATGCACATCTAGGTTTATCAAGATTAAAACTGACGGATTGTATTGTAATATTAGTCGACAGATCAAGGAGAACTCCTAGGGGCATGTTGGAGAATATGATATTAGCCTTAGATAGAAGGGTGAACATTGCATTCCCAATGGATTTTTTGGTCATGGACATCGATCCAATGGAACAGAAAGATTGCATTATCTTGGACAGACCCTTCTTGTCCACAGCTGGTGTTGAAATCAACGTGCATGTAGGTACTCTAACAATCACTTATTCAAGGATGAAGAGAGACTTTTTTGTGTTCACTGAGGAGGAAAGGCACATATTGGGTGAAGAGGATTTTGGTAGCAGTCTAGACTACCCTGATCCCTTAGAATTGTGGAGGACAAGCCCTTATTTCGGATCAATATACACTGCTTGGGATGAAGGCCACGTCGTGAGAATCCTAGAGAGGATTACTTTGGAAGAGGAAGGAGACACATGGGGTGTTAACACTTGATGAAGAAAGAAACAAGCCCAGATAAAGTCTATAAATTTAGTGCTAGTGAGAGGCAACCCACGTGGTTTGAGATTCGTGAACCCCTCTTGTTTTGATTGCACTTTTGCTTTATTTTTACATGGTTCCAAGTATACACACATGCACACTTGTGCTTGATAGTTTTGTTTGAGTTTTGATGAGATGCAAGTGATAGGTTGAAGAGATAGAGTAAAAACAGGGCCAGGCATAGTTGTTGAGGTTAAAATATGGCTTGGTATCTAAGGGATGCAAAAATATGAAAGTTCTTGGAGCTGCATTGACAAAGTACAGACGAAAGACCCACCATGGATGTGGTGTTCCAAAACGGTTGTGGTGGAATTAGTTGAAAATGTTACAGTGACATGGGAAGTTTTGTGAAGGAAAGTCCACAGTCGTGGGAACCAAAATAGTCAAGGCAATATCAAGACAACATAGTCATGGCCACTACCATAGCATGGAGACATGATGGCAGCACGTCCGTGGAGCCACCATGACTGTGGGGATTTATTTGTAAATGTTCAAGAAAGATACAGTGATGAAGGTGATTTTGTGCATGAATGGCCACGATCGTGGTGTCCACCACGGCTGAGGCAAGCGAAGGTTACCATAATTGTGGAAGTTGCCATGACCGTGGCGAGGGTCAAGTTGCAGACATCATCACCAATATACCACAATTGTGGCACCCATCATGGCCGTTTTGCCTAACCCCCACCGCAGCCGTGGCAAGGGCCGACCCCACCCAAATTTCACTAAAACTACCTATTCCATCATGACCCACCCCCATTCTATTCCTTCTTTGTGCACCCCCCTCACCTGTGGCGATGAACAATGGTGCCCTTCTCCTCTGATCTTCATCCTCCAGCCCTCATCCTTCACCAATCCAACCTCCAATCACCACCTACACCTCCACCACCTCTCCCTCTCCCATCCACATCCTAAATCCTCCACCAATCTATCCACAATTTCCATTTTCATCCTCCACCTCATCTACAGCCACCCCACTCAAAAATCCATGAAAATCCAACAAATCTCACCCAAAATCAAAAGCTAATCAATACTCCACCATCACAGCAATCATTCTATCCTATTCCACCCATCCCTCAACCTCCATCTTTCCCTCACTCAAAAAATTCAAAAATCACAGCCTTGGCTCCACCACCACCTCCACCCCATGAAGGGGATAGGGAAGGTTGTGAAGAAAGGGGCTCAAAAAAGCCTTAAGGAGGCAAAGTGCGCACCAAGAGGGCATCCTCTCAAGTCTCCATACCTTCCCACACTCCATCACCATCAAATTCCATTTCCCAATTGCTCCATCGTTCAGCATCTATGAGTGCCTCCCGTACCCGGTCGTCAAATATCCATCACATCTCTAATGAAACCTATTGGGAGCAGAAGGAGGAAGCATCTGAGGAAAATATCGATGCCATGATCGATGAGGTGGAATCGGAGGTCACCATTTGCATAAAGTGAGGCCAGGGGGAAGTAGCCCCATCTTCGTTGATGATCCCTCAACAACCTACACCAACTCATCACTCTACCTCTTCACTAGGGGAGAGACCACAACAGTAGCTACAAGTGAGGCAGCAGTTGATCATTGAAGAAGATGAAGCACAATAGTGATACCCTGAGCAACGGGTACTTCTCAATCTTGACACAAGCTTGGGGTCGAGATCATACTATGTTGATGAATAAGAAGATGACAGTGTTGAGGAGGAGCTTATTTCTAGGCCGAAGGACATATTGGCCTACCTAGAGGCAGACAGTCTGAAGGGGTTTGGTAAAGCTCTTGAGGGGACATCTTATGGAAGAGGCAAAATAAAGATGCAAATCACCCCCATCTACCCTAAATGCATGACTAGGTGAGTCATCTCCATAAGAAATGGGTGCAAGAAAGTGATTGATGATCTTGGTGTTAAGGTAGATGTGAAGAATAAGTTGAAGAGAATTGGGTTGTAGAAGGTTCTTTTCACAGCACAAACCACATACGTAAAATTGAGGCAGCAATTCTTTGATACTATTAAAAAGGTCAAAGTAAAATGAGAAGAAGCAAGCAAATTTGGGATGTTGAATAAGATGCACACTCTTGTTGGATCTCAATTGAATTTGATTTTTGTCACAAATGTTGAAGAAGACAACAAGATGAATGATGGCTTGATTGAGAAAGAGATTGACATTGACTATGTTGATTTTTGGTTTGATCTATTAGGAAAAAGAAACTACACAGCTAGAATATCAAAGACCATGTCAATCAGCAATCCCTTGGTCTGGTATGTGTAGAAAGTCTTAGCCAACACAATTGTTGGGAGATATGACAACCAAGGTAGCATTTCACAGATGAACCTCTTTTTTATGCTTGGGATAAATGAAAGGTTACACCTTAACCTAGGGTCGCCCTTGATAGATCATATGAGAACAATCCCTTTCAAAAGAAAAACTCCATTTGATATGGGAGGAATTGTGACCTCAATCACTCCAGCCCTAGTTTATTATGTCACCGGACTCAAAGAGGTTGAGGGGGCTAAATTTGTTGATTTTAAATATACCATTCACTCTCACATGATCACCTTAAGGACAAAAGAATGATGTCTAATGTGAGCTCGGGAATTCAAATATCAAATCTCAAGATACCTTATCATGTAGTTCCACTCTTAGAATTCATGGGTCCTTCAAAACTTTTGGACATACAGCTCATGGAATGGACAAGAAGAAATCCAAGGGAAAACTACAATTCCACTGTTGCACATGAAGAGGTGGAAGAATCAAATGAACAGGGGAAGAAATAAGAAGAAGAGTGGAGAATACAAACCTGAAGAGTGAGGAGAAGGGATTGGGAAACATTCCAACTATAGGAGCCTTCAACAAATGCCTATGACATGTCATCCATACAGGTGTAGCTTGAAGGAATTCAAAGATACAACAAGAGATGTAGCCCACCCAACAATACATGTGGCATGTTCAACAACATATGCATTTCCAGGTTAACCACTTGTATCACTGCCACCATGCTCAGGAACAGAGAAACCTCAGATGGGGTAAAGATTTTTGGGGTGGTATCTCGGGATATCAAGAGACTAACCATCCTCCTTAGGATGCTTTCTATGGTCACTACTATCAATTACCTCCATCCCACCCAGGTCCTTGAGCTCCTCAAGCAAGCCCTCATCAGTACCATCTAGACCAGCCATAGTAGGGAGACCTTCCCTTTTGATCAGTCGCACCATCCATGATTCTTACCCTACTATCCCTAAGCTTTAGTTTCATGCTGAGGACAACATGATTCAAAATCTTGGGGTGGTAGGGTGGCATGCACCACCCTTACTCTCATTTTATTACTCTCATTTTGTTTGAGCATGTTTCACCTGATTTTGGATTGATTGACTTCACCCTATCTAGTGTAGATTTCTTTCTATTACCATTCATGCATACATGTAGTTTAATTTCATGAATTTTTGCAAAACTTTTCAAACAAATTGCCCTTTCTTCTCTTGCATGTCATGCATTGCATTCTCATGTAGATTTTGGTAATTTTGTGTGTTTTAACTAGGATTTTCTTCTTTATGCTTCACTTTTCCTGAAGTAGGTTTAGATGTGATTAAAGTGCAATTTGGCACCATTTTGGACAAATTTTGCCTGAACTTGAATATTCTTGCTTAATAGTATGTTCTAATTGAATCTCTATATGTTGTGATGAGAATGATTAAATCTTGGATAATGTAACTTGCTTTTGATGTTTTTGGCTAGAATGAGTCATATGTAGGAATTTTACATGCGCTCTAAGCCTCTTGAAATAATTTGTTGTTTTGAATAAAAGGGTGATTCTTACAAGTCTTGAATGTTTGGGGTTTATTTATTCTTTATGAAAAGGATTCAATCTACCATATTGTTCATTTTATGCATGACTTTTTTTATTGGTGAATGTTACATGGACTAATTTCTTGAGTGAGATTATACATAAATTTCCACTGCTTGTGACCCCTCTTTGACCCGACATTTGTTCCACCATCTTCTTACCTCTCCGCCTCATGAAAGGATGCCAAAGTGCACATATCATCCTTGGCCACCCCCAAAAGTTTGGGGTGACCATACCTTTACCTCCCCGCTTCACTCTTGTCATCATATCCCCTACCTACACCAAGGGCAAAGACTAGAAAAAAAAAAGGTGCTCCTATTTAAGAACATCCAAATAAAGAAAAGATGAGTGCAATATCACTCCACTCCCTTTCATAACCATTTCTTTTCTTTGTATGCCTAGTAGGGCTAGGGTAAATCAAATCTATCCATCATCCCCCTACAAAAGCCAATTGGGACATCAGTAGTGAAATAAAGTGTATGAGGTAGCTCTAGCAAGTGAAACAGTAATTCTAACCTTTTGAATGCATTTCAAGCATGATATGGGTTACCCAGAGCATTATAAAAATTGCATCACTTGCATATATGAATGGCGACACATATTCTAAGTTCTTCTGCTCTATGCTTGATTCACACTTGAAAAAATGAATATGAGTAGGGAGTAGTGGATTGCATGCCTAATTCCTCATGTGAACTAATTTTAGGCAATAAACATCACTACGATTGCATTATCCTTGCTCCTTGATTGAATTGAAAGAGATATTAAGTTGGATCATACTTGAGGACAAGTATGTTTTAAGTTTAAGTTAGTGAATAAGTTCTATTTTAGGGATTCAACCTATGTATTTTTGCATTATAGTCACATCTAAACATTGTAGATTGCAAGTTATTTCCTCCATCTTTTATGTCAAATGCACTTATACCTCCTTTTGTGTGTTTTTAAGGTACTTATGCATGCATTGATGCGAGGGAGAGAGATGAAGGACATCTTTGGGTCCTTGTACTCTAAGGTTGGACCTAACTCTTCCCTGAGCTCTCCTTGGATGCATAAGAATCAATCCAAAGCAAAAGGAGGTGAAATTAAGAAGTTGAAGCTGAATTCAGTAGAAGGAAGCCCCAAAACGATCGTGAGAAACCACCACGGTCGTGGTGAATTGATCTCTAAAAGTTACATAAACTTTGCCAATTTTGTAAATGACTTACCACGGCTGTGGTCAGCAAAATGATTGTGGTCACTGAATACATCACAGTCGTGGTCAACAGAACGGTCGTGGTTGATGAGTTGCACCTCGCCAGTGGCCCCTACCATGACCATGGTGATTTATTCTCCAATATTTCAAAAACCAACGATAACTCTACCTTACACGTGAATGACCTCAGTCGTGGCCATTAGCATGACCATGGCACCTGAAGGCCACCTCGCCCATGGTGATAGCCACGATTGTGGTGAGCTGAAGTCAAGATGACCCCCAGAGCAACCACACCTGTGGTAACCTCCTCCAACATGGTCGTCCCAACCAGCACGGTCAGGTATCCTCTACCCAACATGACTGTGGCACCCGCCACAATCGTGGCCACCCATACATATACTTACACATCACCCTCCAACTTCCACCTCAGCCATTTCCATTGCCCATGATCGTGCCACCTAACCCCCACCATAGTCGCGGTGCCTCACCACGGATGTGGTGACCACCTAACCCTATCCATTTTTTCACTATTATTTCCATTTTACCTCTACTTACCATGTGACTCCCCACCACCTATATATACATAGGTGGTGGCCACAACATGAATGTTAACACCCCTACAGATGATCTAGAGCTTCCTTAATCATTTCCTTTCTTTCAAACCTTTCACCTACCTCCCACCTTCCATTTTCACTCCATTTGTACCATAGAACCCTAGTTTTCAAGGTTTTCCACCATAATCCCCCATATTTCCATGCTATGCATCCATCTTGGAGGAGGTTCCATGTCCTACAGCTTCTAGGAGGTGAAGGAGGAATATCTACCACGAGCTTCATGGATTTCTACCTCTTTCTTCTCTTTTCTTTGCTCTTTTGTTTAGTCATGTGTAGCTAAGCCCCTTGTGGTGGGCAATTTGGGGCTAAAATGTTACTTTGATACCATGTTGGGGGAAAATAACTTGTAATGAACATATTTCATTCTATAATGATTGTCTCTTCAATCTATCTAATTTCCCATTATCTAACTTGTGATTTGTGCTTCTAAACATGGATTGCTTGTTGTATGATGCTTGAAAACACCTAGCTTCTAGGAGAAAAATGGATTGTATGTGGATATCTTAGAAATTGCTCCTAGGTCCCATTAGAGGATCCCTAGCTAGTACCCTATGTTCCTATATACGACTCCCTTCTCCTACAAGTAGGTGTGAGATCTAAGTAGCTAGTGTAAGAGTGATTAGTGCAATTGCCTAGAGTTTTCTAAAAGGCTAGATGGTGAGTAACATGAGGTGAAACACCCTCATCTCATCTCTACCCCCATTCCCACCCTTGACTCTCAATTTCCCTAATACTACTTACCCTAGAAACCTAGACTTGCCAAGTCCTATTAGAATTACACCTAGCCATGGTTTCTCGACTAGTAGCATAGGGTAGATTCAAATAGCACTTGTCTTGTTGTTTGGTTTAATAATCTAGATTTAAGATATAATACTTGCATGCTTTTTTAACCTCCCAAACTAATATCATTGTTTCATTCCCAAATGCCTCACCTATCCATATCATTACTTAAAACCCACCTTGTTAAGTTAGCTTGTTAATGCTAATTAGTTGCTTGTTCTTAACTGCTTGTTAGTTAATTGCTTAGTAATTGATATCTAGGTCTTGCTTGGGTAGTTAGTTCTCTTTTGAGCTTGCTAGTGTTAATCTTGTTAGTTAGTGATAACCTAGATCCTTTTTTATTCTTGTGCTTAACTTGTCTCTTGGTTGTTAACTTGCATTGCTAGTCTAGTGTAGCTTAGTTGTAGTTATTTGCTCTTGCATAGTTAATTGCATTGACATGCTTCTTAGACTTAACTTGCTTAGGATAATTTAGGGTCTCTGGAAATATAGTTTTCTTCTTGTCCTTAATTGCTTGAAATCTTAGTGTAATCAACCAAAATCACCTTTAAACCCTAAATACCCTACACTCCACTTTAGGAACGTAGCTCACACTAACCTAGCTCTAGTGCCCCCTCTCTCCCTAAGGATCAACCCTTTTCTTACCGCTTTCCTATACTACAACACGACCACCTGCGCTTGTGGTTACGTGTGATTAGTTTAAGTAGATGTGTCAGATTAGATCCAATTTAAATTCAAAAGTGATCCCAAGTGTGTGTCCCTATCTCATGGGGCACATCTAGTCAGATCCCAATTGATTAGTGTGCGCACCTCTGGTGGGACACGACAAGTGTATGGAAAATTATCAAATGGACTATTTATAGTCTATATTTATATTAATATGCCAAAAATATAAATATATGCACATATCCATAGAATCGAACAACAAATTAAACAACTAGAAACTTAGAAATATTAAAACATTAACATTGTAAATGATATTAATATATGTAATCTTCTTGCCAAAGTAATGGCACCTGATAGGTTAAGTGAGTGGATTTGTAAGAGAATTGTCTCTGGTTCAAAATCCAGTGGGGAAAGGATGAACATAGTCCCTGTTTTTTAATATATACATAAACTATTTTTTAGTTAAACTACCACTCATGTGCTTTCAACTAGCACTAAGTATATCACATGTAGTGTACGCGAATGAGATTATTAGATTACTTTGAAGAGTATAGGTACCATATTACATCACCCTATCTAGTTGACTATAAAGAGGTATGCACTAGACCTAATAGTTAATTACATTGTGAGTAAGGTCAGTTGGAAGAAAAAACATATGTTGAAACTTATTTCACAAATTCTATATTGGACACAATTTTAAAAAAGAAGAAGATCACAAAAAAAGAAGTAAAGAATAAAAGTATAATAATTATTTTTTGGTTCGATAGCGTTACCATGCAAATCAAGCCCAATATCACGTCAGAGCAACCACATCCTCTATCTCCTCCAACCTTAGTTTTCACCATACTTCCAATCCTAATAATAGTAAAGAACCTTCATTTTCACCATACTCCCAATCCTAATAATAGTAAAGAGACACTGCATGTCTAGAAACTGATTGCAGTAAGCTACGACTACATTGCTACATACAACCTTATTAGAATACACACTATTCAATTAGTTATTCAAATAGCCAAAAGTAAAAATTACAATTATCCATTCTTGCAACATTTGATACATAGTTAAACTCCAACCATTATTGAAAATAAAGACAAATGTTACATTCTACCACTTTTATGACTATTTATATAACATTATTATAGGACCATTTTGTAATTTCAAATAATTAAATGAAAAATGCATCTAAAGACTTCTTTTTTCTAGCACAACTACTTTATTATAATAAAATTTAATTTTGTAACTAAAAATATTAGATATGCACAAAATACCTCTCACACTCTTTTCTATAATTAGACTATGAGGTCTACTTTATGATCTTGAAAATAGCAAACAAATTGTATGAGAAAGAATCCATAAGATTTCTTATATAGTGCTAGGTATATCCTATGTGATGAATATTTGAGAATACTACATTTTTTAAAAGATATGATGTTGCATTTTTATTTAGTAAAGGGAAAAAATAAGATTAGATCTAATGGGTAATTATATTGCAAGTAACATTCGTTATAAGGAAAATACATGTTGGCTAAATGGACATTTATAAATCCCTTTGTTTTGATTATGACAAACATTTCATTCTTATTGATCTAACGAGCTACTTGAGTGTGCAGGATTTAAGGTGGATGCCAAAGCAACTAGGGAAATCCATATGCTTACATATTTATGTTTTCATGCAATGTAATCGCTTTGTAAAAACTTGTACAAATATATAATGTACAAGTACTTAGATTGCATGTAAATCAAGCGTTAGATCTTCCCTAGCTAAACATCACATTTAGATAAGTCATCCCCTTCGAATAGGATCACATATGCACACTCATACATATAATTAGTGCCTAAATAGCAACATTGAAACAGGATCAATCTTGGTCGACAAACTCCTCGACCGAGACACTCTCGGTCGACAATCTTCTCGACCGAGAAAGATCCAAAGTAGTCGTTAGACACAACAGACAAGTTAGTTGGAAGTTGGAGAAAGATGTTGCAAATCACTTGTTCCAGAGTGCCTGTCGGTCGACAAAAGTTCGACCGAGTAGGTGTCTCGGTTGACCATTCCTCGACCGAGATTGTCTCTGACAGCAACTGCAGAATTAATTAATTAGCCGTTGTTAAAGCAACAACTTTGTACCTAACGGCTAGTTAAGCACTTAGAAACCCCTAGAAGTTGTCTAGAACGTCCTTAAGCATCCTTAGGCCATTCCTATAAATAGGACAAGCCATAGGACACTCAAACATACTTGATACACTTGAGAATTCTTTGAGCATACTTTGAGCAATCTGTTTGTGAGAAAAATTGAGCATTGTGAACATTGGCTACTTCCTTCCTTAGCTCATAATTCGTGTCCTATAGGCTAGTATCTCCTACCCACTGCAATCTCAAGTTCACACACTTGGTTAGGAGATCTATACGCTTGATCTAGGCAAATCAAGCCTTGGGCTACAAAGGATAAGTTGTAATTTCCTTTTTCTTTCTTGTTCTCTATTACCGTTTGTACTCTCCTTGCTACTCCTAGGTTGGAGGCTGCTGATTGGAGAGGGTGGAGTTCTTCTTGGAGAAGAAGGTGACTTTGAGCTACTTCAGAAGGCTGGTGCAACGGGAGGTTACTTCTAGAGAGGAAGGCTACTTCAAGGGGGAGCTTGAAGTTACTTCAAGAAGGCTACCTCAAAGTTGGTGCACCTACTTCAAGTGAAGGCTGCTCAAAGGGTGTAAAGGAAAGTATTGTAGTTTGTATAAATCCTTGAGAAGGTAATAAAATAAATACTTTCAAAATCCCGGTTGGGTAAGCAACCGGGTAGTGGATTGACAACTTTAGTATTTGCTAAAGTTGGAACCACTCTAAACACCTGTCTCCTTCTTCTAATTTTTAATTGTGGTTGTTTGAGTTCAACAAATTGTTAAAATTATTTAAAAACTCTATTCACCCCCCTCTAGTGTTTTTCAATTGGTATCAGAGCTAGGCTTCAAGGAACCCTAACAAGGTCTTGAAGAAATGGGGGATGGAGTGCTCAACAACCTTAACCTTGAAGGAACACTTGTTGCTAGGCCTCCAGCGTTCGATGGAACAAACTACCAATATTGGAAGAGAAGGATGTAGTTCTATTTCCAAGGCATCAATTGGGACTTATGGAGAATGGTGTCAACCCCATATGAGCTCCCTCAAACTCAATTTGCAGAATGGGATGCAAACACGGTAAAGCTGGCCCAAATGAATGCAAAAGCTGTAAGAATTTTATATTGTTCTATTTCGGTAGGAGAATTTAATAGAATATCTAATTGTGACACAGCCTATGATATTTGGCATAGACTGTCCATAACCTATGAAGGTACAGTCCAAGTCAAAAATTCCAAAATTAGCATGTTTAAACAAAAATTTGAACACTTTCGTATGGATTCTAATGAATCAATTAGTGAAATGTTTGCAAAATTCTCTACTATTGTTAATGGTTTAAGTGCTCTAGGAAAACCTATTCCTGAAGAAGATCAGGTATCAAAGATCCTTCGTTCACTTCCTCCAAAATATAAGCCAAAGGTGACAGCCATTGAAGAAGCAAACGACCTCACTCGACTGAAAATGGAGCAACTTATTGGCAACTTAGAAGCTCATGAAGCAACCCTAGAAGAGGAAGAAAGAAGAGCACGTGAACTTCAGCAAGGAAAGAAGAAGGATGTGGCTCTAAAAGCTTCAAAGGCTGTCATACAAGAAAGTGAGGATTCAAGTGAAGAAGAGGGAGAAGAAGCCTTGATAGTAAATGGTAAGAAATACAAAAGATTTAAATCTAACAAAATTTCCAGCTCTTCTTCTACCCCTCCTAGGTGCTTTGAATGTGGAAAGAAAGGGCATTTCAAAAATGAATGTCCTAAAGCAAAGAAAGGAAAGAAAAGCTCACACAAGAAGAAGGGAGAAAAAGCCTATAAAGCTGCATGGGACGAATCAAGTGACAGTGAAAGCGGAGAAGAAACCGTAGATTGTCTAATGGCAAGAGAAGATGATGAAAACTCTCAAGAGGTAAGCCTACTTGATCTTTCTAAAGAAGAGTTAGTCACTAGTCTACAAGAAATTCATGATAAGTATGTTGATGTCAAGAAGAAACTAAAGAAGGTTATCAAATCAAATTATGAGCAAATTGCTAAATTAGATAATCTTTCTTCTGAAAAGAATAACATTGATCTTGAGAATTTGTCTTTAAAAACATCTTTAGATGATTGCACTAGAAAGCTACTCACTTTAGAAACAAATGTTGATCTTCTTTCTAAAGAAAAGATTGACTTGTTAGCTAAACTAAAAGATTTTTAGACTCAACCTATTATGTGTAACCATCTAGACTATGATAATGTTATAAAAGAAAGAGATTCATTGCTATCTGATTTAGATCAAGCAAGAAAAGATTTACACAAGAAAATGAATGATATTGCTCAGCTGCAAAGAGAACTTTATGAGTTAAGAAGAAAAGATATACTTGATAACATTCTAAGCATTGGTACTGTTTTCAACGGAAGAAAAGGTTTGGGATATGCTCCAAAGAAAAATCAACCCAAAAGAACTCAAACTATGTTTGTACCCAAAAACACAATGGCTAGAAAGAGAAATGAAGTTGATTCTATTACTTGCCATTTTTGTTTACGTCTTGGACACTATTCCTTTTCATGCCCTTATAAAACTAAGGATTCCGAATTAGTTTGGGTCCCAAAACCTCAAACTTAGTAGAGTCAAATAGAATTTAGTTGAGATATGACCAAAAAGCTCCATCTTGCTATTTATATTGTCTTATCTCAACTAAACAAAAGATTTCATTCTTATTGTTAATTTTCTGCATGGTTGTACTCAAACAGAAACTTAGTCGGTCGAAGTATTGTCGACCGAACCATTAATCGGTCGAAGTATTGTCGACCGACCGAATGTCTGTAACATATCAAAATTTACAGCAATTATTTCGGTCGAAAATTGGTCAACCGAGCTACATTTCTGTGTTTTATGGTTTGTAATACAATAATCTTCTCGATCGACAATTTGTCGACCGAGACATATGTCGTTCGAACAATTGTCGACCGACTGGACTTCTGATTCAGAACTCTTATACAAATCTGTACTTAAATGATTCTAACCATATCGGACCATCACATGGGTACCAAAATCTACATTTTAATGCAGGAATGGGTGGTTGACAGTGGATGTATCAAACATATGACTGGAAACAAGGATGCATTCCAAACCTTTGAAGAAAAGAAAAGTGGAACAGTCACCTTTGGAGACAATGGTAAGGGCAAAATCGTTGGAATAGGTAATGTTGGTACAAACCTCGAAATAAAGAATGTTCTACTCATTGATGGTTTGCACCATAATTTGATAAGTGTTAGTCAATTATGTGATAGTGGTTATGATGTGTTATTTAACAAAACTTGCTACAAGTTATTGATAGAAAACACTACAAATGTTATTTATGAAGGAAATAGAGTTGGAAATCTTTATATTCTTAAACCTAACTCTATGAAATAAGTAGTGGGAAAATGCTTGCTTGCAAATGAAAATACCTTACAAGTATGGCATAAAAAGCTAGGACATGCTAGTTCACATGTTATTAAAAAGTTAGTGAAATATGATCTTGTTCGTGGATTGCCTACTTTATCTTTTGATCAAGTTGAAAACTGTGAACCATGCACAATGGGAAAGCAAACCAAAACCTCTTTTAAACCAAAACATGTACTTAGCACCAGTAGATCCTTAGAATTAATTCATATGGATTTATTTGGACCCATGAGGACACAATCTATTGGTGGTAAAAGATACTGTTTTGTTATTGTTGATGATTATAGTAGATATACATGGGTACACTTTATTGCAACTAAAGATGATACTATTCATGTTTTTATAAAATTTTGTTCCAAGATTGAAAATCTATTACAAAGCAAAATATGTACCATTAGAAGTGATCATGGTGGAGGATTTGAAAATCATACATTTGAAGAGTTTTGTACATCTCAAGGGTACACTCATAATTTTTCTGCTCCACGCACCCCACAACAAAATGGTATAGTTGAAAGGAAAAATCGATCACTACAAGAAATGGCTAGAACTATGATGCTTGAACATAACACACCCAAAACCTTTTGGGCTGAAGCTGTAAACACTGCATGCTATGTGCTAAATAGAGTAACTGTTCACTCTCATTTAAAGAAAACTCCATATGAACTAATACATTCTAAGAAATCTAGAGTTGACTATTTTCATACCTTTGGCTCCACATGCTATATCTTAAATACCAAAGATGATAGAGATAAGTTTGACTCAAAATCACACAAAGCATTCTTTTTGGGATATTCCACTTCTAGCAAAGATTTTAGAGTATATAACACTACATCTAGAAAAGTTGAGGAATCTATTCATGTTTCTTTTCATGAAGAGTCCAAATCTGAAAATCTAGAAATCATAGATCTCACAAATCAATTCAAAAATTTAAACATACCAAATAATAGTGAGAAAAGTACTACAAATAATCACCAAGTTGAATCACAACCTACACCTAGGCTTATTAAAGATCATCCTCAAGAATTAATTATTGGAGATCCTAATGATAAAGTTAAAACTAGGTCTTCTTTCAAAGATGTTGCAAACATGGCTTTTGTTTCTATCATTGAACCTAAAAAGATATCTGAAGCTCTTAAAGATGATTATTGGATAATAGCCATGCAAGAAGAATTGAATCAATTCACTAAAAATGATGTATGGGATTTAGTTCCTAAACCACAAGATAAAACCATAATAGGAACTAAATGGGTTTTTAGGAACAAGCTAAATGAGGCAGGAGAAGTAATAAGGAATAAAGCTCGGTTAGTAGCACAAGGATATAATTAACAAGAAGGAATAGATTTTGATGAAACGTATGCACCGGTAGATAGACTTGAAGCTATTAGAATGTTACTAGCTATTGCTGCACATAAAAACATCAAACTATACCAAATGGATGTAAAAAGTGCATTTCTAAATGGCATCATTCAATAAGAAGTATATGTTGCCCAACCACCTGGTTTTGAAATACCGGAAAAAGGTGACTATGTTTATAAACTTAAGAAAGCACTTTATGGTTTAAAACAAGCACCTAGAAATTGGTATGAAAGGCTCAAGACATATCTTTTTGATAATGGTTTTTCTATTGGAAATTCAGATTCTACTTTATTTTTCAAAACATATACATCTGATTTCCTAGTTGTGCAAATATATGTTGATGACATTATTTTTGGAGCTTCTAATGATTCATTGTGCACACAATTTAGTGATATTATGCAAAAAGAATTTGAAATGAGCCTCATGGGTGAACTAACTTTCTTTCTTGGTTTTCAAATTAAGCAAACACCTGCCGAAATATTCATAAGCCAAGAAAAATATACTAAAGAACTCTTAAAACGTTTTGGGATGGATCAGTGCAAACATGCTACTACTCCTATGGCTACTTCTACTAAAATTGATAAGGATGAAAATGGGGAACCTATTGATGATTCTTTATATAGAGCCATGATTGGTAGTTTGCTTTACTTAACTGCTTGTAGACCAGACATTATGTTTCCCGTTGGTCTTTGTGCTCGATTTCAATCACAACCTATGCACTCTCATTTTCTAGCAGTTAAAAGAATTCTTCGTTACCTAGCCGGCACTACTTGTTTTGGTTTATGGTATCCAAAAGGACAATCATTGGATTTTAAAGCTTATACTGATGCGGATTATGCTGGTTGTCGCCTTGATCGCAAGAGTACTAGTGGTGGTTGTTTCTTGTTAGGGAGAGCCTTAGTATCTTGGTTTAGCAAGAAACAAAATATGGTTGCCCTATCTACAACTGAAGCTGAATATATGGCAGCCGGGTCTTGTTGTGCTCAAGTGCTTTATATGCAACAAGTATTAAACGATTATGGTTTTACTCTTTCATCTACGCCTATTTTTTGTGACAACACGAGGGCTATAAACTTAGCACACAATCCTATTTTACACAGCCGAGCTAAACATATTGAAATCCGTCATCATTTTTTAAGGGATCACATCTCCAAGAATCATGTTTCCCTTCATCATGTTGATACGGAAGATCAATTAGCTGATATTTTTACAAAACCGCTTCCACTAGATCAATTTAACAAAATTAGGAAGCAATTGCTTATCACTCCTTTGGAAGATGTTTTCTTTGATATTTGTGCTACTTAAACAAAAACTCTTATTTGCATCATGATATTTCGGTTTTTAAAATGGACATCTTTTTCATTAAGATTTGATGGGACATCTAATTAAGGGGGAGTTTTTATTTCTAAATGGATATTTTTTTTGAAATGACAAAGGGGGAGAAATAAAAATAAAACTAAAACTTAGAAAAACTCAATCAATGAGTTTCATAAATAAACTCTTGGCTTTACATTGAAAGTTGCTATATTCCCTAGTGAACTGGATTTCATGTTCCATAATTCAAGGGGAATAATAAGCACACATTTTATAAACAAGAGGAAAAGCTACAAAAGGTAATCTAAAGGTATGAAACTCATATGGTTTATATTTCCTTTATTTTTATATTTAGGAAATGTTTGTCATCTTCAAAAAGGGGGAGATTGTTGGCTAAATGGACATCTATAAATCCCTTTGTTTTGATTATGACAAACATTTCATTCTTATTGATCTAACAAGCTACTTGAGTGTGCAGGATTTAAGGTGGATGCCAAAGCAACTAGGGAAATCCATATGCTTACATATTTATGTTTTCATGCAATGTAATCGCTTTGTAAAAACTTGTACAAATATATAATGTACAAGTACTTAGATTGCATGTAAATCAAGCGTTATATCTTCCCTAAATGGTGTAGATGGCATGCACGCCCATAAACCAACCTAAATGGTGTAGTTCCTATAGGTGACTTATAAGCTTTCCTATATGCCCAAAGAGTGTCATTCAACACAAAACTCTAGTTTGTCCTATTAGTTGAGATTATCCTTTCCAAGATCTTCTTCACCTCTCTATTGGACACCTCAACTTGTCCTTGCGTCTGTGGGTGGTAGGGAGTACCCACTCGGTGTTTCACCCCGTATTTACTCAACAAGGCTCCAAATTTCCAATTGGTGAAATGTGATCCACCATCACTAATAATCAATCAGGGGACATCAAATCTATTGAAAATATTATCTTTAACAAACCGACACACAACTTGTACATCATTGGTGCGGGATGGAATTGCTTCCACCCACTTAGATACATAGTCAACAATAAGTAATATGTAGAGATTAGAATTACACTACATGAAAGGGCCCATGGATCAATGCCCCACAGATCAAACACTTCAACTTATTGAAATAGATTAAGTGGCATTTCATGTCGTTTAGATATATTCCCTACACATTGACATGCATCACAATGACGAACAAAATTGTGAGAATCCTTAAACAGCATTGGCCAATAGAACCCACTCTCTAAGACTTTGTCTGCCACCCTAGAGCTAGAGTGATGCCCCCTATAGGTAGTGAATGACAGTGTGATAAAATGCTCTCAAACTCACATTTAGGTACACACTTCCTCAGAATTCCATCCCTACATTGTGTAAACAAAATGGGATCATCTCAGATGTAAAACCTTAATGAATGGAAAAATTTCTTCTTCTCTTGGTATCCCCAATCTTCAGGCATCTCCTTGCATGCTAGATAGTTGACAATGTCTACAAACCAAGGATCCTTGGTCTTAAGAGCAAAAAGTTTTTCATCAGAGAATTCCTCAACAATAGGGATATCTAAATCTTTTCCATTCACCCTTTCCAACTTAGATAGGTGATCTACTACAACATTTTCCACCCCTACCTTATCCTTAATTTCTATGTCAAATTCCTATAATAGTAAAGTCCACCTAATCAATCTAGATTTAGCATCTTTCTTTTGTAATAGGTATTTGATGGCATCGTGATCAGTCCACACAATCACCTTGGCTCAACTAGGTATTGGCAAAAAATTTCAAACGCAAAACAACTGCTAAACGTTTCTTTTATGTGGTTGTATAATTGAGTTGCACATCATTCAAGGTTTTAGATTCATAATATATGACTGTAGGAGCCTTATCATGGTGTTGACCCAACATAGCTCCCACTGCATAGTACGATGTGTCGCACATCAGTTCAGTAAATGGAAAGTTGGAGAACAACTTCAGCCTACAATCTATGTATGATGTTATAGTGTTTGTATGGTTCCTTTGTCACTGATATCCAGATTGAACTTGAGGCATGGATTTGTCATCCTCTTCAACATTCAATCTATATTTCTTGATGTATGTGGGCTTCTAATAGTTGTATAAGATCATTGTCGAGGATAGATGGTTTGTTGATCAGTCAACATGTGCTACAATGTTTCCTCAATAGACCAGAGGTCAAGATATCATCAAACAAGAACTAGAATGGATGACATCAACTATATAATCACCATGAGATCAAAATTGTGTCATTTAGACTAACCAATACATCAACAATGTTTATGGAATCAATGAATAGAGTACTCAGGTCATGTCCTTATGAGATGTGGCAAGATTTGATTGATAACATCTCAATGTAGTTTAGAGATGGTTAGTATCTTTACTAAAACCCTAGAATTTTTGAAATAGCAATTAATGGGTATCAAGTTCAACAAGGATGAATTTGAGGTTGGCTTTAGAGTGTCTTCCAGGGATTTAGCAATATTTGCTAAAGTATGTTGTATAAATTCAAATAAGGTAAGGAATATGCAAGAGTAGTCAAGTATGGATAGGGTATGTCATGAGTATAATTAAGCATACATATGGTTTTTGGGTGATGTGTTGATACAACATACAAATTACAGTAAGGTATATAATAACTCAACAACAACTAGAAATAGATTGGGATGACAACTAGAGTTCCAAGTTGGAAGTACTACTAGAGTTACACAGGTGGCACAACAATTTCTATGTTCCATAGTTGAGGGGGTGTCACCCCAATTCTGGACAAGTGATATAGACAATGGAGGTGGAGTTGCACGAGAATGTTTAATATGTGGTGGTTTTTGTGCTAAATAAAGATGAAGCCATGTAGGAGTTGAGGGAGAAGACCATGAGTCTTATGAGAGTTGTGTGACATCATCATGATATGTGAGTAGTCATGTGAGGGTAAGAGGATGAGTTACATAGTAGGTATCCATCTTTGTTTGCCTTGGATTTCGGGGGCGAAATCCCTGTTAGGGATTTATGGTTGTGAGAGCCCTTACCTTGTTTAAATAGTTGAACATGATTAATGATCATAATTGGGTGCTTAAAACCTTATACAAATCATATGAGGTTCTTTGATATCACATGATAAACTTAAGTTTCAAATTTGGTCTAGTTTGGACATTGTTTGTGCAAGTTATGCAATTATATGTACATTTTGGATTTTTCTACAATTTACCAAATTTTGAGGTTTGACTTGCAATTTTTCACATGAATCATGTTCCTTAGATGTTTTCTTATCATTATTGAACTTTTTGATCCATGGGATGCTTAATTGAACCTTGGTTTGGTGGTGATTATACAACAATTATATATACATGAACCGATGGATGACCTCACCCTAGAACCGATGGAGTGTTCTTCATGACAACCGATGGTGATGGTGACAACCAATGGTGTCAACCAATGGTAACACCTTCGGTCAAGTTTTAGACTCTTTTAGAACCTCAATGGTCGATGGTTTAGTACCCTAAAGATGGCATGAATCAATGGTGATAGCTCAACATTCGATGGTGACAAATGATGAAAGTGTTGACCCCATCAACCAATGGTAGTCTGATAGACCACAACCTATGGTGAGGCTAGGTCTCCTATATTGCTTCTCTTAAACCCTAAACCAATGGTTTCTTTGATTAAATGATTCAAGGATCATACCTACACATCAACTTATAGCTTTGAATAAGAACCTAATTCAATGGTTAGGATTTGATACCTCAACATCCAATAGCTTGGGATGATGCTTATAACATAAATGTGTGGGCTTTAATGATGTAAATTTGATGGTTTCCTCCATGTGATCAACCTAAGGAGCTTTCTTGTTGACAATTTATGGCCTGCTTTAAATGTGTAACCGGTGGTGGGTTTTATTCCCACAACTGATGGTACCATTTATGTTATTAAACAAGGGATGTCTAGGGTTAGATGGTGATTCTTTCCAGTTCACCACTTGATGGATTTATAGGTGGGTTGTTCTAGGTGTATACTTATATAATCAACCAATGGTTTTACCTTCTCAGCAATACAATGGTTCTGTTTTGATGCTTGTGGTATGATGGTATAGTTTGAATGCTGTTGAAACTGATGGAGGTTTGCCCTTATTTATATAGTCTTATCTTTTCTCTCATATGAATATAATTGATAATCATCATAATGAGTTAATGGGTAACCCTAATGAATTATATTTTGTTATACCTAACCCTAATGTAACCAAGTGATGGTGATTGATTATGAACAACCCTCTTGAATAATTAATAGATTCATGGAGTGCTCTCTTATTGTTGTTGAAACCGTAGTATGCTATTAAGTAATGGTTATACCTTGAGTTATGAATGAATATGTACTTGACAATGTTATGGAATGTGATGGTGTTGCTTTATTTTATGCATCCATGACCCGATGGGGATGCCATGAGTTAGGATTTGTGTATGAATGTTGAACTATAACTTTAGTGTAACCTATGTTGTTGAACCTATCCCTAATGCAAATAGATGAGAATGGTTAATCATGTTTAGCTTCTTAGTATGTTATGATGAAGGAATATTCTTTCTAATGTTTTTTGAAATCCTAATATATTAGCTAGTGATTATCATAGTCTCATAATTGATGTATTCTTACAAACATGTGCACTATAAGCATAATGGCGATCAAGCATATCTAGCCTTCTTGTATGTTGATATTATTAAGGAATACCTTAATGCTAAACAACCCTGCAATTTTAAGTTGTAAACATCTTTTAGATCCTTGATGCAATATCATGCTAAGCCGATGTATCACATGCATGGTAATGTTTGTTGAGCCTTGTTAGAAGGCATGGATATATGATGATGAACTTTTAGTGAATGACTTGATGGTTTTAATGACCTTTGGGCATGGTTGAGCCCTGAATGAGGTGTAATCCTCTTCATGATGTGACAAGGGATGGAACCTTGAAATAATGTAATGTGTAAGAACATGATTTTCATTTTCATTTGATTGATAACGATATTATAAATGAAAGATGGTGCTATGAGCACACAAATTATGTTCATGTGAGAAATAAAAGAACATGTATCAAAAGAGTATATTCCATCCCTTTTTGTGTACCCTTTGGCAACCAATTTAGCCTTATATTTATTTAGTGTCATGTCTCCATTGAGTTTCTTCTTAGATATCTATTTACATCCAACTATAGAACAACCATGAGACAAATCCACAAATTTCAAAGTTCTATTCAAGAATTTTTAATTTCATCATTAACAACTTCCTTCCAAAACTTAATTCTTGGAGAAGCCATAATTTGTTTGAAGGATACATGATCATCCTCAAATTTGTGAGTGAAGAACTCACTTCCAAAGTCCTTGGAATGTCCTAGGTCATTTTATTTCTTCTCGGTTCAAACATTATCTCATAATCATTAGATTCAAAAATGATATGTTCTAAATTGCTCCCCACATTTTTCATTCTTTTACGTGCTCAGGAATAGAACTTGTGGTAAAGGGATCCTCTTAAAAAACTTCTTTGGAAACACCAGATACCATAGAATGAACACCATAACCTTTTTTGAGGGTTTTTTTCTGAAAAAACTAAAAAAAATATTGCATCATAAAATTATACAATTGTATTGACATCAATGTCATAGATTTTAGATTTTACAATCAAGAATCTATAGGCATACTTGTCTCTACATAACCCAAGAAGATGACATCTATTGTTTTCGATACCAATCTTCCTTGTCTGTTCTAGGACAAGTATCTTTGCAAGGTGACCCCACACTCGAAGATATTTGAGAGTTACCTTTTGACATCTCTATAACTCAAAAGGACTACTATCTTTATATTTATGGGGAACTCTATTCAAGATACTAAAATCTATATTCAAACCTTCCCCCAACATGAGCTTGGGCAATCCTAAAGTTTAGAGCAGAGTATTTACCATATCTATCAAGTTTCAATTCTTACGTTCTATAGTCCCATTGGATTGTACTGTATAAGGAGCAGAAACCTCATCAACTGTACCATGAAATTGACAAGATTTCAATAATAAGTTCGGTCTATACTGTGATAACCTGACTCTTTGTCTCTATCTTCATGCACATTTCACTCCAATGGAGACTCAAAATACTCATTTGGATATCGATTTCATATCTTGAGTTTTATGGCACTCCAATGTAGTCAGTTCAATGACCAATTTTGCATGGTGCAAGAATAATTTGAAATATTGGACATCATGACATGCTTTAACATATCATACCCTTACAACTGAAATTTAAACTCCTCAGTAATATCTTATTATTCTATAATGTATCTCATACTGTAGATATTTCAATTATGAATCTATCGGCACAAAAATCGCCTCAATTGGACCTTTAGACGCCAAGTTATAAACGTACAAAGATGAGTCAAATTAACTTGTTTTCCAACTGATTGAATTAAGTTTTGAACTTTGTTAAGCCCATTTAGCCACAGCCCATCCATTTGAATAGTTTCATTAGGTGGGAGCATCCCCTCACAATCGTTGAATCCCCCCCTAATTATGATACACCTCCATCCGACGACTTCTCCTCGTCTTTTTCATTTTTCCATACTGTAGCACCTACTATAGCAGGGGTCCCTTTTCGGCCGACCAATAGGCATCAATATAGATGATCTTTGAGCAAATTGAAACTCATTCGAAATTTGTATCGACAACCACTCTCTTTTCCCTATGTTTTCCCCATTCTCACACCCTAGGGCACTGCCCTTTCTATTCTTCTCCACCCCCTCATTCTAGCGCCTCCATGGTCGTTGGGTTGGGATCTTCCGCCCTAGCTCGCCCCGTCTCCATATGAGACCAGGGATGGGTCTGTTGTGGCCCATCGAAGTAGGGTGACTCCTCAGCAACCAGTCTATGAGAGGTGATGCCCCCTATTTACACGCTCTGATGAGCAGCAGGTGCAGTAGCACTGCTGGATGGGTGCAGAGGGCCTCACATTAGGGAAGCTTCCAAGAGTGGTGGACGCCAACTCCTCATTGCGCGGTGGCGGTCGAAGAAGATGACATGCGGCATGCCATTGTTGGACCATGGGTCGGGGACGTATCAAGTGACACCATGTGTCCAGGGGAGGACCAAGTGCGGTTTGCAAGGGGGCACGGAGAGCCAGTGCCACTGGATCTAGGGTGAGCGAGAAAGATTTCTTACATAATAAATGGTAACACCCTAGCATTTCTCTAAAGTTCTTGCCAAAACTTATAAAAATGATAACTCCTATCTCCTTAATCCAAAATGCATGATCCAGTATGACAAATCAATCCTCTCAAAAAGATCTACAACATGGACCCATTTACAAACCCTAATTCTATTCTTGTTCCCAGATTTTCTAAAAAATGTAATCTTTAGTTATATTGAACACGTCTAAAGAATTTTCATGATCAACCTTGGAACTTTGATCACCAGTCACCCTCCTACTTGTGAAATCAGTAACTTTTTCTCATCTTTGAACTAAATGAGGGTCATAATCATCCAATTTTTTTGAATGTCCCTAATTGCATAAAGTGACTTGCTTTTGGACTTTAATGATGTAGTTTTCCCTAAAGTTGCTAACCTAACACCCTTATGACATATAAGACTCTCATATCTTGAAATCATTAATTTATACACTTCTATATCACTCTCTTATCAGCCCCTAATCCCATGTTTCTATGGTTGTTTCATAACACCTAACGTAAGAATGGGACTCCTTTGTGTTGATGTTTTTGGACTTTGAACCAATGAGTTCCTTGACCCAATTGATTCTTTCAACCGCAATGGATGTGTAAAATCAGCAACATTATGACATGTTGTGACCTAAACGGCTAAGGCCAACCTCTTCTGGATTATATAATATATGTGGTCCTATTTCACCCTTAATTGTCCTCTTATGTGAGTGGATTTGTGCTCTTATGTTTGATTTCTTAATGTGGATCTATATCTTCTCTTCCCTCTTCTAAATCATAGATGGTCTACACTTTATGATCCTCTTGGCATGGATGTCTCATCATATCCATATGTTGGGACCGTATGACCTAGGTCTTATGTGTTGGTTTTTGGAACACATGTCGATAATGTGGAATCCTATGATGCCTGGACTAAGGGATATGTACCTATATTTGAATGTGACTCCTATGTCACTAATTTTCTGATCTAATCCATCTTTTATGCTTGGGCCTCTTGACTTGATGGACTATGGGCCTTCTTGCCCTATTATGAGTCTTTAGACCTTGAAATGCAAGTGACCTAAATCTTGACATAATCATACAAAATGAATGGGACATCGAAATGACATGAAACTTGAACAGCACATTTATGGTGGACTCTAAATCAGTATAAGATCACCAATCATGTAAATAAGCAACTTTGAACCTAACTTGGTGAAAACCCTAAAATGTAGCTAATTAGGGTTAATAATGAGAATCTAATACATGTATGTAATCTTGTGGTTAACCAGGGGCCTCTTGTGGCTAGATGGTCAAGGATAAGTAAGTTAAAAATCCATGAATCAAGTATGGACTTTAATAGTTATATGACTATGTCTTTCTTGTTTGAAATGTTATACATATGTATGCTTATTTACTTGCTCAAATATTGCCATGTAGTATTCTTGTATTGTACTCGATGTTTGTCTCATGTCATTGTTTTGTAACTAGCAAACATAATATATATAAACTCCATTATACAAATGTTAAAACAAGGAATTTATAAAATAACGCTTACAATCCGTAGTTGCAATCCCATTATAAAATAACCTTGTTTTAACATTTTGTGTTTAGTGCATACAGATATCAGTACGCACTAAACACAAAATATTAGAATTACTATCCACAAAATAAAAAGGTTTTTTAAGAAATTTAGCTTGCACACAAATTTCACATATACTATTTTTAATTTTAAATTTAGGAATCAAATCAACATTCATCATTCATTTTATCGAGCCAACATTCACATGACCTAAACACTAATGCCATATTTCAAAAGAAACAATATTCAAGAAAACAAAATTATCATTCAAGTTAAGAATAGAATTTCAAAAAGTAAGTTCTACATGAATCTTAAACAAGTCTTCAAATCACATTAGTATCCCTTGTCAAATAAAAAATCATCCCAAACACAAGTGATAAATTTTTTATTACATTTGCAATCTCTTTTTAAATTATCTCTAACTAAAATTGCACCACTAATTATACTATGAAGAATAGGCTGGACATGTCTGGCTTTATGAAGCATCAAAACCTTTTTTGAAGGAAACTACAGATACACCCATCCTTTCAATATGACTTCTATAAAGCTTATATCACTCAAAGTCATGAATCGGATAAGAAACTTGGTAAGTCACAAATAAAGACTTATCAGTACAAACATGTACATTAGTCTCAATGTCTATGATCATGTAACATACCAAATATTGGGTTCATTTACAATTTAACCCATTTTCAGGCTTTCCATTTCCTTCATGTCCTTTTGGCCTTTTTCCTAAATTTTCCTATATTTTCTATCCTCTTTGGCCTCAATGTTGAAATTGAGCAATACTTAATGGTGTGAATTATATTTGACCCATATTCATTTCAATGAATGGGTTTTTGCATACATATCTCAATTATTGTGTTAATTAGAGTCTAATAATGTAAAATGACCAATAATGGGAGACAATTAGTAGATTATATTAATTTAGAGTTTTTATGGCTTTTTGGGACCAGAAATGAGAAAATAAGAAATTTTATATCAAAATTTATTAATAAAGGTACTAAACATATTTATTAGGTGCTTTGCATACAATCAAATATAAAATGCATTCAAAAGGAGACGTTAATGTAAAGTTAGACTCCACACACTTTAATTAGAAAACCCATGAATTTTCAAGTCAATTGGAATTCCTTTACCCTCTTAATTAGTTTAATGAATATGCAATCTCTAATATATATAAATGCCTAACGCATGTGAAAAAGGAAACCTACTTGACTCCTAATTAGCCTGCTCTTTAAATTGCTTGACAATCAGATAGCAATTGCTTTCCCAGTTAAATGAGTATTAAAAACCATAGTTACCTTAGGTTTTAAAAGTGGCATTTGACTAAACATTTAAGGTGTTTCTTAAACCCGTTCTCCCCTCAATGTAACGCCCTGTGCTACTTCCTCCTCGTCAATTGTGTGATCCTAGAGTCAGGTAACGGCGGCCGCAACGGGGTGCTTATCTCTCTCTCCCTCCTCTTCTTTCCCTCGCCCTCCTTCCTTTATTTCTTCCCCTTGCCTTCTCCCTCACCATAGCGCTAGCAAACCCTAACCGCCCTACCTTCCTCTACCTGTGGTGCCTCCATAAAATATTGTTGCCACCTCGTCACCCCGTCATAACCACCAATAGAACACTGATGAGTCTGCTACCCTCACCACTAGGACCTTTGAGCATGGCTTCGATGTCCATTATTTGTCAACTCATGCGCAATAATCATTGTTGAGCATCTCAAAGCAGTGTCCCTCACCAATTGTGATGACCGTCTCGCGAAAATAAGATTAACTAATGTGGAAGCATTCATCAAGCAGCGGATTATCGAAAATCACTAAAAATTAAAACTTTTTGCAAAGGGATCCATTCATAGGAAAACTCTTTCATTCAGAACCAAAGTAAAACTTTACATCCTGGTTCATATGTATACATCTCATGTACTTTTGCTTCTCGAGGAATACAAACATTAACTACTCTGTCTTAATTGTACACAGGTAGTATAAAACCCTCGAGGCACTAAGCCAAAATCTCGAAATCATTAACTACTACTCCAAGGACCTGAGAGTACAGAGACGACACATAGGACTTCTATATACATATGAACATGACATGACAGTCAATGTCTCCACCTGAGACTTTACTGCTGTCCCTGCTACTGCTGATGTCCTTCACCTCCTGAAGGATTCCTGTCTCCTCGTCCGCGTCCACCTAAAAATGTGGTTCCCACGGGGGTGAGACAATTATAAAAATTGCCCCAGCGAGAGATATAACTCTCCGCCAGAAGCATTATTATTGCAACTTAATAAGATAAATATGAATAGGGAAATCATATTTATTTGACAGCAGATATTTTAATGTCTAACAGATTAAATCATTATTCTATATCAAAAGCATTGCAACTGTAACTTGATAGAATCAACATGTCACTTATCCTTTAATGAATAGGAAGAACATGTATAACATCTATTCAAACAACAGAATCATTACCACTGCATTAACTTTCTTCAAGCTTAGATCATATATCTAAAGCCTGGCATTTTCAATGTGGAGTCATGGCCCGTAGCCATACTCTTTTCATAAGTGTTGGGATCTTAATCCCTCACTTCATCACTGGGTTTTTCTCATCCTTTCACAATTTCAATACCATAACCATGAAATCATGGGTATTCAAACCCTTTGTTCATCACTTGAGCACTGTTACCTCTTTCTCAGGTAACTAACACCTTTAGGTCATTTGACCAAGGTAAGTATGATACTTGCTACACAAGCATCCATCATGGCACTTGATGCACATTAACTCTCTTGCCACCTCTTACCAGGCACAAGGTATATTATGGCACACAAGGCCCAATTAACAATTCAAACTAATAATACATCATAGCTCATACCTGGCTATGCTCATCATCTCATAATACCTGCATGGTTAGCACATATAATAGCATTACATCAATTATCTATCAATACCATGCAAAAACAATGTATTAATAATTCAAGGGTATTACCCTTAATCCTTTACCAGGATTTGGGTTTCCATCACACATGGCTCACAAAACCATTCACATATTGTCACCTCTCACTAGGCAACAACTTTATTCACATGGCGCACAAGGCCATTCACATCTTGTCACCTCTCACTAGGCAACAACTTTATTCACATGGCGCACAAGGCCATTCACATCTTGTCACCTCTCACTAGGTAACAACTTAAAACAAAGGCTTACAAGCCCAACTCATCTTGTTACTTCTTTCTAAGTAACAAAAACATAATGGCACATATGGCCAATCAATTCTTATCAAATAAACATCATAGCTCATACCTGGCTATGATCATCAACTCATGAGACCTGCATGATTGTCACACATGATAATAGACTTATCAAGTTCACAACACATCATGCAATACAGGGTAACACCACTATTCCCTTACCAGGGTTAGGGTTTACCATCAATTAGGGCTTTCTCTCACATATCATTACCCTTCATTAAGAATAGGGTTTTCCATTATTAACCATTTAGGTTTTCAAGATCATATTATCAATGATCAAACCCTAGTTCATTGCTCCCCACATCTAGGAGCCAACATTTATACCATAAGTATTCAATCATACTTATCTATTCTCATCAATTATCATTAAATGATTATCATCACAAGTTATGAGTATCTCTCTCATCCTTAAGTTGAGAATTAACAAAACGACCATGTTAGGTCACTTTCAATTCAGCTCTAAGTTAAGCATAGACCACCACGGCCGTGCTACCTTGCACGGTCGTGCAAAGTGAAGCTACCACGGCCGTGCTACCCTGTACGGTCGTGCAGAGTAAAGTCACCACGGCCGTGCTGCCTTGCACGGTCGTGCTACATAGGATCATCACATGAATCATATTTATATATATGAATTCTATTATTTGATCCTTTCAACTTGATTAGGTCACATCAACCCTTCAATCATATGCATACAACTATGATTAACATAGGGTACCAAGTCATTGGTCCTATAAGCAATTAGGGATGCATTCCCAATTAGGATTTCTCATGAAATCACTCACAATTAGGGTTCCACATGGATGCACCCTCAATTAGGGTTTCACTTGGAATCACCCTCAACTAGGGTTTCACATGGAATCACCCTCAACTAGGGTTTCACATTGAATCACCCTCAACTAGGGTTTCACATGGAATCACCCTCAACTAGGGTTTCACATTGATTCACCCTCAACTAGGGTTTCAACCTTTGTACCTTCATTTATTACCATTACTAATCATCATTGGATCAATAGAACATTCATCATATTAATTCTCAAAAATTGAATTACATTGGACCTCCATTACATAAGGTATCCAAATGAATTAGGGTTTCCAATGTTGATTCCTTCAATCATTGGATTCATGGAACCAATCATCAATTAGACCTACCCTCATACTTCAATTGAGTTTAATAGGTCAACCTTCAACTGATTTGACCCTCAATTAATCATTAATTGGGGTTGGAATCAATTGAATTAGGGTTTAGAATCAATGAACCTTCAATATTCATCAATGTGTAACTAGTTACTTCATAACTATTGAACCACCATTCAAATGGGGTATGACCTGACCCCAAACGGTCTTGAGGTCGTTTGGATGACCTCCAAACGGTCTTGAGACCGTTTTCCCATCATATCACTCAAATCCAAGCCATCCAATTAAGATTTGGATCATTGGATTGATCACCAAATCAGCATTGCATTGTATAACAGCTTAGTACCTTTAGACCTTCAAACACCTAACCATACTCAACCCTAGACCTCCAAACGGTCTTGGGTGACCACAAAACGGTCTTGAGGTCGTTTGGATGACCTCCAAACGGTCTTGAGACCGTTTTCCCATCATATCACTCAAATCCAAGCAATCTAATTAGGGTTTGGTTCATTGAAGTGCTCACCAAATCAGCAATCTATTGCAGATCAACTTGATATCTTTAGACCTTCAACCACTGAACTATACTCAACCCTAGACCTCCAAACGGTCTTGGGTGACCACCAAATGGTCTTGAGACCATTTGGATGAGCTCCAAACGGTCTTGAGACCGTTTGGCCCATCCAACCTTTGGACTTTAGTGAAAAAAATCATCATGGATTGATCTATCGAGTTGATCAACAAATCAGCATTTAGTTGCAGTATGATTTGGTACCTTTGGACCTTCAATTGGTCAACTATACTTGACCCCAGACCTCCAAACGGTCTTGGGGTGATCCCCAACCGGTCTTGAGACCGTTTGGGTGATCCCCAAACGGTCTTGAGACCGTTTGGGCTAATCAACCCAAAATATCAACTTAACTCATTGGAATTTCAGCACTTTTTTCAATTAGGGTTTTCCTAATTGATTAGCCTTCAACTCATGATCCCTTTGGAGTTAACCCCTCAAATTTGGAGGGTCATTAACCAACATCATTATGAACAAAAATCTCATACGGTCAACGCTTGGTCAACGCACTCAAACGGTCTTGAAACCGTTTGCCCAAGCAGGTCAAGTTGATCAGGTTGAAAATCAGCACTTAATCCAATTAGGTTTCCCTAATTGATTAGGCTTCAACTCACGATTCCTTGGGAGTTAACCCATAAAACTTGGTGAGTCATTAGCCAACATAATTAGGATAAAAACTCTCATACGTTCAACGCTTGGTCAACGCACTCAAACGGTCTTGAAACCGTTTGCCCAAGCAAGTCAAGTTGATCAGGTTGAAAATCAGCACTTAATCCAATTAGGTTTCCCTAATTGATTAGGCTTCAACTCACGATTCCTTTGGAGTTAACCCCTCAAATTTTGAGGGTCATTAGCCTACATAATTAGTAACGATATTCCCAACGGTCCACGCTTGGTCAACTCTTTCATATAGTTTTGAAACCGTTTTCCACCAAACGGTTTGCAAACCGTTTGGTCACCAAACGGTTTTGGTGAAACCGTTTGGTCCCAACCAATGAGATCATTTGCTCCCAAGATATTTGGTGAGGTGCTTGCTTATGATGATGTCATCATCATCTTCCTTCGTGCACCCAAGAACAGCAACCGTTCTTGATGGAATTTGCAGCAAAGAAGCAAAAGTTTATCAAATTGAAGAAATCAATCAACAAAGCATAGAAGATTGATGCAATAGCAATGTTTGAGGGTTTAAGTTATAAAACCCGCCTCCAATTGAGCTCCAAAGCTCCAATCTCACGCCATTAATGGTGGATGAAGCTCTAGAAACTCCCCCTAGGCTCGTCCTCAAGCTTTTGATTGCAAAAGTTGGCTAGGGTTGAAGAGGAGATCGAAATAAGAAGGAATCCATAATTTATTTTTGATTTCCACCATGAAATCAAGGAAAACGAAGGTCAAGAGCTTACCAACAGGTTGGGAGGCGTCCTCCTGCTCCTCCCTAGCTCCTTGGTCGGTTTTGCAAGCAAGGGAAAGAAGAAAATCCGAAATAGCCTTTCATTTGGCTTGAAAAAGGCACTTTTATAAGGAAATTGATGAGAGAGAAAATGCATTATTAAAATGCATTAAATTCCAAAAAATATGGCCGCCTCTTCCCCCTCAGATCCCTTAAGGACGAGGCACCTTCCTTTGCCTTTGATTCTCCTTCATTATCCTTGATATAAAGAAAATCAAATTAAGCACCTTAATGCTTATTATATTAATATCCATATGTGAGTGGGTTTTCTTTTTCTTATAATAAGGTGAGTGGAATTTCACCTACTTAGGATATTTTCGTTCCTTATCTTGGCAAAGGAACGTTCATCCTTATTCAAAATCAACCCAAAACATTTTGGTTGAAAGCCCTTCAATTATTTTTATTCATTTTTGCCCTAAATCAAATTAGGGTTTCAATTGGGCATTAATCTTGATTATTTTAATATCAAGATTCTCTCTCCTCCAACTTAATTCAAAAGAGGCACCCCTCTCACTTTCTTTGCTCTACATGATGCCAAGAAACATTAGGGACCTTATTGAAGTGGTAATTTGCATATTGAACCCTAGGTTTTGGGTAAATTACACTTTTCACCAAAACTAGGTTTTAATGCACCACACTGCTTTACAAGCTTAATCTTGGTGCCCAAGCTTGTGAAAACCATACCACTACATCATATTCATTCTTATGATGTCTCAACATCAGAGGAACATCTTACCATGCAACATTTACAATTTAACCCCTCAACTTGGGTAATTTGCACTTTGGTCCAAAATAAGCAAACATTGTTTCAACATTGTTCAAACAAGACCAAAATTGAAACATAAGTTTCTCATGAGCCCTAATTACTTTTCACAAGATAAGATTAAGAATCTACTTAACCTTATTAAGCAAAACAATCTAGGGTTAATTCATAACCCAGGTCAGGGATGTTACAAGATCCATTCCTCTCCTCGTCTGTTTTAAATCTGAAACAGCGGCTGTTATAGAAAATGCTACCATAAAACCTACAACCATAAGATCAACGACGACTACATGGACATCAGGTGTGATGACTCTAGTCTTGCCATTCCCCATCCACATGGTCATCTTGACGCCCCTTGCTAACCCCGACAATGAGGATGATGACCTGAATCATCGTAGCAAGTCGTTTGACTCACCTCGCCAAGAAATGTTGCACCACCAGATCTGCAACGCTGTCGATTACTCTTATGCAATGCCATCAAGTATTTCTCTTCTACAACGTCGTCGACTCCTCTTTTGCAACGTCGTTGACTCCTCTTCTGCAACACCCTTCCTTCATCTATGTGATGGATAGACCTGCAACAAACACCACGACGCTAGTGACTTCATCATATGCAACCATCAATCTGATCTCACCTCCGTCACCCCCATTGGATTCTAGATCTCGCTCCTCTTGCACTGACAACCTGCATCCAGCAAGACATCACCTAACATGATCATGATGCCCATCTGACTCCTTCCTCTCATATGCAGAAGCACAACACACTACCTGTATCTCTAGCTTCATCAACCACCAGTGTCTTCTTCTAGTATGAGATTCTGCAAATAATGACCATGGCATGTACTGGTCTGACTATTGAGTCCTCTTAGCTAGATTTTAAGCAAGTCGATCAGATATGCTACTAGTGTCATGTCAAGGGAGACACCACCTGAAGATCTGAATGAATTATCTTGGGATGAACCCTGGATATGCTCACAAATGGATCATCATAGATTCATTGGTTTCTGGTTGTCTAAGGTTTGTATTTATTTCCTTATTTCAATCTTTCAATAATTAACTTATTATGACAATGTGAAGTCAACCATGGTGATAAGGATAAAGATCTAAATCCCTATGGTAACCAAGGACCAAATATCTAAATCTTAATTTATGATCTGTATAGTGGATCTATAACTATTACTTTCAGAGAAACTAGTTAATGAGACCCAAATTGTAACAACAATTATGGATCATGGTGATTAGAATATGTTCACTAAGGAGTTGTTTTGCAAAATGTGTTCACATTATTATATCATATTGACTTATGTGTATACATCCTATTAGTTTATACATGTATCCATGTAGTACTACATATCAAACGATGGATGTAAGATGAGCATGTTGCCTTATTGTAATCTTGAATGTCATGGCTCAACTAATAATGGACAATTATATATAAGATGAGTTACATTTTAATACTACACATAGATTATCAAGAATTATGATAACCATCTTTCAACAAAACTCTAGATACACAGATACATATTTATGCAATAGATGGTAATTATAAATACAAATATAATTATGGAATGCATCTAACTATATTGCCTTCTTATGAATTAAATGGTGAAAAGGATAATAATGTGTAATAGAATGTCCTTTTACAAACATATATCTAGATGACATATTGGTTGGGATATATCGAAAACTACTTTCAAGTATCTACATATTTCATACTCTTACTAATGGCATGCTCAAGAACTAGATAATGAAATGTGCATGCCCACCTATATACATGTAAGCATGACATTAGGAATAATATGGATTCACATTATAGAGAAGAGAATGAGATCATTAAACCTAAATTGGAAGAATATATATTATTATCCACATATATATGAGTTACATAGATTATGTGACTAATGATGGGTAATTAGAACTAAGATATATATATATAGAATCATATATTCTCTAAACAAATATTAAAATCATAAACCCTAACATGACATTAGATGATTGAGAATAGGATAAGAATAATATAAAAATATAATAAGAATGAATATGCTCACTTTGACTTGGCTAACATACATAATATGTTTTTAGGTTGAAAAGTTGACTTTGTGGACCAAAGTATACTATTCGAGTTAACCTTTATGTGTGAAAATTAGGTATGTGCATTCTAAACCCTAAGTTGGGCATGTTTCTATCCAACCCTAATTTCCCAATGAGGCATGAGCATATACACTAGTTTCTACATTTCTTGTTTATTCTACTTAAATTATTCTAGGGTCTTGCACCCCACTTGCAAAGTTTTCAATTTATTAATTCTACCATTCATTATTCTCGCATGATGATGTAAATTACTAATTAACTAATGTAGTGTACATGAGTACAACCACCCATAGTGGGCATGTGTTTGCTTAGGGGAATGTGATAATTCTCCCCATTTTATAAATATCCAGGTGCTTGGGAATGTGTTAATTCTCCCTCGGCTAGAGGTTGAGGTTAGGTAGGTGCCTCAGTCCGATATTAGTTTAATGTAGTCATATTAAACCATGCATGCCACTTTATTACTATTTGACTTGGTAGAACTCTTAATTGTTTACTTGCCTCATACTTTTGACATTTCTTTAGCTTAGTGGAATCATTACTCCATGTTTACATTTTGCTATATTTCATTTGTCCTTATTCCTTTAACTTACACATATTTTTCTCTCCTCTTGTTGGGTGATCCCTACCACCTAGGTTTAGGATCAGAGTGCGCAACGGGAGCATGGTGAACCAGCCTGAGACTAGGAAAAGGAGTTCATCCTTCCTTCATGGACTTATTTGCTAAGTTATTGTGTTGGAGACATATTGATGTAGTTTACTTTCCCTCTACCTTAGATCCTTTATTTATATAAAGCATGCACAACCTTATTGGGAAAATTTTGATGTACTCTTTATTAAATTGAATGTAGTCAAAGTCTTAACTTCCGCTGCTATTCATTGGTCTTTTGTTTACCATTATTAGTAGAGAGGTGGTTTCACTTCTTTACAGATCCAGTAAGGAAGTTCAAAAATAGTAAGGATTTCAGATTTAATAGAAGTGTACCCATCATTAAGGTTTAAGGAAGTAGTCATGATGTTGACCACAACTACCTCAACTGCAGATAAAGTAGTTTTTTGTAGGACAATTTTGTTCCAGTGGCCAACATATGCACAAGTCCAACAAGGTTTGTTCTTTTTTTTTATCTTGGCCTTAGCTTTATGTAGATTCCTATTTTTCTTATCATTCTTCTTAGCCGTCATAAGATTTACTATAGTTGGCATCAACATGTACCTTGACAGCCTCCTTATTCAAGCATTCTCCCTTGTAGACTTATCTAGCATAAGTTCACTTACATATATCACACCCTTCTTGTGCTTGAGGTCCAGGCCAAAGGCCTCCCATGACTTAGAGACTTTTCAATGATGAACATAATAATAAAATTTTCAAATAATTCCATACCCTCTTCTGAGAGTTATGACACAAAATTTAGAAAACATGTACATTATCAGAAATAAATTTACCATCAACCATTTGAAACTTAAGAAATATAGAGACAAAATATTTTTGACACCCTTATTCACTTTTTTATACATATTATCAAACATATCTCATATCACCTTACTATTTGTGACATGAGGTTTGAATTACACATCATACAACTTATTTGACAGTGCTAATAGAATACATTGTCTACACAAACAATCACTCTCCTAGTTAACGATTTTATTAACGTTCTCAGGATCAATTTTATCATGTTTAGGTACATCTTTTACGAGATAGTCAAGAAATCCTATCATCTTGAGAAAATTTTCCATCCGGCTCTACCAACGTGCGAAGCTAGTGCCATTAGATTTGTGGAGAAATGATACGATGGGGAAATCCCCTTTGTGTAATTTTTCTTATTGATAGAAGGGTATCCCCCCTCTCCTATATATATGATAAGGGGGGAGCACATAGACTCAAGACAAACCCTAATGGACCAAGACACAACTAGCCCCATATAACAAGTAGACTAAAAATTTTTGACTAAATAGACTCTCTAACACTCCCCCTCAAGCTAGAGTTTGGGAGAGCCCCAAGTCAACTTGCAAACAGACAGACAACTAGGGAAAAATAACAAAAAATAAATTGAGCCTGCACAAGAATGTTTCTCCCCCTTAATGTTACAATAAATCACTCAAATACTCCCCCTCAAGCATATAATCTCAAAGTAGGTAGGCAGGCAGGTAGAAGAAGCTTTTTGATCACTGTGAAGTGGCATATGCAGCAAAAGTAAATAGAAATAGATAGGCATCATGGTCTTCATCTCAGGCACCATCATCATAAACTAGACTAGAGAGTGTTGGAACACAAGAAGTAGTAGTTAACAAGCATATAAAGCATGCATAAGAAAAGAGTCAATATGTGTAGGGCATAGACAGCCCAGAGAGTGTTGGGACACAATAGCAGAAAGTAGATAACGTAGCCTGGTATACGACCAGTGCCTGAAGTAGAAAGTAGATAAATGACTCTAACATCCAATGTTGATGAAACTCCATCATGTATATGTAAAAGTACCAATAGAAATCTTCATCATCTTCTCATCATAAATTTTCCATCATAGTAGTAGACATCATATTCCAGGGAGTGTTGGGTCATGGTAGCAATAGTGGTTGATGTGCGAGATTACTAACAAATAGTCAACATGCAAATAGAGCACGAACGGTAGATAATACTTAAGAACAAAGCAATAAAAAATATGTTAATCATAGCCCAAGTAGCAAGAATGATGTCGCGGGATAGAAAAGCAACAATAGATAGCACAAGTGAAGTAGATGACTTGATAGCAGCAGTAATCAGTCAACAGTTAGCACAAGTGAAGTAGAAAACTTCATAGAAATAGTCAACGATGATGAAGAATAATTTTCTCAAGTTCTTCATAAGATAGACAAATCAATTAGCAACAGACGGGTCCATATAGCAGTACAAATAACATTATGTAGCAATAACAGAAAAAACATTAAGATCTATAGCAAAAATAGCATGAAGATCTATAGAAACATGGGCAACAGAACTAAAGTCTTCTTTATTCTCCTCTTCACCTCTTCCCTCTACTTATTATCCTCTATTCTCCCCCTCACGCCAACCATGAAAAGAGTCAAGAGAGTGGTTGGGGTGGAAAGTCAAATAATGGCAGAGATAAGGGCTATGTAGACAAGTGTGTGGAGGGGGTAATTGACAACTTGAGCCAAGGTGCAAAATGACCTGGTTACACAGATTCAGATAGAAAAATAAATAGATCTTTTTATGAACCGAAAAGGACTAGATCAAAAAATAATAGGATCTGATTATCATTGGAACAATATGTATATGGGGGGTAGTACAAGTATTGAGGAGATAGGCAAAAGATATGTAGGGCTGAAAAATGGAGGTCAAAGAACAAAAACAAATATAAAATTGCTGAAAAAGAAGATAATTGTTATTGGTAAGGATAAAAAAGGGACTTATCATGGATAGATACGTCTGCAATATAATATAATCATTGTAGATAATGTAACACACCAAGATGTAGCAGCAACAGTAGGTGACACGCCGTGTTGGTGAAAGAACATGTCCTGTCGCGCATTGGTAGATGCAACAACAGAAGTCATTGCTGGCAAGAAGCCAGTGACTCACCTGTCAGTTGACAAAACTTGGGGCAGAACGCAAGTAACATGACATGTCATTTAGGCGACACGTCGTGTCAAAGTACAGTCAACACCCCGTGTCAAAAAATGAGACGTCGTGTTGTCAGATAGATTTTGCGACCGAAGACACAAACAAAACCAACCACCATCTACACATTGTATCGAGAAGCGACACGCCTTATTCAACAACGAACAACAATAGAAAAATCCCAAAACAACAGCAAAAGATGGACTAATCCTTCTAGATCTCCAATATCAACATAGGGATTATATGTACCCAATGTCACCAGAAAGGGGATATCTTTATCCATGATTGGAATTAGATATCAAAAGATGCATGGATAACAAAGGCGGTGTATATCTATAGAGATGTAGATGATGATGGTGTAGATCTGTAAAGGTTAGATGGCAGTGGTGTAGAATAGCAATAGAATAGATGACGACAGTGTAGATCTATAAAGGTTAGATGATGGCGGTGTAGATCAAGTAGCAATGGTGGCTCCATAAACAAATAATATTGATGGAGGCATGATGACCCTTGTAGATCTGGTATCAGCAACTTCAAGTTAGATGCTTTTGTTGTTGAAAATAGAAATGGCTCATGGAGATGCCTCCAAGAAGAAGCAGGGATGGAAAATCCCTATCGGCAGCCAAGCAACGCCTAGAGGTAGTCGCCCGCTAGGGAAGACTTCTCTCCTTTATTCTCTCTCTATCTTAGGGTTGGGGTGGCACAGGAATGCATACTCTGATCCCATGTGGAAAAATGATGTGATGGGGAAACCTCCTATCTGTAGTTTTTCATATTGTTAGAAGGGAAATCCTCCTCTCCTATATATAGAATAAGGGGGAAGCATTCAGACTCAAGACAAACCCTAATGGGCCAAGACACAACTAGGCCCATATAACAAATAGACTAAAACAACTTATAGACTCTCTAACTAGATTTTTCCGATATATCAGATATATCAATGTTATGACAATAAACAACATGGCCATCCATGTTAACTAACGAAAGAAAGTGATTTCTTTAAGACAGTTTGATTTTAGAACATTTTCACAAGTAATAGTAGGCAATTGCAATTTAACATGTTTACATGTCAAGTTTGAGATTCTAGATAAAAATGTAAGAACAAATAGAGCAGGAAAAATAATTAAAACTCAATTAGAAAATTTGAATCAGATTGCTCTCTTTAATAAGAGAGGTGTTACACAAAGAAATCACGCTTTGATATTTGTCAGATCTTACTATTCTTCCAATCTTGATTCGGTCACAAATCTATAGAAAAAGGGCATCTCACTCGCATGTAGACAATAAGTAGCGACACCACCCGTGTAGCTCATTAGTCGTTAGGTACCACCATCTAATAGATTGTGTTAAGAGGAAGAGAGGAGATTGAGAAGAAGATTATCACACTCAATGGACAAACTCTACAAGAGAAATCCACACCGACATTGGCTACACAAGGCAACATGTTGTAGGGTTAAGAACACAAACGACAGACTCTGAGTGTGAGGTCTGTAGAATTTGAGATGTGTTTCACCTAAGCCCAAGGGCCTTATTTATAGCACTTTCATGCTCAATCATATGATAGACATATAAACAAATCAAATATGGGACATATATTGCTATATCTGACATCTTAATCAAGAAAAATCGATATGATATATGATCTAATATCCAACGTATATTATTTATAAACATCTATCCATCCAAATGTATAATATCTGAATTCAGATAAATATCCCATCCAAACTAAAAATCATACTTTTAGTATTAATAAATATACTTTATATATATATAACAGATATTACATTAAATATATATGATGAAGTGTGTATATTTTTATATTTCTATACGTCAATAACATATACTTAATAATAGGTGTATATATTTACCAAAATCATAATTTTTCAGAGTGGATATAGAAAATATCTAATATCTAACCCAAACTTTTTGGATCTAAAATTTGGTATCCAAAATCCAATCTAAATTTGACGGGTATCAAATATCTTTTTTCAAAATTTCAGACGCAAATCCAAATATCTATTTACATGTCTAGCAACAGGCGACATGGTTAAAGACACGAACTTGGGATGCTATGAATCTGAGATCTAAAATCTTAAATGTGTGTTTATCCTAAGCCCAAGGGCCTTATTTATAGCATTTCAATTCTCAATCATATGTTAATTTGACGCAATTACACCGCCACTATTGTACATGTAAAAGGAATACAAAGAGTTTCTTGTTAATTCGACCATTAATTAAATAATTAATTAAGTAATTATCATGTTGTGTTAAAAAGAAAATAGAATACAAAAGACAGTACCCAATTTCATTCCTAAGTTTGTACAAAAGAGATTAAATATTTTTTTTTCTCTACACTCCTTGTGTACTACCTACACCTACATTGGACGTATCCCATGCTAACTAATATTATCAAAGGTAATATAACTAACATTTTTACCTCGACACACTTCAATGCATGATGAATTTTCAGTTAAACACTCTCCCCATTTCCAAAAACAATTTCCATATGATCGTGGCTTTCCTTTTTATTAAAGCATAGAAGCAGTGGGCAGCACTTAACAACGGGCTCAGTTAATAAAGCTACTGCTAGTTATAGAGCACGTTGTGGGTTTGATATTCGTTAAGACGCGTGAAAGGTGGTTTTAGAGTAACAACTAAAGGCCCTACATCATGGTTGTGATGTGACTGAACCTCTCTTCCTCACATCATTTGAGGTACCGAATTAAAGCAATGGGCAAATAAATGAGCAATTATATAAAGGCTACTGAAAGGATCCACACGAATGTCTTCATAATTTAATCACATTATATAATTTCCACAAAACAATTGGGAAAGCACGTTATCATGTACGTCATGCCGGAAGTTATTAAAAGAAAAAAAAATAATCGTTCCATACTTCTATTCACACTGCGAATTTGAGATTTAATAGGTATACATGTGTTGCAGTTGCAGCATGGGACACCCGTTTGCAAACACAGTAGAGTGACAAATTTAAGCTATCTTCTGCTGCTACAGACGCTATCGATTCCTCAGCTCGCTCTGGTATTGTTTTCAGTCTGGGAGATTCATCACTGCTGCAGAAGGACGAGATTCTCGCTGCTCTTGCCGCTGGTTTCACAAATGGCCGAGTAATATGAATAGTTTCATTTTTTTTCAGTCTTAAGATGATTTACTTTTACCTGTTTTAAGCTATTATAGTAGCCTATTTTGGATGGTTTTTCATTCCTGCTCCATTCAGATGATTCAAGTCTTCGCACCCAGATAATCTAATGTGTAGGAATTATTTTTTCCTGTTTAATTGGTGCAGGTAGGCACAGTACCAGACACGATTTGCTAGTAGGTAAACAAAGTTTCCCATGCTGTCACCATGCGGATAAGAACTTAGGCTTGGTGAATCATGGGGAGGGGAATAGACGTGAAACAAAAAATATTATTTGTTTGTCATGGTCATAGGAAATTACGGTAAATCTTTGGTGAAATTTAATCTGTTTTTGTCCCCATAAAAAAAGTACGATGAATCATGGTCAAAAAAAAATTATTTCACAACTTCACTACTTTTTAGACATATATACAAAAAAAAAACGTTCAAATAAATATGATTCTTAAAGGTGTTTTTTATAAAGAATTTTCCCCTCCATCCTTATAAGTTATAACCATGTTTCAGACAACATCTTTTAAGTTTCTTATCATTCCTATCCGAATCGCCACACATGTTGCCAAACAATACCTTTTAACAATTTCACCGTCACTATCACCGTCCCCTTCCCCACTGTACTAAACACAACCGCGAGTTCAGAGCTAAGAGGTAACCATTCTTTTTCTTGCTACGAGTAGTTAAATTGAGGTAACGCCACATTGTCATTGGTGTGGGGACTGAACAGCAGCATGCATTGGTTGGCTGTATAATCAGAAATGATGAAGAGAGGGACTGAACAACAGTTCCAGACGAGGAGTTGTGATGAACGCCTCTCGGGATGAATGAAAAACTGATTATCAATGCAAGGAGGGATGCGGGGACGGGATGCCGATTGCCGAGTGGGGATACTGGGACTGACGGGTGCGTCCGCAGTACGTATAGATAAGGATGTAACTCCGGAACTCTCAATTTAGACTTCGGCAGAACAAATTTTGGACTTTGTACTGGTAGCGATGTATACAAAAAGTTAGATTACACCTAACCAAATTAACTACGAGGAATATCAATCTCTTATGAATGTAATTTTGTGCTAAACTTTCCTCTGTGGTTGGCAAGACCAGTTAATTCAGTATCCAGTCTCGTCTTCTTTGCCCAAGCAGATAAATTTCTGATATGTAGGATAATAATCTGAAGGTTTTCAATACTCTAGAATATACTGCTAGGTTGGTTACAGGACAAAAGAGCAGCATCTCATCTAGAAAAGTTAAGTGGTACTACTACTGTCAAGACGCTTCAATTGAGGGACTAAAAAAGTTAAGGTCAGGATTTACTGCCATAGAATCAGAATCATGAGCCTACTGCTAAGTTGCAGACATTCATTAAGAGATTTAGTACCATCAAGAGATATCAATGGACTTACTATCTGTCTGAAGCTTCTTCAGGCCGAGGTAGTCAAAAATAGAAATCAATAAGGTTCCATAAAATGACACGGAAGAATTTATTGTTATTGCTAAGTAGCAGTGGCATTCCAACGTACGAAATCATAGAGATTCTGCCATACGATGACAGTGGGGAATTGATTGCGAAGTTGCAGTATCTGTCATAGGATTGACTATGTGCACACAATAGTAGGATACAATCAACCAAACAGCTGGAGCTATATAAATTTATCATATCCGTCAGTTGTGCTGGATTTTCCTCTCTAGTTGGTAAAAGCGGAGTATTCAGTCCTGTCTTCTTCACCAAATAATCCTACAGCTGTAGAATATATATATTCAATGCCCAATAGTTATGAGATTGCATTCCAATGACACCACGGATTATAGGTGGTAGCAGTACTAGTTGATGCTTGAACACTGGCAACTTCAGATAGAGCTGCAACGATGTACTATTATCAAACCACTTCAAGCAAAGGGCATCAAACAGAAATAAACAAGGCTGAGAAATAAATTCCACAAAATGATACTCAAGAATTTATTGGTAATTTGGTAGGTTGGAGAAAAAAATCGTAATATATCATCTAAAACAGTCAATAATACTGCTATTATCAAAGCCCTCAATTGATGGAATCGAGTTGATAAGGTCTAGATGAATTGCCATAGAATGACACTCAATAATTTACTGCTAAATTGTGATAAATACTGTAGTATCTTCCATAGGTATCAATTGGCCAACTATCATCAAAAAGCTTCTTCAGGTGCTGGGAATCAAACAGAAATGAAGGTCTAGGAACAATATATAAAATGACACTCAAGAATTTATTGTTATTGCTAAGTTGCAGTCAAGCTGCAGTATCTTCTACTGATGTCAATGAGCCTACTTTTGCCAAAAAGCTTCTTTTGGAAAGAATCAAAGAGAAATTAGTAAAGGTTTAGATTGACTGCCACAGGCTGACACTGAAGAGTTTATTACTATAATTGCAATATCTTCTAAATACGTCAGAGACTCCATCAGAGGGAATCATCAAAGAGAAAGAGATGAATAAGTTTTAGATTTACTGTACCAGTACACGTTTCGCAAGGAGGTACTGAAATTTTACCGAATTGTATCTACAGAAAGGCAATAGTATAAACCTTCAACCAGCCGGCCAGCATTTGATAACAAGAAAAACGGTTATGAAATGTCATAATAATAAAAATTCAAAACAGATAGTAGCGGACAGTCTTAGTTTGGTTAGATTGATTGCGAAGTTGCAGTCTGTCATAGGATTACCCCGTGCACATGATAGTGGAATACAGTGAACCAAAAAGCTGGAGGATCATCAATTTATCATACTCGCCAATTGTGCTGGACTTTCCTCTCTTGTTGGCAAAAGCAGTCAATTTAGTATTCAGTCTTGTTTTCTTTGACCGATCATGTAGCAGTAAAAGGAAAATACGTTAAACTATAAGCTCAGTAGATATGAAATTGAATTCCAAAGTTCACCAAAAAAAAAAAAAAATTGACTTCCAATCACACAAGGAATTAGTTGAGGTAGCAGTGATAGTTGAGGCCTGAATTACCAGCGACGATCAGATACAGATGCAATGGATGTACTATTACCAAAACACTTCAAATAAAGGGCATCAGACAGAATACACAAGGCTGAGAATTAACTTCCATAGAATGGTACTCAAGAATTTACTGGAAGGTTGCAGGCAAAAAAAAAATGTAGTCCGACATCAAAATCTGTCAATGGTACTACTAGTATCAAAGCGCTTCAAGTGATGGGAACCAATTCATAAGGTCTTAGATTAACTTCCATAGAGTGGCAATCAATAATTTACTGCGAAGTAGCAGTACAAACTGTGGTATCTTCCATTAGTGTCAATTGGCCTTGAAAATCTACTTCAGGCGAGAAAAACATATATTAATGAGGTCTAGCTAATTTACAGTCTTCAATGTCACATTAGGATGTACTTGTTGTTTCTAAGTCACAGTGAAAGCTTCAGTTTCTTTATAAAGGTGTCAACAGACGTACTATTGCCAAATCGCTTCGGCAGAAGGAATCAAAAGAGAAATTAAGAAAGGTTAGATTGACTGCCATAGGATGCAACTGAAGAATTAATTACTAGTTGCAGTATCTTGTAGGGACGTCAGATATACTACCGAAATTGAAAAGGTTTAGGTTAACTGTACCGGTACTTGCTTCACGAAGAGGCCGTCAGAGTTTTGGTCTGAATAGCAAAATGGTTATGAAAAGACAGAACAAGAAAAATGTCAAAACAAGGAGTAACGGGCCATCTAAGTTTGGTGAAAGAAGCTCATGCCACATTTCTCATGCTTAAGGCTTAGCAGTTTTGCTTTGCAGGCGATTCGCCACCAGCCAATTCTTGCTTAGAGCTGTCTTTCCGCATCAGCACGATCCTACCAATAAAGTTAACATTTGACAGCGTATATAAGATCTACAAAGTTGCTAATAAAATGTTTTTGCGGAGTAAACAAATTCAGAATATACATCAAAGGAGCAGCTGTACTGCTGTAGTCTTTCTGTCGATAGAAACAAATAGAAAGAGGCATGACTGGATTAGTTAGGAGCATGGGAATGGGAGGAAAAACATAAAAGAAAGAATGAAATTGAATTCAGCAGTTCGTGTTTATCTCTTCAGGCAGGTTGTATGTTGTATTTAGTTTGAATCAGCATTTGTCTGTGGGGGTATCAATCTAGCAAGGAATGGAAATAATGTCATGCCGACTTATCATCTGCTTAGTGACATATCCGTTTGAACCGAAGTAGGCATTGCAAAGTAAAGATTTGAATTTTACCATGTTCGTGCTGCAGGTAATCGGTGTACTGAGAAGCGGACAGTAATCGGTTCTGGCAACCATGGCGGGGTAGCTCTCGCCTCCGGCTTCGATTCACTTAATACAAGGCCGGGATGAACCTAATCGGAAACCCCTTCCAGATCAGCGTTCCCGACCTGCACCAAGCGAATCGGAGAAGGAAGCGAGCCCCTGCCTTTTTTCTTAAGAACCGCGGAGAATAACTCCTGTGCTCTCTCCTCCTCTCTGAGCATATCCCAATCTCGGGTTCACATCCAGTGGTTCTCCACTCCTCTGATTCTGCTTTGAGCCTGTGACCGTCAGGCTGCTGCTGTGTGGGGCTTGGTATGGTTCAATGCTGCTCTGGTGATGATGCGGTGACTGACACGCCGAGCTGCGGTGCTCTGGGCACTGATTATATATGGTATCGAGACGAGTGTTGGCGCCGAGTGGACGACGACCCCACGACGGAGCAGGAGCATCCGATGCGCACTATACCTGCCCGTGCGTGCGGCCTCGGCTCATCTCCGGCCCCAAGTCGTTCGTCTCCGTCAGTTGGATTCCCCTTGTCTGGCAACTGGCAAAGGGGGAATATCGAACATGGGCCGGAATGGGGAAAAAGGCCTCGCCTTATGGATCCTGTGTCGGGGAATAATAATTTACTATAATAAATATCCTCCAGACATCTCTTCTACTAATTAATTACCCATTTCGCAACCAGATAACTTGTTAGTCTTGCTAATTGTCTATGTATGTATACATATTGGAAACCCAGAAAACACCGTTTTTTTATGTATAATCAGCAAAAATTGTCGTCCAATTATGTGCGTCTGCGGATATATTGTCTAAATAATTGTGAGAACTTATTGCCTTTATAAAAAAAACTTCGGACTTGTACAAGTGTAATAATTATGCTCCATTTGTGTGCTTTAACTTTTTTCTAGAGGTTGTTCTCTTTTTCTCTTAAAATTATGATACATGTAATTAAACATGTTATTCTATACTAATAAATTGTATTTTATATTTAACGAGGAAACTTTTATGTAGGGCCACTAGTGTCCACTCATGTAGGACAAAATCTCAAAATATGAGCCATGCATAAATAGCTTAGAATTGTACCATTTGTGTTGAAACCCTGTGTTTGGTCATTCATTCAATGATTAAGTTCAGCTAACTAATAATGGAATTCATTCTATTTATTCCATATTTTCAATATTTTTTCACCAATTTAATTCACCCACTTGGCCCATTACCATAGTTCAGGAGTTTTTATACAAAGATGTTTTTCTTTGGAGTTATGTGCATTTTCCCTTTGAACTTAACCTTTTACAAGTCATTTACCATAAATTGCTTGGTTGAATTATCCTAAATAAACTTTTTATTTTAAAAATGTACAGATATTCAAGTGACATTATCTTCACAAAAACCTATATCTTCTTAGGTATTAATTTTCACTGAGTTTTATTTCACATATGACTCACTCTCGCAATTCAAACCAATTTAATCTAAAATATCTCCAAAATATTACTTTGAAATGCAGAACTTTGGATAAAAAGATTCATAGTTTTCTCTGCTAGGGGACATCTAGAGGATCTCAACCATCCACCAAGCGTCACATGGAGGAACCACATGATCTGTCATGTTTCCAGTACGTAGAAGGTGGCTATCCGCCGCCAATTCCATAATTTTCCACTCGAATTATCAAATCCTAATTTTGTGTTATAAATACCCCCTTAATCTGCCATATCATTTCAGCCCTTTCGAATCTCCTAAAACTAGAGAGCCAACCACCTTCCCATTTACTTTCACTGGTTTGATTACCTAGAGGAACGTTCCTCTAGCACAACAATCTTTCAAATGTGTTAGACTAGTTCCTTATATTATCTATTGAATTATTTAAATTCTCACTCTTAAACGGCTTGCTCATAATTTCTCCATTTAAACTTCTCAATCAGGTTCTCTTAAATTGCTTGTTCATATCCACTGCGTGATCCACATTTTATCTTATGTGATTTTAAACCAATACCCTTCTTGATTTACTTATTCAACATGGATTGGATCTTGTTCATATTGAACCGTCGCTTCAGCATATCCTCTGTTTTATCAAGCTTTAGCCCCAAACGCCCAAGATAAGTTTCCAACATGGGAGATCCAGAGGAGATTATGACCCCACACCTAAAGAAGTAGAATCATTGTGACAACAATGGGAAAGCCACATCCATCTCCATTCTCAAATATCTGCAACCTTAAATCAAACCTTTTATTGTTTTCTATCACTTTGTTTTATTTAATTAAACTTGAACGACTGCTTTAACTAGAGAATTATGAGAAAAATGTTCAATACTTGTTATTGGGTGATATGGGTGTGCTTACACCTTTCCCTCTCGTAACAATATTGTTGATTTTAGTATATGACCACACTTTCCTAATTTTCCTTATTCTCCCTTGGTTGGAGTCAAGTTTGGGTTTTCCTTGTGCTTTCCAACTGATTAAACACATATCTCAATTTCTTCTAATTTTATAAAAACCCGATGGTGATCCCAAGCTTTATTTTTTTATCATTTTATTATGTTTTTTATGTCACTTCTCAATTAACTTCATCATGAGATTTTGTTCTCAGACATGTAAAATAGTCTGGAGATCCTCTACGGATGCAAGATGACTTGAGTTGATTTTCCTTTTTCCATGAGGATTTTGTTGGATTAGGTTCCTGTCTATTTTCATTTTCTTGATGTTGAAAGAGAATAGGGCAACAGTGGCATAACTAGGGATTTTGCTAGTTACAGAGACTCCTAGGATGGCTCTTTGTTTGAGATTTCCTCTCTCTATCTGACCATGGCTAAGATTTCTAATTGTCAGCTTCTTTCTTTTCTCTATTCTTAATTAGGATTTTTTCCTCCTAATTAGGATTTGCTCGCTACTTACTAATTAGAGTTTTTGCTTGCCTCTTCCTAATTAAGGTTTTCTCACTTCTTCCCAATTAGGGTTTGTTTCCTCTTACCTTTTAGGGTATCTAATTTACTTTCCTTTATTTAGAAAATAATAAATCAAAAATCAAAATAAAAAAGAGTGAAAGAAATATAAGAAGGTTCTTTAATGTGTGCAAGATACTTTATTTCCTAATGACCCCATGATAGACTAATTGCATGTTTGATTTGATTTTGGAACGGGATTGCATGTGAACAGGGGAATATCTGCATATTCTTTATTTCTCATATCTTTTTGTATTGGTATTGCACATGAAAATGTATAAACTTTCAATTGCATTGTACACACATAGAATTGCATGCGCCTACAGAATGGGTGCCAACACTCACATTTGATCCCTAGATGAGTTGTGGATTGTTAGCAAAGGTACCAGATAGCACAATATTGGACTTCCAAAAGCCTTGAGGGAATTCCTCTCTCCTAGCATGCACAACAGATTACAATCACCACATCCATGGTGTATTGGGAATATTATTCATATCTAATGATATTGGGTTACCCCCTTGATGAGTATTATCATTACTTATAGAAGTTAAGGACCAACCTCTCATATATAAGTAATGCTTGACTGTGGACCTGAATCACATATAACTCATTGGCTAAAAAAAGGGAGTTTGATCTTCTAACACAACATATCACATGTGCGATTTGGTTTATAGGTTTTGAAGCTTATTGTTTCTTTCCAAGTTTTAAGATTATTGCTTGTGACATGCTTTAAGATTGTCCTCGTTTTTTATTGACTATTCATGCTCTACAGGTGCTTTTGTGTGTAGGTTAACAGTCTTTAATCAATAATATTTAATCAAGAAACATCAATTAACTATCTTTTCAAAGAGAAAAAATTGAACAATCTCAATAAAGTTGAACAACCTTTTTAAAGTTGAACAATCTTTTCAATATTAATAATCGTAAGAAACTCTTTCAATCTTGAGTTATTTCCTGGACACCACCTTTTAACAATCTCCTTAAAACCATCATTAATGTGATCCTTAAACAAAATTGACAGTCTGTCTAATCAATTTCTCAACTTATCATATGCCACTAGGTTGTCTAATTTCATTACATTACCTTACCAATACTTAACATCCTACAACTTGTTGTTACACAGTCAGAATTCACTTGTATACCTTGTTCATCTTAAAGGGTTGAATTTCATCTTTTTGATGACCTAATGTGTTCCAAATTCTCACCCACAACACACATGGAAACCTTTTCAAAATCTTTTGACTCGATGCATGTCAAAAGGATGTCTTGTTGGTATGTATGCCCTGAGAGCCAATCATGGGATGATTGGTGGGATACATTAAGATTTATTTGATAAACATCAAAGGCAAGCTTCCAATTCTTACTAGTTCAGTCATATGAGATAATTAGAGAACGGATTTGAATGTCTAGAGAATGACAATACTCAATGACGTATGCTTTTAGGTTGAGGACTTGAACAATGAGATCATACGGATTATTATGTCCCTAGTCGGATGTCATTGTGGAAGGTAGATAGACAACAATGACACACAAGACTATATTGTGGTGTTGGTTGATGACAAAATCTTATTAGTCATGATATGGAGATATCAAACCAAACACATAGGTACTTGTTAGAGAACAAGTATACCAGAAAGACCCACTGTGAGTTTGACACATGGAACCATGACATGGTAGTCACAGTCAGTTCTCACAGTGATGGTGGTGAGTGTGATTCTTTGACCTGAAATCACTACACACAACACATGTTGTTGGGTACACTTTGATATCATCAAACACAGTCCTGAAACATGGGTTGTTATAAAGGTGATGATTGGGTGGCTTTGACACATGGGGCTTTTGAGGGGTGAGTGATAGATATGGGATTTGTCCCTCCTGAGGGAGTTTGATATCCATGGCCACTTGATGAGTAGGATTGAGATAGGCATGCGCACGCATGTGTGAATTAGTATGTGATATTGATGTCATACATATCTCCTCCAATCTACTCTGAGATCAAGAAAGTGAATGAACGTTGACAGGATGATTGTTCCATGCCTTGAGTTCATTCGAGATATCAATGACAAAGGAATTATACATTCGCTATAAAACCATTCATGGATTGTATGATTGAAAGTTGTTCTCCAACTTTCCTTTTTACTTGGGTAGCATTGATGTGCGAATAGGCACCAGTCTTTGCTTGTGAAGTCATAAGTGTTATGGACTTTCACTGCCAACGTGAAATGGGCCTGTAGGGTCACACACATAGGATTTAACCTGGAAGAGGAGTTTATCCACAAATGATGTTTAGATTGATTGCTAAAGGAGTTTAGTAGCTCAATTAAATACTCAATCAATTGATAGCTCAGTATCATAGTGTTCAAGGTGTTGGACCGATTGATTAGAGTATCAGATTGATTGAAACTGCAATTGACTGATTTTGCACAGTCTGCACTCCCAACCGATCGACTCATATGGTGAACCGATCGGCTCAGCTTGGTGAGTTGATTGGCTCAGGACAAGCTGAACTGACCGGTTCAAGGGTTGAACTGATCAACTCAACTGGTCCAACTGAGCGAGTTGGGAAAGTCAGGTTGGCAAGAAATTTCTCCTCATTTCACTTGTCCAATTTGATTGGAACAAGGATTGGTATTTGGATCAATTCGAAACAAAAGAGGAAATGTCAATCAGGAGCTGACTAGGGCAGTGAACCGACCAGCTCAGGTGTCCCAATTGACCGGTTCAGGCATGAACTGATCGGCTCAGATCCCCAACCAATCGGTTCATGCATGAAACGATCGGTTCAGCTGGCACAGTTGGTTGTTTTGTGGAAAATCTCGAACCCTTCTACTCTTGCTTTAATCCCGCATTGCCCGGGGTAGAGAACCCTGTCTCATGGCCCTCCTATATATAGGGGTATTGGGGGCTTATCAGGAACTACAACTTAGAACACCGTTGCTCTATAAAGTTTTCATTCTCTCTAGTTTTGGTAACCAGGAGAGCCCGATCAAGTGCTACCCGATAAGGGAGGCACAACAAGGGAAAGACAACTACAGAAAGGCGACTGGTGGTAGGAGAGTGTGTCGGTAACTAGTACGCCAATAGGAGGATACGACTCCTTCCGATGCCTTGTGTAATAAGGTGATCGGAGTTCCAGGTGGTCCATGTAGACTACTTCAGAGGCGGGAGACTTCTGCCGCTCAGAGGACAGATGTCAATCCTGACAGTCCCGGTGAGACCAGGAGTTGCACAGACACCGTCTAAGACCGGAGGTGAAGACTGCGCAAGTCGTGAGGTAATATCTCCGAGCAAGCCTCAGGACAAGGTTTATCTCTACAAACCATCCTTCAACTGTATAGACGTTGACGTGATTCCTTTATACTAGGTTCGGGGAATTTTTTTTTGTTTCCGCTGCCTTCTCTGATTCTCCTAAAACCCAACAGTGGTATCAGAGCCACGTCAACTGCTCTATACTTTAGGATTATCGATGTGATCGATTTTGATTTGTCGCCTTTATTTATTGCATATGATGCGAATAAAATTGGCTTTATGTATGTCCAATCCTAAATCCACAAATCACAATATACATATATGATATGTAATATGAATGCACTCGATACGCGTCGCCCTTAAATGAGTTTTGTGGTGCATGTATAGCGTGGTTATGGCCAATAAACCCTATGTCTATGTATGGTTGTATGTGGTTGCTTACATCTTGGTCTGTGCACCGATTCCCTACCTCCTTTTCTTGATGTAACTCGAGATAACTCGAGATTTCTTTCCTACCTTTACTTACCCCAAATGTAACTCAGGGTTTCTCAATTCAAGGCGTGAATCGATCAGTTGGCGTTCCAGACGACCGGTTCGAGGAACGAGACGAGCGGGTGGCGGTCCTGAGGAGATGCACGACGACCAGTGAACCGATCGGCTAGAGGTGCTAGTCGATCGGCTGGTGGCACCCAACCGACCGGCCTGATGGCGAGTCGATCAATCATGGAGATAAGTTGATCAAACCCAGAACAGCAAAGCACAGAGTTCATCTTGTACAAGTTGCATGTTATATGGACCTAGATGACCATGATTCCTCTTGGCTCGAGGAATCACATTAGGATGGCCATAATCATCGCTTTTATCATTTCACATATTTTCTGTGGGATATAACATGTATATGATATGTACTATATATTGTGGTGATTGGATATGTATATGTACCTATAAAACCAAATCCTTCATCTAAATATTAAGACTTGTACGCCTTCCAATAGTGGTACACATGAAAAACTCGATCGACAAAGCGTAGTTTATGCCAAAGCGTGGTGCGCTGTCCATCTTGTGGAAGTGTGAAGGGTAGACATGTAGGATCTGCCAAAGCAGGATGCATGTTTACCGTGTCGGCTTTTGGGTTAGACTTAACTGGTAATTCTTAGAGCGTCTAAGCCCAGAGGCACGAGATGAATGGTAAGGAGTTGCACATGTCATCTATCCAAGAGTTGCATATGATACAATTGGCATGATGGCCTACCTAAATAGTCAAGTTGTGGGCGATCAGCCAAAGCTAACTCATGACTTGATGAAATATGGATCTTGCTCACTAGAAGGTTGTACGCTGCAATCTTCTGAATTGATGGTGAGGGCTATCAATTTGAACAAAAATAGTGGGAGCGATAATTAATTAAAGTCCTAATTATATCGTAAAACCTTTTCAAATCAATCAAGTCAAAAAGGAGTTTTTGGACTAAATTGCATATATTTCCTTTTGTACAATAAATGGTTAATCAACAATAATCACTTTATTTGCGACCGGTCCTTAAGATGGACAAATTAAATGGGAATAATTCCACGACTGGTTAGGACGTTGAGAAGTGTTCTTAATCGAAGAGCGAAAGCTCTACGTCCTAGTTATACCAGAACCAGATGAACTCGATCCCACCACACCAATGGCTTAAAGGATGCTTATGGAATCATACTGAAGATGCATTGATGTAGAGTGCTTAATGTTGTGTTCTCTGAACTATGAGTTGCAGAGACAAAATGAGACATATGATGTCTCCAAGACACTATCCTAGTATGTCATGATAGAAGAAGATCCAATAGGTATTCACACACTCAATGTGATTGGGTATGACTAGACTGAGATTTCCTCTGAGCCAACAGTTGGCTACTGGTATGATACTTCAAATGTTGTGAGAATCATACAGTTCATGATGAACTACAACATGAACAACTTTGACAAGTGTTGACAGAGTTGTTGGACATGTTGAGGACAGTATAGGCAAAGATGAAGAAGGATAAACCCTAATCTTTAATGTGATCGATGAAGGGTAAGTCTCAAAGGTAAGGACAAGGGCAAAGCAAAGAAGCGTTCTGATGCTAGCCAGCAATCCAAGCCGTCTTTGGCCTTGAGGCACAGAAGAAGAAGGACAAGCCTAAGTATGTGATGCTAATCAATAGAAAGAAAGGCAGGTCCAAGGGCAGGGACAAGGGTAAAGCTAAGAAGGGTTTTGATGCTAGCCAGTAGCCCAAGTTGTCTTCAGCATCAAGGCACATGGGAGGGTGAATGAGGGAGTTGCCCTCTATATCTGGAAGAACAAAAGAAGAAGAAGGAGGGGATGGATATCTCCACCTAAGGTATCATGAAATGAACCGCTTCTGAGGTATATGATACCAAGATGGAGATCTGACATTTATGATATGTAAAATCTACAAAGAAGTGTTGGCCTTTACGAAAGGACCAAGAAAGGAGTACCCATTATTGGGGCAAGTGTTGCTGCCATAGATAGGAGTACCTTTCAGCTTATTTCAGCCTAAAGGGCATGGAATAGAGTTGAGAACTGTAGTTTCAATTTGTCAATAGAAACACTTTATTGTTGCATCTTGTAGTGATAAGATGACTATCAATATAGTTGATGCTTCAAAGATATAATCTTTGTGGCAATGCCTTGTTTATCTTGTGGTACTTGGTATGCATAAGATAAAATGATACCTAAAAGTTATTGATAACTCAAACAATCAAATTAGCATAAATCATGAGAAATTCATTTCTAGTTTCCATGTGATGGATAAGTCTAGACTTTTTTTGGTTAGAGAACCAGTAAGAGACATGAATCTCTTGGACATGATCAATCTTCACTAGTCATAGTGGGAGATTGATTATCCTATTAGGTATAATACATGTGATGTATTTACATACCTATTGGACTTAATGCTAGTACTTCAAATGGTGTTTAGAGAAATACCAATATGAATATCTTGAAGTGTTCAAGAATATCATAGATGAAGTGTGAATTTGGTAAAGTGCTAATTCTTGATGAGATCAATGAATGAAATACTTGAACCAAATGTTTGAGATCCTTATGAGTGATTATGATAGTGTATCATAGTGAGCTTGTGATTAAGGCATGGCGATATCTAAATCAAAAGGAGTCATACTCTAAAGAGTTACAGGATGATTATCAAATAACTAATTTCTTCTTAAATAAAGAATACCCCACACTAATAAAGGACATTAAGAATCACAAGGAGTTGTGAGTTCTTATATCCTTGACAGATACACCTTGATTATCTATGTGATGAGTTGGTCATGTGATGAATCAACTATCTAGATGAATATGAGGAACCGGATTTTGAGTTATGGTTTATGACCATTACATCCTAAATGACTTCCATGTGAACCATAAGGTATGAACTTGATGGTAGCACCAATTGGGATGAAATCCATACATGTGAATGAGTCTTAAGCATTAAGACACATGGATAACCTTTTGAGAAGGATGATGCTTGTTGATTGCAACTTAATGACTAAGAAATTTGGCATATGGATACTAAAACCACATTCCTATGAGGAATAAAACAAGGATGTGTACGTGACACAACCTATAAGATTTATGAATCCATTAATGCAAATAAAGTCTATAAGTTACAATGGACTAATCAATGTGATTGATTGAGTACTGACATGATTTTACCGTGCGTATAACGCAAGTGCACGTGTCAGAGTAATATAGGCCTTTGTGAGGCCCGAGTCGAACACAGGGACACTAAACTGTCAGTAGACTACTTACTAACTACTCACGATCAGCTAGACCGATTAAAAGGTTTGAGAGTTGATTGAAAAATAAAATAAAAATAAAAGAAAACAAAGCAATCGATTAAATGTTTAGTTTAATCAATTTAGATGGGAATCTTTAGGATTGCGGTTTCACTGCGGGTTCTCATTGTATTTATTTCTATATAGTTAATCAAATGCGTGTCTCATTCCGGGTAGTGTCCTGTAGTCAGAATTGTTCACTGTCGTGATACAATTCACTACCTAAATCTAGGTCGGTTCCACAGTAGTAGTAACCTATACCCTAAACTAGGTGCATGAAGACCAAACTCTGGGTTTCCACCATTAACCGTACATCACCTTGTTCAAAGGATTTATTAGTTAATGTGAATTTCGTCTCTTTTCAACAATTAATTCTTCTTTCAAAGTAATTAAAGGCATTAGATTATCATTAGGGTGATCAATCATAATGATATAATGGAGAAAACAAAATCATACCACTGATTTAAGAGACAAAATATGAATTACTATGATAAAAACGTCATACAACGATTACCCGGGCTACTCCCGGTCCTAAAGACAAAGGGGATTAGCCCCGCATGTTCATCTCAATGAAAGACATGATGAGAGAAAGGGAAAACATGGAGAAAATATGGATTAAAGTGATGTAAACCCCTGAACGGAGGAGATTCGGGCATTCCTTAATGTAGAGTGCGTGATCTACAGCCTTCCAGCGGTGGAAAACGTCTTCTGCGGCTCTCGAAACGATCGGGGTGTGATTCTAGGCTCCGTTCTTCTCTCCACACCTCCTCGAGACTTGTGCAATGACTAATGACGTGATAGTCTCCTTAGGGCCGCGGAAATTAGGTATATGGACCACTTTAGGTCGCCAAAGGATCACCACCATCCGATTAGGATTGATCTGAACCAGAAACTGATCTGACGGCATTGATACCATCGACGTGGGTCGATGGTATCGACCTGTCATAGTATCGACATGTTTTCTTTTCTCTCTGACGCTCTGACTGATGCAGACTCGATACCATCAATGCAGGTCGATGGTATCGATGCCTTTAGGCGTCAGTTTTGTCACCCTTCCGACGTTGAAGCTGTGCAACGTCGATAGTATCGACTTTTGCGTCGATAGTATCGACCGATTGATTGTTGGCTCGCTGAAGGTATCTCGCTACCATCAACTTCCCAGTCGATGGTATCGACTCATCTTGGCTCCTTGCGGCTGTCTCACTGTGACTGTGTCGATACTATCGACGGATGTCGATGGTAACGATAGCTGTGTATATTTGTTTTTCCTGAAATTGCAAGATAAATCTGAATCAGCTATGCTAAAACACATTAATGTGATCATTTATAATCAAAAAGATAAAATATGAGAGATTTGATATAAAATGAAATTATAGACTAAAGCGAATGAATTATGCGATACTAACCACCAAAGTGACTAATAAACACATAAAACACATGTAAAACAAGTCCATAAAAGCGACTCAAAATCCTCGCATCAAACTCCCCTAAGCTTAAACATTGCTCGTCCTCGAGCAGCAGAACTATAGAATAAAATTGTGAGGGTCAACTAGAGAACAAATTATCACAACATACATTGCCATATGAACCCCACCAGACATTCACATACCTGCCCTCACTAATCACAAAATGGTAATTACCCTCTAGGCGACAATGATCATCCATAAGAGATATCCCCCCCAAGATTGATGAACACTATCAAATAAGGCAGTTAATATAATAAAATCATCTGGTTCAGGTTTGGTGCATCTTTGTGATCTTCTATCTACGTTGCTCGTTCTAACTACCATCTAAATGGAAGCAGATCTCCTGATATAAATGAATGAGGAGATAATTATGGGTGGCCTACCAATTAGAGCAACGGGTGGATGGAATAGGTGGCTGTGGAAGAAATGGAAACATATAACAGTCAATCATGCAACACAAAAATTAATGCCCTACCATGATGCAAAATGCAAGTGAAGATGTCCTAATGCTACATTTTAGGTGGAATGATGCATGCACTATCATTCTATCCCAATGAGAGATAGAATATCTACAGAACTACACATGTGCTTGTTCTTCTTATTATGCATGTGAACAAATTCCTTTTTCCCTCTGATCTTCATATTTTTTCAAGCCCTTATCTTGCTTAATAGAACAAGATGAAATTTTCAATAGCTTTTTCTTGGGCTTATTCACATATCTACTATATTTTTTTAATACTTGACTTTTCAGAGAGTATGAAATAAGTCATTTATTTGTAGAAGAAGCAAGGCACATCATGTACAAGATGATTAAAATTATTCAAAGTGCAACTAAAATAACATTGACATGCACTCTAGCATTTGTGAATGCATGATTATAATGCAACATTTTTTTCTTTTTTTTTCAATGCAACAAAAGTAAACACTAATTTACAATGCAATCCTATCTACATGTCATGCAATCAAGAGATGACAAACTGTATAGTGATCCCATTTCTTATGATGTAGGTAGATAAGATGAAGTGGATAGATCACACGATTAATTGACAGAATCATTGGAAGATATTATATGTCCCTCCTTACTGACATGTGTAAAATCAAGAGGTTTCTCTCTCTTATTTCAGATTAAAATCTTATTACCATTTGACCAGTTCAGGCTCAACATCTAATTCCGTCCACTTTTCTTGAATCATAGGCATGTACAGTTGCGGCCTTATGTTCTTAAGTTGACAAACCCAATTATTTTCATAAGTCATATGCTCAAGTTCAAACAAAGCAAGCTTGCAAATTCATTAAAAATTTTCAAATTGACCCATGACTCCCATGTGACAAACAAAGAGATGACACATTAAATTAGACATCCACAAATACACTAGATAGAATGTGGATCCTAAAAGTTAAGAAAATTGCTAGAACAACAAAAAAAGCAATAAATGATAAAACTAAAAATAAAGGATAGAAAAAGATAGAAACTGTTCTATATCCCCCCTAAGCTTGAATTCGACTATGGCCTCATAGTCAAAAAACAATCTTAAAAGGTGGAACAGTGATACTATTCATTGTTCAGGTGGTGGGTACTGCGGGGCGGTGGGATCCCATGCTGGATATTGCCCCTGGAAATTTGGATCATATGGGGGCATCGGTGGAGGTTGAGGATATCCCCCAAAGTAATTCTGGCGCCAGTAATGGTCGTAGAACAGTTGTTGCTACATCTCCATCATATGCAACATGTCATGAATATTCTCTTGGTTGGCGAGGAGGAGGCGCTCGTTCTCATAGATGGCCTGCTGATTTAAGAATAGCCGGTTCGTGGTATCCTGAATACCGGCGAAAGAAGCAGTGTGCTACTACTGGGTCTGTTGGATCTCCTGCAACATTGAGTACATTCCCTACATAGAATAGGCATCCTCTCCTTGTTGAGAGGGCTGAGGTGGCGGAGGCTGCGAAGATGATGATGCACCCGGGTGGAAGCGTGGATGCTTCCGCGGTGCCACTCGTGTACAAAGAGGAGTGAAAGCTTCCTCTTCCTCCTCTTGCTCGTCGCCATCATCATTGTCATCATCGTTACCGTCTTCTTCTTCATCGGAGTCGTCGATGGCCTGAAAGTGTTGAGCTCCCTGGATGTTGAAGATGGGATCTGGAAGTGCACACTCCTGGTACTCCTGGTTGACATGGCAATGTGCATAGGCCACGCCATCACGGAGCGTAAGCAGATTGGAGCGGTGTAGGTGATGCAGATTGACTTTATTCCTGTTGGACAGCAGAGTGAGTTGGGAAAAGTCCATCCCAAGATAGAGAGCATGCGGTGTAATAAGCCCCCCAAAATGGATAGGAGCTTTTCTTGTACTCCTTCGCACGTCCACCACACACGTCAAGAAAAACACACCCCAGTTAAGCTCTTCTCTTTGCAACCGCTTATACAGAAAGAACAAGTCCGTCTCCTGGAACTTACTGATCGAAAGATTGCCTCGAGCAAAAAGAGTAGTGCACAGCATGCGATGCATAATCCGCACAAATGGATGCTCAAAATCGGCGACGGTTGCATTATGATAACTGATGGACTTTCCTGGAGGCGCAATCACTAGCTGGGCGAAGATCTCATCATAATCCGTTCGGTTGTCCGGCCTCCTATGCTGATTCAGAGAATGATACCAGTTGTATATTGAATTGAACTGCTGGAGGGTGAGATTGTAGTTGTTGTTGTAGAGCCAGAAAGAAACACGGCCCTTGATCCATTCCCTATCGGTGGCGATAAGGTCGTTAGGCACGACACATATGTCAAGCGATGCCATAAACTCCGCCACCAGTTCTTTGTACATCGGCCACTCGTCGTAAAAGGGGTGGCCCTCAGTGTGGTACTGGACCTCGTCAGACCTCCTGCTCGTATGTTGTGCTTGCCCCTGGAGAACATAATTGAGGTTGGCCTCAAACCTGAGGTCGCGGATCATGGTCCGATCAACATATCGGGTTGGCTTGATTTTCTGCTTGAGCAGCTCTTCGTATATCTTCCTTACATTTGCCGAGGGATGAACAATCCTCAGGTGAGGGATAGAGTCGAGTGGTGGAGGAATGAAAGTCGCAATCTCCATCGGGGCCGCCCTTGAAGAAGAAGCTCCTTCCGTCCGCACCATCGTGCATAGAGAGAAAGGGGAATAAGAAATAGAGCTCGATGAAGGTCAGAGAAGACGATCTCCGCTCGGTGCAGAGCTCAGTGAAGATATCTCAATCCCTGGATGCTCGATGAAGACCTCCGATCACTCAGCAATGCTCCAAGTACAAGGTGAAGGAAGAAGTTAAGAAGGTGTGAAGAGAATTGAGAAACAACCCTTCCTTTTATAATTGATCTCGTCGCTACTGCTGCTCCGTTGATACCATCGATGGGGGTGTTGATGGTATCGACACCTGGAGACACGATCCGCTCTTCACGACTATCGACGGTTGTCAATTGCTGGATTCGGGGGTTTGGATTGGTGACACGTCGATACTATCGATGCGGGTCGATGGTATTGACCCATCCCATGGATCGACTTCCGAAAATGGCGGGCTCCGTTGATTTCTTCTCAAAGATCGATGACGTGTCGCGTCGATACTATCGACGCGGGTGTCGATGGTATCAACTCTGTGTGGTTTGAGTACCCTCACGAGGCCCGGATGCCGCTTTCTTACTATTGTCGTGTCGATACCATCGACAGGGTTGTCGATGGTATCGAGATCACTGAGACGAATTCTTCTGTAAATCTTCAGGGATCTCACGAGCATCGACTTCGAAGTTGATACTATCGACCCGGAGCTATCTTTTTCTTCAACATCGCTGATGGTAGGTTGATACCATCGACAAGGCCGTCGATGGTATCGACTCAGAAAAATTTCTACAGTTGCTTCCCTGTACCCACGTCGCTACCATCGACCATGTGGTCGATTGTATCGACTCTGTCTCAGTACTGCACACTGAACAAAACGATTAAGGTATTATTTTTACACTAAAACAAAATTAGACAAAACTAACTTGCAAATGTAGAAGAAAATGAAGAAACTAATGGTAAACTACTGATAGTTGGGTTGCCTCCCAACAAGCGCCCTTATTTATTGTCTTAGGCTAGACAAAATCAAGCTCATCATTCATCCTTAAGTGCCATGAGTTTAACCTCATGCACTTTTCTCGTGTAGTCCTCACCAAAATAAAGTTTCAACCGTTGACCATTAACTAGAAACGTCATCTCTCCATCATGCACCATGATGGAACCATGTGGCCATACCTCCTCAACAACAAAAGGTCCACTCCACCGGGATTTCAATTTCCTGGGATGCAACTTCAACCTCGAGTTAAACAATAACACACGATCGCCCTTTTTGAAAACACACAGTTGAATGTGACGATCGTGAATCTGTTTTGTTCTCTCTTTGTAAATCCTCGAATTCTCATAAGCATTCATCCACAGCTCATCTAGCTCATTGAGCTCTAGCATTCGCTTCTTCCCTGCCTCATCATAAGTCAAATTAAGCTTCCTTAGCTCCCAGTGCGCCTTGTGTTCCAGCTCTACCGGTAAATGGCAGGCCAACCCATAAACCAACCTAAAAGGTGTAGTGCCTATAGGTGTATTATATGCGGTCCTATATACCCATAATGCATCCGGTAGTAGTGCACTCCAGTTCTTTCTTGTCGAAGCCACTGTGCGCTCCAAAATTTTCTTAATTTCTCTATTTGACACTTCAACCTACCCTTGTGTCTACGGGTGGTACGGGGTACCAACATTGTGCTTCACCCAGTACTTTCTCAACAATACAGCAAACTTTTGATTCTTTAAGTGGGTGCCTCCATCGCTAATAATCATCCTTGGCACACCAAATCTACAGAAAATGTGATCTTTTACAAACCTGCACACTACAACAACGTCGTTAGTCCTTGTGGGTATTGCCTCTACCCACTTCGATACATAATCAACAGCAAGTAAAATGTATAAATTAGAATTCAAGGACACAAAGGGTCCCATAAAATCAATGCCCCACAGATCAAATACCTCAACTTCTTGAAACACGTTGAGGGGCATCTCTTTCCGCTTGGAAATATTACCTGCCCTTTGACAGGAATCACATCTTCGCACATAGTTGTAGGCGTCCTGGAAGAGTGTAGGCCAATAAAGACCACTCTCTAGCACCTTGGTCGCCGTTCTTGAGCTCGCCTGATGACCACCGGTTGGTAGTGTGTGACAATGACTAAGTACACTGTCATATTCTATCTCTGGTACACACCTGCGCAAAACGTCGTCCCTACATTGCTTCAACAAGATGGGATCATCCCAGAAATAATATCTCAAAGAATGGAAACATTTCTTGTTCTCTTGATAAGTCCAATCATCTGGGATTATTTTGCAGGCAAGATAATTAACAATGTATGAAAACCATGGATCCTTGGATTTTACAGAAAGGATTTTCTCATCGGGGAATGTCTCGGTAATGGGTATATTAATATCTTTCTCATCTACCCTCTCTAACCTAGACAAGTGGTCCGCAACCACATTCTCAATTCCCGCCTTGTCTTTAATTTCAATGTCAAATTCTTGTAACAATAAGATCCACCTAATCAATCTAGGTTTGGCATCTTTCTTTTCCATCAAGTATTTTATGGCGGCGTGGTCCGTCCATACCACAACTTTTGACCCTACTAGATATTGCCGAAATTTTTCGAATGCAAAAATGACGGTGAGAAGTTCTTTTTCAGTTGTGGTGTAGTTGAGTTGTGCCTCGTTTAAAGTCTTGGATGCATAGAAAATCACCGCGGGTTTGTTCTCGAAATATTGCCCAAGAACAGCCCCTACTGCAAAATCCGAAGCATCACACATGAGCTCGAAAGGCTTAGTCCAATCCGACATTTGAACAACCGGTGTAGAAATTAACTTTTCCTTAAGTACATTAAAAGCATGCAAACATTTTTCATTGAAATCAAACATTGCATCTTTCTCAAGCAGTTCAAACAATGGTTTAGTGATTTTTGAGAAATCTTTGATAAAGCGGCGATAAAATCCTACATGACCGAGAAAACTTCTTACCCCTTTAACCAAATTAGGTGGGGGTAATTTTGAAATAACCTCAATCTTAACTGGATCCACCTCCAGCCCCTTGCTAGACACCTTGTGTCCAAGCACAATTCCTTCGCTAACCATCATATGACACTTTTCCCAGTTGAGAACTAAATGTGTGTCCTCACATCTTTGTAAAACTTTATCCAAATTGTATAAGCATTCATCAAACGACGCACCATAGACGGAAAAATCGTCCATGAAAACCTCTAAACAATGCTCAACCATATCAGAAAAAATAGCAAGCATGCAGCGCTGAAAGGTGGTTGGTGCGTTACACAAGCCAAAAGGCATACATCGGTATGTGAATGTTCCATAAGGACAAGTGGAGGTAGACTTCTCTTGGTCCTTAGGATCAATCAAGATATGATTGTAGCCGGAGTAGCCGTCTAGAAAACAAAAATGGGATCGGCTAGCTAGTCACTCTAAAATTTGATCGATGAATGGCAGAGGAAAATGATCTTTTAACGTAGCGGAGTTCAAGCGACGGTAATCAATGCACACATGCCACCCAGTTACCAATCGGGTCGTGACCGGTTCATTTAACAGGTTATGAGTGACAGTGATTCCCCCCGTTTTAGGGACTACCTGTGTGGGGCTTACCCACGTCGAATCTGAGATAGCGTAAATGATGTCTGCAGAAAGGATCTTGATCACCTCCTTCTTGACTACCTCCATCATACTCGGGTTCAGTCTACGCTGTGGCTGAATTACAAGTTTGGCTCCTTCCTCGAGTCGGATCTTGTGCTGGAAAAGCATAGGGGAAATCCCCTTAATATCCGCAACTGACCACCTGAATGCACCATGGTGGTTCTTCAACACGATCATCAACTTTTCTTCTTCATCGACACTCAGATATATCGAAATAATCACTGGTAGTCTTTCACCGTCGGCTAAGAATGCATACTTCAAATGAGAAGGCAGTGGCTTCAGTTCTAACTCTGGTTGACTGATCAATGATGATTGAAGTAGTGGTGGGAGGGGCCCAAGATCTTCATAATGCTTGGTATAATAGCATGGAAGCACTTGAAGCATCTTGACACATTCTTGTAATGACTTGCTTCTCATCCAGTCATGCATTATGTTAACAAGGCAAGCTTCAAGGGGCAGTTCTAGATTTGCGTCAAGGACAAAACTTGCTATTGCATCATCTTCAGTAGAAAGAGGAATTTCCTCCTCTGCATCATTTGGAAAACCCACAGCTCTGCAAAGAGAAACAACTTTGGTTTGTTCCATAATATATACAACCAGTGTCCCCTTATTTACCTTGGTCATTACATGAGCCATATCTAGAAATGGCTTCCCTAGATAAAGAGAAATGTTCTTATCAAAATTCTTCACCATGCGACACTTCTCCTTTGCCTTGGATTGTGTTGTACTCGGTGGCATAACCATTTCAAATCTGTCATCTGCTATTCCCAATGTCAGACGGCCTCTTCCCATTTTGAGTATCATATCTGCAGTAGCTTGGAAGGGTCTTCCAAGGAGTAGCTCATTCCCTTGGTCATCTTGCATTTCCATTACCACAAAATCTACTGGAAATACAAACCTGTCAACTTTAACCAGTACATCCTCACAAATACCATACGGCTTTACCACATAATTATCTGCTAACTGAATCGTCATGTTGTTATGTCTCAATTCTTTCATTCCCAGCTTCTTGAAAGTAGAAAGAGGCATCAAATTAATACTTGCCCCAAAGTCACACAATGCTTCGCCGAATTTCACCTTACCGATTTAACATGAAATATTGAAGCAGTCCAGATCTTGTCTTTTTTGTGGCAATGTGCCCATAATGAAGGTGCTCACTTGCTCTTTAAGAACTACCACCTCAGTATCAGGAATCTTCCTCTTCTTTATAATTATATCTTTCAAAAACTTGCCATAAGAGGGTATCTTCTCTATTGCTTCTAACAGTGGAATGTTGACAGAAAGTTTCCTAAAACTATCTAAGAACTTTTTGAACTGAGCGTCCACTTTCTTAGCCTTCAAACTGTTTGTATATGGCACTGGGACAGTCTGTGCCCTCTGATGTGGCGGCACATATGGTGTCCTCTTTTAAGTCTCTTCCTCAGCAATGGGTTTCGGTGTGGCTTCCTCTACCGCATCCTCTATCGGCTCTGTGATTGTAACCTCCTCTATGGCCTCACCTGTGGTTTCTGGCTGGGGTGTTCTCGGTTCATCGGCCCTCGGTTTAAAATCTTCTTTCCACTCCGTAACAGAATTGCCTTGGCTTGCTGATTCCCTCCTGGAATGTTTGAATTTCCGGGGAAACCTTGCTGCGTTGGCTTCTTCAAGCGTGAAATCTCTGCCGCCATCTGCACTAAATATGTCTCGAGTGACCTCATCTGAGCTCCATGACTTTGTAAAGTTTGCCCAAATTGATTCATAAATTCTCCTTGTTGCTTAATCTGTTGGCCAAATGTGCTCATGAGTTCTTGATTCTACTTGATTACTTGATTGAGCAACTCATTGCTCTTATCCTCTGCTGAAGGTTGTGGTTTGGCATAAGGGTCCTACAGGAAATTGTTTGGGTCCTTCCATGAATTTTTTTATCTTTCCTCCAAGAATAATCATTGTTTCTGTACCCCTGTTGCTGGCGCATAAATTTCACTTGCGCCTCATCATCAAATTCTCCGTCTTCCTTTGCTAGCAATTTCTTGGCTAATAAGTCCATCTTCGCATTCAGCTCCTTGATGGCCTTTGACTCACCTATGACTCAAACCTGCTCTGGTGTGTCTCTGTCGCCCCATGATTGCTTCCTAGCCATATTTTTCAAGATTTCCCAACACCTAGTGCCAGTGTTGTTTAAGAAGAAGCCAGAACCTGCTGAGTCCAGATTGCTCCGGTCATGCTCATTTAAAGCAAAGTAGAATATCTTCACTTGTTTTTCTTTATCTAGCCCATGATGTGGACACTTCCGCGGCATTATCTGGAAGCGCTCCCATGTCTCAGAATATGTCTTTCCAGCCCTTTGACAGAAATTGTGGATCTTCCGTACTAGGTCATTGGTTTTCTCCGGTGGAAAGAATCTCTCGAAGAAAACCTCGATCATTTGGTCCCAAGTCTCGACGGTCTCATCATCAAGGTTATGTAGCCATTCATGTGCATTACCTGCAAGTGAGCTGGGAAACAACTTCAAATACAGTGTCTCCTGTGGAAACCTGTCTATCTTGATCATATCGCAATTCTCCATGAAAGTGCTGATGTGTGCAACTGGGTCTTCATTCTTCAGCCCGTGAAATGCTTGAGACTTGACCAAGTTTATCAGTGCCAGATCAATATTATAGGTTGGAATGTTAACTGCCTATTTTTTATCATCCCCTTTGATGCTGATGAGGAAAAAGCCTTTATCTTATCCCATATTTTCTGTTCTTCAGCCATGGCTTCTGGTTTAGACTCCGAATCTATATCCTCAGGTTGATCGTGAATATTGTTCTCTTCGTCATCTGATCCCAACGGTGGAACCTCTGGTGATGGCAGTGTGTAGTCTGTGCTACGCGTCTTCACCATGCACTGGTACCTGCAAGGTAATAAATTTGATTCAGTACAGTGCTAGATGATTACTAAATATGAAAAGTAAATGATGAATTACAAGAATAATAATAAAATAAAATGTGGCCTAGAGTGGCCTCTTGCAGCACTCGTAGTGCCGACAGTTGCCGTGTCCCCGGAAACGGCGCCAAAAACTTGACATGATTTTACCGTGTGTATAACGCAAGTGCATGTGTCAGAGTAATATAGGCCTTTGTGAGGCCCGAGTCGAATACAGGGACACTGAACTATCAGTAGACTACTTACTAACTACTCGCGATCAGCTAGACCGATCAAAAGGTTTGAGAGTTGATTGAAAAATAAAATAAAAATAAAAGAAAACAAAGCAATTGATTAAATGTTTAGTTTAATCAATTTAGATGGGAATCTTTAGGATTGTGGTTTCACCGCGGGTTCTCATTGTATTTATTTCTATATAGTTAATCAAATTTGTGTCTCATTTTGGGTAGTGGCCTGTAGTCAGAATTGTTCACTATCATGATACAATTCACTACCTAAATCTAGGTCGGTTCCACAGTAGTAGTAACCTATACCCTAAACTAGGTGCATGAAGACCAAACTCTGGGTTTCCACCATTAACAGTACATCACCTTGTTCAAAGGATTTATTAGTTAATGTGAATTTCATCTCTTTTCAACCGTTAATTCTTCTTTTAAAGTAATTAAAGGCATTAGATTATCATTAGGGTGATCAATCATAATGATATAATGGAGAAAACAAAATCATACCATGGATTTAAGAGACAAAATATGAATTACTATGATAAAAACATCATACAACGATTACCCGGGCTACTCCCGGTCCTAAAGACAAAGGGGATTAGCCCTGCATGTTCATCTCAATGAAAGACATGATGAGAGAAAGGGAAAACATGGAGAAAACGTGGATGAAAGTGATGTAAACCCCTAAAAAGAGGAGATCCGGGCGTTCCTTGATGTAGAGTGCGCGATCTACAGCCTTCCGGCAGTGGAAAACATCTTCTGCGGCTCTCGGAATGACCAGGGCATGATTCTGGGCTCTGTTCTTCTCTCCACACCTCCTCGAGACTTGTGCAGTGACTAATGACGCGATAGTCTCCTTAGGGCCTCCGAAATTAGGTATATGGACCACTTTTGGTCGCCAAAGGATCACCACCGTCCAATTAGGATTGATCTGAACTAGAAAGTGATCTGACAGCGTCGATACCATCGACGCGGGTCGATGGTATCGACAGTTTTTCTTTTCTCTCTGACGCTCCGACTGATGCATACTCGATACCATCGATACGGTTTGATGGTATCGACGCCTTTAGGCATCAGTTTTGTCACCCTTCCGATGCTGAAGCTGTGCAATGTCGATAGTATCAAATTTTGTGTCGATAGTATCGACCGATTGATTGCTGGCTCACTGAAGGTATCTCGCTACCATCGACTCATCTTGGCTCCTTGTGGCTGTCTCACTATGACTGTGTCGATACTATCGACGGATGTTGATGGTATCGATAGCTGTGTATATTTGTTTTTCCTAAAATTGCAAGATAAATCTGAATCAGCTATGCTAAAACACATTAATATGATCGTTTATAATAAAAAAGATAAAATATGAGAGATTTGATACAAAATGAAATTATAGACTAAAGCGAATGAATTATGCGATACTAACCACCAAAGTGACTAATAAACGCATAAAACACATGTAAAACAAGTCCATAAAAGCGACTCAAAATCCTCACATCAAGTACAAGCAACTCAGAGTTGGGATTTTTACTTTGATAATATAGTCAAAGGGTTTGACTGATATGACAAGGATAAAGAAGGGATCTATGATTTAGTGGGAGCGTATTTGCATTCCACATGTCAATGAGGAATGAGATGTTCTAGAATGGAATCCTTTTTTGAAATTATCTTTAAGGAAGATAGAGACGTTTCCTATGTGATAGGAATATAGATCTATAGAGATAGTTATCGAAAACCTCTTGACCTAAAAAGAGATAGCATACATTGGCAATCTATACTGAAGGGTTCAGTGTGCACAAATTTAGTGGGAGAAAACTTGTCTGTGTTACATGAAGTTAGTATCCCAAGGCCAAGTGTCCAATTCTTATGAAGAATGGGAACACTAAGAATAGATATGAATCTATCATGTATGTAATTATCCCATTATCTTGCATGTATGGACATAGCAAGAATAAAATGCATTCATCATCTTGTATGTAGGCCATGACAATATGATGTGCTCATCCTCATAACTCATATGTGGGACATGACGAGTGGATGTCTGTCTAGTTCCGGTAAGGGTTACCAGAATACCATAAGAACTTGATAAGTACTTGAGAAGTACTAGTTCTATGGAAATAAGGAAGGGTTCACTGTAAAGAGTTACACTGATGCGAACTTCCGAAAAGGATAGAAAATTAATCGCAAAATATATATGGGATGTATAAAAGTGAATGTTTGTTGATAAATGGAAACGTTCCAATAAAGCCGTTTAAAAGGAAAAGTCGAGTATCCATGTGTTAGAGAACATTAGTGGATACTATATGGATCTGGAAGTTCATGAGATGAACTTATAGTTATTTCGGTCATTGATGACAAGTTAGGAGTACTTTGTCATGCAATGTGGCTAAATGTTAGCAAAGGAATACTAGATCACGTATTATGACAACTCCATCTCATACATGTGACATACAACAAAGAGATGAGAGACATGCAGTTAATACCGACTTTGGCAAGGTGTTGCCATAACTCACTGCGTAAGAACTAGAGCATAGTAACTTGTAGGACATGTTTGAATATCACTAAGAATATGATTCAAGGGTGATTGGCTTGTAGTGAAAGTGGGAGTCTGTTGGTATGTATGCCCTGAGAGACAATCATGGGATGATTGGTGGGATACATTAAAATTGATTTGATAAACATCAAAGGCAAGCTTCCAATTCTTTGTGGTTAAGTCATATGAGATAATGATAGAATAGATTGAATGTCTAGAGAATGATAGTACTCAATGATGTATGCTTTCAGGTTGAGGACCTGAATGATGAGATCATACAGATGCTAAGAGTTTGTACATTCTTATTATGTCCCTAGTCAGATTTCATTGTGAAAGGTAGATAGACAACAATGACACACAAGACTAGATTATGGTGTTGGTTGATGACAGAATCTCATTAGTCATGATATGGAGATATCAAACCAAACACATAGGTACTTGTTAGAGAACAAGTGTACCAGACAGACCCACCGTGAGTTTGACACATGGAACCATGACATGGTAGTCACAGTCAGTTCTCACAGTGGTGGTGGTGAGTGTGATTCTTTGACCTGAAATCACTACACTCAACACATGTCGTTGGTTACACTTTGACATCATCAAATGCAGTCCTGAAACATGGGTTGTTATAAAGGTGATGATTGGGTGGCTTTGACACATGGGGCTTTTGAGGGGTGAGTGATAGATATGGGATTTGTCCCTCCTGAGGGAGTTTGATATCCATGGCCATTTGATGAGTAGGATTAAGATAGGCGTGCACATGCATGTGTGAATCAGTATGTGATATTGATGTCATACATTTCTCCTCCAATCTACTCTGAGATCAAGAAAGTGAATGGACATTGACAGGATGACTGTCCCATGCCTTGAGTTCATTCGGGATATCAGTGACAAAATAATTATACATTTGCTGTAACACCATTCACGGATTGTAGGATTGAAAGTTGTTCTCCAACTTTCCTTTTCACTTGGGTAGCATTGATGTGCGACTAGGCACCACTCTTTGCTTGTGAAGTCATAAGTGTTATGGACTTTCACTGCCAATGTAAAATGGGCCTGCAGGGTCACACACATAGGATTTAACCTGGAAGAGGAGTTTATCCACAAACAATGTTTAGATTGATTGTTAAAGGAGTTTAGTAGTTCAATTAAACACTCAATCAATTGATAGCTCAGTATCATAGTGTTCAAGGTGTTGGACCGATTGATTAGAGTATCAGATTGATTGAAACTGCAATTGACTGATTTTGCGCAGTCTGCACTCCCAACCAATCGGCTCATATGGTGAATCGATCGGCTCAGCTTGGTGAACCGATCGACTCAGCTTGGTAAGTCGATCGGCTCAGGACAGGCTGAACCGACCGGTTCAAGGGTTGAACCGATCGGCTCAACTAGTCCAACCGAGTGAGTTGGGAAAGTCAGGTTGGCAAGAAAGTTCTCTTCGTTTCACTTGTCCAATTTGATTGGAACAAGAATTGGTATTTAGATCAATTCGAAACAAAAGAGGAAAAGTCAATCGGGAACTGACTAGGGCATGTGAACTGACCGGTTTAGAAGTGAACCGACCGGCTCAGGTGTCCCAACCGATTGGTTCAGGCGTGAACCGATCGACTCAGGTCCCCAACCGACCGATTCATGCATGAAACGATCAGTTCAGCTGGCGCAATTGGTTGTTTTGTGGAAAATCTCGAACCATTCTACTCCTACTTTAATCCCCTATTGCCCGGAGTAGAGAACCATGTCCCATGACCCTCCTATATATATAGGGGTATTGGGGGCTTCTCAGGAACTACAACTTAGAACACTAGTTGCTCTGTAAAGTTGTCGTTCTCTCTGGTTGTGGTAACCAGGAGAGCCCGAGAAAGTGCTACTCGATAAGGGAGGCACAATAAGGGAAAGACAACTACAGAAATGTGATTGGTGGCAGGAGAGTGTGTCGGTGACTAGTATGTTGACATGAGGGTACGAATCCTTCGGATGCCTTGTGCAACAAGGTGATCAGAGTTCTAGGTGGTCTGTGTGGACTACTTCAGAGGCGGGAGACTTCTACCGCTCAGAGGACAACTGTCAATCCTGACAGTCCCAGTGATACCAAGAGCTACACAAACACTGTCCAAGACTGGAGGTGAAGACCGCATAAGCTGTGAGGTAACATCGCCGAGCAAGCCTCAGAACAAGGTATATCTCTACAAACCATCCTTCCTACTGTATAGATGTTAACTCGATTCATTTATACTGGGTTCAGGGATTTTTTTTTGTTTCCGCTGCCTTCTTTGATTCCCCTAAAACCCAACATGTCTGATTTTGGTCTCTTGTCATGAGCCACCACTCATCCTTAAACTCTTTGGTACATGTCGAAAGGCCACCTAAATTTGCTCAAAATTGAAAATGATCTTCAATGTTTGACTCGTGATTATAAATAGGATGAAAGAAAACCCAATTTAAGAAGTATTTTCAAGAAACCTTGACCTTCCTAAAATCAAAATTTCCAACCTCCAGCCTTACTTTGAAAGGTTGACCGACTTCACCTACATGTTATGTATTTCCTTGAACAAATCACTTCCAATCTGAGAAATTTAAGACCCTATGTCCAACTTTCAAATGTTTAATGTGGATTTAACATCCAATCTAGATGGCATGTTCCTTATTCATATACATATTTGGAAATATATAACATTTTTTAGAAATCCTAATATACAATATTTTTATTTTGGTGAAACTCAATTCACTATAGCATGTTAATCAATAATGTGATGAGGAATTTAATGACAAAAATAATAGTAGGAGAGATAATTTTTGGTATTTATTGGTAACTCATACTAACTTAAAATTACTATTTTGAATAACTCTATTATCAATGTTTTGCAAAATTTTGTAATTTTTTATGATATATGGACATGTTGGTAGGTTGAATTTCATTTTGGGTGATAATGTTATACAAAATGCACTATAACATAATTCGTCATTCATCCTAGATTGAGCTATATAAATAACCTATCATCCTATTAGATCTCATAATTCATCATTCATCCTAGAGAAACAAAATTCTACAGAGAGATGGATACTTAGGGTTTAGAAGAGGAAAGAAGTGGGTATATTAGTCTAGAGTTCTCTCTTTCCAGAAGTTATGAAATAAAGTTAATATTCTCTAGAGATATTTATGGGGGGTTCTTCTCTCCTCTATCTAAAATCCTACCTTCCTCATATTTGAATCAAAAGGATGTCAAATCACCGTATTTTCTATACCCTTCTCTCCAATTCTATTTTCCTAGGGTTCTCAAGTTGAAAGGAGGAAGAAATGGACCAATTGCTCAAAGTTTGATTTGGATTCAAGGATATCGATTCTTAGCATTTGTTTTCTAGGTGTTTAACATTTGAGGTGAGTGGGTAAAGAAAATTTTCAAGCGATTACACTTAATTATATTAATCTTCTTTGAAATTATCAAGTTTATCCATGAATGACAATGAACATAATGCTATTGTTCTAAAAGTCTCTTTACAAGCATTTCATTCAATTCTCAAAGTATGATTATATATGTTTATGTGATGAAATATCTATGAGAATCCATGTATCTTGAATATTAGAGAATTTATATATTTATTAGAGGATTTTCTAAAAATTCTATATTTCTAGATTTTTTTGGTGTTTGAATGACAGTCTATCTGAAACTCAAATAAATGCTAAAATTATCATGCTTATTCAGTTAGTGCTTTAATCTAGCATGTTTTATTAATTTTATTTGATATCTTGCAAGTTAATTTTTTTTATTTATACAATAAGTAAGTAATCAATTATGGAAATCCTATTTAGTATGCTTTTAGAAGTATATATGTCTTCAATAGGAAGAGGGTTTTTTTACAACTTCAACAAGAAGTGGCCGATTGAAGTGATTCATGTTATTAAGGTTTCTAGTTGAATATTATTTGATATACATTCATATATTTGTATTGTGTGATGTAGAAACTCTAGTTCAAAATCTTGTCATGAATTGAATGAGATGTTATGCTACCTCAAGTATATAGAAATGACACTCCCTCTGCTAGGAATGCTATGAATGCTATACATAAATGTAAGACATGTTAGATGAGATTGGTTATATCAATAGACATGATGTAAATTTGAATATGCCAAAAATGTTATACGTGGATGGGCTATGAGAAACCATGGTAGGAAATTAATCATTAATTTTATAATTGATGTCAATATCATAAGTGAGTTTAGTTCAATAGTCTTAGTAATAAGTAAAATACAAAAAGAAAAGAGTATAATATAAGAGGTATATATAATTTGAAATACAACAGTAATAAATGAAGTGAACACTGTAGAACACATCCCTATAGGTCCATAGTGGGAAGGGTCAAATAGGCTATGGAGTATTATATGTAGGAAGAAGTAGTCCAAATCAGAGATAGAAAGTATCCAATACCAACCGACTAGATATCAATGACACTTTTGGTTAGTAGGTGTATCTAACAATAATAGAATATTCTGGTGTCACCAATGTCAATAATAGTTGTAGTAATTAGCCCTTGTGGACCTACTGCTTCTGATAGTTACTCTATATTGTGTGTTAGTCCTTGTATAACTGTAAGACGTGGAGACATAGGCTTTTTGGCCAAGAGGCACCCCTCCTGAGTACTCAGGACAAGGGGCCATAATTTTATTGATGATGTTTAGTCACCACCAGACTTTATAAGGCAACCTTGAAGAAGACTGAGCAGTTAGTAGCGGTCTAAAGGTCTTGGATTTACATTAAGACTGAACACTATAGAACACATCCCTATAGGTTCATAGTGGGAAGGGTCAAATAGACTATGGAGTATTATATGTAGGAAGAAGTAGTCTAAATCAGAGATAGAAAGTATCCAACACCAACTGACTAGATATCAACGACACTTTTGGTTAGTAGGGGTATCTAACAATAATAAAATATTCTAGTGGTACCAATGTCAATAATAGTTGTAGTAATTAGCCCTTGTGGACCTACTCCTTCTGATAGTTACTCTATATTGTGTGTTAGTCCTTGTATAACTGTAAGATGTGGAGACATGGGCTTTTTGGCCAAAAGGCACCCTCGTGAGTACTTAGGATAAGGGGCCATAATTTTGTTGATGATGTTTAGTCGCCACCAGGCTTTATGAGTCAACCTTGAAGAAGTCTGAGCAGTTAGTAGCGGTCTAAAGGTCTTGGATTTACTTTAAGACTTGTACGGTAAGTCATACAGTAGTGGCTTTCACTTGGATGGTAAGATCCTAGTGAGTTTAGGGGCAAAGTAAAAGATAATGATTGTTTCTTCAGTTGTGTCCTAATAAAGAGTTCAGTTCATTAATTATTAGTCAGTTATGTTCAGTTGGCTATGCCCAAGAGGCGGTTTCAAATCTTTTTGCCCGTTCTAGGGATCGAGATCAATAAAAAGTAACCCTAGTTCTATAAAAAATTTTATGTTCAATTGGCAACAACATAGTCAATTTAGTAATCAGGTTAGAGTTAATAATAAGACCAAAAAGAATATAGTGAGGAAAGAGATTAAGGAAAAAATATTTTGTTACTTACAGATTCCTATTAGTGCATGTTACAATTTTATTTATAAATGTTTGTATCGTCAGTCTTTTAATCTGCATTACTACCTTGCTTTTAATTGCAATTGATGAAAGAGATGTAAGTGCCTAATTTATTAATTTAAATTGTTTTATTGTTTTACTCATTCACTGAGTGAGTATCCCACCCTCTACTCGCAATTTTTTTATGGAAAATATGTGAATTGAATATGTAGTCACATATCTTCCATAATTGTTAAGTTTATTAGATTATTCAAGTTCAGTCAGACCCTCTCACTCTATGTCCTTTTATAGAAAGAAGAGTGTTGCAATGATGTTGTGAAATATTATATCTTTATTTCCATAATATGTATTTGTATCAACACTAATGTATGTACATGTAAATAATGAGATTTGTAATGACTATTTTAGATATGTATCTTATGTTTGAAATCAGATTAGAGGAATCAAGTTTTAACCCCTTTGTAAACCCAAATTATGTGTTTGAACATGAGGAACTCAAAGTTTTAAATTGGAAAAACTTAAGAGTGATGTTTGGCAATGTTCAGTCCTCAGTTTATTCCCTGATCTAATGATTATTGGTTATTATGATATGTGTATGTAACAACATGGTATCAGAGCTTATGTTGAGTTGTTAATGAGAGGCCAGTAATTTAGAGTCATAATTATGGAAGATAGGAAATGATATGATGATATCTCTAGGGATTTGAGCATATGGATATCTTGTCTTGGTATCCAAGTACTTGGATCAACCAATATCAAGATACTTTGAATATGCTTCACTCTATGGGTACGCAATGGGAGGATGGGCTAGAGAAAAACCTAGAAGTATTCGAGTTAGGAGACCAGGATGAAATTAAGAGACTAAGATCATAAGGATAGAATGTAATTCGAATTTTATTTATATGGTTATTTTCATAAAAAGGAAAAGTAAATATCTAGCTTATAAAATTTGTTATGCTTAGTACTCAGATATACATGATCATCTAAAATATATGTGTACATTTGGAATTGTAATCACACATTGCTTATGTGATATACATGAAGTATATCTAATGCTACTCTTAGTTGAGTTTTCCTGGATTGAAATTCTTCCTAGATCTTTAAGATTGGTAGGAGTTAGTTAGTTCTAAGTAACTCCTGGCTTTAAGACTGCATGTACATCATGATCTAGCTGATAGGATGATGTACTAGGATTTAATGAGTCCTATAGTGTTTGAACAATAACAAAATATAGGAATGAAAATTAGGATATATGAGGGCATGATTGTTGGTATGTACGCCCAGAGAGCCAGTCATATGATGATTGTAATGACATAACTTGTAAATGGTTTGAGTATTAATAAAGGCAAGCTTCCAATTTATTATGTTTGTTTAGTTTTGAGATAATGAAATAACATAATAAATGTCTAGAAAATGATATTACTCAATTACATATGTCTTCAAGTATGTGACTTGGAAGACTGAGATCGTACAAATGTTAAGAGTACATACATTCTCATTATGTCCCTGATCAGTTGTTACTATGGAAGGTAGATAGAAAACAATAACAAATAAGATCAGAGTGTGAGTTGGTTGATGATATAATCTCATTAGTGATGATATGGATATATCAAACTAAGCACACATATACATGTTAGAGAATAATGTATCAGACAGACCCACCATCAAATTGACACATGGAGACCATTACAATGGTAATAATAGTCAACTCTCATAGTGATGGTGGTGTTTGTAGTTCTTAGATCTGAAATCACTACACTCATCACATGTCATTCGATATGCTTTGACATCATCAAACGCAATCTTGAAACATGGATTGTTATAAAGGTGATGATTGGGTGAATCTGACACATGGAGACTGGTTGTGAGTGATAGATATGGGATTTTTTCCTCCTATGGGAGTATGATATCCAAGGCCACTTGAGTTAGCAAGACCGAGAAATACATGGACATGTACATGTGAGTCTATATATGATATTGAGCTTACACATATCTCATACAATATGGAATCACTCTTCTCTTCCTAAACAACATTTGGAGGATCAATATCAACTCTCTCTCTCTCTCTCTAAAGGAGAGGAACACTAGAAATATCATATAGTAAACATCTTCAAACTCATGTACTATTGGTACATCCTGGATACTAGGATTTGTCACCTTCATATCCACTATGTTCTATAAAGAACTCACATCCTTGTCTCATCCACTTCTCCATCACCATAACCAACTAAAAAACATATAGGAGGAGTCTTCCTAACTCTTGGAAGGCTCAAAAGGTATGCTCATACAAAACATTAAGATCTTGGAACTATAGTTCAAGGCAACTACACAACATATCAAGATATCTATCCCCAGGATTTTAGTGAATCCATGCGTACCAAGTGGTGTAAGATCCACTTGAAATGTGTGCCCTAAAATGAAGAAACATAAAGGAAAAACACTTCCCATATCACTACAACATTGTCCAGGGTTACAAGTAAAAGGTAACCAATTCTATCTTCCCCATGAATGTTACACTTTTTATGTGTTATCTTACCTCTTTTAGCTTAGGTTCCTTGCCATTAGCATATTAATTATTAAGATTATCGTATTTCATTGCTCTTTTCTCATTAAATATTTATCACTCCTGAGTATGTCCTTTCATGTTGTCATGTTTTTCAACCACTTATCAAAGGATAAATCATTTTATTTCACACTTTTGTTATTAAGCAGTGATCACCCCCCCTTTAGTTTCTTCATAAGTCATAAAGACTTTACATTAACACTTCCTTACTCACATAGGGTGATCTGAGTTTAACTTAGATTCCACTTTATTCTCCTGTCATTGTTCTTATTCATCTTATTATATCACATTTATTTAAGGAATTTTCTTCTCCTTACATAAAATTTTCACTTTGAATCATGTTGTATAGCATATTTATCTCTCTTTCCCTTCATTATCTTCTAAAATTACAGCTTCAAGAACTCTTCTTTAGCTTATTTGTTTTTAGATTTAAGTTTAAGATATCACATCTTTCACTTGTATCTACCAACCATTCAAATTTTTGTGGGTTATGATGAAATTCTCATCTTCCTTAGGGTAAGATTGGGATATTATTATCATGATTTCTAATTAATTATACTCTTTATATTGTTTCAAAATGACTACTTGATCAGAGTAATCACAAAGAAATCAATCTAAGAGTTCCAACTTGCCTTTTCTTCAATATTGGAATACCTGGACATGGCATCCAAGTACTGAGATTAGGTAGTATGCACAATGTTTTCATGTCATGTTCCTTACGTAGACATGCATGATTCTAGTCCTAAGTCCTAGTGTCCATATAGACTCAACAAACCTAAAACTCTGCTACCAACTTGTGAGAAAACAACTTGTGAGACCCATGTCCCAACAAGAGATATAACTCTCAACACTGCTTATTGATTACAACAGATTAATCAGATAGGAATAACTACAACATGATTAACAAGATACATAAAATAATAGATAATAATTATCATCATTAGCTTGATTATTAACATATACCTTGCTAACAGTATAAGCAGTTCAGAAGTATGTGCATAGATAACATCATAAGCAAGTCGAGTAGCATAGAATCTCTATTATCATGAATAAGTCTAGAAACATAGGCATAGATAACAAGTTTAGCATGTCTAACAAGTTGAACAGATCTACATCATAAGTAAAGCTAACAACATAAGCACAACTATCTGTATAAGCATGATTAGTAGTGTAGGCAGCTCAAATTATAGAGGCATGGCTAACATCATAAACATAGCTAACAACACGAGATAGCTAGCATCATAATTATAACTAGAAGTAGTAGTATATCTATCAACATAAGCATGGATACTATATGTACACATCTATCACATGAGAATGTACACAGTATAAGCATATATACTATGTTTTGATGCACTAAATAACATCTCTTTTTAAAGAGAACAAAAAGGGTTATCATCTAATGTGAAATGTTTTATATAACTCTAAACAGATATGTTGTACAGCTGTATTACATCTTTTATATTGCCCTAAGAAATTTGAAGAATACCACTCAAGTTCCAATTGACCACTACTATGTCGAAATCAGTTCCATACAGATCTAGGAAGAGCCGGACTCCTAAGATCTTCTCCGCCCCTGGTCAGTATGGTCCAGTACAGTGATACATAAAGTCAAGTTGCTAAAGCCTAGTCTGTCCTTGGTACAGGTTACGACACTAGTGAAAGGAGGTGGGTACGCATACCCTACCATCCAAGGTACAACCACAGTTGTTCTCCAATTTCATCACATATATAATCACCGAGACATGACCGCAATCGTTCTAAAAAAGAGGGCTAGGAATGACCACAGTCATCCTCCCTAAACTCTTGGGGTTAGGATGACAAGCACCCCACACACTCAACAATATGCACTCCAAGTTTCCCTTAGGAATAATTGTTTCACCTTCCAACAAGTTCTGGTGCAAAGATGGTTCTATGTCATAGGGCAACTACATGATTAGAGTTCCACTGGATTAGTTATGCCAATTGAGTAAATTAAGGCTTCATCAAATATGTTGACATACAAACCCTATTTCATTTCTAGTAAACATTGCTATATAACAACCTAATAAGATATAAAATGTGTGAAACATAATTCCTCATCTCAACTTCATAAGGTAATATTTACTTGCCATTCATGTGGCCATACTTGTCAACACATCACCACCACAGGATACAAATCCTCATTACATTATTCATGGGTTCCAACCCTTATCACGTCATGAAGAGGATTACACCTCATTCACAGCTCATCCATGCCCAAACATCATTAAGTCCATCACCTTAGTCCCTGCAAGTTCATCATCATCTATACATGCCTTATAACAAGGCTCAACAAACATCACCATGCATGAGATACATAGTCTTAGCATGGTATTGCATCAAGGAGCTAAAAGATGTTCATAGAATAACATTGTAGGGTTATTTAGCATTAAAGTATTCCTTCAATTATATCAACATAAATGAAGGCTAGATATGCTTGATCACCATTATTCTTATAGTGCACATGTTTGTAAGAAAGCATCAATTATGAAACTATGATAATCACTGGCTAATATATTAGGATTTCAACAAACATTAGAAAGAATATTCCTTCATCATACCATACTAAGAAGCTAAGAATGATTAATCATTCTTATCTATTTGCATTAGGGATAGGTTCAACAACATAGGTTACACTGAAGTTATAGTTCAACATTCATACACAAATCCTAACTCATGGCATCCCCATCGGGTCATGGATACATTAAATAAAGCATCACCATCACATTCCATAACATCCTCAAGTATGGAATCATGCATAACTCAAGGTATAATTATTAGTTTATAACATACTAGGGTTTCAAAAACAATAATAGAGCACTCCATGATTCTATTAATAATTCAAGAGGGTTGTTCATAATCTATCACCATCACTTGGTTACATTAGGGTTAGGTGTAACAAGATATATTTCATTAGGGTTACCCATTAACTCATTATGATGATTATCAGTTATATTCATATGAGAGAAAAGGTTATACTATATAAATAAGGGCAAACCTCCATTAGTTTCAACATCATTCAAACTATACCATCATAACACAAGCATCAACCTAAAACCATTGGATTGTTGAGAAGGTAAAACCATTGGTTTCTTACATAAGTATACACCTAGAACAACCCACCTATAAAGGCATCGAGTGGTGACCTAGAAATTTAAGGAAGTCAGTCCACTACCCGGTTGCTTACCCAACCGAGATTTGAAAAGAAATTTATTTATTACCTCGCAAGGATTTTACATAAAATACAATTTCTTTTCCTAAACCCTTCAAGCAGCCTTCACCTAGAAGTAATCGCCCAACCTTGAAGCAGCCTTCACCTAGAAGTAATTGCACCACCTTGAAGCAGCCTTCCTCTTGAAGTAGCTTCCCGTTGCAATAGCCTTCTTGAAGTAGCTTCCCGTGCGATAGCCTTCTTGAAGTAGCTTGAAGTCCCCTTCTCCACCTGAGAAGTCAAAATCTCTCCAATCCGCAGCCTCCAACCCTAGGAGTAGCAAGGAGAATACAAGGATAAAAAGGAACAAGAAAGGAAATAGAAATTACAACTTATCCTTTTAAGCACAAGGCTTGATTTGCCTATATCAAGAGTATTGATCTCCTAACCAATGAGTGTAGAAGTGTAAGTGCTGTAGTAAGGAGATGCTAGCCTATAGGACACGAATTTGAGCTAAGGGGAAAGTAAGCCAATGATCACAATGCTCAAATTGCTTGCAACAGATTGCTCAAGTATGCTCAAGTATTTCTCAAGTGTAGCAAGTGTAAAACCAGTAAGTATGAGTGTCCTATGGCTTGTCCTATTTATAGGAATGGCCTAAGGAAGCTTAAGGACATTCTAGACAGCTTCTAGGGGTTTCTAAGTGCTTAACTAGTCGTTAGGTACAAAGTTTGTTGCTTTAACAACGGCTAATTAATTTATTCTGCAGTTGCTGTCAGAGACCATCTCGGTCGACAAATGGTCGACCGAGACACCTACTCGGTCGAACTTTTGTTGACCGATAGGCTCTCTGGAATAAGTGATTTGCAACGTCTTTCTTCAACTGCCAACTAACTTGTCTGTTGTGTCTAACGGCTACTTTGGATCTTTCTCGGTCGAGAAGATTGTCGACCGAGAGTGTCTCGGTCGAGGAGTTTGTCGACCGAGATTGATCCTGTTTCAAGGTTTCAATTTAGTCACTAATTATGTGTGTGAGTGTGCAAAAGTAATCCTATTTGAATGGGATGACTTGTCTAACTGTGGTGTTTAGCTAGGGAGAATCTAACGCTTGATTTACATGAAATTCTAAGTACTTGTACATTATATTTTTGTACAAGTTTTTACAACAGTGATTACATTGCATGAAAATATAAATATGTAAGCTTGTAGATTTTCCCTTGTTGCTTTGTCATCCTGCACACTCAAGTAGCCCGTTAGATTAATAAGAATGAAATGTTTGTCATAATCAAAACAAAGGGATTTATAGATGTCCATTTAGCCAACAATCTCCCCCTTTTTGAAGATGACAAACATTTCCAAAATATAAATAAAGGAAATATAAAACATATGAGTTTCATACCTTTAGATTACCTTTTGTAGCTTTTTCTCTTATGTATAAAATGTGTGCTTATTATTCCCCATGAATTATGGAACATGAAATTCAGATCATTTGGGAATATAGCAACTTTCAATGTAAAGCCAAGAGTTTATTTATGAAACTCATTAATTGAGTTTGACATAATTACTAAATGTTAATTTTATATTTATCTCTCCCCCTTTGTCATTTCAAAAAGATAACCGTTAAGAATAAAAAAACTCCCCCTTAATTAGATATCCTATTAGGAACATGGATTTAATATCATATTTGTCTAATTTAGCCACAATGTGTTTCTCAATCATTTGCAAAGGATGTTAAGCCTTGAAATGATATGAGATCCTGTTAGATACATGGCATATGTATTGATTTCTTATCCATTTTACAAGGAATGTGAAGCCCATAAAATGATATGAGAATCCTTTAATCTCAGAGTACATAAAAATGTCTCCATCCGAATGCAAGGGATGTTAAGTCCCGATTTGTTTAGAGAGTTATATCATTTTTCTGAAATTCATAGATTTCTTCATAACCAAAAATACTAAGGTCGTAACAAGCTCCAAATAATGTTTTTTTTGTAAGCTTCTTAATCAAATTATCAAATTTGTTTTATGAGCTCCCCCTTAATCTTACAATTAAAGCAATTTAAGGCTGCTAAGGTCACAAATGATTTTAAGTTTTGATTTTGACCTTTTATCAAAAGTATACTAAGATTAAGTACATTAAAATGATGTCCATATAACAACCAAGAGCTTGTGTTTAAGTAGCACCAATATCAAAGAAAACATCTTCCAAAGTGGAAGCGGTTTCGCCAATTTTATCTTCAACATGATGAAGAGAAACATGATTAATTTGCAAATATATTCAGTTTTATTGCAAACTTGACAACAGAAACCTGCTCGGTCGACGATCTTTCGACCGATAGTGTTCTCGGTCGAACAGTTTCTCGACCGAGAATGTGTCTGGATTTGTTTCATAGCTGTTTTAAGTAATTGTGTCATAGATCCTTGTCAATTTTGCCACAATTTTAAAGGTTGCATTTTTTTATTTATTACTCCCCTTATTTTGTATGTTCTACAATGATGATCTTATAATCCATATTTTGAAGATGTCACACGTAAAAATATCAAGTAAAAATGGCCAATTTCATTAAAAGCATGTATTACAAGCATAACTTTAAATCATCTAGGGAATAAACTAATATTAATTTCATTTACATTTGTAATCTCATTATGTTGAGTTGAGATAGACACAGAAATATGCAACTAATGTCTTTGGTCATATCTCAACTTGATTTTGTTCATTTAGTTTGGAGGTTTTGGAACCCAAACTAACTCGACATCTTTTCTCTTATAAGGACAAAAAAAAGAGTAATGTCCAAGACGTGAGCAATAATGGCAACATATAGAATCAACCTCAAGTCGTTTTCTATGGTTTTGTTCTAGGTTGTTCTTTGGTAAAAATGTATTTGTTCCTTTAGGTACATATATAGATTGATGGGTTTGTGACTTTTTCCAACTAGGTTGATAGGACTTCCCTTTAGGCTTATAACCTAGTCCTCTTCTCCCAATTTGATGATAGGAATTATCTAAGATTTGATCAAGAATGCCATTATTATTTAAATTACTGACTTTTTGTTGTAACTTGGCAATCTCTTCCATTCTCTTCTTAATATCTAGTTTTGCTTGGTCTAGATTAGTTGACAATAAATTTCTTTCTTTAACAATAGTGTCATAGTCTATATGGGTGCACAATAATGGTTGTTTTTGAAGATCGTTTACTTGAGTCTGCAAGTTTGAATTTTCAACAGAAAGGAGCTTGCAATCGACTTCCATAGATTTTAACTTAAGATCAGAATATTTATTTCCCTCTTTGAGATCCTCATTTTCAGATGCAAGAGCAAGAAGTTTAACATTTAGATCATCATTTTCTTTATTTGATTTCTTTAATTTCTTTTTGCACTCAACATATTTATTATGTGTCTCTTCAATAATAGCAATAAGTTCTTCTTTAGATAAATCAAAGAGACTTACCTCTTCTTCTTCTTCACTAGTTGTAGCAATAAGACATTCTTTGTGCTCTTCCTTTGATCTCCATGGGAATTCAGTTGTTTTGTGGCTTGTTCCTAAACACCAATTGCAGCATGTTGTGGTTTTGTCCAAACAGCACCTTTCACCATTTCCCTCCATTCTTCAAGACCTGGTTAGGGTTCCTTGAAGCCTCGCTCTGATACCAACTGAAAACTACTAGAGGGGGGGTGAATAGAGTTTTATAAAGATTTTAATAATTAATTAACTCAAACAATCAATCACAAAGATATTGGACAAGGAGACAAGAGTTTAGAGTGGTTCCAACCTTAGCAAATACTAAGGAAGTCAGTCCACTACTCGGTTGCTTACCCAACCGGGATTTGAAAAGAAATTTATTTTATTACCTCGCAAGGATTTTACATAAAATACAATTTCTTTTCCTAAACCCTTCAAGCAGCCTTCACCTAGAAGTAATCGCCCAACCTTGAAGCAGCCTTCACCTAGAAGTAATTGCACCACCTTGAAGCAGCCTTCCTCTTGAAGTAGCTTCCCGTTGCAATAGCCTTCTTGAAGTAGCTTCCCGTGCGATAGCCTTCTTGAAGTAGCTTGAAGTCCCCTTCTCCACCTGAGAAGTCAAACTCTCTCCAATCCGCAGCCTCCAACCCTAGGAGTAGCAAGGAGAATACAAGGATAAAAAGGAACAAGAAAGGAAATAGAAATTACAACTTATCCTTTTAAGCACAAGGCTTGATTTGCCTATATCAAGCATATTGATCTCCTAACCAATGAGTGTAGAAGTGTAAGTGTTGTAGTAAGGAGATGCTAGCCTATAGGACATGAATTTGAGCTAAGGGGAAAGTAAGCCAATGATCACAATGCTCAAATTGCTTGCAACAGATTGCTCAAGTATGCTCAAGTATTTCTCAAGTGTAGCAAGTGTAAAACCAGTAAGTATGAGTGTCCTATGGCTTGTCCTATTTATAGGAATGGCCTAAGGAAGCTTAAGGACATTCTAGACAGCTTCTAGGGGTTTCTAAGTGCTTAACTAGCCGTTAGGTACAAAGTTTGTTGCTTTAACAATGGCTAATTAATTTATTCTGCAGTTGCTGTCAGAGACCATCTCGGTCGACAAATGGTCGACCGAGACACCTACTCGGTCGAACTTTTGTCGACCGATAGGCTCTCTGGAATAAGTGATTTGCAATGTCTTTCTTCAACTGCCAACTAACTTGTCTGTTGTGTCTAACGGCTACTTTGGATCTTTCTCGGTCGAGAAGATTGTCGACCGAGAGTGTCTCGGTCGAGGAGTTTGTCGACCGAGATTGATCCTGTTTCAAGGTTTCAATTTAGGCACTAATTATGTGTGTGAGTGTGCAAAAGTAATCCTATTTGAATGGGATGACTTGTCTAACTGTGGTGTTTAGCTAGGGAGAATCTAACGCTTGATTTACATGCAATTCTAAGTACTTGTACATTATATTTTTGTACAAGTTTTTACAACAGTGATTACATTGCATGAAAATATAAATATGTAAGCTTGTAGATTTTCCCTTGTTGCTTTGTCATCCTGCACACTCAAGTAGCCCGTTATATTAATAAGAATGAAATGTTTGTCATAATCAAAACAAAGGGATTTATAGATGTCCATTTAGCCAACAAAAGCATGCCATCAATTGTAAAAAAACAAGCTCCTTAGGTTGATCACATGGATGAAACTGGAAAATTCACACCATTAAAGCTAACACATTTACATTATAAGCATCTTACCAAGCTATTGGATGTTGAGGTATCAAATTCTAACCATTGAATTAGGTTCTTTATTCAAAGCCATAAGTTGATGGGTAGGTTTGATCCTTGAATCATTTAATCAAAGAAACCATTGATTTAAGGTTTAAGAAATGCAATATAGGAGACCTAGCCTCACCATCTGTTTTGGTCTATTGGACCACCATCGGTTTATGGGGTCAACACTATCATCATTTGTGACCATCAGATGTTGTGCTAATATCACCATTGATTCATGCCATCTTTAGGGTACTAAACCATTGACCATTCAGGTTCCAAAAGAGTTTAAAACTTGACCTAAGGTGTAACCACCGTTTGACACCATTGGTTGTCACCATTTTTCATCACCATCAAATGTCATGAAGACAACTCCATCGGTTATAGGGTGAGGTCATCCATCGGTTCATGAATAAAATGGAAAACATCCTAAAAACTCTGAGTATAGGCCATTGTTTGATAGGTGGTAGGAACCATCAATTTGTTGTATAAGATGATATAAGTTTTCCTCTATCTTAGGAAGATCATACACATGATTCCATGTTCATTTAGAGATGGAAACTACTTAAGGAGCAACATAAAAATCAAAACCCTAAGCAAACATAGCTTCTCTAAGCTTAGATCATCATTTTAGAGAAAGAACTTGAGTAAGTAAGCTTCTAATAAGAAATAAACAAGAAGTGAGTTATAAAAACTTTCCTCTGGGACGAAGGTAAAACCCCAAAAAGCAGGAAAATCAAGAAGGGAGGGTAGAAAACCCTAGCATAAGCTCTGAACTCGGCCAACTAGAACATTTCTCCACAAAAGAAGCAAACCCTAGATAGAAAGAGAAAGAAAGGTAGGTTCTTTGAGCTTTAGAGAAAGCTTTACCATGGAAAACTATGGTTCCATCTCGTAAGAAGGTAGGAGGAAGAAAAACAGCAAAAGAAATGAAGGATAGAAGAAGATACTTACTAGTTCAAGTCAAGATCACCAAAAGAGGACTCCGCAAATCCTAGATGAGAATAGATCTGAACCCTAGAAGCTCCAGTAAGAAGACCGGCTGTCTTCTTCTACCTTGGGTACCTCCTCCACCAACAAGTAGGGGAAAGACGAATCTCTAATAACTGGTAAGAGATATGATTCCAAAGGTTTCATTTGTGATCTTAAGGATAGGTATATAAAGCTTAAGGATAAGGGAGAGAAGAATCTTGAGGTGTCCTAGTAGCTCTCCATGTGTCCATGGCTAAGAGCTTCCACAACCATGCAGTAGCAGATCCATCAGTTGAGGGAGTCATCTGGACAATCATATGATGACCTCCCAGGGTGTCATCAGTTTCCAACACATAATAACCATCGGTTCTTGAACCCCTAGCTTTCTAGGTGATGAACCATCATTTGATCATCATTTGTAAGTGAACCACCGATCCAAATGAACCAAAACCAGAAATGTAAGGAGAGTGAAATCACCCCTTTACTAAAAATTTGAAGAATTGACATCCATTCCAAACACTCTCAGAGGTATGATGGAATGGGCATAAATTTTCCAACTTTATTAAACATTGGTATATAAAAGACCATTAGAAAGTAGTGGAATCACCCCTTTACTAAAAATTTGAAGAATTGACATCCATTCCAAACACTCTCAGAGGTATGATGGAATGGGCATACATTTTCCAAATTTATTAAACATTGGTATACAAAAGACCATTAGAAAGTAGCGGAATAAAAAAATAAACTGACTATATTCAATTTCATAAAAGGTTACACAAGTACATAAAATTCTCCCATTAGGGTTTACATAAAGACACATAATCAGGATCTAGATAGAGGGAAGTCTAGACTACTACAAATCTTGTCCCCAAAGCAACATCTCCAAGAGCTAGGTCCAAGCCAAAAGCTATACACTCCTTGTCTTGTTCATCACCTTGCTCATCACCTGGGTGGTTGGGAAAGCACCCAGCAAAAGGGAGAGGAAAACAAGGTATGCGTCAAATAATGAATAAGTACAAGAGAAAAGGAAATCATATGAAACATAAATATATTGAATCATCATAAGATGAGAGGGCCAAGATAATGAGGCACATAACAAAATAGATTCTTATTATTACAAAACATATAAGAAGTAGCATGCATGATATTAATTGGACTACATTAACAAAGTAGGGTTGAGGCACCTACCGAACCTCAACCTATAGGTGAGGGGAGAATTCATACATTCCCAGTCACCTATCAAATTTTATAGGGGAGGAATAACACATTCCCCAGGGGGAGAATAAGACGTTCCCCAGGGCGATTATTTACATACCCTCTGTGGGTGGTTGTACATAAGTACCACTACTATAGTTTAATAGCCAAATAAACCTTCATGCTCAAGAAATAGTAAAGTGGCAAGATAAATCATCATATAATTACAACTTGGTGGTGGGGTTCCAAGACCCAAGAATAATGTCCTGAAACTGATTTATGAGGCAAGTATAGCAAAAGATTCAAGAGTATATGAAATAAGGTTTAATAAAGCCTCATTATAGAAAAACAGGTTAAGGCACACTTATTCCCAACTTAAGGTGTAAATGCACATACATAAATAGGGATTGTACATACATAGAACATACCTCTCTTACTGATATCAATTACTAACTTTCACCACTTTAATTGAGTCCAAGTTCCACTTTTCCTATTTTCAATGTATTAACATGTATTAGAGTACATAGTGCACATTAATGTATAAAAACCCTAATTTTAGACCTTTTTTAGAAAAACTTGGATTTAGACTCTTAAAACATCACCAATAAACTTATTAGGTTTTCCTGATCAAGAAAACATATATTTATGTTAATTTTGGAGTTATGATGATTAAGATGTAATTCTTATAGATTTTATGCATTAAATTCGTTTTACAAAAATCACCCTTCTTAAAACCATGAAATAAGACCTTGAAAATATTTTTATTAGATATAGATTAATTTTCCAATTCCAAAACATATTTATTTGTCAAATTTGGATAAGCGGTTTAGAAGATATGAAATTTTCAATAGAGACCAATAGGAAATTGCCACATCATCAAACCGATCGAGATAATTAAAGAGAGAGGGAGAGGGATAAAACACTATTTGACCCAAGATCAGGTTTGAAATTACATAGGTAACCAAACTAGAGCTTCTAGAGAAGATAAAACAGCAAGAAACCAAAACCTTAGAAGAACATGGTAAAAAGAGATGGAAATCATCGATTATCAACATAGAAGCATGGGTTTTAAGCATGTACTGATTAATATATGAGAAGAGGGTTAACAAAAATTTCCTCTAGGAAGGTAATAAGGTTCAAACAGAAAGGATTCCTAGATTAGAAGGTCTGGTTGCTCCAAGCCAAGCTCCTTTCTTGAGCAAAGATCACCTTCTCCACTTTATTGGTGCAAACCCTAGCAAAAGAGCAAGGAGATGACATGTTTTAGGGTTTTAGGTGGAGTTTTACCATGTATGGTCATGGTTCCTACCTAGAAGAAGGTTTAAGGAAGACTATCAATATGAAAATAGGTAATTAAGGGAGGAAACTTACTAGTTTTTGTCAAAATTACCAAGGAGGAGCTTTACAAACCCTAATAGAGCAATTTGGAAGCCCTAGGAGCCTTCTTCACCAAGGTAGGCTCCCTCTATTACCTTGGGGCAGCAACTTCGTGCCCAAATACATAAGGAACTATTATCTAAGCTAGAGGAAATAAAAGGAGAGAAAGAGTTTTCGAATTGTGAGTTGGGAAGGGGTATACATGGCTATATATAGAAAGAGGTGAAGCATGAGGAGTCTTAAGGGACTTTCCATGTGTCTTTAGCCTAGGGATTGATGGCCATGCAAGAGGATAGCTCATAGAGGCTTCATGCATATCAAAAATCGTTTCTAAGATCCCATAGATTATTCTAGGCCATCCCCACCGTTTTTCAAGAAAGAAATAACCTCATTGGTTGATAGCTTTTAAGGATAAGCATCTTTATAAAGAGGGTAATCCCTATAATGCCCTTGGAAAGAAATACCATCAAACCAAGGTGAAACTAGGTTCTCCCATGGTTTAAAATCTCGTTAATGGTAAGTGAATATCTAAGGATTAAAATTCAGTTGATAATTTGCAAAGGAAACCTCCCAATTGGGTAAATTGCATAAAGTCCAGAATGTACATATAATTGCATAACTTGCACAAACAACATCCAAATTGAACCAAATTTGAAACTTAGGATCATTTTATGTTTTCAAATCATATCAAAAAGTTAGATTAAGGTTTAGAGCACTTCATTATGGTAACTAAGCCTTCATTGATGTATTTGTGCATAAACCCTTATATTGGTACAATTAATGAATAAATGTTCACTAAACCATTATATTCTCTAAAAATTGAACAAAAGGCCAAGAAGAATATAAATGAAAGGAAAAGATGGAAAATAGGGTCAAAATACAAAATTCCGAAATTCGGAATGTTACAACACTCCACCCCTTAAAGAGGATTTCATCCCCGAAATCACAAGTAAGAAGGGAAGGGTGAGTGTGCAACATCTCATCACAAAACATCAGGTTATTTCTCCAACCTTAACTTCTACCAAATAATTCATCAACATATACTCCACAAGCATCTCAACATAGGTCAAGTTCTCAAGGATCACCTATGTTCCATTGTTTAGATATTCTTTTTAGGAGATTTAACATTATTTACATTTTTGGCTTATTAAGGTTATATTTATTATGATATCACATTATCATTATTATTCTTTTAATTGTGTCATGTCATATTTACTTTGTTTCCAAAAGATTTATATTTCATTATTATTCATGAAACATCGTATATATATATTTCTCATTTATCTTACTAAGAATTTTAGCAAAATTATGGGTTACTCAATTCCCTCAATATACTTGATCATTATCCTTAATATTTTGAACTTCGACTTCATTATCCTTATACTATCACCACACATTAAGTTATAATGAATTATTTTGCATGAAATATTCAATTTGTCATTAAGTCTTCATTCAATCCAAATTATGTCACATCAATTACATATATTTATATTAAACGTTATCTCATTGCCACATTATCTTTATTTCTCACATTAATGTCACCATTAATCATTTTTTCATATTTATTTATATTATTGATTTGAACATTTATGTGAATCAAATCACTTCATATTCCTATTGAAGCCACTCCATGTATTTTAATGATCAAGGTGAGTCATATTACAAATTGATTTACATTAAGTAACTAATCATGTGTGTATTAGATAACAAGGTAACATACCATGCATTTCATATTGATGACTTGATTAATATGTGTTTAGATGATTATATATATCATTTATGTGTATCAATGTATGTTAACTACTTACGGAACCTAATGTCATTAATGTATCATGAAAGGCATTAAGGATGTATATGTTAAGGTTAGATGATTACAACTTAGGATTCAGGTTAATATGATCACTATATTTTACTTAGCATGTATTAAGTCCAAGATTAGGTTACAATTATCTTACTTGTCATTTCATTAGGGTTTATTGGTTTATGACATGGGAAACACCATGCATATCCATTAGGATTAATATGTGACTTACTCATATTATGTGCATTACGTATTCATTAGGGTTTGAACATATAAATTATTCCTCAGATGATCATTATATGTTCATTTGGATATAAAGAAACATGTGGTTACAACTATAACTTGTTTGGTCAAAACTAAGGATTCAAGCACACTAACTTCTGAATTAGGGAGTTAGGGTTTCTAAAGTCAGAGTAGCTATATTTTAGTATGTTACATGACTCCATTCCCTTGGAAAGGATTTCATCCTCAAAATCTAACTATCCAAACATCATCAAACCAACTATTCTCCATCCCTTAAAAGGTTTGACCTACCAAGCCAAACTAGTCTAGAGGTAAAAGGGCGAGTCTAACTAGACCATATATAAGATACATCATGCTTCACTACACACTATGATTTCTTACTAAACACCAAACTTCAAAGTCTAGGTTCTAGGGATAACTATCCAAACATGTGGTTATATGGGTCATAAGGGAACTATGTTGGGTATCCATCCTCAACAAGTCATCATACACCTAAAACTTAGGGTTCCCAAAGATATACAATATAGATGTCTAAAGTCACTATTGCCTAAAAGCAAACTATTTCAGACAATCTATTTCAGCTTAGGCCAGGCCAGTATCATATGGATCTGGGAGTCCTCGTAAACCAAACAAGTGGCGCGGAGGAAAATATTGCCATCCCCCAGAACCTGATCCTTTCTAGACACCTTTTCTTCAACTTCATGCCCTAATAGTTTCCTAAAGACAAACCTAAACAACATTAAGTTATGCATATTTTAGTTATGATTATTTTAGGGTTTTATTCATCATGATACTAATGTGGAACTATAGGGTCTTAAATCAACCTTTCATCATTTATAGATCAATTCTAGGGCAACCACGTCACCAAAAGGAACTATGTAAGGTAGGGATTCTAATTAGGGAGACAAAACTAAAATATCCAGATTCTGACTACCATGGGCTCTGATACCATGCTATAAGGAGAGTGAAATCACCCCTTTACTAAAAATTTGAAGAATTGACATCCATTCCAAACACTCTCAGATGTATGATGGAATGGGCATACATTTTCCAAATTTATTAAACATTGGTATACAAAAGACCATTAGAAAGCAGCAGAATAAAAAAATAAACTGACTATATTCAATTTCATAAAAGGTTACACAAGTACATCAAATTCTCCCATTAGGGTTTACATCAAGACACATAGTCAGGATCTAGATAGAGGGAAGTCTAGACTACTACAAATCTTGTGTCCAAAACAACATCTCCAAGAGCTAGGTCCAAGCCAAAAGCTATACACGCCTTGTCTTATTCATCACCTTGCTCATCACCTGGGTGGTTGGGAAAGCACCCAGCAAAAGGGAGATGAAAACAAGGTATGCGTCAAATAATGACTAAGTACAAGAGAAAAGGAAATCATATGAAACATAAATATATTGAATCATCATAAGATGAGAGGGCCAAGAGAATGAGGCACATCACAAAATAGATTCTTACCATTACAAAACATATCAGAAGTAGCATGCATGATATATATCAGACTACATTAACTAAGTAGGGTTGAGGCACCTACTGAACCTCAACCTATAGGTGAGGGGAGAATTCATACATTCCCAGTCACCTATCAAATTTTATAGGGGAGGTATAACACATTCCCCAGGGGGAGAATAAGACGTTCCCCAGGGCGATTATTTACATACCCTCTGTGGGTGGTTGTACATAAGTACCACTACTATAGTTAAATAGCTAAATAAACCATCATGCTCAAAAAATAGTAAAGTGGCAAGATAAATCATCATATAATTACAACTTGGTGGTGGGGTTCCAAGACCTAAGAATAATGTTCTGAAACTGATTTATGAGGCAAGTATAGCAAAAGATTCAAGAGTATATGAAATAAGGTTTAATAAAGCCTCATTATAGAAAAATAGGTTAAGGCACAATTATTCCCTACTTAAGGTGTAAATGCACATACATAAATAGGGATTGCACATACATAGCACATACCTCTCTTACTGATATCAATTACGAACTTTCACCGCTTTAATTGAGTCCAAGTTCCACTTTGCCTATTTTCAATGTATTAACTTGTATTAGAGTACATAGTGCACATTAATGTATAAAACCCCTAATTTTAGACCTTTTTTAGAAAAACTTGGATTTAGACTCTTAAAACATCACCAATAAACTTATTGGGTTTTCCTGACCAAGAAAACATATATTTATGTTAATTTTGGAGTTATGATGATTAAGATGTAATTTTTATGGATTTTATGCATTAAATTCGTTTTACAAAAATCACTCTTCTTCAAACCATGAAATAAGACCTTGAAAATATTTTTATTAGATAGAGATTAATTTTCCGATTCCAAAACATATTTATTTGTCAAATTTGGATAAGCAGTTTAGAAGATATGAATTTTTCAATATTAACCAATAGGAAATTGCCACATCATCAACCCGATCGAGATAATTAAAGAGAGAGGTAGAGGGATAAAACACCATTTGACCCAAGATCAGGTTTGAAATTGCATAGGTAACCAAACTAGATCTTCTAGAGAAGATAAAACAACAAGAAACCAAAACCTTAGAAGAACATGGTAAAAAGAGATGGAAATCATCGATTATCAACATAGAAGAATGGGTTTTAAGCATGTACTAATTAATATATGAGAAGGGGGTTAACAAAAATTGCCTCTAGGAAGGTAATAAGGTTCAAACATAAAGGATTCCGAGATTAGAAGGTCTGGTTGCTCCAAGCCAAGCTCCTTTCTTGAGCAAAGATCACCTTCTCCACTTTATAGGTGCAAACCCTAGAAAAAGAGCAAGGAGATGACATGTTTTAGGGTTTTAGGTGGAGTTTTACCATGTATGGTCATGGTTCTGACCTAGAAGAAGGTGTAAGGAAGACTATCAGTATGAAAATAGGGAATTAAGGGAGGAAACTTACTAGTTTTTGTCGAAATTACCAAGGAGGAGCTTTACAAACCCTAATAGAGCAATTTGGAAGCCCTAGGAGCCTTTTTCACCAAGGTAGGCTCCCTCTATTACCTTGGGGTAGCAACTTCGTGGCCAAATATAGAAGGAACTATTATCTAAGCTAGAGGAAATAAAAGGAGAGCAAGAGTTTTCAAATTGTGAGTTGGGAAGGGGTATACATGGCTATATATAGAAAGAGGTGAAGCATGAGGAGTCTTAAGGGACTTTCCATGTGTCTTTACACTACTACAGAATACGCCTTTGGCGTCGGTTGTTTAACCCCCTTTGGCGACGGTTTTCAAGCGATGCCTATGTGGGCACCGCTAAAGGTCGAACTCTTCGGCGTCGGTTTTCTAACCGACGCCTATATGATCTATAGGTGTCGGTTATATATAGTTGGCCGACGTCTATAGGGTTCGCGCCACAAAGAAGGGAACCACCTAGGACACTTTCTGCGTCGGTTAACAACTGAACAACCGATGCCATACTCCCAGACGACACGGCCGTGCTTCGCTGCACGGCCGTGTTTAGTACTATAGGCGTCAGTTTTATACGAATAAGCGATGCCTTTTCCACCACGGCCGTGCTTTCCTGCACGGTCGGGTTGTTTGTCATATTAGGCGTCGGTTTTTATCTAATAACCGACGTTGTAGGCCTTTGATGACAGTGTTTTATAAATAATCGACGCCTATACTTTATTTTTTTTCTTATCAGTTTGCAGGCCTTCTGTGGCTGGTCAGCAGGATGAGAACCTGCAGTTCAGTTTTCTGAACTGCAGGTTTACGACATCCATTGATATCGGCCTACAAACAGGCCACAAACCTGCAAAATCAACAAATATTTTTTCACACAAGTAGATACATTCAGACATCAATTCAATTCTCACATTCACACATGTAGAAACATTCAAATACATGTAGAAACATTCAAACATGTATAAAAAGTCAGAAATATTCATTTACAAAATATCATTCAGCATCGCTATCAGCATCCCAATTATATCTTACAATCGCCACTGCTTGTATGGCTTTTGCCCATTCTTCTCTTACTTCATTTAATGCTTCCATCGTATATGGAGCATGTACATTTTTTAAGCGTTTACCTATAGTGTGGTCAGTTTTAAACACCTGCAAAGAGAATGATGTATATATATAAGTAATAATATAAAAATAAGATTGATATAGTTCATACTAACTAATGAGACTATATATAATACCTCATGTATGGTATTAATATCCAATGCGGCATGTCGGATAATCATCTGCATAAATCACATCACATAGTATGCGCATGCCCAGTCGTTGTCTTGTGTAGCGCACTATAAATTGAAACATACAAAATATTAAAAAATACAACTAAGCACAATTCACATAAATAATATATACATTGGAGTCGGGAACTTACTTTTATGTTCTCCCAAATTATTGGCTGGTTCTTTCTCCTTGGGACATTTCCTCCAGCATTTTTGAATGCATCTAAACCCCTACATGTTAATGTAACATAGTAAATTGCATAATTAAATAGTAATGTAATAACAAATATTAACGGATATAAAAATGAAATATTTCTCACCAGAATAATGGCATTCTCAATATGTGTCCAATTTTAGTGTTCAATGTACTTCCCGCAGGATCTAGATAATAAATAGTGAACGTCCTGGGGACAATAACTAGTAACTCCCAATGTCTACCGCTAGAGGTAAAAAACTTAAAAATTAATAACTCAAAATGCACAATAAAAATGGAATTTTCTTAAGTCCAAATTATAAATAAAGTAAACTTACTTGACATTGAATGGAGCTATTATTATCGTCTTCTTTTGCTGACCGAAAATTATAAAAGCATCTATACAGTATTGTTGAACACTATTAGGGTCTTTAGCTACCATACTAATCAATGATGGAATCAAAAAACCCACATGATCAAATGCAAATTGTTTGCATTGATCTTCGACTAAGTAGCTGCAAAACATGTATTACGTATGCATTAATATATAAGAAACCAGATCACCGGATCTTACACAAGGTATATGGATGTATAAACAAGATCTCACCTTATCCATGTCTCTATCATTGATGTATTCAGCCAATCATACATAAACAACTCAATAATATCTTGTATAAATAAAGAGCTATCATATGATTGACCTGCATAATCTGCTTCTAAAGAAACAATTATAGGGCAATGTATATTATGTGCCCGTAGCCAACATACCATTCCCCTACAAGCAGGACCTAACGGGTATTTTAGGTCAGTTGGAACCCAACTTGGTAATGCAGGAAGTGGTGGTGGAGGCCTAGGTGCTCCGGGTGTCTTCTTTTTAACCTGTATATTTAATTTCAGATCAGTTGACCTCATATGTACACATTAACAATCTAAATTAATGTAAATTCATCTTATAATTTCAGTAGTGTAGACGACATCTGCTTTGGGCCACAATATCACCCCGCCTTCTGCCTCACCAAGTGTATCAATATCTGGGTGGGCATATGGCAATACAGCTTCCCTCCAATCGGATAATACACATATCGGGCTCACACGAACGTAGCCCTGTGGCATTGGAGTCCCATGAAATGTTGCCTCAGGAAGGGACTGGTAAGCCTGCGCCTCTGCAAAAACATAGTCTTGCATTCTTAAGCAGCATGGCTTTAATGCCTACAAATTTATGTAAAGAATGTTATACACATATACATATCATCTTGAAAGCATATCATCTTGAAAAGACTAGCTATAATGTCATAAACAATACTTATAGCAGACGTGTTAGGCCACAGACAATATTTGTTGCATTAGAGTGTGACAATCATGAGATTTAAGACCTATCAACTTCAGATCTTTCATTGATACCAATCTACGGATGTTGGATGAGTAACCATGTGGCACCTTAACATTTACCAAGCATTCACAAAAATCTTTCTTCTCCTTTCTAGACAACGTGTAACAAGCGGGAGGTAAGTATGTTCTTTTATTACCCATTTCACGTAATTATGTTAATTCTGACCTTATTCCCATTGCACGTAGGTCCAGTCTGGATTTTATCTCATCTTTAGTCTTACCTGGTATATTTAACAGAGTACCAATGATGCTATCACAGATATTTTTCTCAACGTGCATTACATCGATACAATGCCTGACTGTCAAAGAACTCCAATAAGGAAGATCCCAAAATATTGACTTCTTCTTGAATGAAGAATTGTCACTCTGTGTGGCCATACTACATTGTGATTTCTTACCAAATTCATTGACAATGTCTTTTACTCTTTCATAAACAACATCCCCTGGTATAGGTTTAGGTGCACTCCGTTCATCATTCCATCCATTGAATGCTTTGCGCTTCCTTAGATACAGATGGAATTTTGAAAGAAACCTTCGATGACCAAGATATACATTCTTTCCGCCATGTTTTAGTCTTATTGAATCAGTGTTTTCTTTACATATAGGACACACTTTAGCTCCTTTGACACTATATCCAGACAAATTCCCATATGCTGGAAAGTCATTAATAGTGCAAAACAACATAGTGTGCAAACGAAATGTCTCTCTTCCTGAAGCATCATAGGTCATCACACCTTCAACCCAAAGTTTCTTTAAGTCATCAATCAGAGGTTCAAGATAAACATCGATATCATTTCTGGGTTGTTTAGGGCCCGATATTAACAACGACAACATAACATACTTATTTTTCATACCCAGCCAGGGAGGAAGATTGTATATAACAAGCATGACTGGCCAAGTGCTATGTTGGCTGCTCAATGTCCCGTACGGATTCATCCCATCTGTACAAAGCCCAAGTCTTAGATTCCTATCTTCTTCACCAAATTTGGGGTACAATAGATCAATCTTCTTCCACTGTGGGGAATCAGACGCATGTCGTAGGATCCCATCATTATTTTTCTTAACATCTGCATGCCACCTCAAATTCTTCACATCTTTCGGATTTGCAAACAAGCGTTGAAACCGTGATATTATAGGTACATACCACAACACCTTGGCAGGAGAACCAGTTTTGGACTCCCCCAAAGTCGTCAATTTATACCGTGATACACCACATTTTGGACAATCTTTCAAATCTACATAGTCCTTTTGAAATAATACACAATCATTCGGGCATGCGTGTATCTTCTTGGCCTCCATTCCCATTGGGTACAACATTTTCTTTACCCGGTATGTTGAGATTGGCAGCTCGTTTCCTTCAGAAAGCATTTCTTTCAATAGAGTCAACAATGAAGTGAAGCTTTTGTCGCTCCATCTATTGTTAGCTTTCAACTTATACAGTCTCAACACAGCGCTAAGCTTCGTAAACTTAGCACAGCATGTGTATAACGGTATCTCATCATCATGCACAATGTTTCTAAACATAGGAGGTAGATCGGTGTGCTCTACCCTATAACTATCCATCATCGCATCAACGATGTCTACTGGAACTGGTTCGTTCACATCTACGTCATCAAAGGCAATTTCTTCTTCCACCCAAGCACTGCTATCGACATCTACTGGTTTCGAGTTTGAAATCTCTCCATGCCAGTGCCATTCTGTATAGCCTTGTACAATCCCATTGCACATGACATGACTTTTGATTTCCTCACCAGTGTTGACTTTCAAGTTGTTACCGCAATGCCTACATGGACAGTAGAACCTATATGTAGGTTTTTTCCTATGTTCCTCGGCAAATCTAATAAACTGATCAAGACCAGATATAAACTCTGGGGTGAAGCGATTGTGAATGGACATCCATGATCTATCCATTCTATGATCAAAGAGAAAACAAGTATATATTAGGAAAAGATTAGGGTATACACTTACATCCTATCTAAGATTTACTCCTATTACAGTCCCAAACTGGGGACTATCCAAGATTTACTCCTAATGAGTAAATCTTGGACGGGTTTCTAGGCCAACAAACACATGTGATGTCATTCTTATATATAATAAATGTGTACCACCTATCCCATCCTTGAACACCTAATCTCACTAGAAAGTGTATAATGTGTATTGGGATTTCAAGAAAATTTCAGCAGCATTTCCCCGCTGTTCTCTAAGTACATATGTACTTAGAGAACAAACGGGAAAATGCTACCGAAATTTTCTCGAAAACCCAATACACATTATACACTTACATCCTAAGTGAGATTAGGTGTTCAAGAACAGTCCCAAACCGGGGACTATCTAAGATTTACTCCTAATGAGTAAATCTTGGATGGGTTTCTAGGCCAACAAACACAATAATAGATATGTACATGTTAGGGTTTCATCACAATTAATGTTAGGGTTTCATCACAATTGATGTTAGGGTTTCATCAATGTTAGGTTTAATCAAATCAAATTAGGATGCTAGAATTGACAAGTTTAAATCTTATTTCAACATGCATCAAAATTTACTGAATTAAGTCAAACATTAGGATTAGAAGCACAAATATATGCAAGCAAAAAATTTGTTCATATCCTAGGATTTACATAAAGCATTACATAAAAATTTATTCATATCCTTACCAACAACAAGCACGACCGTGGCTGTGTTGGCCTACCACAGCCGTGCTGTGGCCGTGCTTGCTGTTGGTAAATAGCTAGGGAGAAGGAAGCAAAGAGGTAGGGCTACCTGGAGCTAGCGTGGAAAGCGCGGTGGCGAGCGGCGGCAGCAGTGGCGGTGGAAGAAGAGAGAGCAGAGCGGCGGGCGGTGAACAACAGTGGCACCAGGAATAAGCAGAGCAGCGCGCGGCACACCAGCAACAACGGCGACGATGAGTAGAGGTGCACCAGCAGCAACGGCGCACCAGCAACAGTGGCGGCGGTGAGCGGAGAAGCACCAGCAGTAGCGGCGGCGAGCAGCAGCGGGGTCGTCGGGCGATTTCAGGAGAGCGGCGGCGAGCAGCAACACAACAATATCGCGATGAAACAGGAAGAAAGGGGGAAGAGCCGAGTGATCGGGTTTATTAAGTTGGTCAACGACGTCGGTTATCTATAAAACCGATGCCTATTATGATTTAGCATCGGTTGATAGTAAACAACCGATGCCCAACTAGACAACCTTTATCCTAAATTATTTGGCGGGAACCATTATCAGCGTCGGTTATCAAAGGATAACCGACACTGAAAGTGGGACTTTTCGCGCAAATTTTCATTTTAAATAGGCGTCGGTGAATAGTTTAAAAACCGACGCTGTAGGTGACCTAAAATGTTTTCGCTCGAAAATTAGATTTCGCGGGCGATTTTAAGCATCGGTCTGTTATAACCAGCCGATGCTGAATACAAAGCCGTACCCGTGTCTGGCTGGTCTTCGAATATAGACGTCAATTTGCATAAATAACCGACGTCTAATATTATAGGTGTCAGTTTTCCTAAATAACCGACGCCCAGAAAAGCGACACTGAATGCTGTTTCTGTAGTAGTGTTAGCCTAGGGATTGATGGCCATGCAAGAGGACAGCTCATAGAGGCTTCATGCATATCAAAAATCGGTTCTAAGATCCCATAGATTATTCTAGGCCATCCCCACCATTTTTCAAGAAAGAAATAACCTCATTGGTTGATAGCTTTTAAGGATAAGAATCTTATAAAGAGGGTAATCCCTATAATGCCCTTGGAAAGAAATACCATCAAACCAAGGTGAAACTAGGTGCTCCCATGGTTTAAAATCTCATTAATGGTAAGTGAATATCTAAGGATTAAAATTTAGTTGATAATTTGCAAAGGAAACCTCCCAATTGGGTAAATTTCATAAAGTCCAGAATGTATATATAATTGCATAACTTGCACAAACAACATCCAAATCGAACCAAATTTGAAACTTAGGATCATTTTATGTTTTCAAATCATATCAAAAAGTTAGATTAAGGTTTAGAGCACTTAATTATGGTAATTAAGCCTTCATTGAGGTATTTGTGCATAAACCTTTATATTGGTACAATTAATGAATAAATGTTCACTAAACCATTATATTCTCTACAAATTGAACAAAAAGGCCAAGAAGAATATAAATGAAAGGAAAAGATGGAAAATAAGGTCAAAATACAAAATTCCAGAATTCGGTATGTTACAAGAAAACCATTGAACTAATGCCTAATAGGATGACCATCGATTGTCACCACCTATTGTTAACATTCATATGTCAACCAAATAGGGGGACCATCGGTTGATGGCCTCTCAAAGTGGCTCATCCATGAAGGGGTAAACCCTAGTTCACCATAGAATAAAATCACCACCAAACCAAGGTTCAACTAAGCGCCCCATGACTCAACAAGTTCAAGAACAATAAGAAAACATCTAAGGAACATAATTCATGTGACAAATCACAAGTAAAATCTCAAATTTGGGTAAATTGCTGAAAAGTCCAAAATCTACATAAAATTGCATCGCTTGTATAAACATTGTCCAAACTAGACCAAACTTGATACGTAATCTTGTCACATGATATCAAAGAACCTCATATGATTTTTTTAAAGGTTTTAAGAACCTAATTATGATAATTAAGCATGTTCAACTATTTGAGCAAGGTCAGGGCTCTCACACTAGCTCTCCTTCTTACCCAGTTGTGGGATCAATGACATTTGCACTAGATGAACAAAACATCAATATAGTTAACTTTAAATGATTCAATATAACAAAGAAAAAATAATCCAACTACTCAAATGAAACCTAACATGCACATCCAACTGTCAATAAGAGAAACCTACAAGTAGAATAAATGAATTAAACAATGTATATGTATTACAACAGTACAAATGAGAATTAATAGACATCTAATCAAAGTGAAATCCATCACTTTACTGTCCTAAAAGGTAAGAGTTAATACACAAATCATTTCTAAAATTAGTTAATTGAATTTATTAGGTTAATATAAGAATATATCAAATCAGGCAACTTTATGCACAATGAGAGCAAATCATAATAAATTAGGCCAGATTATGTAACCAAGAAAAATTTGAAGGGAGACACTTAAAGACACTGTTGATGATGGAGGTGCTACTCATGTGGTTTCTATTTTTGCAAATTTTGTTGTGGATATTGTTCAATTGTTTGCAGCAAATCCTCCAAGTTGTTGTTTCTATTGTTGGAATGAAAACTAGTGTAGTTGTTGTGTTTGTTGCTATTTTATTCCTACTATTATTGTGGTAACAAAACATCCTTACACTATGAAATCAGGTCATAGTGGGGATCATGAGAGTGTGGGTTTTGGGAGGTGTGAGTGCATGAAGTGAAGATTGATGGCTAAATAAATAAGTATTTAGTTAGCAAGACGACATCCATAGACTTTTATGGTCTACTTAAGTGAAAATTGGGTCTTAAATGTGGAGTTATCTAATCTCAAACAACATATAACTTGTGTTATCCCATTAGTTTTATATTTATTCCACACCTTAAATAATTATCAAAAAGTTCATGTTGTGAAATAAAGTGTTAAAACATAATTATTACGTGTTTTCAACTTTGTAAAATGTGGGATAAAATATTAGTTTTATGATTAACTTTGAAAATTTTGGAAATTCCACATTATTCTATTTACATACAAATAACTAAAAACCCATAATCAATCCTTCTTTCATTTCTTTATACGTGATCATGTCGTTTAATCACTAGATTTTGCATGCATTCCTTCTTCCTTCTACATGCTAGTTTAAAATAACCTAGACACGGTGAACATGAAGCCGAAATTGGTAGTATATGTACATGATTTTCAGTTAATAGAAATGATAAGGTAATCCATCATTTATACCTAACCCACTAAAAATTATATGTAGCTGGCAGAATATATATCACTTTCTCACTATATTTACTCTATACTTGCTAACGACCAATAACTCAATCAATACCTAAAATAATTGAATGAATGCATAACTTCAATTATGACTATTATATATTTATGTTTAGTAAAAGAGTTGTATATAACAACACAAGCATATTTTTTAGTAACATATTAATCACATGCATTACTAATTAGAAAAATTGATTTCCAAAAACAAATTAATCCAAAATATTAAAGCATAAATTTTATGCCTTTTTTACATGACTATCCATATATGTCAAAGAAACCAACACTATAGAGACAATTTATACATCGACACACATGAATTGAATACAAAGATTGTTTACTTTATTTAGAATGTATGAAAAGAGAATTTTTTAGGTTATACCTTAAAAAGACTAAAAAAGTTATCTAGTTAGGAAATGGATATCATTTATGTATGTAATTAGTTAAGAGATTTTTTAGAGTCTCCTTTGAAATGCATATTTTTATACCAATAATCTATTATCCCAGTGAGTTGCGTGCTTTTTCAACTGCTCGACCTATATACTTGCTGGCTTAATAACATTTTAATTATTTTTTCAGTTGTGTAGGTGTCTACCGTAACATACTCAAATCTAGGGTAATAGATTGAACCTCCCTTATCCTAGGCCCCTATTCGATTATGTTAATAACTAGTTCCTATTTACCTAATTCAAAATATATTAGAATTAGTAGTTGTCAAATAATAACGTGTATTTAAAATTTCCTTTATAAATATTTTATTTTACCATAATAAAAGTAAAAATAAGAATTCCAGTGCAAAAATACTAAATAATGATTTTGGATTCAAACTGACACTTTAAAACACACCTAGAATTATTAGATAATGTAAATCAAGTCAATGTGTACTTAGTGTAACAATCAAGCTTTTGAAGAAGTAAATATATCAAATATATGTTTAATACTCTAGTAGTGAAATCTAATATGAAACATATTCAAAAGGTAAAATTTGTGACAAAGTTGGACTCTTCGCTTCTCAAATGGCCTACATAGAAAATTTAGCATTTCTTTAATAATTTTTTTTATCCATCCATTTGAACTAGTAAGGAAATACATTGAAAACTTAGGCCTAATGGATATAGACGATGTAACACTTGATCACCCTGAAGTTCCCATTATTTTCATACCATCACGTCCTAATGATTCATGTCCAATTCATTTTCTATGTAAGGATACTCTCCTCGTATTATTTTCCTCCCATAATGCGGTTGGATCGCCTTGACCTAGTCTCGCGGATGACAAGTCATCAGCTCAGAGTCCCCGACTGACTGGTTCTCCGTCTCCGGCTACAAACCCATCGCTCGTTATGCCTCCCCGAATCGGTCACCCCTTGTGCTTCCTCACCTTCCGCTTTCCTCGCCTCCAGATTTGTTTCCTCCAGCCGAACACCTCAGGCAATAGGGCACGCCGCTCCACGACCCAGAGGCGAAACACCCAAAAAGCCATCCGGCCACTGCCTTGCTTCATCGTCACTGGCACACACACACCCAACCTGGGATCAACCTGGAAACCCTCTCAGTCTCCTCATATCTCGCCTACACCAGCAACTACGCCCCTGGTACCCTGCGCTGCCACAACCTACGTCCAATTCTCCCTCGCCCTTACTCCATTTGCTTCTCCTCCACCTGCGCCCAACAACGTGAGACAGCGCTGCCTCCTCTTCTTCTCCTCCACCTGCGCCCGGCAACATCAAGAAACTCCAGGCAGCGTCGAGCGCCACCGGACAGCGTCGAGCACCACCAGACAGCGTCGAGCGCCGTCGACACCTTGTCCATCAAGCCAAGGCTGCACAGCCAGATACACCTCTGTCAGCTCCTTTAGACCTTGTCCTAGGGTCACCTCTGCCATCTACCTTGGCGCTTTCAAGCTCAAACTCTCTTCTTCACCTCCCATCTCCCCCACTGCATATGTCGTCGCGATCAGGCGCTGCGACCACCAGTCACACAGACGCAAAGGACCCGCTAGCCACCCCGGCAACCTCCTCCTTGTCGTCTTTCCACAACCAACTGGAACACTTCCATCCACTTCAGATCCACAAACTACCACCGCCACCATTGTTCATCGCCGACCAAAAACAATCAAGTCCTTCATCCTAGTCGAGAATGTCCATGCCCCAAACTCCACCCATGTTTCCCGCATATTCTTCCTTCTTCACTCCTTTTCTCTTCTTCTTCCTTGCACCCTCCTTCCTATGCCATGGTGATTACCTTGACGCTACTGTAGAAACTAGAGCCCAAGATCACCACTATGTACCTCCCCCTCCATCTTCTCTGCCTCCCTTAAGAACCCGATTGGTTTGGTGAAAAAGAAGCCCTCGCCAGTAGTTGTAGACGCCGGAGAAGGCTGGCGTCGACCTGGGCGGGCGTTCCCTTCCCTGCTCCTCATATCTTACTGCTCTCCCTCAATATCATCTTGCCATCACACCCAATAGCTGAACTGATAAGAGATCATTGTCACCTATTGCGATCATTGACGAGACTCCCTAGTTCAACCTCAAGCCATGAACCGGTACCACCTCCATTAGTACTGGCGCCAACCTCAACTCCACCATGAGCCCCCGACCTTGCACCTACCTGCACATTGCCACATTCCAACCGACAGATTTGTAGGCCTTATGTGTGCGCTGCCACCACCACCAACACACTTGCTACCCCTGAACCACCATGAAACCTTGGAGGTTGGTCTGCTATCACCTGATTAGAGACTTGCCCGTGTGGATTGATCTGCAGTTGGGTTTCAGACCTCCATATAACATGCTCGGCCACCCTACCTTTTGTGAGAACTTCCACGAGAAGATCAACCCACTAGGTTGTCTCCAGCCACGAAAAAAGGAGAAGACAATGTAAGGTCCAACACTGCTCCATCATCCTTCAAGTTCACGTCTACTGGATGAAAACTCGACTTCATGGACCAAGTATGTAGAAGAAGTTAAGAATTATCTATGAAGATCAGGTATGTACACTCTCTATTTTTATTTTGGGCATTAAATGACTGAAATCCATATATCTTTTAATGAGGCATCTTTTGGATTGTAAATCCCTTTTAAAATCCAAATACTTGGACATTTATTGCTCCTGAAATCAATTCCTTTTGTTTCTATGTTATTTATATTGCTATGCTTATTTGGATCATTGGACCCCTCCTGCCATGTTGCCTTTATTGAAAATGACTAAAATAATAAGTCTTGCCACTCTATTATAACATGCTGCTTGTATGACTAGAATATCTAGAATAGCGGTACTTATGTATAACCATATTTATTTAGGGCGTGTGTATTCCGCCCGGGATGTGCGTTTCCACCCTTGTTTATTTTTAGGCCATGATCCTATGGTGTTATGACCCTGTTTTAGGTATATTTAGTCTACATTGTTATGCATGCAAATATTCTTGTTTTAAAAAGAATCTGTGGATGAATGTTATGGCAAGACACTCTTTTATTATCATGCTTGTAATCTGAATCTAATATGCCTCATTTCTTTTGCTTCATTTCTTTTGTTACTTTTCTCTTAAAATTCCTAATTGCAAATAGCCCCCCCTTTTTCTTGTGGGAACATCTTTCTTTTTACACTTTTAACCCTATATAATGCCCAACGTGTTTTATATATGTACATACTCAACCTTTGCTGACCTCTTTGTTGTTTCCTATATTCTGGGTGATGTTCCCTTCCACCTAAGTTTAGGTACATTGGAAGACATGAGCTGAAGGATAGCTTGGTATGGTTGGGTTACCCTCTGCTACTGGATTAGTTGTGCTTAGTTCAAATTTTTGTAAAATCACCTATTATGGTGAGGAACAATTGTATAAATGTATCATGAAGTGACTTTGTAATAGTTTTGATTCTGCTACTTTATTATTACATGGCTCTTGTATTATATCATGTGAGTGGACCCCATTATGGATCCCACTCTTTACATCTACTTATTTCGATGATGGATAAGTATGAAAAATGTTCGCACCATCAACCTATATACATGCTAGCCTGAAAACATTTTTCTTTTAGTTGTGTAGGTGTCTGCTTATTTCAGTGATGGAAAAGTATGAAAAATGTTCACACCAATTGATATCTTGTCATCTTGCTCATATTATCATTTTTTAATATGTATTTTAGACTTTGAGGTTTGGTTTGTTTTTCCACATTAGAGATTAAGAAAATGGATCTCATTTGAATGTAAATCAGCTTTAAGATTGTTAACTCATATTAGGTTAAGATCGCTTTCAGATTTGGATTTTTTCAATCTAGGATAGTTTCGAGTGGACAAATTTGGACAATTCACTTTTTGATGTGTCATATGAATCAATATTATTTAGATATACCCACTAAAATAACAAGTGAGCTGTGTGCTCTTTCAACTATACCACATTATTTGTTTGTGTCTAATCGGACCAAAATGTGATTGTGTTCCAGCAATTTGGTTGCGTTCATGTTTGTATGTGGGTTTCAACACACATGTGTGCGAATCAGTCCAGTCTGCATGTGTTTTCGGTTGTGTCATATTAATGTTAGCTTCATGAAAAATATAGCTTCATATTCCGAGAGAGTTTCACCAAATTGTTTGTGTGCTTATTGATACAATTTATTTGTGTTTTCATCAAACAACATGAGTAAGTGTTTAAATAGCCAAATATCTCTATGTGTTTAAAGGTTAGATGGAGTCAACTGGTTGTTAATCAGGTTGTTCTAGCTTAGTAATTTGTATTTAAGTAATTGTATCACAATGCATTACTAGTCGTTAGGTATAATAATAACAACCATATAAAAAAGAATGTCTTTGTTCTTTGCCAAGTACCTTGCTCGGCTATTCTTTTGCTTTGCCATTTTTTTAATCTGCCGCTTTGGGCTTTTTTTTAAATTCAAGTTGGGGTTGGTGTTTCTTTGTTTCAAGTTATTTTTACTGCTATGTAAAGTGAGGATGAGGTTGTTATAGAAGCGCCATATTTTTTATCTGTCTTGTTAGACCAGTAGGGGCGTGTACTAACAACTTGTTTATGCGTCATCATTCATGGCCAACCAGCGTTTCTAACAATCAACATGCTTAGTCCAGTTTGCATGTGTCATAAACAGTTTCATACTACGGTTAGCTTAATTAAAAAATCAATTTCGTAGTAGAACTTCAATTATTCGCCTAGGAGCTACTCGTGATATTCTTTTTATCAAAACTACGTCTGAAAATTATGAAATCAATATATAATTTTATAAATTGTTCTTAAATTAATTTAATTGTACACACGTGCTTAGCATCGTGTTATGTGCTCGTCATAAAAAAAGCATGTCATTGTTCACCGACTCGAGATCCATAAGGCGTTCCTCCCAGCTCGTGTTCAATAGAATCAATACTCCCCTTTCGATACCCCCTTTTGCCAGACAAGGAGTATTAAAGCGACGGAGATGGGCGACTTGGTGCCGGAGACGAGCCGAGGCTGCTCGCACCGATGTTCCGGTTCCCGCGGTGTGAACAGTCGCCTCCATGCCATATTCAATGAGTGCCTAGTGCACCCTGCACCGCAACCCGATATGTCAGTTATCCGTCACCGCCACAAGGACCAGAGCAGACCAGCAGTGAACCAATACCAAGCCTCAACAGCAGCGGTGATGGCAGAATCAGATAGTGGCGGAAAACTAAGGTGTGAACACGAGATCGGGATCTGTAGAGACAGGGTCACGGAGGCGGGCAGAGCATCGAAGCTATTCTCTGTGGTTCCCGCAAACAGAAGGCAGGCGCTCCCTTCCTTCTCTGATTCGCTTGGTGCAGGTCAGGAACGTTGATCTGGATCAGATTTCCGATATTGGGTCAGAAGTCTAAAGGCACTGACCCGTTTCTGTCAGTTATCTCCACCCAATCAGTGTTCCATGCCAGTGGTAGGTATTCAAATCCTTTCCTTGCAATGCCAGCAATTTAAATGTATATGGCCATAAACATCTGATAAGTCGTCTCAATCTTATTTCAATTCCTTACCAGTGATGGGTAGAGATGGAACCCCCCACAGACATATGCTGATATAAACCAAGTATACCACCTGCAACATACAACGTGCTTGAAGAGGTAAATATGAAGTGGGGCATTCACTTTCATTCTCTTATGGGATCTTTTTCCACAAACAAGAAGACCACATCTGCTCCTTTGATGTCTGTTCCAAAATTCGTTGTTTAATACCACCACAATAGCTAACTTAGGCATCAACACCATGCAGAGTTTCCACGCACTGTTGTTAATCTCATAGTTGGTGTCAATTATGTTAGTTACATCAAAAAGTATCGTCTGATATGGTAAGACAGCTCTATAGCAAGAATTGACTGGTGGAGAATCGCCTGCAAAGCAGAACTGTTGCCTTTTACGAAAATAACGAGTTATACTGTTGCCTTTCTTAACATATAATTTGTCAAAATTTCAGGATCTCCTCGTGAGACATGTTTAGGTACAGCTAACATAAACCTTATATCGTTGATGATTACCCGGATGGAATCTCTGACGTCACTAGAAGATACTTAAACTAGTAATAAATTCTTCATTGTCATCATATGGCAGTCACTCTGTACCTTCACCAATTTATCTTGGATTCCTTCTGCTGGAACCTTTTTGGCAACTAGGCCTATTGACATCTGTATAAGGAACTGTAGCATTCACTTTAACTTAGCAATAACATCAATTCTTAGAGTAACATTGAAGGCAGTTATCTAGACCTTATTGATTTCTGTTTGATCTTTTTTGATAATAGTTGATCCCTTGACATCTCTGGAAGATACTGCAGCTTTTGCTGCAACTTAGCAGTAAAATCATTGAGTCTCGTTCTATGTCAGTTACTTTTAAACCTTATCAATTTGATTCCCTCAATTGAAGTACTCTGATAACAGTAGTACCATTGACAATTTTGGATGAGATACTGCAGTTTTTTTCCTGCAACTTATCAGTAGATATCTTATCATTCTGTAGCAGCTTATCCTCAGCCTTGTTTATTTATGTTTAATGTCCTTTGTTTGAAGTGTTGTGATAATGGTACCTCCTTTGCATCTCTGTCTGAAGTTGTCGGAATTTAGGCCTCAAGTAGTACTGCTACCTAATCTCATTCCTTATGTGATTCGAATTCAATCTCATATCTATTGGATATTGAATTTTTTTCATCGGGTGAAGAAGACTAGACTGAATACTGAATAGACTGCTCTTGCCAAAGGAAAAGTCTGCAGAGCTGACGATTATGATAAATTGATATTCCTCCAGCTCTTTGCTTCATTGTACTCTATTGTTGTGTGCACAAAGTCAATCCTATCTTACGGCAGATACTGCAACTTTGAAATCAATTCTCCAGTGTCATCCTATGGCAGTCAATCTAAACCTTCATTAATTTCTCTTTGATCCCTTCCTCTCCAAGCCACTGCCACTTAGCAATAACAATGAATTCTTGGGTATTATTCTATGGCAGTTAGTCAACCGTTTTGATTTCTATTTTGACTACCTCGGCCTGTAGAAGCTTTTTGATGGATAGTAGGCACACTGATATCTCTAGATGTGGTACTACAGCTTTCGTTGTAAGTGTGCATCTTAATAATATGCTCATCAGTGTGATTAAATTGCAGTTAACCCAGACCTTATCCTTTTGATTCCCTCAATTGAAACCGTTTTGATAGTAGTAGTAACATTTGCATTTCTCGATGCGATAATGTTTTTTTTTCCTGTAACCTCACTGTAAATTCTTGAGTATGGTTCTTTGGCAGATAGACGTGAGCCTTGTTTACTGTTTGATGCCCTTGGTTTGAGCCTTCTTGATAATAGAAAATCCATCGTATCTCTAGGTGAGATACTTCATCTGAAGTTGCTGATATGGAGGCCTGAACTACTACTGCTATTTCTTATATGTAGGAATAGAATATTTCAGTATCCTGGATATCAGAAGTTCCATATATGATTGAAATTTAATATTATATGATTGAAATTCTGTCAGATGGTATAAAGACGACATGACTGACGACAGAATTGCCTGGTCTTGCCAACCACAGAGGAAAGTCCATAACAATTGACAATTATATGAAATTGATATTCCTAGTAGCTGTTGGGCTGAGTGGTATCTACCTCTATTATGCACATATTTAGCATGTAAGATTTCAAATGTGTTCAACCGAGCTCATAAATTGAGATGTTCTCACCTACAACGTACTGACTAAATACCATCTGCAACAAACAACATGCCTGAAGTAAAACATATTTAGAAGTAACCATGCGTGCTGGATTCACTTTCATTCTTTTGTGGGATCTGTTTCCACAAACAGGAAGACCACAGCTACTCCTTTGACGTTTGTTCAAAATTCTGGTATCTCAAATACTACCAAAAAAACAATTTAGGCAGCAACATGATACAAACATTCTAAGCTGCATTATTAATTTTTAATCAGCGTCAACTGTGTTAATTACATCAGAAAGCATCATCTGATGCAGAAAGACAACTCTATGGGAAGAATTGACAGGTGGAGAATTGCCTGCAAAGCAAAACTGCAAGCCTTAAGCATGAAGAATGTGGCATGACCCTATGAGCTTCTGTCACCAGAATAAAGGTTTATACTGTTGCCTTTCTGAATATATAATTTAACAAAATTTCAGAACCTCCCATGAAACACGTTCAGGTGCAGTTAACCTAAATTTTATTCATTTCTGCTTGATGATTCCCTCTGATGGAATCTCTGACACCTCTAGAAGATACTTCAACTAGTAATAATTCTTCATTGTCATCCTATCACAGTCAGTCTAAACCTTCGTGAATTTCTCTTGGATTCCTTCTGCTGAAGCTTTTTGGCAATATTAGGCCTATTGACATCTATAAAAGGTACTGAAACTTTCACTGCATTGTAACGGTAATAACCAATTCTTAGAGTGACATCATAGGGTGTTATCTGGACCTTAACAATTTCTGTTTGATCTAGTGATATGGTAGGTCCCGTGACATCTCTGGAAGAAACTAGAGCTTTTGCAGCAACTTAGCAATAGAATTATCGAGTCTCGTTCTATGGAAGTTACTCAAGACCTTATCAATTTGATTCCCTCAATGGAAGTGCTTTGGTAATAGTAGTACTGTTGACAATTTCGGATGAGATACTGCAGTTTTTTCCTGCAACCGACCAGTAAATTTATTTGGGTGTCATTCTATAGCATTTAATTTTCAGCCTTGTATATCTATGTTTGATGCCCTTGTTTGAAGTGTTTTGCTAATAGTACATCTATTGCATCTCTAGTACTTCTGACTCAACTAATTCGTTCTGTGATTGTAATTCAATCTCATATCTATTGGATATTGAATGTATATATTTTCTTACTGCTATATAATTCAATGAAGAAGACAAGACTGAATGCTGAATAGACTGCTCTTGCCAACAAGGAAAGTTGCCAGATTTGACAATTATGATAAATTTATACTCCTCCAGATATGTGTTTCATTGTATTCTACTAGAGTGTGTACATTGTGAATCCTATCCTGTGTCAGATTCTCATCCTGTGCAATGAGTCTAAACCTTCATTAATTTCTCTTTGATTCCTTCCTCTCGAAGCCACTGCCACTTAGCACCAATAGATTCTTGAGCATCATTCTATGGCAGTTACTCAAAATGTTTTTGATTTCTGCTTTGACTACCTCCGTTTGTAGAAGCTTTCTTGATAGAAATTAGGCCCAGTGATATCTCTAGATGCACTACAGCTTTTGCTGCAAGTCTGCATCTCATCAGTGTGATTTTATGGCAGTTACTCCAGACCTTATTTTTATATTCCCTCAATTAAGCGTTTTCATAGTAAAGTACCATTCACATTTCTAGATGAGATACTGCAGTTTTTCCTGAAATCTAGCAGTATCCTTGAGTACTGTTCTATGGCAGATATACCTGAGCGTTGTTTATTTCTATTTGATGCTCTTGGTTTGAAATGGCTTGGGAATAGAAAGTCATCCTATCTCTAGATGAGATACTTCATCTGAAGTCACCAGGTATTCAGGCCTGAACTACTATAGATGAGAGACTTCATCTTATATGTAAGAATAGGATATTCTAGTACCCTGGACACCGTCATAAATGTTCCATGTATGACTGGAATTACATGTTATCATCTATTGGGTATTGATCGGACACAGAAGTCGGCTGGACTGAATTCAGTGGTCTTCTAAACAACAGAGGAAAGTGCAGCATACAATGACGATTATGACAATTTGATATTCCTGGAGCTGTTTCGTTGAGTGTATTCTATCTTTTTTGGACAAATTGATACCATCACAGAATCCCAAAATTTTCTGCATAATAAATTGATAAATTGGGAGTTATGTCCGGATCTATTCCTGCAGCTGTTTGATTGAGTGTATTCAACCTTTTTTGTACACATTTACTATCACAGATTCCCAAATTTTCCGCGCAGCTCATAAATTTATAATTCGGCAGATATGTCCAGATCTATACCTTCCGTGGACGCCTGCGTCAATGCCAGTATCTATGCTCAGAATTGCGACCCTGCATCCCTCCATGCAGTGCTGATTAGTTTTATATTCATTTGGATGTCGTTCTGTCCCTCTCCCTATTCTTTCTCCCATCTGGACTCCTGCTCCCCACCCAGCCTTCGCCCCTTACGTTTAGTGCTTTTTTGCCCACTACACTTCTCAGTACACAGACACCAAATGCATGCACCGATGCACCATCGTTGTTCCCACAGATGACAATGGCGTTACCTTTGGATATGCTGCCATGTGAACCCAAGAACAACACAAAAACACAACAGACAAGCACAACAGCTTAGTTCCTGAACTTACATTTTTTATTGTAAAAAAAATAAAAAACATAATTAACTTATTGTTTCCCAAACTTACATACTGCTCGTCTCCTACTGGGCTTACCCTGCACCATTATTAGCTGTAAAACTAAATCACCTAATGTATATCGCATTTAATTGCTTGGATGGCGAACAAGAAACAGGCACAACAGCCGGGTTAACAAACCCGAAATCACTCGAAGGGATAAAAACCACCTTTGTCTATTGTTACAGCTTAAGCAGGTAAAAGAGACCGTCTTAGGACTGGAACAATCAAAGTGCCCATTTTTCCTGCCCATTTATAAAACCGGTGGCGAAAGCAGCGAGAATCTCATCTAATTGCCGCGGTACTGAAACTCTCTCGGACTGACAATCTCAGAGATTGCTGAGGAATGACCATATCGTCTGCAGTAAAAGCAGCTTAAACTTATCTCTTTACTGTATTTGTAATCCTGCGTGACATGCACCACCTGCATGTTTGATAAATCTCAAACCCGCAATGCATGTTTGATAAATCTCAAACTCGCAATGCAGGTTTGATAGATCTCAAACTGGCAGTGTGAATGGAATCAACCTTTTCAAATAACCTTTGCTATGACGTGAAAGATATAAGGTGCTCTACCAATTCTTCTGTTGAAATTTTATAATCAAGTGTAAAACGCATTCTTGTGGATCTTGTCACTAGTCTTGACAACCCGTTGTTTTTATCCGAATGTCTAAAAAATGGTAAATACGACACTACGACTACTGCCCAAAAGGCAGAACTTGTGCCACTCCACCAGATCGGAATACTGAATTCACCAAGGGTTTCGTCTATCATCGAATATGTACCAGCTTTTTTTGTTAAGTCTGGAGGCTAATGTATTCATACCCGATAGCATTGACTTGTACTACTTGTATTTTCTATTGGGTCTATTTTCAAATTAGCTTCTTGAAGTGTTGCTTAGATCACCTAAAACTTCTTGTATATTAGTTGTTCAACTTTGATAGAAGGGATGATTGTAGTACCCAACAACATCCCTACTAGGGATGGCATTAGGAACCAACATGACGTAGGCTTGCCTATTTTGACATTTTTTCTTGATGGCCTATCTATACAAACAATCCGATTACAGGTTGACTAGGGATGACAATGATGCGAATATGATCATTTATACCAGATTTATAACCACACCATGATAGAAAAATCAAACACCATATCTGCATCACGTCTACTGCAAATTCAATATGAGAAATCATATCTGAACTGTCAACAAATGGTGGTTAGTTGCATCACACCATATCGTCAAAAAACTTTTGTTAATCATAGCAACATTATGCATAAAATTTATAAAGTTGTACACAATAAATGAGAATAGATTTATAGAAAATATGAAACAACAACAATCTCTTGCTTTTGTAAAATAACAAAAAAAATTATTTGGTACATGTGAACTAACATTCTAACCAATAAATACAAATATAATATTTTCTAACTATATATTATTTTCCATATATAGTCCACCTCATCTAAAACAACACATCAAGTTTCCTCTCACTAATATAATTCTTTTTTAGACAACAATATTCTAATTAGCAAAGCTCCTCAAGTCTCTCGTTTCCTATTAGCATGTCCTCTTCGTTTTAAAAAATATAAGTTATGCTTCTTTCTTATTTATATTTATTTTTACTGTGAAAGAGGTAAATAACATTTAAAATTAACTATAGTGATAAGTTCTCTAGGAGAGAGTGATAAGCTAAAACTATTGATATGGGAGGGTGATAAAATATTTGATTTATGAAGAAAGATGATTAATAATAATGGGTGTAATGATCTTTTCTTGACTTTCACTTTCTCTATTATGTCTTCCCATATTCTTTCCACCTTTCTTTATTTTTATTAATTTATTTTATCTCTATTGATAACTATATCTCTCAGTCAATAAATAATAGTTCAATTATATTAATGAATCTAATTCTCAGATTAATTATCTATCTCTCCTTTTGCAATGATTATATATTTCTATTCATGATATGTATGATATAAGTAAACTAAAATGACTATGATACATTAAATAATTCCTTAAACCCTATCACCCCAATTTTTTTTGTTAAGTATCATTGTGAATGAAAGTACTACTAAGAAAACCCTAGTTATGTGAGATCAAGACTAGTGAGTCAAGTTTTAGATATTTAATCGTGTATCAGGGTCCCTCTATGCATATCTAGAACCCCATGACTTTTTGGTGAATTGATCATCATGGGATGTTAGAGAGACCATACAAAAATTTAAGGTTGATTAAAATGGGCATAATAAGATTTTTCTAAAATTTGAGGATGTTCTTACTATCAATGGATTACATAACATACCTAAGAGTGCCTTAGGCTTTTGCCGAGTTAGGCTCTCCAATTTATATGTAGCAATGAAATTTAGGACTGATTAGTTGTTCTCAAAGACATATAAGAGGTGACACAATTTTGGTGATTCAATTTGTTGAACCAGATCATGGGACATGTGGAATCAAACACACATTATTGGTTTCGTTTAGGTAGTGGATTAAATGGTGATAATTTTTGTGCAAGAAGATGATAGGTATACAAGGTGTTGGTCAAATTCTAGGACCGATAGGGTGCAAGGAGTAGATAATAAAAAGCCTTAGTTTCAACAAGCAAGGGATGTGATGAGAAAGGGGGAGGCTATAAAAGCCTGGCAAGTTGGAATAGCGAGGTTACAAGAGTCGAGTAGGGTTTTGCCAAACAAATGTACCAAGAAAAGGAAGGTACATACGAGGAAGAAGAAGAGGTGAGAAAGATGATGACCTTGGAGCTTGGCCGTGGTGTCTTCGGGAGGACCGACCCACTAAGGGTACCTCTTGCTGCTAGCACAGTAGCGAGGACGAGTAAGGGTGATGCTGCACCAAGGCAAGGATCTATCCTCTGAGCAAGCTGCATCATCGAGGAGGGGGTGGATCGCCAGCCTGGGCGGTTGCCATGTTCTTGACATAGGAGATAGGGGAGATGAGATTCCCAACCGGAACCCAGTAGAATCGACCTAGGACCAGTTCTTTGTGTGCCTTAGCATCAAGGTAGAGGATCAATGATGGATAGCCCAAGGATGGTTGTTGAATTGATCATCGATGGTCAGAATTTGCTACAGAGGAGGTTGGCGCTCTGCGCTCTGTTTCCACGAAGAAACAGGGGCATCACGACCCTGTGTCGCGCCCTGCGAGAGAAGGAGAGGGCGGGTCGGGCACCCCCTTGCTGGGCCGCTGACCACAAGTCCCAATTAGCATGAAAGGTAGAAGAATGTAAGGTAATATAAATGATCAAATTTTAATTTGTTACAAACTTTAGGAACTCATAGAGATTGACCTAATTATCAGAATAGGATGTATAAGGGCTCGTTGGAAACCTTGAGATACAAAGAACATCTTGAAGGAGATTCCAGACTCTGGAAATACTTGGACAAGGTAATTTTATTTAAGAAAAGTTAGATATGTGGATTAAGTGCATATATGATAGATATTTGTTAAATCAATGTGATAGGTGTGAACCTCGTCATTGAACTTCAAGGAAGTGTTACACCACAAGTTTTAAAGGTATGATGCTTTGAGAGTTAATGATCTGGAGATAAGATTGTTCTTATATGACATTTTGGGTATACCTTTATGCATGCCATAAAATTATGTAGGGTGTGACTAAGGGATAAAGGTGACTCTGGAAGAGTATTTGTGTATATGAGAATTCATTAAGATAAAGCCTAGAAGTTAACAGTTAACTACATTGTAGTGGTGGGAATTATCAGTAATGTTAAATTGATTCAGATGGGTTTTAATGATAGGAGGTGTCTTTTCAAGATATAGACCCGACTAGAGGAATCCAAGATGAAGATTTTATCCTCTCTGACACCGGTAAGTGGTTCATGCCCATGAGTATTCATATTTATCAAACTCAACATATTTTCAAAAGACTTCATACTTTATGTGATTCACTATTTTAAGATTTTATGTTAAGATATGCAAGTAATATTTTCATACATTCATGGGTATGTCCTTACATGTGCCTAATATCTCGAGAAGAGATAATGCTATTAAGATTTATAAGAATGATAGAGACTCGTGAACCATGTTCATGACAAAACTAAAGGAGCATGTTTCTATAAGAACTATTAGTAATCATTCATATTTAGGAATAAAACTAAAAGATAAGATATGAAACCAAGATGGTCATACATGATAATGTGGGATAAGAACGTATATAGATTTCAAGTAGAAATATGCTATTAAGATTTTTTAGATAAATTAATATCTAAGAATTAAGTGGTATTTATATTATTTTAGAATGAGTAAGATCTAAGAATTAAGTGCATGATAAGATTATAAGAGTAGAATGTATTAAATTATGATTAAGTTTGCAAGATAAGATTTTATAAGATGCATGTTTTAAGATTTAAGAGTTAAGTTCACATGAATGCATTATGATTCATGTTAAGACTTCGTGAGACTTTCAAGAGGTTGAGTTATCATGCCAGAGATCATATTTTAGATATTTACTACTTAAGTTACTTTTATATACTTAGTATTTCCATATTCACTTCAGATTATTTTCCTAAGCCTTTAGACTTACATGTCATAAATCTGATATCAAAATTTAATTAAGTCATTCGATCAAAAAAGAGTTTCAAATTAAGATTTATCCAGACAATAAGGATATCAAATTATGATTCAGATTTAGATTACTCAATATGTGGATAGTCAGATATTTGATTAAGATACATGATAAGGGTTTTAGACCCAATCTCGATTTTGTAATTGAGATTATTCATATTCAGATGTAGATTCAAATTTAGAGTTCAATACATGTTCATTACTCGATATTCAGTTTCAGATAAGTCCTGATTCAGAATTTAGTAAGCTTAGACTTAAGATAATTAATTCAGAACCTTCAAATAGTACATTATATGATATGTCCTCATTCAGAGAGTCTCAGGACGATTCTGAGGCATATGTTGTCAATTCAGAGGAGTGTTTACTCCATTTTAGACGGCACGTTGTGCCAACAGAGGGTGTGTTACATCATAGAGGACACTTCAGTGTCAACAGAGGGCACCTTGTGCCAACAGAGGGTGTGTTACACCATAGATGATACTTCAGTGTCAACAGAGGGCACCTTGTGCCAACAGAGGGTGTGTTGCACCATAGAAGACACTTCAGTGTTAATAGAGGAAGACTTATTGTATAATGGTGGCCACAGTAAGATAAAAGTTATAAATAAAAGATGTCTTAGTTTAGAGAATGTATATTTATAAGTATAATGAAAGAGATTAAGATAAGAGAGATATGATTCATGCCCTTTGTGCAAGTCATGTGGCCCAGGCACCAGAGTGCAAGTTGGTTTAGAGACATAACCCAGGCCCAGAGTGTAGGTTATGTGACCCAGACACCTCAGTGCAAGTCATGAGGCCCAGGTACCAAAGTACATGTCTCTAGAGAAAGATAATTAAAAAGATAAGAACTAAGTTAAAGTAAGAAGATATATTTATGTTTCAAATTTTGTAAAGTTTTTAATGTTAGTTCTCAGAATATAATGTTTAAGAATATTTTGCAGTATCTTATCTCATCAAGTAATGTATATGTTAGAATACTCATGTCACTTATGCTAACAACTATTTTTCTAATGCATGACTGGGGACGGGATGTCCGCATGCAAGGAGTAGGAACAAAATTAGCATCTAGAGGCTTAGAGCACAAAGAAAGAGCATGATAAATTCTGGTGGGGTGCCAACTATAAGATGATCATCAGGTTTATACACCCAACTATATGTTTTAAATGTTTAGAATTTTAGAGTAGAGACTCAAGAAATTAAATGAGTTTTCTCATGTAATAACATTTATGTTCCTTTTCTAAAAACAATTATGAGAATGTTTCTTATTTTCAATTTGTGTGATTGATTATATTGTTGTTATGAATGCTAATTTTATGTAATACCCCTTTGAGTACACGAGTTATGGATAACTCTATGTTGCTTCTGTCATGCACATGTGTGTACTTAGGGAGGGTGTTACAAAATGGTATCAGAGCAACATTATAGTTGGCCACTAGATGAGTTCTCATGTTCTTACTTAAGATCACCCTATAAGAACTTAAGTTAGAGTAGAGTTTCAATTTAGAAAGATAACTAGTAGCCTTATGTATGGAAGAGGTAAGTGGAAGATATTAAAAATCTATGTAGAGCTTTAAATATGAGCTAAATGTTTAGATAAGTATTAGGGTTATGTACCTAGATGTTTTACACTTTTTATGTTAACACTATAGTTGCATATATCATTCTCTCTTTTTTTTCACATATTTGTGGTATGGGACACATACTTATGGGATTTTGCAGAGAGAATGTTATGTGCATAATTATACTTGTCTTGTTCTTTCAAGTGCATGCGGTATGGGGCATGTGCACTAGGAAGTGCCAAGATAAGTGTGATTTGACACGTCACCTCTGAATATATGATTGGTTGACATGTATCCAAATGTGACAAAGAAAACAAGTATTGACATTAAAAGTTTAAGACATATAGTCACCTAAATCTAATCATATACACAGTAGACCGAGCATGTATATGAATGGTAGATATTTTGACATAGATAAGTGAGTTAGTTTTAAGTGAAATAGAACCCTAATCCAGCCACAGAGAAGAGGTAATCTAGAGTCCTTGCCATGATAGATGGTGAAAGTATAGTTTAGATCTCAAGATTCATTAATAGTACATGCACATATACGCTTGATAACGATTACCATGAGAAATCTACACCATGAGCATGCTAATAAGCCAGTTAGAAAATATTATATATATATATATATATATATATATACATATAGAGAGAGAGAGAGAGAGAGAGAGAGTCAGGCTAGTGTACACTCGAGTGTACTGGAGGCACCGTACACCTCAGTCATTTTTGAAAATACAATAAATTTTTAAAAAATCTAAACCGTTGATCTTCTTAATTATCATAAGAACATACTATATAATAAATTTTAGCTCATTTGGACACTTATAGGTCATGCATCTAAATGAGGCAAAAAAATCATGTATTTCAAATTAGTTTTTTGCGTCGATTTTGTTGTCATTTGATGAGTGACTTACACTCATCCAAATGAGTTCAAATTTTGTATGTGACCTATTATTATTGTAACCATGAAAATCAATGGATTAGATTTTAGAAAAACTTGGTCTAGATAGGCAAACACCATTGGGGTGTACGGCGTGATCTGTACACTCGAGTGTATTCTAGCCTGACTCTCTCTCTCTCTCTCTCTCTCTCTCTATATATATATATATATATATATATATATATATATATATATATATATATAGCTCAGTAAGCCCTTCCCATTTTATTGAGTAAAGGGTGGAGTCCACAGTTCGAATCTACAGGAGAACAAAAACCTATACATCCACTATGGAGAAAGAACAAAATTAACTATACAAAGAGACAATATCAATAATATATCCACAACATCTATTGACATCCGTATTCCTATCTCTGAAAATCTTGTTTTTCCTCTCCAGCCAAATAGCATGGATAACCGCCAAGCAATAGAGTTGCTGCTTCTTCAGCATGTTCAGAATACAATCTTCAGGTTTCCTGGGTATCATCCCGATACAGAGACAATCCTTAGCTCTCCTCCAAAGATTACTATCAAACGAGCATTCAAAGAACAAATGGCTACTGAATCTAGTCTCTCTTTCACATAGAGTGCATCTAGAGACAAGCTGTAAACCACAGTTTTGTAAGTAATCCATAGTAGGGATTTTCCCCAGAAACAACTTCCAGGCAGTAAAAATAAGGTTTCTCGGATGATTGAACTTCCACAACCACCTGTTCCAATAGGGGACATAATTAACATGTCTAATAATATCCCAAGCATCCTTCAAATTAAGAGAAGATTTGCCCTTAATAGAGATACCATCTTTAGACTGAAGCTAGATATTAGACTCAGATTAAAAATCTTTTGAAATCACCAATGCTTCTTTTCACAGGTAAACACCAATTACCATTACTGATGATACTGCTAAGAAACCCAAAGTTTCCAAAACCAATACTCAAAATATTCTTCTTGTCAATGCAATCACTAAGGAATTTATTTCCAGGAGCCCAAGGATCTTTCCAAATCCTAGTACTGCAACCATCCCCAATAGTGAATTTGACTAAAGGAAGCAGAATATTCCTTTGTTCCAGAATATGCCTCCACATCCAGGAACAATTAGCATTCAACTTGCACGACCAGTAGGTTTCCTTCAATAGATACTTCTCATTGAGCCATTTAACCCAAAGAGTATCTTTCTTTGATGCCACGTTCCAAAATTATTAGAGATAATTGTATGAATAATATATAAAACCCTAAGGTTGGTAGACTAATTGAATTTTGAGGAAGAAATTCCCAATAAGGTGGGTAGTATTGTCACACTCCAAATTTTTTTGTTATCATTGTGAATGAAAGTACGACTAAGAAAACCCTAGTTATGTGAGATCAAGACTAGTGAGTCAAGTTTTACATATTTTATCGTGTATCAGGGTCCAACTATGCATATCTAGAACCCCATGACTTTTTGGTGAATTGATCATCATGGGATGTTAGAGAGACCATACAAAAATGTAAGGTTGATTAATATGGTCATAATAAGGTTTTTCTAGAATTTGAGGATATTCTAACTATCAATGGATTACATAACATACCTAAGAGTACCTTAGGCTTTTGCTGAGTTAGGCTCTCCAATGTATGTAGCAATGATACTTAGGATTGATTAGATGTTCTCAATGACATATAAGAGGTGACACAATTATGTCCACATATCTAAATTTTCTTAAATAAAATTACCTTATCCAAGTATTTCTAGAGTATGGGATCTCCTTCAAGATGTTCTTTGTATCTCAAAGTTTCCAACGAGCCCTTATACGTCATATTCTGACAATTAGATCAAATCTCTATGAGTTCCTGAAGTTTGTAACAAATTAAAATCTGATCATTTATATTACCTTGCATTCTTCTACCTTTCAGTCTAATTGGGCCTTGTGGTCAGCGGCCCAGCAAGGGGGCACCCGACCCGCCCTCTCCTTATCTCGCAGGGCACGACACAGGGTCACGATGCCCCTATTTCTTCGTGGAAACAGAGCGCAGAGCGTCGACCTCCTCCACAGCAAATTCTGACCATCGACGATTGATTCAACAACCATCCTTGGGCTATCCATCGCTGATCCTCTACCTTGATGCTAAGGCACACAAAGAACTGGTCCTAGGTTGATACAACTGGGTTCCAATTGGGAATCTCATCTTCCCTATCTCCTGCATCAAGAACAGGGCAACCACCCAGGCTGGCGATCCACCCCCTCCCCCCTCGACGCTGCAGCTTACTCAAAGGATAGATCCTTGCCTTGGCGCATCATCACCCTTACTCGTCCTCGCAGTTGTGCTAGAGGCAAGAGGTACCCTTGGTGGGTCGGTCCTCCCAAAGACACCACTGCCAAGCTCCAAGGCTGTCATCTTTCTCACCTCTTCTTCTTCCTCGTATGTACCTTCCATTTCCCGATACCTTTCTTTGGAAAACCCTAATTGGCTCCCGCGACCTCACTATTCCAACTTGCCAGGCTTTTATAGCCTCCTCCTTTCTCACCTCATCCCTTGCTTGTTGAATCTGAGGATTTTAGACATCTCAACCCTCAGATTACCCTGCGAAGTCCTCCCTTGCCACAAACTCTGTTTTGGGTCCCTATTCTCTGGAATAGGGATTGCAAATTTCTTTTTTTTTGCGCCTCTTCAGTGGACCGGACCATATTCACTTGTATCGGTATGTTGACCATTAACTAATGACTAAATAATTTCTTGGTTTAGTGTCCAATTTAGGCCTTAACATATCATGTTTCTTCTACTTTATTCTAAAGTTTTTATTATCTACTCCTTGCACCCTATCGGTCCTAGAATTTGACCAACACCTCGTATACCTATTATCTTCTTGCACAAATACTATAACCTAAAAAACCATAACTTCCAATCGTATGAAAATATTGACCAGGTCTTCCTTATTATGTAAAACTTCTATTTTTTAGTTTGGGTGTTTATAATAAAATAAGAAGATTTGGAGGTCAAAATAATTCCTTTTAACACGATATATGTAAAAAGTCATAATTATCATTAAGATTCACCAAACTATCAAACAATCTTTCTATAATCATAATTGATTTCCAAAATGCATCTTTGTCTATCAAATTTACATTTATCATTAGATAAAATAACACAATGCATAAATAATACTTTATTTTCTCATGAACATTTTAAAAAGTATTTTTAAATCACATCATCCATTAAATATTTAAACACTACTATTAACTATACCTTCAAAATAATTTATCTATAATTTTTATAAAATTTATTAAAAATACAAATTGTACTTAAAAAGGTTGTAGTGAAGATTTTACCTTATTCGTATAAGGGAATCCCAGGATAATTAAAATTTTAATACTTTACCGAAATAATGTAAATGACTTGAACCATTAAATGTAGTTCGAGAATAGTTCTTGTATAAAAAATTTCAAACCATCAAGCTAAGTTATGATTGGTCTAAAATTCTATATCGAGGTTCAATACCACCACAACGACTTTTCTACCAAACTTCATCAAAAAGTAATTTTGTTTGTCCATCCACCTAAAATATCTTCCAAAATTATCATTGTTGGCCCGTATAAATTTTATCATCATTCAAATAATTTAAAAAAAATTCTCAAATCTTTAGCACAACTCCAATTGATAGTTATAAGCTTCATGGACAACTTACAGATCATTCAGATTTACCAAAATCTCAAAGTCATAAAATGGTTTTAGATTGGCTCCTAAGCACGCATAGACTACATCGACACATATTTCTCTCTCATACTTTGGTCCACAAATCTGATTATTCTTGGAATACCTTTAGTTGTTTTTCATTGAGGGCCTAAAGCTCAAAAGTGGGGAAAACCTCAATGACATATATTGAATTATAAGACCTTAAAATGAGTTTGTCACAATTATTCAAAGATATGGTTTTTTTTTTCTCTCAACTCCATTACCATCCCTAAGGTTGACATCAAAATCATCCTAGGTGAATGAAATCACTAGGTAACTCATGTGTTTCAGATCTAGGAGCATCATAATGTATTCATTCATATATATCATGCCTATAACAAACAATTTATATGTTATTTAACAACAACCACATACACAAATTTTCAAATATTGTTGTGAAATGTACTACAAAAGATGAGATTTCTAGTCGCATATGATTCTTTAGAGTCGATGAAAAAGTCAACCCTATCTATGTTCAAGGGTAGGTCGTGTATCCTAAATGGGGATCCCCCTTCAACCTAACCTATTAAGGTCACTACCTGATCAGATTGGGGATCCTTGAATGGGAATCGATCAAGACTTCCTTTATAGACAAGCCATCGATGCTAGGTGGAGGTCAAGGCTATCAAGCCAAAACCACCAAACTAGTAAGCCCTAGATTAGGGTTAGGGCTTGAACCCAAGATTCAAATAGGATTCAACCATGGTTCAAAGGAAAACATTAACACATAAAACTACATAAAACTAATCAAGAACATGAATAGAAACATGAGTTTATATATTTTACACATAATTGCAATTAGGCCCTCATATTATGGTGAAATTATAATTAACTCCAAAACTTGCATGAAACATGAAATCAGAGCAAACAAAGTGCAAATGAAGCCAAAATAGGTTATCCATAATAAATTTATTTCAAAACTTAAGAAAGAACTAAATTATGATAATCAAACATGACTAGGGAAAGATTAGGGTTAATATAGGTTGGCCTTACATGAATCCTTCCCCCTCCTTCCTAGATGTTTGCATATTGTCTTTGTACTTGTAGTTAGTTGTCTTTGAAATTTTTGCAACTATAAACCATCCAATATCAGTGAATATTCATATTCACTTGTGAATGTTGTCGGTTGAAGTATTCGTGTGGGTTTGTGTTTGTTCACATTCTTCTCTTTGAAGATCATATTCAAGTACTCTACCTTGGAGATATCCATGGAGACTAGTGATCTTTGGTGATGCGTTCAACTCTCTCCTAGTGGAATTAACTATGACACTCATATTATTTAGTAGTAGTTATTGAATTGAGTATGCATACTAAATTCTTGTGTAACTCATGTAAATTAATCATTTTATCCTATCCATTCTTATTAAATATCAATTCATACTCAACTAATCATGTAACCACAAACCTTACTTTTTCACTAGTCATCAACTTCCATCAATTACCCAACAAAACCCCAACAAATTCATTGACACTCCATTTGCCACCAATACTCCACCAATACGCCTACTCCATATTCCATCAATACTCCTTCAATTCCACCAATCATCCACCAAAAACTTAACTTCCCAACCTAAATGGTATCATATGTATATGGTAAATGTCTACAAATTGTACCAGCCTTCTACATCACGAGTACTTATAAGTTCCGATTTTTCATTTGCCCATGTGGTTTACAATAGTTTGGAGCAATGTCTTGTCATTTCACATTCGTCTCCGGCAATGTGCCCAAGCTCAAAGTTCCTATGAAATTGTTGTTCGGGTCTCACTATGACTTTCATGTTCCACATAATCAAATTATCCAATGCCGGTGGGGCCAACATTGTAGACATTTTATCACACAATTTTGTCTTTGTATGAAACCATTTGGAATTGTGAAAACCCAAAGTTGATGTCCTATATATTTCCTTCTCTTCTCTTTCCTCTTCTCCTTCTTCCCTGTCTTTATCTTGCCACCAAGTCCCGTGGTTGACCCCCATCACGTCCATGTCCATCCAGCTATCTTCCTCCCCTCTCCAACCCGGACGCCCATATATACATATCATTACTAATATGTCTTCTTTTACAAGTAGTAACTTGCACATTTTCAGCATTCGTTTCCTTGTAGATTGGCCTCAAGGTATGCTTTACATGTCCATGATTTGCAGCTCTACCTTCAATACCAGGGTGGAGATTTGTCCTTAGGCAAGGTGATAAGGGGTGGTCGGATGAAGAAGAATGATAGGAAATTGATCAGCCATAAACATATCATTGTCGTCTGCCTGAGAGCAGTATGCTGCTGCTAGCAAGTGATGCTGGTGGAGCATGAGGTTGCTGGGCATCGGGGAAGGGGGGACAACCATCTTAAAATTTTCATTCAAAGGTGTAATGGTCATTTGTCGGTTGTGGTTTAATAATAAAACATATACAGAGCTGGGTGTGGTGTGGATGCTATCTTGTAATTTATCTTATTGAATAAAACCACACTTCGTGGTAGTCCATCATCAGATTCTATTGGAAATTGTAGTGTTGTTTAGTGCCATCTTGGTCGGAGTTCAACTGCCCACAGAATCTTTTTTCTTCTTCTAAGAATATATTAATAAGGTAGTTTACGGTACAGGAATCACTCGTGATAAAAAAAAGAAAAGTGCAGAGTTGATATCATTCTTCCTTATCAATAGCTATTTAAACTCCACTCTTATATTTAAAGACCCAGCACGCTTATATAAAAAGACCATAATCAGCAGAGATACTACTCAAACATCTATCTATACTAAATGTCAACACCGTCCAAATCATCGCATGCATGTTCCCGTTCGCAATTAGTATGGGTAACCTGAAGTCAATAGTCATTCTAGAAAAAGCGGCACAGTGGCATTGCGGCAATCCGTTTCAGTTCTGTATAACAATTAATTAACTGACGCTGCATCTTTGTAACCCTGGACCTACTACGGTCCTTGTCAGCGGCGATTCAGAAAATTATAATAGAAGTCAAGTAGTATAAAGGAGAGTTGTATAAACCATGATACATTGGTTATGTATGCTAAATTAATCCTAACATGAGAGAGCAGGATGTAGAATGACTTACCACCATCAACTAAAATGGTAAATTGCAATATCTTCGAGACTAATAATCTCATGATTTGTGATGACCGTAAGACATTCTGTGATCAAAATATGTTATTCAAACCTCAAACTGTATGTTTATAGTAGAGTATTTTCTAAATAATCCCACTAGTTTTTCCGAAATTTCAAGATACTCCTTTAGATTGAATAATCCTAAAAAACTTTTGAGCTGTTAACTTTCTTCGCTAAAAACCCAGGTCCGTCATTTTGATTTAAATATGTTGCTCGCTATATTATTTTTCTATTTCGATTACATTCGTTTTTTTTTTTCTTTTTGAGATTTGTGAAGCTTTAAATAATATGTGAAAGCATGAGCTCGGGTCTTTCTTGGCCCCAAAAAATTGGTTTTGGTTTTCAATTTGCAACCTGAGTGTTTTGGGTAAAGACAAATACACCAAAAGTCAAAATCAGGTCAGCTTTCGATTATAATGTATTTATATTCATGCTGAATTACGACATTTATGGTTTAGACTGGTGAATATGTAGGTTACATGAATGAGTATGTTGATACATCTAGTTTATATGTTCTAATTTGAAGAATTTGTGAATTCCGGTCTGAATAGGCAGACGAAACCCAAGTTTGGACTGATTCAGGTTCTAAGTCTAACATTATAGTTTGGTTGGTTAGAATAATCAAATTTTGGGTTTAGATTGGTTCTCACTCTGCCTATCAAATACCTCTAAACCAACTAATCCTATACTTAGAAAAGACTGATTGTATTTCTACTAGACAGGTCCACAACTGATTTGAAACCAAAATTTGTTCACTCTAACCAACTCTGAACCGAACCCGTACGTTGCATTTCAAATCCTAATTAACACAAACCTAGGGCTCTATCTGCCCAATTAACCTGATCGATCTAAATTCAGTATTCCTTATAGAACATATAAATTAGAGTATTCAAGTCCATATGATCAATATTTTTACTCTAGACCTCGACTCAATTTTTTTCAAACCCAATACCAACCCAAATTGTTTAAATTATAACTAAAAACTAGAGATGAACACTGGTATATGATCGAACCAGAATGATCGAAGCCCAAACTAACATAAAACGATGGACCATAGACTGGACCTCTTCAGAGTAGAACTAGATTAGACTATTTTATGGTAGGACCGGAACAAACCATTTAAAACATAATTCCACTTCTTATATCTCGTTTAGCTTATTTAATAAGAAAATTTGAGTTATATTAATTACTTAAATGACATATGTAACATATATATGCACTAGCATTGTTTATATATGTGGATTGCTATTATTTTTATACTTAATATAACTACAACTATAAAAGTATTATGCATATAAACATGTCATTGGTTTGGATGTTAGTCTAACATGCATCAGAATGATCCTAAGACCAAACTTTTAAAGTTGCAAATTGTAAGGCAAACAAAATTTGTAATGGTCCAAGACCAAAATGAACCCAAAGGAACATTCTGATCTAGCTGCATGAACCAATATTTGTTCACTCAAAATTAATCTAGACCCTACTGTTGATGTATTTATCTATACCCGTAACAAATCGGTTTACAAAAGTAAAACCAAAATCAATTCTCTGGGAACACACATGATTGAACTCATATTATTAAAATTTCTTCGTTATTGACATGCCTTTGTTCCATATAAAGAGTGGCAAAAAATTAAAATTAACAGATAACAAGTCATACATGACGGACGTTAGTTTGTCTGATGCAATTCACAATCCAGGAATTTTTTGATAGTATCCAAGCCCCATGGACTATCCTGGAATTTTGAAAAAATAAAAAGTATTATTTGGAGAAAAGTCTTTATAGAAGTGTGATATAAGTGGTGAAAATAACGAAATTACGTATTAGACATGTTCACAATATGTGATTCGACATGGTAACAAAGTTGTCTCTTTAAAAGAGGGATTGAGTCAGGGCAGGCCCTCGTGGCTTGTGGCTCCGCCCCTGTTCCTTGTATCACGTTATGACATTGTGGTATACTTCAACTTTGTTGACATGCAGGTGCGTGCGGACCCAAGGGGGCAGGAAGGGGCCACACCTCCCCCAATAAAAAAATTAAAAATATTATATATATATATATATATTTGTAATGGTGTATTGATAATATATTATGTTTACCGCATACTCATCACAAATATGGATTTGGTGTAGTTGTTTAAAGTTTCACTCATATCCAAGAGGTCTTAGGTTTGATCATTTGTGCATACATTATATATATATATATATATATATATATATATATATATATATATATATATATATATATAGGCTAAAAGAATTGTGTACCTGAGTACATGTAGCTTACATGTACCCACCTTCATTTATGGTGATTGTAAAATTATAATGAATAATCCAACCTTATGGATGTAAAGTATACCCCTTAGATAAGATGTATACAAAAAATCAATACAATATGATATTCATAGATCATCAAAAGAAAGAAAATGATTATTTTCTGATCAACGGTAAGTTGCAGAAATTACACAAACCATTGAATGATTTATTGCTATATCTCATGATCTATATGAGATATGGTTATGATATTTTAAACACGTCTAATCTAAGTAGTGTTGAATCAATCCATATGGTTGGATTTTATAAACACACTCCGCATGTGCTATTATAATG